>OX375883.1:109963977-111193977 GCA_947359465.1 Metellina segmentata
CTTTGCAAACCAAAAGAAATTCGTAACCTATTGAAATAAAATCCCTGCCAATTTGAATTTGGTTTGCTTCGCAAATAAGATTATGAGAATTACGAACTGTGGTTTGCTTTGCAAACCAACACCACGGTCAACGCCGTGATAACCTCGTAATTGTCAAATGCGGCCAAATTGGATAATAGTCATCATGGCGTTGCTCGTGGTGTTGGTTTTCAAAGCAAACCAAATGGAAATTCGTAGCCTATTGGAATGAATTCTCTGCGAATTCCAATTTGGTTTGCTTGGCAAACCAAATTATGAATATCATGAACTATGGTTTGCTTCGCAAATTGGATAACAGCCATAACGGAATTGATCTTGGTATTGGTTTGCAATAGAGTTCGGCATGACGTCACAATCTCTTGCGAAAATATATATATTTAATTGAAAAATTATTTATTTATTAAAAGAAAATCAAACGTATTAGGTATTTATCTGGTGTCCGCAGATGTCAAATCCGTTGAAATTTTCAATCTGTCTTTAACGATTCCGATTTTTAAAATAAAGAACTAAATAATGTTAGACAAAATGTTTTTTTATTAAATTTGCTTTCTTTCGCTGAAATCGTAAGAGGGCAGGAAATGCAATCTGTTTATATTTGAAACATGAATGTTGGCGTGACGTCACATTCTCTTGCTAAAATATAAAAGATGTATTCAATTTAAAAATTTTATTCAGTTAAAGAAAATCATATTTTTAGGAATCGTATTTTTCAAATTTTTAGGCAATTCGTTGCAGAACATGTTCCAATTTTTCTGCGGACTCGAACCCTCGGACTTCCAACTCTTTTAACCTCCAAAACGAATGAAAAAACCTACGAGTCACGGGTGACAAAAGTTCGAGTCCTGCACCATACCTTGGGTGTACTTTCCTCTTCTGTGTTAATAAAACCTCCCTTGTTGTGTGTGCATTGCTTGACATTGTCTGTCTCGCGTTTGGCTCTGTTTGACCCCTTGAGCCTTAAAACCCTCCCAACCATCCGGAACAATGAATATATCCAAAGAACTCTGAAGAAATGTTGAAACGTAGTATCTCCCAGCTATTTTAAAGTAAGACTGTGATCACAACGGATTTTTTGTCTCCAATCCATACAGGGAATATCCAAGTAAGTGATTCCCCAAATCATCATTTCGTTTAGATGACTTGAAAGTACACCCATCAAAAAACAAAAAAAAAGCGACTCACCCTATCGTAATTGCACATTTTACTACACAGAACCAAACGGAAAGTAGCAATCGATAAAGATTAACGTTTTCTACAAATGTCAATATTTAAAATGTGTCTAAGGGGCCGTTTTCATATTAAATTGGGTGCTTGTTCTGATAATTTTAATATGAGCCCCCATCTTTTATCACAAATTTGAATTCTACACAAAATTTCATGCGGTAATAAAAAAAATTAATCAATTTTATTGAATTTCTCACCGATTTGCAAGCTTTTGAAAATTAGATTTCTTAATGTTATAATTGGAGTTTCATGTTTTTTGTTATACTTGCTACAAGCATTAATTTTTCTTGGAAATTGCTTTTTCATACATTGCTACCCAAACACAATCTATAAACATTTTAGTAATCAAACTAGATATGCTATTTTTTTTATCAATTATAAAATTAATATTCCTAAAACCCCGTTTTTTTATTACATACTTAGATTCTACACAAAATTACATGCGGAAATAAAAAAGTTAGTTAGTTTTATTGTATTTTCACCGATTTGTAAGTGTTTGAAAATTAAATGTTAAATTCGTGTTTCACGTTTTATACGTATTATAGTTGCTAAAAGCATTAATTTTTCTTCGAAATTGTTTTTTCATCCTTTGCAAGTCAAAAACCCAAACACAATCTAAAAATGTTTTCATTATCAAACTAAACTGACTGTTTTTATCAATTATGAAATTAATATTCATAAAAATTATGAAAAGAAACATGAGCAAATTTTGATACCATATGATTCAACTGTTACTGAAACATCGGAATGCCAAATTCCAGCTCATCACGTGCATAATTAATAGCGCAGGGAGACTATTTTCAAAATTCGATGATTAGTATCGTTAGTGGGGATTGTTCACAAAGTGAAAACAGAAATTTCTGCCAACAGATCCTAGAATTCAATCAGAATGGATTCTGACTTTGTTACTATCGTAAGGATACACAGTACACTTTTTTCAAAAATATTTTCTACAGACAGTAACATTAAAAATAATTAATGACTTTTTTCACCTTGAATCCAATAAAAAAAATGTCAGTTAAACAAGGACCATTATTTTAAAATTTTAAAAAATTGAAAATTTTCAAGTTTTTAAAAAAAAATTATAAAATATTCAATTTTTAATAATTTTGAGTTATTTCAAGTGATTTAAATTTCTTGGATAATTGGGAACAAAATTTAGTATGGAATTGACCATCAGTCTCATTGTTGAATTTTAATAATTATTTTTATAGCTAAACCTGAAATAAACATGAAAATTCTAAAAATATTAACTTTGAGGAGAGAGAGAGAGAGAGAGAGAGAGAGAGAGAGAGAGAGACCCCCATTTAAAAAAAATTACTAGAACTCTCAGACCTAAATCAATACTAACTTTCCTTTTTATGAAATTATCGACACGAAATTTCTAGACTGTATCGTGTACAGAAAAAAAGCCTTAGTGAATTGAAAACACTTGCATCCACAAAAATAAAAGTCTGAGAAAAATGCATTTTAAGTTTTCGAAGTCTTAAAACAAAAACTAATAATGCTTGCAGAACTCTATTTTTTAATACGTTATTTACCAACTTATAAAATGAAAAAAACTAATCTAACTGAATGTGATTGAATATATATTTTTTAAATTCAAAATATTATGTTTTCATATGACGATAAACATTTGTTACGGCATCGACATATTATTTATCTTAATCCTAACTTAATATTTTCTTACCAAATATTTAACAAATTTTGATTATAATATATTATGTATAACAATCGTAACCAAATATTGGTTTTGAAAAAGACCTTTTTATCAATGTTTGTTAGCTAGTATTGAGACTCAGAAAAGAACGCAGAACATAAACTAACAGATACGATTTTAGTAGTTAAAGTTGAAGATAATAGCCATTTCACCTAAGGAATAGATTTTATTCAAAAATATTTTTAATTAATTGTAAGAATGTAAAAATACATCAAAACAAAAACAAATCCCCCCCCCTTCTCTATGCTGTCAAATTTTGACACTGACAACACTTAGAAAACTTCAAATATCTTTAAAAGTAATTGGATATCAGATCTAGAATTTTGAGCCAAGTTCCCCAACTGAATGGCTATCTAAAAATGCAAAAAAAAATCGATATTTTTGTAATTTTTAGGGTATTGTGTAGCCTGGTCAACCTACCAAGGGGCCTGCAACAGGTCATTGACTGCGACAGCCACTACCACGTGTTTATTAATATTTATAATGTGATAGAATTCCAAACATTTATACTCTTCCTTAATGGTTTTTATGGATTTTCTCGGTCAATTTTACACCGTTTTACATTTTTTTTTATCAATTACGCCTGAAATTGTGTGTAGAATCCAAAATTATGAGAAAAAAATATGGGGATTCGTATTGAAATAATCGGAGCAAGCACCCAATTTAATATGAAGACGGCCCCTTAGAAAAATTTTAAGTATTGATATTTGTAGAAAACATTAATCTCTATCGATTGACACCTTCCGTTTCATTCTGTGTTGTAAATTGTGCAGTTGCGATCGGGTGAGTCGTTTTTTTTTTGTCAGGTGTACATTCAATACTAAAGGTAGGTTCTACTAACAACTCGTTTCGAATAGTACCTCCTAATTTTGCCCTGGTGGGTGGTAATAGGAACACGGGTAGGCGATATTAGGATTCCAGTTTTGAAAATTCTCTTGGGAACTTTTTGAAGTTTGACTAGTTAACTTCAATTGACATATGTAAAGAAGGTATAGGATCTCTGGAAACCAAAGGGAGGATAGTTCTTAGCAATATTCATTTAGTTTCAAGCTTGATTTCCCCACCCAGGAGGCTGAGATACAGAGAAATAGTTACCAACATGTCTAGTGGTTAAGGTGTTGGCCTCTGGATCGGAAGGTTCCCGGCTCGAATCTGGGTCAGGGCATGGATATAAAATTGTGCTATGTTAGGAGCAATGATGGGCGTCCATTGGGTGCTACTTCACAAATGGCCATCGCTTCCGACCATTGCAGTGTATATGTATTGAATTCCAATACAATCATATGTTAAAAAAAAGTTAGGGTTGGCGATATTTGGAAATACTCTAATTTAAAATTATCTTGATTTTACAGTTTCTAATATTTTACTGATGAGACTTCGTAGTTTGATTCTTAGTGAGTGAGGAATGAGATTGGAAGCACAAAAGAGATATTCACCTTTTCTTCGTAGAAGCTTTGCCACAGCATCTGGAACTTGTGCATCGGCGGCAAGGGTTCAACATACTGAAGAGAAAAATTCGTGGTTAAGTGATCTGTGTTAATCACAGTTGCTCGAAGTAAATAATTCAAAAACGGGAATACAATCCAATAGGGTACAACTGATGAATATAAAAAGCAAGTGTGGAGAAAGTAGACCTTTCATGTACAGAAACAACACAGATGTGAAGTATATATTCTTTTTTTTTTCAATCTTTAGGCATACGTTCAATCTGAATGTGAACATAGAGAAGAACGTACTTCGGAATTGGTAGTTATGTCCGTCTAATATATAAAATATGTGGTGACGCATAATTACACTACACTAGCATCTACTTGAATGACTGCCTAGTTTCAAGTAAACTTCCTCCGTTTTACATAGCTGCACCTTAATATGCACTTAATTGTTCAAGATGGTTTGAACAAAGTTGATTCATTACAGGCTGGACAACACTCCCAGAACGATGATGCGGTTACAGTTTCTCCGTGTGGTGCGTTCTCTTTCAAACGTGTGCTGTTTGCTATCAGTGATGCCGATACAACTAAATTGGTTTATCGCATCACTTGATGGAAATCTACTTATAATTACTTTTTCAGTGGGCTCTATCTCCATCTTTCTGCTATTCATTTTAATGTCGATTTAGCCTTAATGAATCTTCGTGGTCCGTTCAATGGTTTACTTTCATGGAATTTACAGATTCAATTGCTCCTAGGAAATGCTTTCTTAAAACTACAATTTTTGCATATTTTAAGTGTGTTTGATATGATGATCCCATATCAAATTAGCGAAACTGTAACTTTATACAGCGGTCGATATGATTTCAGTTAATGTCGAAACACAATTTATTGAATGCATGTGAAATATAAAGCAAAGAAAGTAGAACATACCTCGCAGATCTCGTCTTTGTAGATCTCGACAGCTGCCACCTGAAAGAAACAATATGCATTTGTTGAAAAAATAAAGGATTGGTCTCTCTGTGCTAGCGTTTTCTACCCAACGACTACTTATAGCATTAAAAAGTTAATGGAGTCCCATTGCAGTGAAATATATTTACTAGCAGTACCTTCGATGAAGCAAACTTAGAAATAAGTATGTGAAATTCTAAAATCTCTCGGAAATCGTCTCTATCAGTGCAATACGTGCTTAATTAAGTAGAAATATTTCCAAATTTGTAATTGATTGTTCTCAATTTTTTAACATTGCGCCTTTAGTTTGATCTGACATCTTGTTAGCTATGTTTAGAATTGAAATACGTTAATATATTCATTTAATGGAACGCAAGATCCTGAAACGAAAGTATTCATGCAAAGAGAACTAATTTGTTCTAAACAAAGCACGGTTTCTGAAGAAGCTTCAGAATAGGCAAAATTGTCTTACTTTTGTGAATGTTTGCGGAAATGATTTTTGAATATATTTGGT
Organism: Metellina segmentata; assembly: GCA_947359465.1. NCBI lineage: Eukaryota > Metazoa > Arthropoda > Arachnida > Araneae > Tetragnathidae > Metellina > Metellina segmentata. Next base: position 109,969,856 of record OX375883.1, read on the forward strand.
ATCAATCTGGATTGATTGCAACTATAAAACATAAGGATTTTGCCTAAAGGAGACATTTTTTTATCTAACCCTATAACATTAGTGTGAATGTGTGTGAAATGGGTATTTTATCCATTTCTTCATTAAATATATATATATACATTTTTTTTAAATATCTTTACAATGATAATGTGAAGTAGACCAGGATTAACGATTATCGGTGCTTTCTTAATATTAATTTATGTTTCTTTTATATTAGTTCTTATATTTTAAAACTTTTTACCTACAAATGCGCACATTTGTAGGTAAAAAATATTTATATTTCTACTTTGGTTCTTTACTAATTGCACACCTTGCTATCGTGATCTGAACGAAAACTTCTGTGGTAGGTTTAACTTCAATGGTTTATATTCGAATAATAGAACGTTACATTTCATATATTATGATATATCTCCCTTTTTTCTTATATACGAGTAAATTAATGAGAAAAATTAAAGTAATATTTTACTTACATGCCCCATTGGTCTGTATATATATTTAATGAAAATTAAAATACTTCATTTCTTCGCAACCAACTCTATTTGCTTTAATGATTAGTTAAGCACATTGCTACGTAAAATGGACTGAGACCTAAGATATGTCTCTATTTTGTAGATCTTTGAATTTGCGACGAAAAACATGAACACTGTATCATTACCAACAAATAATAATATTCAGACCTTTTCAGAATGGAGGAAATAACTTAAATTTGACGGTTAATAGCACAATTCCAATAGCACAACCATCTCGCCCTGGATACACTTACTAATGCTTAATTAATTGTATTCTTACTTTGCTCCTTCGGAAACACTTCGCCAAAAAACGGAACCTGTAACGATATAAAAATATTGACTTAAGTGTCCATTAAACTTTCAAAATTTGATCCGAGAATATTACTTTCCTTTCTCCCTTCGAAAATACTTGGTGAAAATTCCTCGAACAAATAACCAATCCAAAGTTTAGATTTGATATTTTGTACAGCGTAATAGAAAACCTACTAACGAACTCGTATTAAATATTCCGACATCAAAGCTGTAGTAGTTTCACAGCAATAAAATTGTTTTTAAAATATTATTGTGTGTAAAAATATGTTTTAAAAATTCAAAGGGATAGTCAGTGGGAATTGGGTGAATTCATTAACAAAGGACCAGCCTTGTTGGGCTTGAGCCTGTAGCTGGTCGTCAATGTTTGTATTTGTATTAAGAACCATGGTTCTTTTCCTCGAGTGGTAATTGTTCCTGAAACTAATAAAACAGTAAATAATAAATCTCAAAAACGTAATCCATGAAATGATTTATTCATGAAAATGTTAAGCTTTTCAGAGTCATGTACGTTTTTGTCGGTGTCAAAGCCTGGTCATTAACTTCGACACATTATTTTAAGGAAACGTATAAGAGTAGATAGTCTTTATGGACTTTTTGGGTGTTCCACATTCCATTAAGTTACTAATGAAGTATCTTAATAATGGAATGGAAACGGTGGAATCTGTGGCAAGAGTTTTGAAATAGGATGGACTTGTAAATAATATATTCCGAGTCCACAGCAACATACGAAAATTTTGGAAATAAATCATGGTAAAAAAAGTAAAGAAAATACGATACTTTCTTTATTATAATCCTAAACGAACACCCTGTATTTTCAATAAAAAAAGCAATCCCAAATAATTTTCCATACTTTGAATGTAAAAAAATCATGTATTTAAAGTTATCACTTCAAAATATTTCCCGCACTTAACGTTTTTTCAGTGTGAAGAACTCAAAGCGATGTTCTTAAAATAGTCAATTTTGAAATAAATGACAGTTCTTTTCGTGTTCTTGCTGATACTAAAAACATTCGAAAGAAAAAACAATAATTTAAGAATGTCGCAAATTCGTATAAAATTCGGACTACCTAAGGTATCGATCGGGCGTAAAATTTTCCGTAGATTTCAAATCCCTTGAAATTTTTACTCTGTCTTTAACGATCGCGAAGATAGAAAACCTCAAATAGTCATTTTTGTGTTCATAATGAGTATCTTCGTCAAATGCTTTAATTGCACATTAGATATACTAAAAAACTTACAAAAGCTCAAATCTGTGGAGAATGGTGTTAATGATTTAGCTAGTAAAAGCAAAACGCAAACCAATACAATGGATTTCTTTAAACACTAAACTATTGAAAAGGAAGAAACGAAAAGGCGTGTTACTTTAATTAGTCTTTATTTCATTTGTTTTTCTCCGTCCTTGATTTAATGTTTAAAACATGTAATGTTATTTCTTTCCGGTTTCTTGAAATACGTTAAATTGGGGTTCCTATTTCGAACCGTATAGAATTCGTGTAGTTTCCAGAACATTTTCACTGATGTTAAAATGGAAGTTAGGTTTTATGTTATGAAAATTTGTTTTACGGGGCAATACATAAAAAACCATTTTGATTAAAGTTGATTTCTTCTATTCTAATATTTTGACTTGGAGCTGTAAAATAGAAAATTGGCAAAATTTAAAAGTTCACCTTGTTGGCAGGAGACCCTTTACCGGCATCAGGAAGAGATTCCGACCTTTTTGGCTCCAGAGAGACCATCCCGGATCGACTTCCTTCACCACTCACCTGGATTCCTCCTGAAAAGAAACTAACCACTTTCTCTCGCTACATTTCGCGGACAGACTTCGAAAAGTTGTCGATTGTACTCTTTACTATTTCGTAAACATTCCATCGGGCATCGCGCTGCTCTGAGCGGCAGTTGTGAGAGTATAGAAAACGACACAATTTGTTGAAATGAAACAAAGGGAGCAATTTTATTTTGGCAAAACTAAATGTCAATGTTCAATAAAGTTTTTTCTTCTTCCGTTAGATTGTTGCACTCGTGTGCTTTCTCTTGTGTCGATTTTAAAAAGCGAGCTTCAATATTTCATTCAAAAAAGAATAGCAAACATTTATTTTTGTTAAATTTTTAAATTATCTGGCTAACTTTCCCTCGTTTAAAAGTTCTACTTGAAATCATCCAGAGGTTTTAAAAATGTATAGTTTCTTTTGATTTGCAATCTCGAAAATTGCGTATGAAATTATCTGAAACGGATGCTTAAGGATGAAAACCATATGTTACTTATAAACTAAAAATTAACCCTTACGGTGAACAAACTGTTTTATGCGAATGACCAGTATAGTTTTTGAATGTATTTTTTTGTGTATATTCATTTAAAATAAATATCTGATCAATAATTATAGGATAGCATCATAAAAATTCAAAGAAAAGGAAACACAATTTGTACAAAATATCTCAAGGCTATCTCAGCATTGCATTGTTCAATTGATTCATTTTTATGGCACAAGTTTTGCCTAGTTGTACTAAACTATCGGACACTTTCAATAAGTTTCTTTTGTGATCTATTAATAAATTTACTACTAATAATAAAAATTTGACAAAGATAAAAATTGTATTAAAACATTTAAATTCACTATTTAGATAAAATTATAAAAGCCTATGTCTGTTATGACTAAAAACAATTTCTATGAGGATCACTCAATAAATCCTTTATACTAGTGTTAGTAGCACATATAGGTGTTGAGTCTAATAGTATTAAAGTCAGTACATTCACTTCAAATATGTCTAACGGATAGGATTGAATCACATGTCGAACGCGTTAGCGCTGGTTCTGAGTGTAGCAAATGCCTGTCAGTTAAATAGGTATCATTGCATTGTAAATAAAAATTTTCAATGTTGCTTTATTATATTAGTGCCTTTAAAAACTTCATTCTATATTTAGTACTGAATGATTAAATATCACTTTAGCTGCTTTGTAGCTATTACTTAATTTTATGAAATAATTGTATAGTATAATTTTGTGCTCAGAAGGCAAAATGTTATGAGTCACTTTTCTCAATTGAGTAAGTCTCATCCTGGAGTCTGGTCTGTTAATGTTCAGAATGTGGCAAAATGTCGCAGGTCTTTTTCTTTCAGTTTATGAGAAAACAAAGGTGGAAAATTGTAATAAGTCAAAAACCACAGAACCAGATGTTGAATCTTGAATATTAAAATTGCTGTCACGAAAAGTTAAAAAAAAAGTGACTTATAACATTTTGCCATCTGAGCACAGAATTTTAAAAATAAAGGGGGGATTTTTTAGTGTTTTCTTTGAAAATCACTCTTGAATGAAATTGTATTATTATATATTTAGTACTAAATTTTATTCAGTAATGAAATCAGTTTTTTCTATCTGTTAAGTTAAGCAGTTTCCTTCTCACTTTCGACTGAAGTGATTCCGTTTGATTTTCCCGTTTACTCAAGGATACCGAAAAGCACAAATGAATCTTTCATTCTCTATGTAAACCATGCAAAATATCTACACCGAAAATCGATATGTATTGAGCTTTGTCTCAGGAAAGAATTCAAGGTTAAAACATCCAATCTTTTAATATGAAATTATAATTTAGGAACCTGATCCTTAACCATATTCTAGGATTCTTTTGTTCTTGTAAAAATGCTTAGTTTTACCAATTAATTGTGAGATGTTACAACTTAAAGTTGACTCAGGGGATCTATTATGTTTACTTTGCACAATAGTAAATCTCACTTGACTGTTATTGTCATGGGAAACCAAAGAAAATAATCAACCAAATTATTCAATCGAAACGTTGTACGTAAAAAAGTTATCTGACATAGTCATAAACGATGTATAGAAAATTACATGAATTATATTTTTTAAATATAACCTATTTTTTTAAATTTGAACTGCTTGTTTTCTACATCAATTGTTTTTGAATTTTTGTAACCTAGTTTCATTAGAAGTTAAAAATCCGGTATGTCTTGCATTACAAAAATAGTATAATTTAAATATTTCGAATTCTCTGTTGAGTCTAACGTGTCGTTGAGTCATTGATTTTCAGCCGTTTGGTTTACAAGGTATTTATATAAAAAGCGGAAATATGTTTTGAAAAATTCCATGAATGGTTATTTGTAAGGAATAAATTGTAGTGCCTTGTAAGGTTATACTTTTCTCATGCAATTGATTTGATGATTATGTATCGATATTCTTATCAATCCGTTTAAATTCGCATGTTATTGAGTATTAAAAAACTGAGGCGAAGCTTCTGAGAAAATTAAATTTGCTGGATAAAGAATAAACGCGAGCTGAAGTAAAGTGGGTAACGGTTTACATAGCTGTAAAGAAAAATTTACAATAATTGGATGCAAAATATCTATTAGTATTAGCATTAGAGAGAGAGAGAGAGAGTCCCTGATATTCATATTCTAAATAATCTTGCAGGATGGGGAAAAAAAGAAATTTTTTAATACTGCTTCTGTGCATTCGTTGCTTAAGTCAATTAGAAACAATTTAAGATGTAATGTATGGAGAATTCACTAACATCGATAGTTGCTTCAGTTGAAAAGAAATTTTCTTGTTTGCTAGATCCAACCAAGTAAATCATAATGCGACACATGCGAATGGTTATCACAATTCAGTGTTTATTTGTACAATTTTTACAGAATTAAATATAATATCGGTTTTAAAGAATCACTTACATTTTCACAGGTATGGAATAGGCAAAGAAAGCAGTAAGACAATCTGTAAAAATAAATACATACAATTTATTGGAGAATTTCATTCCACTTACATATTTATAAAGTATGCAAGGAACTAATGTACTCGTAGTAAATACGTGTGTATGTGAACCAATATACTGCTACTCCATATCTATAATGAAATTGCTCAAAAGTTGATCTACCTAGATTTTAACATTTTGCTCGTACGAAAGGAAAAGCAATGATGGAAAAAAAAAACTATTTCAATAACTATGCAAAGTTAAAAGATGTGTGTTCGCAACTGGATAAAGCATATTAACCGAAAGATTGCAAATAATATCAATAGCTTCCATATGACTCGTAGATTTGATCCGAGCATCTGCATACGCTACTTACGTCGCGCATACAAGCAGTTTGCCTCAAAAGAGTCTTTTTCTGTGAGGCTAAATGTAGATGTCGCATTTTCTGGTAGAATTTTTATATTGCTCCCACAATCAGCCATAATAGTCATCAATATAAGTAATATATTCCAACATAATTATTGCAAAAAAAAAATTTAAGTTTGAAATATAAAGGACTGCATTATAAAACAGTTTGAAATATAAAGGACTGCATTATAAAACAGTTTGAAATATAAAGGACTGCATTATTAAACAGTTTGAAAAATTAGATTCGTGGATATTTTTTGATTAAAAAAAAATGTTAGATGAGATTTAAAAAATAATCCGAACTCTGCAAAAATGCGAATTTTAAATGGGAATTTTCCTCAACCAAATCTCGCAGATTCATTAAAAAAATGTTTTAAGATTAAAAACAGGATATTCAATTAAAATAAGATCACAGAAAAGTAGTAGAGCAGAAGTTACAAATGGGACCAAGTAGTAAATGATGATGTAATAAATGAATTAATAAATGACGTAATACAATTAGTAATAAATGACGATTTTCAGAATCGTGTGTGTACAATGCGAAGACGCGTCAGGAATCAGTCGCTTTCATTGGACTAGTTGACTCATTCATTGATGAATGAAGGTTTGAAAATTTTTATATATTGTTGACTACTTGCAGATTCCACAACTCTTACCATATGTCGTCAAAAAATTCATTCGTTAGAATTCTCAAATCGTTAAGAGGTTGTTACTCTTCTGGGATCATTAACACGGAAACTTTAGCTGTACCACAACTCACAACTACTCAGTTATCAATTGCTCTGTTATACGGTTCAGTACAATTTATGAACAATCCTTCTTACTGATTTTGTCGAAATAAAATCAGAAATACAATAATAATAAGGGGCTGTAATGGAGCTAAACAGAAAAATTTCCGGCAATTGTTTTCCCCAAAAATATCAATATGAGCAAAGTGTGTTTAGCATTTCTGTGGTAGCTTTACTTGTGCTAAAGAGGGTAACAAAATTATTTGCCAAAATCTCATGTTCCGTCCTCAACTAGACCTTGTCGTTTCATCAAATTTGTTTTTGCCACGTAATTAGTAAATTTAACTACTAGGGAACTTAATAATGTTCAAGGTACTTTAAAGCTGACTTGTATGTTTTGATAGATGTGACCAAATATCAAACAGTGAATACTAACGATAGAAAAACAGCTCGTAAATGTTTTAGAAATGATGAGAAGTCTGCTGAAAAGATTGTTATTAATGTAATCAATCTCTACCAAGTCACATTAACATGTTTAAATTCCGGTTCCTAGATAAACAAATACGTTTTCTGAGTACGAAGCAAGTGCAAGATATATATATATATATATATCTCAGAAAGTGTCCTTGAAACCCCCAGTTACCGTAAACTATACATAAAATACTGGTCCATGGAAATATTACTTCACCTCTTGTATTCTTCCATTTGAGTAATGGGTGTCCGCTTCTTAAAAGCGCAAGAGACAAGAAATAAACACAATAGGCGATAAAGGAAATATTTTTTATTACAATGTCACGAACTGATACGAATAGATTCAATGAATAGATTAGTCATTACTTCAGATCCACTAATTGTAAGTTAACGATCAAGGTCTAAAACAAACGCAGCAAAATGTTTCTAAAAAGGTTAAAAAAAATTGTGAAGTACTTTCCCTTTAATACATTAGTAGACTATTTAGGTAGTTGAGATTCCAAGTATATAATAATAGTTACTCGTTTTATAGAATAAAGTAATATTTTTCAGATATTTTCCCCTCTGGTTTTTCTATATTACATACATCTTTATTTTAAAATGGAACTTTTATAGGTATATCTGACCATTATTCAGGTGTATATGAATATATAATTGCAAAATATACGGTGAATAATTGATCGAAGTAAATTTAATATATGGAGCAAAGTTCACAAATTTCTTCAAATTTAGCATATTTCTGCATTCAAATAGTAGCTAAATTAACGCTAAATGTACACAAAATCAGTATTTTATCACTCACAGCCTCTTATAATCAACCAAAATCAGTGTATTTTTGATACAATAATTTTGTCCTCCTTTATTGCGTAAATGACACACTGTGCGGCGCTTCGTTTGCGAAGCAAACCAAATGGGAGTACGTAGCAATCACAAAGGGTTGGCGAGCATTGGTCTCACCTGAACCCACGAAAAGAACTGTCACGGTTAGCGCCGTGCTGGCCACGCAGTGGCTAGTTGTTCTAATATACCTATTATTCGTTAATGCTCTAATTAAGAGTAATTTCCAAAAGCTCATCACAAACTATAGAGGCATTCAAAAACTACACCTCCACATTCTGCTTCCCATCATTCTTTAAATCTTTTGATACCCTTTTCATTAGTGTTAGGTAAAATTACATCGCACTTTCTTCTCAGATTTTCAAAATGTTGGTTTTAAAATCAATGCACGTTGGAAAGAATTCACTCGTTGAAACAGTTGATCGAATAGAGTGAATATTGTAAATTCTTGAAGATGCATTTGACTGCGTCTAAATTTGCTTCCAGACAACGGCTTAAAAACGAGTATCTTATTTTAATTTACTGCAGAAATCATGACAGAAATGTGTCCAAAAACAGTGGAATCCATTGTCAATACATCTTTAATTAGAGTAGAACCCAAATGATTCCAATTACCTTGTGCAAACAACGCTATTAAGACTTAAAGAAGTACAAGATGTAGGGAGAATAAGTACAACTAAATCTTACAAATATTATATTTAGGCATATTTTTGTTTCAAATGTGTACATTTTAAAGAAGATGACCAAATATGTATGTGGGTCTGATTTAATACGTTGTTTCCGATTTCAAATAATTAAAATAATAAAGTTCTAACAAATATTAAATAATAAATAGTAAAATCTGTTCATAGTTATTGATTTTTTCTTAGGAGCAAAAATACATATTTATTATTGTTAGATTATGCATCGTAATTTTGAATACATTAAAGAAAGTTTAAGACTTGAGTGAAAAGATTATGGTGGAGTGGTCGTTCACGGTAAGACGTTTGTCGCCAACTAATTTTTGTCGCCAAATCAAGATGGCGGCCTAATTCCGTAACAGCAGATAGGGTTGTCATAACAAAACGGCAGATGTGAAGAAAAATCGCAAAAGGTGAAGGTTACCATATTTGGCAACAAATCGCCTTCTTACCGTGAACGACCACTCCACCACAAGGAGGAAATTATAATTCAAATTTTGAATGACACTTTTAACTGAAATAACCGCTATAAAACCGCACGATATGACAAAGTAACATTCAATTACATTTATATCGCAGTCAAAAAGGTATACAGGTATTATCGAGAATTGTTTTTTTTTAATTAAAAACATTTTAGGCAAATATATAAGATTGAAAAAGGTACTTACGTTTGAGAGACCTTTGAAAGTATAGTAAATTGTGTTCTAAAAATGCATGATTTATTTTTTCCGAAGTCTAACTGTTTAGTGCTCTAGATTTGGATGTTTGCTTTCACCTCACCTGCTCCGTATTTGATTTCTAAGACCATGAAATCGTTTCAAACTAACTCTCTATTCCTGGAGGACTCTTGAGGGACTTGGGTTCAGGTTTGTATAGTACATAGTCAAACAGGGAAACTTTCAAGGGAGCATTATATAAAAGTTTCCAAAGAAAAGTAACCAAACAAGTACGATTTACATATTTTATCCATCCTTCACTTCAGGTATGGCCAAATAATTTCTTTTAACATCTACTTATCTATAAATTCGGTGTGTGATATAGAATATTATTTAATTTTCACTCAAACACACTACTTTTCTGCATGTTGCAAAGAGTACAAATAAACTATTAAAAACTTTCATTTGGATATACATAAAATCAGTTACATTAAATAAAAAGCTAAATTATCGTGAATTTGAAATTTTTAATCATAATTTACATTTCTTAATTGTCTATGCCCTCTTAAAAGTATTAAATGGATAATTTTGCAGCCAGGTATAATTGACATAATTTTTATTTTTGCCTGTATATCTCACGAATGTGTACATCTTACATAAAATTATTGAATCAACACTCCCAGAGCAATAAAGTTACGTGAACTGCGTATATAACCACTAATATAACACGAGGACTTTTTATTTGAATATACCTTTATCCTCGAGAAGAAAATTCACTTCTCCAAATCATTTTCTTGGTATTAACAATATCTCATATCGAGTATCGTAATTGATTTTTGGTTAGAAATTATCATAGTTTGTCCTATAATCAGTTATCAGCAAAAGTGTCCAGAAATAATGAATACATCGTTAAGTAGAGCAAAATGAAATTTGTTTGTTCCGTGGTGTAAGCAGTGTAATTAAGACTTGGAGCAGAAAAGGATGCAGAGGAACTAAATACAAATAAATCGGAGATTTAATAATTTTCCGTCTTGTTTTTAAATGTGTTCTTCACAGACATTGACCGAATACTTTTAGGTGTCTATTTTACTAGGTTAGGGTATAAATTAAAAAAAAACGTTTTAGAAAACCTTTTCATAACTATTCGATTCTCGTTACGAAAATAGCTACACCGATGTGAATTGTGGTTAGCTAATTTTAAACGCGCATAATAATATTGAAAACCCTTTCCGAATATTAATCCTTGACAGAGGCACCAATTATTTTCGTAATCCACTGTATACAACTTTAAGCAATGCAGCTTCTACAAACGCGAATATCGTTAAACCAATTAAGAGTAGCATTGAAAGATTAAAAACCCAACAGTTTAATTCATAGTATTTGAAGCAGTTTGTTAAATGTACAACCGAGATTTGTATCCACTAAATTTTGTCCTCATAAAAATCCAGTATCAAGATTATTGCTCGAAATATCCTCTGGTGAAATAAGATGTGGATTCGAAAATAAAAAAATTAAATATTTCCATTGAGACGAGTTATAAAATCGTACGTTATGAAAAGTGACATTGAAATATATAATACAACGGCAGATAAGAGATATATTATAGAATTGTTTACAAAAACATAGAGCATTTTAAGCAAATAGCATTAAGAAAAGTACTTACTTTTGAGAGAGAAGTTTAATATTTGTAATCTAATGAACGCTATTCTAACATTGTAACAACCGTTGGACATCGAACTCACACCCAATCATATATTCTATTGCAATGCAGTATTAGCTACTCTCTTTTCTAACCATCAGTTACAATCCCGAAAAACAACTAAACAGCGAAAAAATAATCGGTATTGTCCAAAGCTGTGCAAAATGCACGAGGCGACATTGAGCTCAAAAAGGGACACAACGACAAAACCACCTCGCATGTGTGTTATTTCTAACATTTTGTGGCGTCCGCGACAGGACTCCCTTTGTTTGTCTCAGTAGAGTTTTGTTTTGAGTTTGGGAATAGTTCAAGTGAAAGTTTCAAAATTTTAGATGTATTTCTATTGTCAGTATTAAGTTTTTAGTTTCAGGTAGAAACATTTTTACAAACTTTCATAATAATTATAATGGAATCCCTTAAACTTAAAAGAACGGGACTGCGTAGTTCCTTCACAAAGACATCTAATTTTCTTGAAGCTGAGTTACTGAAGGATGAGTGCGATTTAAATGCAATAACTGACAAGTTTTGTAAATTGCAGAATGTTAATTCAGAATTACATGCCCTAGATGAAAAAATTCTGGATTTATTAACTGAAGGGGGATAAGTCAAGGAAGACGCAGTTGTGAAGGAAGTCGAAGGCCGGGAAGTTTATTCAGATAAATTCATTACTCTGTCTCGTCGATTAAATATTAAGTTAAGCGTTTTAGATGAATTAAACGTAGAGACGAGATCAGAAAATGGCAGTAATGTTTCTTGTAACAAAACAAAAACGTATAAACTCCCCAAAATCGAGTTAAAGAAATTCGATGGTCTTTTGATTAATTGGCTTCCATTCTGGTCCCAATTTCAAAAAATCCATGAGGATACTCATATACATATGGGAGTGACAAGTTTTCGTACTTAATTCAAAGTATGAAAGAGGGGTCAAGGGCAAGATAATTTATTGATAGTTATCCAGTTACCTCAGCTAACTATGATAAGGCTATTGTTGAACTCCAAGAGCGTTTTGGTAAACCTGAGCTTTTAATAGAGGTTTATTTAAGGGAACTTATTAAGTTAATTATTTCTAATGTTAAAGCGGATTCAAGAGATAAGTTACCCTTGATTGGCTTGATAGGCTTTTCGCCCTTGATAGGCTTTTCGATAAGTTGGAGGCTCAATTGAGGGCTTTGGATTCACTTGGCTTAAATTCGGGTGATAATTCAGCATGGTTGTACCCAATGGTGGAATCCTGTCTCACCGAAGACGTATTAAGGGCTTGGCAGAGAAGTTTGTATTTTAACCAGCCAGAAGAAACCCCGAGTCTCTGCGCAAGGTCTTCACCTGAATCTTCGCGCCTAACAAACTTGATGAACTTTTTAAAATCCGAAGTGCAAGGTGAGGAAAGGTTGAAATTGGCTCGTAGTGGTTTTGGGGGCAATGGTCGAAATGAGGGTTACCAAGAAAAGTCAAAGGGTGAAAGTAGGGGTAAATTTAAGTTTAAAAATCAAGCTAATTTTCCCACTGCCGGTGGATTTCTTACCACAAAATATAGCTTCTGTATTTTTTGCAATAAAGCTCATGAGAGTAAGAATTGTTACGAAGCCCGTCTGTTGCCTCTTGAGGAGAAAATTGCTAAAATTAAAGATAAGAAATGTTGTTTAAAATGCTTAGCACCAAATCATATAGCTAAATTTTGTAAACAATTTATACGTTGCTATGCTTGTGGTAAGCCGCATTGCATTTCTATATGCCCAGAAATGCATTGCAAAAACCCAATTTTACTGCCGGCAAAGCATTTTATTGTCCAAGCTCTAGTTAGGGAATTCCATCTTAAAAACAGTCACGCTGGTGTTCAAGCACTAAATACCATGCTTCGAGAGGAATATTGGATCCTCTCCGTCAGGCGAACTGTCAGATCCGTTGTGCGACAGTGTGTGCGATGCAAAAAGTTTGCGTCAAAACCACCAGATACATTGCCGATTCATCTGCCATTGGACAGAGTCAGAGACGCTAACACCTTCGAAGTTACGGGCGTCGATTTATGCGGTCCGTTGGTCCTTCGAAACAAAACCAAAACTTGGGTGGTTTTGTTCACATGTGCTGTCTATAGATGTGTGCATTTGGAACTTGTTACTGCCATAAGCACCGAGTACTTCATTCAAGCTCTCCGTCGATTCATAGCGAGAAGAGGTAGACCATCTATCATCTACTCTGACAACGGTACGAATTTTGTTGATACGGCATCAGCCCTGAGGAAAGTTGACTGGGAAAAGGTTGTATCCCAGGATACGTTGCGTCCCATCATCTGGAAGTTCATTCCTCCCAGTGCGGCTTGGTGGGGCGAATGGTGGGAGCGACTGATCCGATCCACGAAAGGTCTATTGGTGAGAGTCCTTGGTCAAGCTTCGGTGAACTACGTGGAGCTACTCACCATCCTTTGCGATGTGGAGGCCGTCCTCAGCTCCCGGCCCCTCACCTATGTTTCCAACGACCTCGACGACTTGTCTCCGCTAACACCCTCGATGTTCATGCAAGACATCAAAGTGTCCGGAACAGCGGACTTAGATTCCATCGATGGGAACAAGCTCCTTGTTCGTCAACGAATGTGCCAGGAACTACGAGAACAACTTCGCAGCCGATTCCGAAAGGAGTACCTGGCACAACTTGTCCAGAGGTCCGGACGTGAAAACTGCGACAAACAAGTGGGGGACATGGTGTTGGTTGGTGCGGAGAATACCAAACGCATCAACTGGCCCATTGCTCGTGTTCAGGAATTGTGCCCGGGCAGAGATGGGCGGGTAAGAGTAGTGAAAGTAAAGACACGTCACGGCATACTCATCCGTCCAGTGCGAAAGCTATACCTACTGGAAGTTTTTTAATTGTGCAACATTAAAAAAGATGGGACAATGTTGTGACTTTGAGTTAAATTAAAAGGATCAGGTGTGGTAAAAGCAATTTGTAAAGCCAGAGCACTAAACAGTAGTTATTGATAAAATCAAATAATTAAATCTTTTTTAAAAAGAACGGCTTTTGTGAAATTTCATGTAAAACGTATGAACAAGACTTGAAACCATTTCATCCTCTACAAATGGACAAAATAGCTCTCTTTCATTTCTTGTGTGTAAATATGCTTTTTTATGCTGTTGTGTGAAAACTGCGTAGTTAGTTACCGTTAGAATAAAAGGATTCTATAAAGGTATGTGTAGCTTCTTTCTCTTGGAGACGAGCTTGGGGAGTGTGTTTTATTAGCCGGTGGCTAATTTAGATGAATAGGTGTTATTTCTAACATCGCAGGTGTGGGTCAATTCTAGTGGGCAGACTCTCCTGGGACGTGCGTTCTGGTTTGTGTATAATAGGGTCAGAGAAAACTATAAGAACAATAGCGGAAAAAAATCCCAAAGAAAAAGAATCAAACATTCACGACATGTATATTCTATTTATCCATGTTTCTCTTCAAGTATGACTTAATTATTTCTATCAACATCTCATTAGGCAAAAATGAAAATTTAGACAATAATGTAAAATTTTACTAGTTCTTTTTTGCTTGTTATGAGACGCGGGTTGAATTCATTTGACATTATTTCCAAGAAAGTTAATTTCTCTACTTCAGAGGATTAGAACTCTTTACAACGAGTATCGTAACTAAGGAGAGTTAGGAACTATTTCCATAATATTGTCTTATGAATTCTTCTAAATTGACTACATTCAACCATGAAAATCAATCAAAAAACACTAAACTCTAAAACATTGCAAGGAGAGATAACTAAATTGCTACTTTAGTAAGATGGGTACAGCTTCAGTTTACATATTCAGTCGTTTATAGCGGTGGCAACGGCATTGGCGTTTTTTTGTTATTGTTGTTGCACACTTCTTGTAGCAAGCTACGACAGGTTACGACAACCCGTCTGTATCATCGTTATTGCGGTTTTGGTACAGCTACACTCTACGTTTATGAGCGGTGGCAACGGCCTTGGTGATTTTTCTAGCTTACTTCTAAAGTCGCCAACAGCAAAATTATTTCAAAAATTTCATCAAACCAATCAAAGTTTGAAAACACATTTCAGAACGTTTTGTAAAGTATTTTTTTCTAAAAAACTTTTTTTTAAAAGTAGTAAGCTTAAACATATTTCTTCTTAGAAAAACTAAGCTGCGAATGTTGGGTAAGAATATTGCCTGAAACTTATCAATTACACTAAATACAGTAGGCAGTTTGAAATGAAAAAGATTTTTAAAAGAAAGAAAGCAAGAAATAATACTACTTCATACCTCAGAACTGTTCCGAGAAAAAATAAACGAAAATTATGTTGTTGTTTCTTATGCCTACACTGACAGACCAAAGGAGTGCCAGGCCCGTCGAAGACGGCAAGAGGCTAGGGTTGCGCCTTCCATGTAATTGAGCCCCATTGGGAGGAAGTCCGACTTTGCTCGACATACATGACACATCCGTTTTACAGGATGGTCCCTTTCATACATCCATTCATTCACACATATAGTAATTCAGATCCCAATCAGAGGCCGATAACCCCCTGATCAAGTACCCAAAGAGGTATTGATTTGGTATGGGAACATGGGGGACTTTGTGACCACGACCTATTTAACGTGCCCCAGTCACCATTAGTAAACACGACGGTCTTTAGCCAGGTCGAAACGCCGATCTCGCAATCATCAGAATTGCAGGCTCCGCCGATGACAACGAAAATTCTACAAATACCAAATAAACAAAACTCTTAATCGTTTCGTGAAAAATATTATAATAAAATAAAAATTCCATAACTGTCAAAATACAAATAAATGGTTAAAATCGAAATAACCAATAGGACAAAGAAAAAATTTCCAACGAACCCATGAAATCAAACGACTTTAACGGATTTTGGAAGAACTTTCTAGAATATTCAAAATGAAAATTGAAAGTTTCCGTTTACCCAGGTTGCCGTGAAAACCACAACAACCGTAACGACAGAAGGGTTGCCTTAATTTATCGGAACTCGCTACTAGAAGTGCGCCGAAAAAATCGCCAAGTCGTTGCCATCACTCATAAACGTAGAGTGAAACTGTACCACGGTTTTTATGGCAACCTCGGCCAGCGGAAATTTTAAATTTTCATTTTGAATATTCTAGAAAGTTCTTTCAAAATCCGTTAAACTTTTGTTTAAATTCTTTGGTTCATTTGAAATAATTATTTCCTTGTCAACTTTAGAAGTGAGGGAAAAAAAGCGCCAAGACAGTTGCCACCTTTATAAACGTAGACTGAATCTGTATCAAAAGATGATCACTAAACATGCAACATGTTCAAAATTAAGTTGTATCGTGAATTGAATTTACACATTGGAACGGTTCATCACAAACTGAGAAATGCTGATTAAAATGGTTACCATGGAATCTGAAACGTGGAGATCTTTAGTACTGGATTGAAGTCACTGATATTTTACGCAAGCGAAAGGAACATTGAACAACAAAAAGAGCCCTCATAAGAGTTATGTTCATTTACTGCCACTGACACAAATACAGACGATACACTTTAATGATCCGAGTGCATATCGCCGATTGAAGTACTTGGAAATTTATTATAAGTTCAAAGAATTAATACGAAGTTGGCGATCTGTGCAAAAGAGAAATTTGTAAAATTTCAGCGTTAAATTAGAAAACAATTTTTGTATTCTTGACGATGCGATTGACAGTGCCCTGATTCTGCTTCCGGACATCAATTTTTGAAAATAAGTACCTAATTTTAATTTTCTCAAGAAACCACTACAAAAATGTGCACAAAACTATGAAATCCATTGCAAATATAGCTTTAATTAGAATAGGACGAAATGAGTTCCAGTGACATGGTGCAAACAACACTATTAAGACTTAAAGCAGTCTAAAATGTAGGGAGAATGAGTACGACTACATCTTCGAAGCAAAATGTTTCAGGCACTTTTGTTTCAAATGTGTTCACTTTACAGAAGTTGACCAAGTGTATCTGCTGGTCTGATTTAATATGTTGTTTTAGATTTTAATAAAAAAATAATAAGGTTTTAACAAATATTAAACAATTAAATAATGAAATACATAAAAGCTATTAAATTGTTTTTACAGAAACAAAAGAGCATATTTATCGTTAGATTACGTATCGTAATTTTAAATACATTAAAAACAGTTAAGAACGAGGTATTATTTTTGTGCCACACTGTATATATCTTTTAGAAATCCAACTTCAATAAAACATTTGCATAAAGTTCAAAGTACCAATGAAATATTCAAACGCTATGAGTTTACTTCTTAAGGATCGAAGCGACTCAAATGCTCAACCAAAGTTTGTAACAACTCAATTTTCATTTCGTTGATGTAAAAAGGAAATCTCGTTCTCGACAAGGAAAGGAAATTAAAAGTTAAATTGAAACTTTTTTAACTGAAACCTTATAAAAACCGTACGATATGAAAAAGTAACATTAAATTACATTTATATCGCAGTCCAAGAAGTATACAGGTATTATCGAATTGTATTTTTTTAATTAAAAGCATTTTAGGTAAATATATAAGATTGAAAACAGTACTTACGTTTGAGAGACCTTTGAAAGTATTATAAACTGTGTTCTAAAGATGCATAATTTATTTTTTCCGAAGTCTAACTGTTTAGTGCTCTAGATTTGGATGTTTGCTTTCACCTCACCTGCTACATATTTGATTTCTGAGACCATGAAAGCGTTTCAAAACAAACTCTCTAAGGAGTGAGGGTTATTTTTGAAGGACTCTAAAGGGACTTGGGTTCAGGATATTACATAGTCAAATGTAATATACATATATGTTTCAGGCTTTTTTTTTTTAATGTGTTCCTTTTATAGAATTTGACCCAATACGTTTGTGGGTCTGTTTTTTAAGATTAGATGCTTCATATTTCACATAATTTTTACAAATCTTTTAATAATTATTTTATATTTTTTCTAAGAAGCATAAGGACAGATTTATTAATGTTAGAGTTTGTATCGTAATTTTAAATACATAAAAATTGTTATAAACTTGAAACAAGATTATTTTTGTGTCCGTATACTACTATATAGAGCACGGGAGGGGGCAAAAGCGGCTCTTCGTTGAAAATGAAATATTTTTTGTATCATTATTTCATGACTTCTTTTACGAATCTTGTTAAGTCGATAAAGAAAGTGAAGCGTTCAAGTCGTAAGTAGTCGCTCCAAAAGTAGATCTTCGGTTGCGTCGACAGTCCCAGCGTAATATACACCATCGTGTACACGTCTTTTTTCTGACGCGAAGATGACAAAGCAAACGAAGCTAGTTTTTTGATAGCTTGGAATATTTTGCTTGTACCAACCGTCCACATGGAGAGAATTTATTGAATTGGATTCGATTGAACGCCGTAGGTTGACACTGTTTCACCTGTGCAGCTTTCAGCTGTATAGTTCGCTTTACGGACGACATTCGGGAATAAGGGAGAGTCGAGCAATTTATGTAAAACATTTAAGTACACAAAAAGAGAAGAAAAGGCAAGTGAAGGGCAAAACACGTAAGTACAAAAATATACAATGACTAAAGAAAAGGATGACATAATTTGGAAGTTGACAAAGAACAAAATGTAGAAAAAAAAACTTAAACTATAAACAAAAACCATGCATAAAAAAACTGGAAATATTATTCAGATGGAAAAAAATAAAGAGAATTCTTAGGCCAATCTTAGGTAGGTATATTTTCTAAAAGTCACACTGGAGGAACACATCGGGCTATTGACGACGGTCCGGGAAAAGATCCTAGGACAACACCACATCATTTTGAACGATGGTCATATGACGAGGTCACACCCTGAGCTGGCACCCCACTCTCTAATCTTCCACACCCCGCCAATCTTTAACTGTATTTTCAGAATCAAAATTTAACCAGTAGGTTCCGAACGGAATAGAAACGGTCATTTTGGATGCTTGGGTTCTATGGTACAATATGGCACCTATTTGGCCAAGCGGCCATTGGGCCAGAGAGTGTCAATTGTCAACAGACATGCACACAAGATACATTTTACTGACCAAATACACTCTATAACAAAAAAAATCGATACACCCAGAAGGAGTTGTCAAATTTTTACATTTACGATACAAATTTTTGGATGCGAAGAACATACATAGAAAAACAAACGATTCAAATTTCAGAACCATTGAATGATTCATTTCAGAGTTTGACCATTACAAAGGGAAGAAGTCAATAAGGGTCCACCTCTGGCCTGGATGCTTCACCTGGCGTGACATAGACTGAAAAAGTTCCCGGATGGTGTCCTACGGAATTTCGTTCCGTCTCCAACTGTCGGGCAAAAGGGTCAACATACCGGGATGGTTGCAATAACGTCCCAAATGTTCTCTATGGGAGAGAGACCTAGCTGGGGCCAAGGAAGTGTTGGGAAAGCTCGAAGACTATTCATAGCAACACGTGCCGTGTGCGGCCGGGCATTATGTTGTTGAAAAGTATGTCCGAGATCGGTAACACAACCGATCGTAGATGTCGTCTATCTACCGTTGTGCTGTAAGTGTTGGCAGAAATGACTACCAAAGGGCTATCGAAGGAGATGACACCCCAGACCCTTACGCACTGTTGTGGGCATGTGAAATTAAGGAACGTCACCCGTCCAAGAGCCTATTCCGTGGACGATTCTATTTAGGACCTCAGGTAGGTCGATGGATATTAAACTCGTGAAAAGTGAATCGTTTCTTCAGTTCGTTTCTTTCGGAACTTGTTTCTACAGTCTCAGAGTCAACCATTATTATTTCTTTACTTGTCTGGTAGTCTTTTGTTTCGGGTCTTCAATGATTCTGAAGCCGATTTATTGAATGAATGAATTCGAAATGTGATCTTCGATTTCCATCACGAGGGGAACGACGGTCAACTGAGATGATTGGGTGAATTTTATTCAGCATGTTGTACGTAGCAAATATAAAAACGACCTAAAAACAAACACTCACTCAAAAAAACAAAAAATAGACACACAAAAAAGGAAATGCGAATTTTTGAAGCACCCCCCCCCCCACTCACGATGCCAATCCTACTCACATTCATGTCGCCTCACAAGTTACGGAAGAATCGAACTGAAGAATCGATTCACATTTCACGAGTTTAATACCTACCGACCTGCCTACGGTCCTAAATAGAATCGGTGGCTCAAAATTACGAGGTGTTGTCCTCAGATTTTTCCCTTAGGGATCGATCCCGGACTGTCGTCAATAGCCCGTTGTGTTGCTTTAGTACGACGTAAATTAAAAAAATTACCAATTACCTAAATAGAATCGTTCGCGCAACTGGCTCCGACTATGAGCCAGTTCAGCAAGTCACGCTAGTATGGGGAGCGATGACCTACCATCGTCTAGATAGAGAAAGGTGTGCTACTAGTTCACTCCTCCTGTGACCTTTGTACCGCATGGGGGAATGAGTCATATTTCGGGCACGTACGCTGGCCTGTTGAACCGCTGTCACTTCAGTCCGAATCGACGAATCTGGACGAGTGCGTGCCTAAGATCAAGAGAGTTCCACAATTCCATTTGACTAATTAACAATTTAAACCAATTCTGTGGGAAAATGTGTGGAGTGGAAAGTGACAATAAGATTTCACTGCGAAGTAAACTGTCATACTAAAGATCAATTTCAATTGCGACATAGGAAACGGGTTAGAAGAGCTTTTCAAGACGAACCGAATCATGCCAAATACCTTCATTCCACCAGCGAACCACCAGTTATTCCGACCCAAAGGATTCACGAACCAGTGACTGTGCTTCACTCGTATTTCTTGACTCCACAATTAAACAAATGACGCAGTTTTTCTGTCTCATTAGAGCAACCATTGAAGAGTCTAATGGTAATTTTTAATTAACGTCAAACTAGAGCTCCACAGCGCGCTATTGAGGACGGTCCAATATCAATCCCTTAAGGGAAAGATCCGAGTACAACACCTCGTAATTTTGAACCACGATCATATGGCGAAGCAACACCTGAGCTGGCACCCCACTCTCCAAACCTCCACACCAACTACACAGATTAAAGGTGCACCAGCCGCCTCAAAGCCATACGCTTACGAACATCCATACAATGACAAGGATTCAGACTTGGAACCTTAATATCTGTAGGCCAACAGCTTAACCACCAGACAGGTGGGTCGGCGACTTCACTAATAAAAGAGAAATTGTTAATGACACATGTGTTAGAAATCCACCTAGGGTAGACACTAAAATCAAACATGTTTCACAAATGTTTTGCAGACTGCTAACGACTATGGAAATAATTCTTTTTGTGGTTTTTGTTTAGATTATTTCATGTTATGAGCCAATTTACAATTCTAATATCTACAAGTTTTAACTCATATTAAACAAAAATACAATTTTGAAACTATTACGTTAACCGCAATTTTGATGAAACAATACACTTTTACGTTGTTTAGCAATGTAAAGAATTGAAGTGAAATAACTTGGCACATTCTTATATATAAACGTCGGAGTCGATCCATTACGTTTTAAAGCTTAGACCAAGAGTCTGAATCGCTAGCGAAATCCCTCGTGTACTCCAAGTAGATTTTGTTAAAGTAGAATCCCTTAAAAAGTTGTATTTTTACAAAAGAGACTTCTTTGCAATCGAATTTCAATGCAATGAGTAACGAATTGCTTCCCGAGCGTCCAAAAGGCGTCGATTTTTATCTTTGTTCTGCAAGAGAGAAGGAAACCTCTTCAAACCATGAACAATTGCCAACATCAATTCAGTTTCTGGAACCCAATCCATCGGAGAGAAAGCACACCTCGAACCCAGGGGACCGTGATAGAAACCAATCGGAGATTATTTTGGATGACGTGCTGGAACCACCTGTAGCAAGTGGGAGAGTTTCCAACCCACACATTGGAGGGATTCAAAGAAGGAGCATACCACCTGGAGATGAGGTTGTTGGCCACGGGAAAAGCAAAGTGGCTTTGGAGGTCTCGGAGGTTTCGGTCTGTCAATCCAAGCAGGAATCGGTAAGAGGTTCCTATTCATGCAACTTTTGTGTAAAACGTTTCTACTATCAATCATATTTAAATCTGCATAGTCTAGTACACATTGGCGATAATCGCTTCGAATGTCCTGAATGTGGAAAATCCTTTCGGATGAAAAGAGGTTTAAAGAGGCATAGTTTCGTTCACACTGGCGAGAAACCCTTCGAATGTCCACTATGTGTAAAATCATTTGCAACAAAAAGACGTTTAAACAAACATCTGTTAGTACATCCTAATTTAATGTATTTTTATTGCGATTTCTGTAAACAAAGATTTTTACAACGCTCTTCGTTAGTGCTGCATCTGTTGAATGAACACTGAAATGAAATCATTTGCCTACGATCAATTAGAAAAGGCATTGGCAGTTTCATGCATTCACTAACAATTTTATAGACTCTAATTTATATTGACGTTTACCTATTAATAGAGGTTTCTCAGGACAAAACACTCTCATGGCCAAATATTAGAAAAGTAAATTTAAACATTTGTAGGACTAAAACTCGAAGCCTGTTTGACTGAGTTTTAATCGATTTGACCCGATTCCAATTCGTGTCAAGTTGTTTTTATCGAAGTTTAATCGTTTAAATTCAGTTCTTTTATAGTTACATGTAACTTGTTATATTTCGTCTAATATGTGTACGTGCATTCTTTTTTTAATGATATTTTAATTAACTATTTATAAGTGTATTTATGAACTATAGGTACATATATAGGGTGTCATTCTTACATACATATATAGAGTGTCATTCTTATTGTTTATATATATATGTGTGTAATGGAGAAATGAATTTTAATAAATATTTTTTGTTTAAAAATTTGTTTTTCATTGCTTCAAACACGAATTGTTTAATTGCATTCACAGTACTCTTTTGTGCTTGAAATTTATCCCTTAACATTCATAAATTAAATATTAAATAACTAAGGTTGAACTTAAGATTCTTTTAATGAAATTTATATATACATGCTTATTTTAACGAACGCTGTTTGTTACATACGATTGCTAGTAACTTGTTTTGCAGATTCCTGATGCATCGATTTATTTGTCTTATTAATCTTCGGATGAGTAACACAAATCAAAGGATACGACCTATTTTCAGGTCCAACAGTTTGGTATTTAATTTAACGTCGCACTTTAGCAATACAATGGGGTTTTGGAGATGGTCTTATATTAAACCTAAAGTGAAAAAGATTCGACCCAAATCACAGAGAAATTTGATTTACAAAATATTAGTTTTCACTTTAATCAAGATTTTTGGTGATATAATGAAGGCAGGGTAGGTAGGTAGTTATTAGCGTCGCAATCGAGCAGCACAGAGGGGCTATTGACGAGTCCTGGATCAATCCGAAATGCTAAGGAAAGGTAATTTTAATTTACGTCGAACAAGGGCAACATAACGGGCTATTGACGAAGTTCCGGGATCAATCCCCTAAGGGAAAGATCTATGACAACACCACGTAATTCTGAGCCACGGTCAAATGACGAGGTAACACCCGAGCTGTCTCCCCACTCTCGAAACTTCCACACAACGTCAACGTGAGAACGGCCTGTTCGGTACCTTATGGTAGGTATTCTTAATGAACGTCGTAAAGGAGTAACACTCGAGTCTACTGACAACTTTCTGGGATCAAACCCGAAGGTAACCAACCTCCAAACTTCTGTAGCTCCTTCGGAAGACTTTCGGTACCCAAACAGTTTTAATTAACGTCGCACTCTAGGAACACAACGGGTCTGTAGGCGAAGATCCAGACAAAAAATAACTAACTAAGAGAAAGAAAAGGATTCGCACACTTCTCGCGTCGCGAGTTCAGAATTCCATCCGACCAAAGACCGTCGAGTGCAGAGTGTGTCGTTGCTAGGGATTGCAATCCGGCACGATTTTCAATCCGGTCGGATCCGGCCGGATTGGAATTTTGTTAATAAGTCTATCTAACCAGTATGTATTTTTCCAAAATCGGCTGAGTGAAAGTAGGTATAAAGGATATTATTCCAAATTGACGAACAAAACGTTTATTTTAGCATTAGAGAATCAACTTTATAAATAATTATCCATAGGTAGGAAATCAGTCACCAATAATTAATTCTAGTAACTATTAGTACTGCTAGTAGTAAGTATTAAGCGATTGATTATGATCAGTCTTACTAGTTTCAACACCAAAAAACAGTAGTTTGTTTTATACGTAGTACTTTTTTATTTATCAAATATTAAGTAGTCTCTATCTCTAATGTCGTTGAGCAAATGACATATAAATTGTGCCTAACCTTGTCTGATACTAACATAAAAATCTAATCTTTGGCAGTTTACGGTGAACATAATAAACAAGGGAACTCTTAATTCTTCTTAATTGCTTCAATCGAAGTTATATACTAATGAAAATCAATTTTGAGTTTGAAAGAACCCTCTAAGGAAACAAATCGTATTAATTGTGTCATCCCCCAACCTATTTCTCAATGAACTAATAAACTAATAACGTAAATATAACCAGCGGCCGAGAAGAAGGGTCTCTCAGCTTCAACACTAGTGGGTTTAACCGTCATTAAGAAGTCGTACATAATAGACATTTTCCTTTGACTCTATTTCATATACATGAAATCACTTCTTTCTTAATTTTATTATTTAATTTTTAAATAAAATTGAATAATCGATTATTTAATTTTAAAATAAAATTCGGGTTTATCGGATCCGATAGATGTTGCCGGATCCAGTAGGTAGCTAAATGATGTCGGATCGCTGGATTACCGGATCCACCGGATCGGATTGTAATTACTAGTCGTTGCGCTTAAAAGTTGTGGTAGCCAAAAATGTCTTCACGATGGGGTAGTGTGGAGGTTTGGAGGGTGGGTTGCCTGCTGAGATACTGACCTCTTCATCTGAACATGGTTCAAAATAGCATAGAGTCTCCTCGAATACTTCCCTTTGGTTTGATCCCGACCGTCACCAATAGCCGGTTGTCTTACACCAGTGCTAATTTAATAATACCCACCTACCTTCATTTCCTAGAGTGATCGAACTAACACCGAAACTTATCTGATAACAAAATATGGATTTCAATATTGTGCTTGCTCACTAGAGGTTCTACCCAAACCTCTGACCCTGGTATTACATGATTATTTAATTTCACATCTACCACTGAGGATTGACCCAGGAATAATTTCAGCTTTTTTGTTAATTTCTCAAAATTATCCACAAAAAAATAAAAAAATTTTCCCATAGTCGTATCTATTTATTGGCGTACTTTCACCTCTGCTTAAACCTGACCGTGTTGCGAAATTTACACAGTTCAGTCACATTAATGTGACCACCACCTACTTTCGACGTCAACGTGAAATAACCAATCACAAAAGGCAGGAGGCAGCACATTGCAGTAGAGTGTATATAAAGGATGTCCTATTGCAGTGTTTCCCAAAGGGTGGTACGTGTACCCCCAGGGGTACGGGAAGAGTTTGGTGGGAGTACGCGTTGCACCGGAGTTTGGTGGGGATATGCACTGCACTGTGCTTGGCTGCGCCTAATTCTACGTTATCATAAGTCAAGACAGTGTTGTGAGGCGTGAGATGGTCCGGAGTGACACGGCGGAAATATACCACACTTCGTTACAGAAACAGCTTCGTTAACCATCCGTCGGGCGCAACCGGCTTGACAGGCACAGCTTTGACATGAACTTCAATGTTTTCTTAATGATAGATTGGAGTTGAGAAATTGTTTACATGACTGGAAATGGCTTTGTAAACTAGCATACTTATCAGATATATTCTCTGCTTTAAATTGCCTCAACTTATCGTTACAAGGCAAAGAAATTTCATTGTTTCACGTTCACGATAAAGTGAACACTGTCATCGCAAAACTAAAGTTATGGCAAAAGAGAGTTGGTAATGGAGAAGAAGACTCGTTTCCATCTCTTCATGAGTTTATAACACGTTCGACTACTAAAATTGATGCTGATACTCTGAAATGCATAACACAGCATTTGGAGATTTTGCAAGTGGGCTTAAAAAACTATTTCCCTGATTTAACCAAAAAAATTGAATGTGCTTAACATTAACACAACATCCATGCCAAAAGATTTGTCGCATGCGGAAGAAGAGCAATTGTTGGAATTGGCTTCAGACGTATTCTTGAAAAATAAACATAAAGAGAGTACTTTAACATCATTCTGGTTACAAATGCAACTTGTGTATCCGGTTTCAACAGAAAAAGTTCTAAAATACATCTTGCCTCTTCCAACTTCATATTTATGTGAAGTTTCTTTTTCAGCATTTGTGGACATCAAGTCAAAAAAAAAAAAAAAGGAACCGACTATTGGACGTGGAACCACATCTCATTAAAATTAACAACCAGGGAACCAATTTATGACGATCTGTTATCTCAGCACAAACAATTTCATCCTTCTTATTGATCCAAATAAACGTTATTTATAATATAACTTTCATTTATATTTTTATTATGAATAATTTTATTTCTCTTTTCTTATTATTTTGTGTATGTCACAAAAAAAGGAAAAAAAAATAAATTTTGATTGTTATTAAAATACATCTATTTTTTCGACGAGGGTTACGAAAATTATAGATGGGGTACACATATGTCAAAAGTTTGGGAAACACTGTCCTATGGCATCGGAAAGCATTTCAATCGTAGGCGTAATGCAGAAACGTAGCGATTTATCCGACGTCCAAAAGGGCATGGTTATTGGCTTTCTGGCCAAGGGTGGAAGCATTTCGGAAACGGCTAATTTTGTGAACTGTTCGCGAGCCACCGTGGTAAAAGTATACCGTGCATGGCAAAATGGCAATATCCAAAACCAGCGGCGTGGCACATGTGGTGCACCACGGGCTATAGATGACAGAGACGAACGAAGGCTACGGAGATGCGTTCGGGCGAATAGATGTATAACTGTTGAGCAACTGACCGCCCAGATGAACCAAGGGGCTACCAAGAGTGTATCCTCAACAACGGTTCAGCGAACGTTGCTGCGCATGAGCCTCCGCAGCAGACGCCTGGTTAATGCACCTATACTGACTGCTGTTCATCGGCGACGAGGGCTGGAATTTGCACGCCAGTACTGCAACGGGACGTCCACAGAGTGGCAACAGGTGGCTTTTTCCGATGAATCAAATTTTATGCTCCATCGGACAGACGGACGTTGGCGTATACGGCGTGAAACGTCTGAAAGCAAACACCCTGCAACAATTGCCGGAAGGATCCAGGCTGGAGGAGGGAGCATTATGGTTTGGGGAATGTTTTCCTGGCATTCACTGGGTGCACTCATCATCAGAAACCTAATTGACTCTCTTCCTGCACGTCTCGCAGCGGTCCTCTCTGCCAAAGGTGGTTATTCTGGCTTTAGACAGGTGGTTACATTAATGTGACTGGACTGTGTATTTGACATTGAAAACGTTTTCGAAAATCAAAACCCAAGATTATATCATAATCGTTGCCAAATGTTGTATCTGTTATCAAGATGGGGTGCATTAGTTGTTTTGACCCGATTGAAAACTTAATGTTAAGTGATCTGGAAATCTTAATCTCATCACCTGATACCAATGAAACTCTAATGTCGGGTTTTGTGTGCGCGGGTTCAATTAAGGGCATGCGATTAATTGCTTTTGCAGTACACAGAGAAAACCATGCGCCGCTATCCATGAGCGCTTGCAAAGGCCAGGTGGAGAGTGATAATGGGTAGAGAGCAAAATTGACCCGTTCGAAAGTGTTGTGTCGAGTTTTTCCTTCACCCCCATCATATGATGATGGAGGTTTTAGCGGTTGCCGATATAGTTTAAATTGCCCTGATCTCTGGTTGTAACGGGGAGGGGTGGAACGTGTGATTTAGATTGGGGGGGGGGGAATTACGATAATGATCGCGGTAACTTGGTGAGTTAAGAGAACGGTTGTTTGCAGTGCTGTGTTGTTATTGCGGAAGTAACTGGAATTGCTTCTTAAAGAATAACAACTAGCAGAAATATGATTATTTCGCCCGCAATGGATACAAGTTCAGGGGCGGACGGGATTAGCAGAGGTACCTTGTGTGAGGTGTTGACTTTGAATTTGTAATGACCGTATTTGTTCAGTCAATGTTTGTATGAGTTTGTTGGATTTCTCCGCTTCTTGTTGCATTAAATTTGTTAGTTTACTTTCGAGATTTGTTTGTTGTGGTTGCGAATGAGCTGTATTGACTGATTCAAGGCATCTGGAGGCTGATTCAAGGCATTTGGCAGTTTAATTCGTCGAGTATAGATTTTTCGACGGCGTCTTCAAGCGTGGAAGGATGTCGAGTAATAGCCAAGCGGCGTTTAATCTTTTCAAAAATTTTGTGAGTTTAGTTTGGTTTACTATAGGGGCTGCATCCGGTTTTTGCGCATTTTCCTAACCAAAATAAGTGATAGTTAAGTTCGATACTCTGGAAGCAAAACTACGTTCAGATTCGTGGAGATCACGTGTTGTCTGTGACAAAGGGTAGTTTGGGGAGCAAGGTAATTTTGGAATTTTTTTCTTAATTTTTGAAAATGTGGTCTCTACAGTGAGTTCGGGATCAGCAACAAAGAAGTGGAGTGTGGGACCTTTTAATTTACTTTTAAAGACTGCAATAATTTCTTGCTCTTCCCATTTTGCGATTGTAGCAATGTCTTCTAGGCTTTTCAAAAAATACGTTACAATACTAAATATCTCACCGTCAAAATTCGGAGCTAAAGTTTGGTAACCCGCTATTTTATTCGGGTTAGGGATCGTGTCCTCACCATTTGTGAATGTTTATCTGAATTAAATATCAGATACGACGATTGCACACTTATGGATACATAAGACCAAAATAAAATTTCGTTGCACAAAAAGCTAGAAAATATGAAAAGAACGGCACCGGATGTCACAGTTATAGCGCTCTCTGTATTTAGGAAGATACCATGGTCTAATGGATTAATGATACATTCTCTCGATTTGATGAGTCGTACTATTGGAGGGGAAGCAGACATGTCTCGTTGAGCATAACATTGCTTTATTTTAAGATATCTAGAGTGGTAGTACATACATTAACAGGAGTACAAATACGGAGATCTAAATAGTATATGGCAAAGGCACCTTACCCATAGTAGGACCTCCCTGCCGTAGTGGTGGCTGAGATTTTTTAGCTTCTTTTACAAAACTCCGCCTTTTTTGCTCCTAGCGCTCTGTGGTTTTATAAGGCTCGAAAGAATGTTCTTAGGGTTCTAGAAAGTACGAACTCGTGATCCCTGATCTGATTTTGAGGTATTATGATGCTTAATTAACAGTCACACTCTGATAGAACCTTTCGAAGGTCAAAGGTCAAACACCTAATGTACATGTACAAGCCGGCATAAACAATTAAAAGGTTCATCTAATCTATGGGCGATATGCTTGCCTTTTCTCAGCGCAGTCACGTACTCAAAGGTGAATGTACTTGGTAAAGATTTAAGTTTAAGATTTAACGATTCAAACTGTGACGATAGCAGCGTCACATTAGGCGAGTATCTCATATTCTGTCACTTTCCCCAGAGCCATTAAAAAAAATTTTAATGACTTCTAGCAAATATAGAGGGTTTTTAATGACCCTTAAAAGTGAAAAGTCTGGCCTTTTTACGGTCCATGGGAAACGAGTTATAAATGCATACTGCAGTCGAAATTAAAACGATACAAAAGTTCATACACGATGTTTGTATAGTTAACAGTACGTACAAATGACACATTCATTTACAAAATGAGATCACCTTTCTTGTAGTGCTTGGATTAACCCATTCAATTTTCTCATATATAGAGCCATGTATTCCTTCTTTTAAGTACACTACATAAAATAGCAATGTCAACGAAAGTACACAGAGAAAAAAATTTAATTCGGAGAATGCTATCTAACATTAGAATACATACAGAAAAAAAAATATCTTGTATCCTTTAATATTTCAAGTTTAAACTTTAAAATAAGCAAAACATATATTTTTAGCTTGAGTAACATTTGTTTTAGCAAATATGAAAACCAAAAAGTTATAAAAAATCTTCGCCGATTGTGTATAGAAGGCAAAGATTTGGCAAAACGGTAAAACTGACGCATGATGATGTTTTTCAAAACAAGACAGAAACGAGAAAAAAAAGTGAAGTCATTAATTAAAACCAGTCATGTGGCTGGTTTGATAATTCAATGAGGACTGGTTAGTTTGTTAAATTTTCATTTATTTCATCTAATTGCTTTTGTATTTATGTATTTTAGTATCAAACAGTGTTTAAATCATTTTATACTCCATCACTTGCTATTAGGCCACTAACAGTATAATATTTTTCATTAATAATCTTCCCTTTATTTTTAAGGTGAAAAATTTGTTTCGTATTCAAATCCAAGGATCTGAAACGAATTAAGAACTATACCGAGGTACCACTGTATTAATTAATAAGAAGGTACGTTAAATGACATTAAGTCCATCAACTGCAAAAGCTATTTCAATTCAATCAACCACTCAATGATTTTGCTACAGAAATGATATTAACAGAAACTGCTCTCTTGCACTCTTCAAATAGTAATAAATAGCTACATCTACAAAGTAGTGGAAGATCCGACATATGTCTTAACTCTCTTCATCTGAGCTACTGTTCTCTGGCGTCGATAGCACAGGGAGGTCAAACTCCAAATAGTTCTGGAAAATAAATGTTTAAAATCATGATGAGTTGCTTAAAGTCAAGCAAAGTTGAAGTTTTTCGACTCAATTGTTTTAAAATATACTTCAAGGCGATTTTTCTTTTTACATCTTGCAGCTGTGACTCTGTTTTGGGATTCCAATTCTTCTCCGGGGGCTTAAAGAAGTGTTTTGGCAATGAATACCAGATCGACGGGAAATGCAGAGGTAAGAGGATTTTCGGGCAATTTTTGTGGTTTAGGATAGAGACAAAAATGAAAAATCAGAGTAACGGATTAGCAACCGATGGGGTTCGTCATCTGACCGGGTTCAAAATTATGAGGTGTTGTCCTCGGATCTTTCCCTCAAGGGATTGATCCCGGACCGTTGTCAGTAGCCCGTTGTGTTGCTCTAGTACGACGTTAATTAAAAAATTACCAATTACCGATGGTGTGCGAGCTCGAATCTAACCAAAGACCGTCGTGTACAAAAGTGACTGGTAAGCGTTAAATCTGCCGTGGTCTCCAATGTCTTATCGTTGGCGTGGTGTGAAAGTTTAGAGAGTGTGATGCCAGCTCAGGCGTGACCTCATCATCTGACCGTGACTTAAAATTACATTCAGCTGTCTTCTTTATGGATCCCGGGCCTCTCATTTAGACCGTTGTATTGCTCCACCGGTAGCTGTGAAAACTATATTTAGGGTAGGTAGGTATTTAATTCACGCCAAACTGGAGCAACACAACGGGCTATTGGCGATGGTCCTGGATCAACACCCAAAGGGTAAGATCTGAGAAAATTTTGGGACAGCCACCTTGGAATAGTAAGGAAATATGTGTGACCTAGATGTCTGTCACTCATTTTAAATCCAGGGATACGCGGTAGCCCAGTAGCGAGAGTACTCGTAACCGGAGGGTTGCGATTTCGGATCCTACTTAAGATCATCGTGTAGAAAGAGGGCTAGTGCACGATAAGTCTGTTGTGGCCTCAAATGTCGCAGTTTGGAAATGTCGCAAATGTCCCAGTCGCAGTTTGACGTGGCAGTTTGGAAAGTGGGGTGCCAGCTCAGGCGTGACCTCGTCATTTAACAATGGTTCAATATTACGTGGTGCTGTCCGCGGATCTTTCCCTTGATCCTACACCTTTGTCAATGTTGTGTTGCTTCAATGCAACCTTAAGGGAGACCTGAGAATAAATTTCTGAAAATAAATTATAAAACTGATTTTTTCTTTCTTGGATTATTGGTAATTTTGGTAATTTTTAGTTAACGTCGTACTAGAGCAACACAACGGGCTATTGACGACGTTCCGGGGTCAGTCCCTTAAGGGAGAAATTTCTTTATTGGATAAAACAACGCTTCAGATATTCAAGAAAAATTGGAAAAAATTTCAGAGTCGAAGGAAATTGCCAAGAGCTGCTTTTTAACTTTTATTTGACCTTCCAACAACATAATCGACTACCAACTATTTATTACCTGCAACTTCCATTGGTTTCGATTTCCATGGAAACCTCAATTTATAAAACATTATATATCATAGTATATCTACCGATGATAATCCATAGCAAAAAACAGTTGGGTATTCTTCCTGCTTTGGCTTCTCGAATTTTCTGTCCTGGACCTCTTTCCTCGTAGTGTTGAATCTTGGATATTCTTCTCTCGTTTTCACACATGAACGGTCTCTTAGTATAAGTATTAACTGCTGGTCCATATTTCCTGGTCGTGTGCCTTTCGTATGCGTCTAGTTTTCCCACAAGGTCAGTTGGAGGGATAATGTCTCCCCATTATTCTAAAAAGTGTTCTTTGAATTCCTGTGGACACCTTTTTTTGATTTGATCAGTTATCATTAGGTCTTTCAGCCTTTCAAAAGTATTTACATTCACTTCCCTAATCCAATTCTCACAATAACTACGCAGTTCAAAATAAAAATCATTCCATGTACCTTCAGGATTCTTTTTATGAGTTGCTAATAGCTGGCAAAAACGTTCGGCACTCAACTTGAATCTTTTAAGTAGGATATGTTTAATGAATTGGTAATCTGCTTTTTCATCAGGTTCCCTAGCAATGATTTTCGTTTTGTCACTTTGAAAAGGACTCACACCAAATATACTACACATTGGTTTTCCGAAACCTTTAGAAATTTTAACTGTCTTTTAAAGAGATTGACAAACAGAAACATGTCGTCTTCTTTTGGGTTGAAGTTCGGGATAAACTTTTTCTCTTCAAATTTTGGTTGATCGACGTTTGTAACGGGTGACTCTGTTTTGAGCTAGAACAACTTTTGGATTTCAAGTTTCAACCGAAGTATTTCAAGTTCATGATCTCTTGACTTTTCAATTATTTCTTGTTCAATTGCTTTTTCCTTTGCAAAATTCGTTCCTGCTCAATTACATTTTCTTTAGTAATTCGTTCCTGCTCAACTATTTCTTCTATAGCAATTCGTTCCAGCTCAACTTCTTTTTCTTTAGCTATTCGTTCATCTATTACACTGGCGAATAATTTCTTGGCGAGTTATTCATCGTAGCTGTCAGAATGGACAATTAAATCAATTAATTGGATAACTTTCAGACTGTTAACTACGTACAAGCCCAATTCATGTGCCAACAATCTACGTCGTCCTTACGGCCTTTTGCAAGATAAGACATGATTGCAGTCTAGTTTGCAAAACGTTCAGGAATTCCGGAAGAATTTTACTGTCTAGAAATTTTGTGGGATCAATTTTATTGCTCTTGAAGTTTTTGTTTGATACAAGCCTTGATATAAAGCGATAATATTTTTCCTTAACATCAACACCAAATACTTAAACTAACTTATGATTTACACAATATTCAAACTGATGGATGTAAAACCTCATTTAAAAACACATAGTATAATTAACACTGAATAAGAATTATTTTTAAAATTATAATGAAACCTTATCAAAACACACAAAATGCAATTTATAAATGCCTAAGGAAATCAATGCAAAATGATTCTTACTCTTAATTATGGAATTCAAAGGGAGTGTACGAATTTAAGATGCAATTGGATAGCCAGTGGGAATTGGGGAATTCATAAACAAAGGACCAGCCTTGTTGGCCTTGACCCTGTAGCTGGTCGTCAATATTTGCATTTGTATTTGTATAATGGTTTCTAGATAATAAATATGGTAACCTAAGTAATACGATTCGAAACACAGATTTAACTACGATAGTATTATTAAATATCCGAGCAATAAATCTTCCTGTGAAAGTGAAGCATACAAAAGAAAAGTTTTATTCATCTATCAAAAGAGGAAAAAAAATTTTGAAAATGAACTCAAGAGTGAAAAAGAAATTAGTGAAAGATGACCAAATGAGAGAAAAAAATTGTGTGATGCAAAGCAGAAACTTTTTAGCTATGAAATACACACGCAGGTGCTGCTCTAAAAATAAATTAATTAAAGAGGCAATTAAAGTGTCGTAATCAAAAAGTGAATTGAAACCCCTTGATTGAGTTCAAACGTCATGGAGGCCAAAAGTTTGTCTATTTGCGTCGGCCAGGGATGTATTTCTATCTTCTGTGCCTGTAAAACTTTCACTGTGTGTGTGTCTATTACTTGATAGTGTATGTCTATTGGGGCCAGGCCTCTTCCATCAATCTGTGGGCCCCGTTGCCAGCTGTTATGACGAGCCCCATTGACAGCTGAAATGAAGGGCCCCTCTCCCATGACTTACACTGTTTATGTTTAAATATGCATTTTGAACTTTTTTTAAAGCATTTTAAATATTTTAATCGTAAAACAAACTGCATATGGGTTTATTAGAGTGGCATACAATATACCACATAATAAACAAAATACTTAGGAAAAAAAAGTATTGAATAAACAAAAATAAAAACAGTGTTAATAAACATAGTTATTACGAGTAGTAACATTGTTCTAACATCGGGAAAATCAAAATGCTGTTTGTTTTTGCGCAATTCTACAAATGAAATAAAAAATCAAAGCAACTGATTAAAACAGAATTCAAACTTAAGTAATACTTTTTTTAAGTATTACTGTGTATACATTTTATTACTGTGTATACATCTGTACACATTTTATAAGTGCCCTCTTAAAAAACAAACAATAAATTACTTTATATTTGTCTTGGTTTCATCATGGAGATGGTAATGGAAATTTTAATTAATTTCGTACTAGAGCAACACAACGGGATTGACGACTTCATCATGGAGATTGTTACTTTTTTAGGTATTTTTACATTTTAATTTGACACGTGAAAACGTTATTTTGAACATCGTCGTCAGTTTTATGCAGCACCACCTATGTGAGAGCTCTGATTGACATCGTCCCGGGATGTATTTCTCTCTTCTGTGTCCTTCATTGTGTCTGTCTATTACTTGATATAGCATGACTTGTGTCTGGCGCAGTATGGCGACATAACACCCATGCGCCATAAAACCCCAACAAACCAACTGTTATCATGTAGCATATAGAGAGCTAAGTTTTGCCAGGTTTACACTGCGCCTAACGTTTACACTCATGCAAATTAAAGTTTAGGGGTTGAAAGAAAAATATTAAATAAAAAAGACATCGTATAGCGGCAGATTAAATTTGTTTATTACTCATCTCTTGGAGATGGATCCTGGATATATATATATATATATATATATATATATATATATATATATATATATATATATATATATATATATATATATATATCATTTCAAGAACACAAGAATTTCCAACAAAATTTTTAACAAAAGTCTTAAAAAATGAAGAAATGTTGGTGGATTAGGGCGTCATCAGGGAGGAGCCTGACCCAAACAACATAAAATGGTGTTTTCTACATATGAGCAGCATTTCATCACCATCTTTTTTTTTTTTTTTTTTTTCATTTCTTCATTTTTTTTTATCATTTTTTAAGGCTTTTATTAAAAATTTTGTTGGAAATTCTTGTGTTCTTGAAATTATATTGCCTATCATGCTATGTCTGAAGCTTCAGCGCGCTTGAATGGGTAGTTTCGGTTTCTGGTTAATGCACCCCGGCTGTTTGGTTATTTTTTGGTATTTTGTGTGTTTTATGTTACTGTTATTTTGTATATTTTATGTTATTATATATATATATATATATATATAATAACATAATAATATATATATATATATATATATATATATATATATATATATATATATATATATATGATACAAATAATACACTTACAATTCTTTCACAATTATCAAAGCAAAGATGGACTGCACGGAGATAGCAAGTGCCGAGTTATATTTGACCTGGTGGGATTTCATGTTAATTATCTTAAAATTTAGGGTTAGGATATAGGAGAAATTTAGTGAAGGATTGATATCCGTTTACTGAAGACACTCACCGGAAACAGCCATGGAACCAACAGTGGCGCTGGAGAAAACGCATCACCGACCTACACGCGTGAGGAAAAAAGGCGGAATGTGAATTCTTGGCGTGCTTAATTGCTTCTGTTGAGGAAGGAACAAGTTTAACTGTAACATCGCTGCTGCCGGCCTGGCATCGTGAGAAATTGGTTTGTCCCACGTGACACCAACCAACTGGGCTACCGCAGGAAAATGGCAACGAAAAGCGATTTGCAGAAAGCGAAATGGATCACGGCATCAGACAAGCCTTCATTTGAACATTTTTGCAAGACATCAGGTTGATCATGCGAGTTTTCTTTATCGAGACATTCTTGAAGGAGAATACGTCTCTCAACCTTCACAGCCCAGAACCTATTCTAAAATCCTCCACTTCCAAACACAATTCTTTGCAGTTCATTTCCTCTCAATGTGTGACCCCGAACAGCGGCTTTGCGAGGCGAGAAGTTTGTTTACATACTTTCGATAACAGATCTGATAACGACACGCATATACAAAGTATATAGGAAAATATACTCAGTCGTCCATATTCACGCCAGCGGAGGCGACATTCCATCCTTCCTCATCTCCGAGCTAAGCACGCGAGGGTTTCGATCTATCGGGAAGATATGGCTCTGCTTCTGCCATCGTGGACATATGTCGCGCTTCTCATCTTCATCGCTCTTGGATCCGCCAATGGAGACGGTGAGTTGATGCTCGTTCAATTTTTCTCGAAGAGTATATCCACGCAAATCGTTAAGTATGTTTCACGACCGATTAAAGCCAGTAGCGTAGGAAAGATTCGATTTGGGGATGGGCCATTCGAATGGGGGAGGGGGCTACTATTATATATTTGAGGACCTAAACGTCCTGCAAATTTCCAGTGAACTGTAAGATGATTGGGTTATTTATGTAGCCATATGTTATATGTAATTTTTTAAATTAACATCGTACTAGAGCAACACAACGGGCTATTGACGACGGTCCGGGATCAATCCCAATGGAAAAGAATCGAGGACAAAACCGCCTAATTTGAAGCACGGTCAGTCGATGAGGCAACACCTGAGCTGGCACCCCACTCTCCAAACTTCCACACCACGCCAACGGGAGGACAGTTGAGGCCACAGTGGATTCAACTTGCACCAGCCCCCTTTGAACACGACGGTCTTTGGCTGGATTCGAACTCGCAACCCTCCGGTGGCTAATCCGATGCTCTTCCAACCAGGATACCGAGGCCCGCCGGAGAGATGGAGAAATGGTGTCGTACAGAACGGCAGATACTCTATTAATGAAACGTAGTTTTTAGTCAATAAGATTATTTGTGTCAAAAAAAACCAACCTAATATTTATTTGTATGTATAGGTACAGTGAGACCTCACAAAGAAGAACACTTAAGACGAATCACTGATGGTACGAACTAAATTCCAATCACTCGTCAAAATGTAAATTCAAATAACGTTAACTGATTCGTTGAAGAAGAATTCGGGTTATCCTAATCTCCGGTTAAGACGAACCTATTTTCGAAACTTAAGGGGAGAAACGGATTCTTTTCAAACGAATTATCAGAAACATTAAGTCACAGTTTGAAAATTCATAGGACAGGTGTTCCAAATATCGCCTACTCGTGTTTGCAAGCAACTATGCGCGACATCTATGAGTTTGTGTAGTTACCTTGACAGGTTTTGCCACCTGTAGTGCCACCGGCAAGTTTCCTATCACTTATATCCACAACACTATTGCATCTCAAGTATTCGAGGCTGTGATCAATGTATTTTTTGCCTCCAATCCATTTAGGGAATAGCCAAGTGTTTCCAAATCGTAATTTGCCGACCAACCGGTATAGTGGTTAAGGTGTTAGCCTCTAGATCGGAAGGTTCCTGGTTCGAGTCCGGGTCCGGGTATGGATGTTTGTAAACGTATGGTGCACATTAAATCTGTCGTGGCCGAAAGTCCTCGCGTTGGGTGGGTGTGGAAGGTTGGAGAGTGGGGTGCCAGCTCAGGTGTTGCCTCGTCATCTGACCGTGGTTCAAAATTACGAGGTGTTGTCCTCGGGCCGTTTCCTTAAGGGACTGGTCCCGGACCGTCGTCAATAGCCCGTTGTGTTGCTCTAGTACGACGTTAACTAAAATTACCATTACCATCCTTTGTCATAAAAACTAGGAAATCTCTTTTCAGTCAAGAAATTGTGAAAATGACGGATGCTGAGTCCGTCTGAATTCCCTGTTCAGTTAAAATAAATCTGAACTTTGAGTTCGCATCCAACCAAAGCCTCAAAAGTCCTGACGTTGCCATGTTGTGGGTGTTTGGAGAATGGGTGCCAGCTCAGATTTGCAACTTCGCAGGTGTTATCTCGTCATCTGAACGTGGTTCCAAATTAAGAGGTGTTGTCCTCTGATCCTTACCTTCGGGGGTTGATCCCGGACCGTCGCCAAAAGTCCATTGTGTTTCTCCAGTGCAACATTAATTAAAATTACCTATCTACCAAGCCGACCAACCGGTATAGTGGTTAAGGTGCTGGCCTCTAGATAAGAAGGTTCCTGATTCGAATCCGGGTCGGGGCATGGATGTTTGTAAGCGTATGGTGTAGAGGCGGCTGATGCACCTTCAATCTGTAGTGGCCGAAAGTCCTCACGTTGGGTGGGTGTGGAAGTTTGGAGAGTGGGGAGCCAGCTCAGGTGTTGCTTCGTCATCTGACCGTGGTTGACAATTACGAGGTGTTGACCTCGGATCTTTCCCTTACGAGACTGATCCCGGACCGTCGTCAATAGCCCGTTGTGTTGCTCTAGTACGACATTAACTAAAATTACCATTACCCATCGGTAGGTAGGCTTTTTAACTAACGTCACACTGAGAGAAGACAATGGTTTATAGGTGAAGTCCGAAATCAAACCCCAATGGAAAGATCCCAGGACGACACTACGTCATTTTGTAGCACGGTCAGCTGAGGCGGCTCCCCACTCTCCAAACTTCCACAACGTGCCAACGTGAGGACATTTGAGGTCACGACAGATTTAATGTGCACCATCCCCCCTACACGATATTTAGGCAAGGATTCGAAAACGTAACCCTCCGGTTTGCTAATTCGTTCTTCTTCCAACCCGGCTACTGCAGCACGGTGTTGTCATCGGATCTTTCCTTTGGTAATGGCTCCCGTAGCGTCGCCTGTAGACCGTTGTGTTGGTTGATGCCGATCGACGTTAATTAACTGCCACCAACTCAAGCCTAAAAAACAAGTTTTTGAATTCTCCAGTTGTGCATTTCAAGACACACGCTGGAGACCTTATTTTTTAATGCGGTATAGTATTATTTTAAGAATTTTTTTATGTTTAGTGTTATTAAACCATAGCATTGGGTAATTGGTAATTGGTAATTTTAGTTAACGTCGCACTAGAGCAACACAACGGGCTATTGACGACGGTCCGAGATCAGTCCCTTAAGGGAAAGATCCGAGGACAACACTTCGTAATTTTGAACCACGGTCAGATGACGAAACAACACCTGAGCTCCATAGCATTGGGTAATGATAATGGTAATGGTAATTTTAGTTAACGTCGTACTAGAGCAACACAACGGGCTATTGACGACGGTCCGGAATCAGTCCCTTAAGGGAAAGATTCGAGGACAACACCTCGTAATTTTGAACCACGGTCAGATGACGAAGCAACACCTGAGCTGGCACCCCACTCTCCAAACTTCCACGCCAACCCAACGTGAGGACTTCCGGCCACGACAGATTGAAGGTGCACCAGCCGCCTCTACACCATACGTTTACAAACATCCATGCCCGGACCCGGATTCGAACCAGGAACCTTCCGATCTAGAGGCTAACACCTTAACCACTATACCGGTTGGTCGGCCCATAGCATTGGGCTATAAATATTTGAAATATATGTCGAGGCATTACAAATCGACGATGGTACTTTGAAACCTTCTCCCACTAAAACCCAAGCAGTGCAAAACTTTCCCCAGCCAAAAACGACAAAAAACATGCAGTCATTTTTGAGTCTCTAACTGGCTATTTCAGAAAGTTTATAACACATTACTCATGTATTGCCAAAACCACTGAGTGATCTTCTGCGTAATGATACGAAATTTCTGTTTGGCCCACAGCAGGCACATGTTTTCCAAACAGTTAAAGACATTTTGTCTCAAGACCCCGTTTTACACATTTTCCAACCAGGGTTACCCTTGGAGTTATATACGGAAGCATCTTCTCACGGATTGGGTGCTATTCTTATGCAACAAGCCGACGATGGTAAAATGTATCCCATTCATTATGCTAGTCGTAAAACAAACTCACAACAAGAAAAGTATTCTAGCTACGAACTCGAAGTACTGGTCATCATTGAAGCAGTTAAGAAATTCCTCACTTACCTGATTGGTACTCATTTCAAAATTATCACCGATTGTGCCACATTCCAACAAACCTTATCCAAAAAAGATCTTCTCCAAAAATCACTCGTTGGGCTCTTATTCTTGAGGAATTTGACTTTGAAGTGGTACATCGACCTGGAAAGCGTATGTCCCATGTAGACGCTCTCAGCAGAAATCCAAACTTGTTTATACAACAAGACGACATTGCACACAAAATAACATCAGACCAATCAAATGATGAATTCATCGCAGGC
This sequence comes from Metellina segmentata, assembly GCA_947359465.1. NCBI lineage: Eukaryota > Metazoa > Arthropoda > Arachnida > Araneae > Tetragnathidae > Metellina > Metellina segmentata. The sequence goes on from OX375883.1 coordinate 110,010,424, forward strand.
ATCAAAACTGCTCTCGAAACAATTATTTACTCTAAAATGATGCATTACATAACGATCAGGAACTTCTGGTAGTCCCTTATTCAATTCCAATTGAACTAGTTCAAAAGGCCCATTCACAAGGTCATTTTGAAGCAATTATTATTATTAAGCATTATTAAGCAATTGAAACAATTATTTACTCTAAAATGATGCATTACATAACGATCAGGAACTTCTGGTAGTCCCTTATTCAATTCCAATTGAACTAGTTCAAAAGGCCCATTCACAAGGTCATTTTGAAGCAATTATTATTATTAAGCATTATTAAGCAATTGAAACAATTATTTACTCTAAAATGATGCATTACATAACGATCAGGAACTTCTGGTAGTCCCTTATTCAATTCCAATTAAACTAGTTCAAAAGGCCCATTCGCAAGGTCATTTTGAAGCAATTATTATTATTAAGCATTATTAAGCAATTGAAACAATTATTTACTCTAAAATGATGCATTACATAACGATCAGGAACTTCTGGTAGTCCCTTATTCAATTCCAATTGAACTAGTTCAAAAGGCCCATTCACAAGGTCATTTTGAAGCAATTATTATTATTAAGCATTATTAAGCAATTGAAACAATTATTTACTCTAAAATGATGCATTACATAACGATCAGGAACTTCTGGTAGTCCCTTATTCAATTCCAATTGAACTAGTTCAAAAGGCCCATTCACAAGGTCATTTTGAAGCAATTATTATTATTAAGCATTATTAAGCAATTGAAACAATTATTTACTCTAAAATGATGCATTACATAACGATCAGGAACTTCTGGTAGTCCCTTATTCAATTCCAATTGAACTAGTTCAAAAGGCCCATTCACAAGGTCATTTTGAAGCAATTATTATTATTAAGCATTATTAAGCAATTGAAACAATTATTTACTCTAAAATGATGCATTACATAACGATCAGGAACTTCTGGTAGTCCCTTATTCAATTCCAATTGAACTAGTTCAAAAGGCCCATTCACAAGGTCATTTTGAAGCAATTATTATTATTAAGCATTATTAAGCAATTGAAACAATTATTTACTCTAAAATGATGCATTACATAACGATCAGGAACTTCTGGTAGTCCCTTATTCAATTCCAATTGAACTAGTTCAAAAGGCCCATTCACAAGGTCATTTTGAAGCAATTATTATTATTAAGCATTATTAAGCAATTGAAACAATTATTTACTCTAAAATGATGCATTACATAACGATCAGGAACTTCTGGTAGTCCCTTATTCAATTCCAATTGAACTAGTTCAAAAGGCCCATTCACAAGGTCATTTGGAAGCAATTATTATTATTAAGCATTATTAAGCACAATTCAAACAATTATTTACTCTAAAATGATGCATTACATAACGATCAGGAACTTCTGGTAGTCCCTTATTCAATTCCAATTGAACTAGTTCAAAAGGCCCATTCACAAGGTCATTTTGAAGCAATTATTATTATTAAGCATTATTAAGCAATTGAAACAATTATTTACTCTAAAATGATGCATTACATAACGATCAGGAACTTCTGGTAGTCCCTTATTCAATTCCAATTGAACTAGTTCAAAAGGCCCATTCACAAGGTCATTTTGAAGCAATTATTATTATTAAGCATTATTAAGCAATTGAAACAATTATTTACTCTAAAATGATGCATTACATAACGATCAGGAACTTCTGGTAGTCCCTTATTCAATTCCAATTGAACTAGTTCAAAAGGCCCATTCACAAGGTCATTTTGAAGCAATTATTATTATTAAGCATTATTAAGCAATTGAAACAATTATTTACTCTAAAATGATGCATTACATAACGATCAGGAACTTCTGGTAGTCCCTTATTCAATTCCAATTGAACTAGTTCAAAAGGCCCATTCACAAGGTCATTTTGAAGCAATTATTATTATTAAGCATTATTAAGCAATTGAAACAATTATTTACTCTAAAATGATGCATTACATAACGATCAGGAACTTCTGGTAGTCCCTTATTCAATTCCAATTGAACTAGTTCAAAAGGCCCATTCACAAGGTCATTTTGAAGCAATTATTATTATTAAGCATTATTAAGCAATTGAAACAATTATTTACTCTAAAATGATGCATTACATAACGATCAGGAACTTCTGGTAGTCCCTTATTCAATTCCAATTGAACTAGTTCAAAAGGTCCATTCACAAGGTCATTTTGAAGCAATTATTATTATTAAGCATTATTAAGCAATTGAAACAATTATTTACTCTAAAATGATGCATTACATAACGATCAGGAACTTCTGGTAGTCCCTTATTCAATTCCAATTGAACTAGTTCAAAAGGCCCATTCACAAGGTCATTTTGAAGCAATTATTATTATTAAGCATTATTAAGCAATTGAAACAATTATTTACTCTAAAATGATGCATTACATAACGATCAGGAACTTCTGGTAGTCCCTTATTCAATTCCAATTGAACTAGTTCAAAAGGCCCATTCACAAGGTCATTTTGAAGCAATTATTATTATTAAGCATTATTAAGCAATTGAAACAATTATTTACTCTAAAATGATGCATTACATAACGATCAGGAACTTCTGGTAGTCCCTTATTCAATTCCAATTGAACTAGTTCAAAAGGCCCATTCACAAGGTCATTTTGAAGCAATTATTATTATTAAGCATTATTAAGCAATTGAAACAATTATTTACTCTAAAATGATGCATTACATAACGATCAGGAACTTCTGGTAGTCCCTTATTCAATTCCAATTGAACTAGTTCAAAAGGCCCATTCACAAGGTCATTTTGAAGCAATTATTATTATTAAGCATTATTAAGCAATTGAAACAATTATTTACTCTAAAATGATGCATTACATAACGATCAGGAACTTCTGGTAGTCCCTTATTCAATTCCAATTGAACTAGTTCAAAAGGCCCATTCACAAGGTCATTTTGAAGCAATTATTATTATTAAGCATTATTAAGCAATTGAAACAATTATTTACTCTAAAATGATGCATTACATAACGATCAGGAACTTCTGGTAGTCCCTTATTCAATTCCAATTGAACTAGTTCAAAAGGCCCATTCACAAGGTCATTTTGAAGCAATTATTATTATTAAGCATTATTAAGCAATTGAAACAATTATTTACTCTAAAATGATGCATTACATAACGATCAGGAACTTCTGGTAGTCCCTTATTCAATTCCAATTGAACTAGTTCAAAAGGCCCATTCACAAGGTCATTTTGAAGCAATTATTATTATTAAGCATTATTAAGCAATTGAAACAATTATTTACTCTAAAATGATGCATTACATAACGATCAGGAACTTCTGGTAGTCCCTTATTCAATTCCAATTGAACTAGTTCAAAAGGCCCATTCACAAGGTCATTTTGAAGCAATTATTATTATTAAGCATTATTAAGCAATTGAAACAATTATTTACTCTAAAATGATGCATTACATAACGATCAGGAACTTCTGGTAGTCCCTTATTCAATTCCAATTGAACTAGTTCAAAAGGCCCATTCACAAGGTCATTTTGAAGCAATTATTATTATTAAGCATTATTAAGCAATTGAAACAATTATTTACTCTAAAATGATGCATTACATAACGATCAGGAACTTCTGGTAGTCCCTTATTCAATTCCAATTGAACTAGTTCAAAAGGCCCATTCACAAGGTCATTTGGAAGCAATTATTATTATTAAGCATTATTAAGCACAATTCAAACAATTATTTACTCTAAAATGATGCATTACATAACGATCAGGAACTTCTGGTAGTCCCTTATTCAATTCCAATTGAACTAGTTCAAAAGGCCCATTCACAAGGTCATTTTGAAGCAATTATTATTATTAAGCATTATTAAGCAATTGAAACAATTATTTACTCTAAAATGATGCATTACATAACGATCAGGAACTTCTGGTAGTCCCTTATTCAATTCCAATTGAACTAGTTCAAAAGGCCCATTCACAAGGTCATTTGGAAGCTGCCAAAACGGCCGAACTGGTCGCCAAAGATTTTTATATACCCGATTTGCGTAAATTAGCCCAAATGATAGTTGCAAATTGTGTTACATATATACTTTCCTCTCGTAAATCAGGAAAACATGAAGGTTTATTACACCCATAGACAAAGGAGATGACCCACAAGACACATTTCATTTGGATCCTATAGACCCTCTCCCCTCCACAAATAAGCAATATAATTATCTTTTCACTGTAGTTGACGCGTTTTCAAAATTTTTGTGGATTTTCCCTGTAAAAAGTACATTATGTTCTGAAGTTCTAAACAAACTCTCAATACTGCAAGCAACATTCGGTAATCCCCGTCGGATAATTACTTAACGATTTAGCTGACTTTTGCAAAAACGATAAGATTGAACACGTGCTAATCACTACTGGTGTGCCAAGAGGTAACAGACCAATCGAACGACTTCATGGTATTCTTATCCCTGTTATAACAAAACTATCCATAGCGGAACCAGCCAAATGGTTCAAACACGTCAGTGCAGTACAGCGAGTTATCAACAAAACTACTTCATCCAGCACCATGTTTCCCCATTTGAACTCATGATTGGGTACGCGTACGCGAAAAATGCGTACGTCCGATGATATCAACATCAGTGCACTCTTGGACGCTGAATACAAGCAATCCCTACTCAAGACAAGACAGTGCCTACGCGAGCAAGCGCGTAACAACATTGCAAATCTGCAAGCGCGTTCCAAAAAACAATATGACCGACGCTACTATATAATAAGAGTGCTTGTATAATAAGAATGGCGACAAGGAACCCAATTTGGCCCAATGCGCATGCGCGGCAGCCATTTTTCTACCAGAATCGGCTCAAAGAAGGTTGCTGGGCGAATTAATATATCATTTCAGGGAGAACAAAAAGCATATTATTGTTATAATATGGATACATTCGGTGTTAATGAATCATATAAACGCTCAATTACATGCGTGATGGATGAGATGGATTGCACAACGCGTTAACTTAGATTGCGGGAAACACCATGTTGTTCAAATGAAGCTATTTACTTGAAAAGTCTTCAAATTTATACTGACGAAATACTAAAATCATAATAAATAAACATTCTAGAACACGAAATGGAACATGAAAAAGCTATATTTTCTTTAAAATTTAATTTTCACACATTTTTCTGGAGCACGCGAAAAATTCCCATGTTAAGTCTACGGGAGCTATGAAAAGACCGCCTCGGGCGATCAAAAAGGTCTCTAAGCCAATCAGAAAGTGTTTCCCGTATGTCGCCACTCTTATTATATAGGCACTCTAACGCTACAAGCCGGCCAAAACGTCCAGAGTAGGTGACAGAGTTGCCATTCAACGCACTCAATTTGGTAGTGGTCTCAAACTGCGACCACGATTCTTCGGCCCATACGAGGTCACTGCCGTGAAGCCATATGACCGGTACGACGTGAAGAATATAGGGCATCATTAAGGTCCTCACAACACATCGACGGCGGCCGACAACAGGAAAGCTTGGCCAACAGCTTAATCCCAAAGATGCGTCACAAATCATAACAGTTTGCTTTAATTCTCAAACTTTTGTTCAGAGAAGACCACCTCCACACGACGAACGACGACAACCAGAGCTGTTATGACGATCCTTTTCACAGATTAACGACGGGTGACGGAGTGCTCTGAAGACAAACAGTAACACTCAATCACCACTTCTGCAACAAACGATGTTCTAGAGCCTTTTGCTCTATGTTGCAACGACGAACCCCTTTTGTTTTCTCTTTTGGATTTTCAGGTTCCTTGCTTCTGACCTGTCAGAATTGCCGAGTGTCTAGGAAGGATAATCCTCGTATTAACTTATCTTCCTCCGAACTGTAACTGTAACTCCTGCCGGATTATATCGCCGCCCGCACGATCATTAACTGTGACTGTAGTGAAAAAACCCCGTCGAATGAGATCGCTGCATCGCGATCAATCGAGAGACGATGACGAAAGTTGTGTGATGACGCGTTTCTATGTTTAGTGCTTCTGTTTAGTCATTTTATGTCCAGTCCTGTTATGTTTAGTCTTTTTATGTTCAATTAAATCTTTTTCTATCAAACTGTGTCTTTATCTTCCAAACGGGATAGTAACATACATATTAATAAATTTGTAAAAATGATAATTATGCTTGAAATTTTGAAGAAATTTGTCAAATACTTCAAATGTGCTACATGAAAATCTATTCAACCTATTGAAAAAATGATGCTACCAAAACAAACTACGCGCCTTTTTCTACAGAATGAACTAGAATCGCAAAGATATTTAAATAAACAAAAAATTTACAAGCGATCGAAAAATGATTACAAGAATTTTGATAGTTTTACAGTCCTATTTCTTAAATAAATTGCCATAATTTAAAAACTTTTCAACTGAGCTTAATTGTTTTTAGTTCATTCCCTAGACAGCATTATAATGAACAATTTATCAAAGTTTTACGAGAATGCATCCATAACTTTCTGTGTTATAACATTTCAAGTGAGGAAATAATGCATAAACATTTATTTAGAGTAAAAAATAGTTTGAAGTGTATCGTTACCACTCTTGCTTTTACTGTTTGTGTAAACAACTTTGTTCTTCCGTTCTCTTTAAAAATATCAGCACTATTTCCAAACCAGAGATCCTTTAAACATTTAAGAACTTTCTAAAATTGTGTTTGCAAAAAAAAGTAAAACTTAAATTTTGACAGGTTTATGGTCTTTTCAGTGTTTCCTATACCTATTTCCGGTTTTTTTCCCCACATTGATTAAAATCTTAATATCTCTGCAACTAACTAAGCTAGACAAAAAAAGTCAAATATATTTTAAAAAGTCAAATAAATACTTTTTTGTGAATTTTTGTTTAAAAATGACATTTTTAACGTGTTTGGATACATTTACCATGTCGATGTCCTTTCTTTCCAGGTGGTGTGAGCGAGAAGAACAGCAGGGACATCTTCAAAAACGGGCCCTGTTCTTCTGACCAGTTTTGGTGCTCAAACGACGAATGCGTCGGCAAAAGCCAATTCTGCAACAACCGCAACGACTGCGGGGATAATTCGGACGAAAAATACTGCAGTAAGTTCAAGACGACTAGTGTTTCATAGGATTTTGCTTGAAGTAACATGTCGTACTTATTTTCAACGCACACACCAGAGACAGGTCGATCGGTTGGATTGGGTTGTGACCTTTATCGACTGGCATAAAACACCACAAACATCACAAAACTTTAGTTAACATTTATGACGACATATGCATTTAAACGAGACAATAGCAGACAGCACAGCAACAGGAATAAGATGACGCGTTGACTCCTTTCAAAGTTTTTTTTTTTTTTTTGGGGGGGGGATGTATTGGTTGATTGGCAGATTTGGGTTTAATAGGACTAGGTCAAAAAGTGGAGAAGCTAGGTCAAACACAGGTCTGAAAGTGTCCAATAAAACGGTATCCAAAGGATGAGAAATAATTTTAAAGTTCATTTATTCAACCAATAATAAAAAAGTAGATTAAAAAATATTTTTTTAATTGCATTCAATTTAAAAATAAATATTCAAACTCAACGATTAAATAGTGAAGAAATTATCGTCGTCATAGTTAAAAGTTGATGAAATTTTTGATGAATTGATTGAAGCCACTGTTAACGTGCAAGAAATGGAATGTTTGTTTAGTTTTGTACCCAAGTTTGTATTTCTTAATTTTTAATTTCCTGTATTTTACACTAAATACATTCTTTGTTCAATAAATGATTGAATTATTTATTATTATGTATTCCTGGAAGTTCACCTCATGATCAACGCAACTTTCGAGTGTCACGATATTTTGCTGGGGTAAGAAGTGAGAATAGGGGTAAATGTTAGCATCAAATCGGGGTAATTGTAAACATGGTATTAGAAGGGTCAAAATACCCAACTGCCATGACTACTGCTCGTATTGTCACTTGTTCAATATTCAATATCAGGAGGAAAATCGTTGTACGCAGGCTTGTTGTAAGTAGCAGAGTACGGTGTGATATTTCTTTCCTGGAATCTTAGTAATAGTGAAGAATCAAAGTAGGATAGTGACAAGTTAGTTTAGAAGAGTGAACAATGTGTTATTACTTCATGAAGAGTTTGAAAAATATTTGTTTACAATTACCCCGCTTGACACTAATACAGACTGACGGTTGGAACAATAGGTCGCACACCCATTGTCAAGTCTGGAATGAATTATAGCTCTACAGATATTGATCATGGAAGATCTATCCACCCCCATGTTGTTTTTGAGAGTACCTTCAGAAAATAAAGCTTCTTGTCACAAGACTTCCGCAGCAGCATGACCTGTTGGAGGAAGGTAAGTTTCTGGTCCAAAATGATGCCTAAAAATTTTACTCCGTCCTCCACTGCAATCCTGGTACCACCCAGAAAGATCTCTGGGTCAGGATGCAGGTTCAGACGTCTGCAGAAATAAACGCAGGATGTCTTTTGAGCGGAGAAGCTGAAACCGTTCTCAACGCTCCTCATCAAGCGAGAGACAGCTGTCTGAGGTTGTAGCTCGACGTATCGCATGTCATTCCCCTGGCAATGAATGCTCAAACAATCCACGTACAAATTACCCTGGACAGTTAAATGCAGTTACTTATTTTTTTTTATGGAAATAGGGTTTTTCTGTGAACGCTACCCTGAAGAACAAACACCCTCTTCTTGGATATTAATATCCGACCCATTTGAGCCAATTCTTCCAACTTGAAACTGTCGGATGGCCAGGAATAAAAGTCGTTGGATATCCTCCTAAACCAAGAGAATGTGATAACGGAGTATTCCGTATCACCCTGTGCAATCCTATGCCTTTTCCCATGTCCATAAAAATAGAGACCAGGTGGTTTCGGAGTAGGAAGGCACGGCGGACTTGAGTTACGAGTGACGTTATCTACCATTGAGTGGCCAACCCTGAAACCGCTTTGAAATGGTGAAAGAGCCCGAGTTGGCTCTAAGATGTGAGACGAGAATTAACCATCTTTTCGAAAAAAGTTTGCACACGCAACTGGTGAGAAGAAGGTTATTGAGGCTTGCATGTGGGGTGGTCCTAACGAACGGTGTTGATCTAAGCCCGTCTATAATGATGTTGGATGCATAAGGGAGAGAGATGCAAGTAGATATAAACTTAACAACTTTATTCATCATACGATCATGCTGGGGATAGCCCGTCACCTACCGGTAACAGATCTTCAAGCCAAGTGATCGCATGCACAAGAATGCTACGCCACCTATCGCCGCCGTGCACCATGAAATGACATTGAATAGTGGTGTCATCTATTTACAGAAAATAAATGTAAATTGGATAAAAATACATTATCACTACACCGTCCTTGAATTCAGAAGGACGAAGTTAGTAAACGTTACGATCCGTAATAGGTGGACACCTAACCGCCCCACTGCTACCCAAAGGTGAGGTGGCCACTTTTGTTTAAGGTATTTCGAGACCCTTTATTCTTAACTGTGGAATAGAAACATTTTAAGGATATTTTTATGTTTAGTGCTATAAAACAAAAGCATTGGGCTATAAATATTTGAAAAATATATTAATAACAGTATATATATATATATATATATATATATATATATATATATATATATATATATATATATATATATACACATATACATATATATATACATATATATATACATATACATATATACATATATATATATATATATATATATATATATATATATATATATATATATATATATATATATATATATATATATATTAAAAACTATAGAATAATGGACTCTGTTTTGTTGAGAAATGGGTTTCTTAACCATTAAAACGAATTGATTCGACAGTGTATACTGCTCCCATCAACCAGTATTTTACAGAGACAAAAGAATGAACGTCTTCCTTCTACAGTTGGGTAAAGTACACTGGTTTTGGCTTTTCTTTTGGCCTGCTTCCTGGTCGGTACTGAACAAATAATTTCGTAAAAATGATAATTATGTATGAAATTTTAAAGAAATTTGTCAAAAACTTCAAATGCTCTACATGAAAATCTATTCAACTCATTTGAAAAATGAGGTTACCAAAATAAACTACATGCATTTTTCTGGGGAATGATCAAGAATCTAAAGGATATTTAAGGAAACAAAAAATTTGCAAGTGTTCGAAAAATGAATACAAGATTTTTGATAGTCCTATTTCTTAAATAAATGGCAATAATTTAAGAACTTTTTAACTCAGCATAATTATTCTAGCTCATTCCCTAGAAAGAACTAGTTCTCAAAGTTTTACTAGAATTCAATAACTTTTTGTGTTATATCTGGAGTGAGGAAATAATGCAAAAATATTAATTTAGAGTAAAAAATAGTTCCAAGTGTATCGTTATCTCTCTTGCTTTTACTGATTGTGTCAAAAATTTTCTTCTTTACCTCTCTTTAAAATTGATCATACCATTCCATGAAACCATTTAAACATTTGACAAACCTTTCTAAAATTTTATTTGCAAAAAAGAAGGTAAGGTTTTAATTTAAATTTTGACAAGTTTTTGGTCTTTTATTATTTATACCTAATTCTGCTTTTCCTGCCTTGATTAAAATCTTAATATCTCTGCAACTAATTAACTTAGAGAAAAAGTCAAATATACTTATTGGATGGAAAAATAAATACTCTATCAAATAAGATCAAAAAATATTTTTGAATTTTTGGTCACAAATGACATTTTTAACGTGTTCGGATACCTTAAACAATGGATTACTTTTGTCTCCACAGGTGTACACGACTGTCCCTCCGAACCGCCTCGCTATAGGTGCTACGATAATAACTACTACAAATGCATTCCTCATACGTGGAAATGCGACGGCCAGATGGACTGCCGGTCTGGAAATGACGAAAGCAACTGCAGTGAGTTCTTTTAAAGGTTTCTGTCTACGGTCTTGAGATTTCCTCACTTGTTGGTCCTTCGAGATCTATTTTTAGAGGTCATAAAAAGGTGTTCCTTTCCCTAGCCTCGCTCAAGGGTCCCACTTTACACTATGTTATCCTACAGAGTGGTGAGGGAAATCTATTTTTAGAAACAGTATATGTAATGTGTCTTTTTCCTTAGCCTTGCTACAGGTCCCTTTTTTAACCTGATGTCTTGCTTTTGCTGCAATAAAATCTTGCTCGTCCTCACTCAACGTGCCAGGACGTTTGTTACCTTGTTCAGTGTTGTATTAAATTTGTTATTGTTTTAAAAACTTATTTGTCTGTCCGATTCTCGGGACCACAGTCGTCCTATTTAGTTTCTATTGGTCTCTCCGATTTAGAAGTTGGCACCGTTTATTTTTGGATACAAATTATTTTTTCACAAAAAATTAACAACAATTTTTTTAATTTTTTAATAATTTTTTTGTTTTAAAATGATATTTAATCCACATTGTACACATTCAATATAAAAGCTAATCCATATCGAAGCTAAGGTTTCTGGCTATAGAATAGATCCAGGTGACGAAAGTTTCTGGACCACTTACGTCATCCTCACTCTACACAACACGTATCAAGGATTTACTTACATCCACACATTTTCGTGATTCAACTTCTGCGATGTGATTGCACCAGCAGGTGACGCCAGCGCAAAGTCAATGAGTATTTATACACTCCATGGGCAAAAGTATTTGGATACTGCATGTTTTACAGAAAAAGTGCATTATGATTCTATTTAGTTAAAGGAAGACCTTCCTTTTGCTTGTATCACAGCTGCAACTCGTCGAGGCATATTTTTCACACGTTCTCTGCAAGTGTGGGCAGAAATAGATCGCCATGCCTCTTGCGTGGCTGTGAGAAGAGATTGTCGTGAAGATGGACTTGCATGACGGTGTCGTACGCGTCGCTCCATTTCGTCCCATCTCGATTGGATTGAGATCGGGGCTCTGAGCAGGCCAGTCAAGCAAATTCACCTCACTTTCAGGAAACCAGTCCAGCACACGTATTGCAGTATGACCAGTGCTGTAGTCGTAAAAAAAACTATACCACGAGCGCCCGCAGTATTTTTTCCATTGTGAAACATATACTTACTACTTACACTTTCTACGGGGGGGGGGGGGGGGGATATACACACACGCAAATACATCTCTACTATTATAAAGGGAAGTGTTTGACTGTTTGTTGTTATGTTTAAGTTCCTGACGAATCTATGGCTCTTACAGTAATGGGATTTGGCACACTGGTGGTACGAATTTTTTGCAATTTTTGGACGAGGCCCGAATTTTAAAATCCAATCTATAACATTTAAAAATCTATTTAATGACAGATAATTTTTAATGTTTTCCATAGAATAGCAACGTCATAAAAGATCAAAGATTCAAAAAAACATTTAAAGTTGTTTTATTTCATATTTATTGTTTGAGGATATTAGGATGTGTCACACAAACATATATTATATAATGTATTTAAAATATATTTGTAGCTGAAGCAAAACATTTAGTTTTTTCCAAATAATTTCTTTTAGCATATACACTACAAAGTCCCAAATTCGTATTCCGAAATCCCGAACTGTCCAAAAGCTGGACTATTTGCTAACCACCAACGTTTGGTTTGCGTAAGCGAGCAGGGGGGGGGGGGAGCCCCTAGTTTTCTAGGAAAAGCAAAGCGTGTGCGTATATACGGCGTATACCGCCGTATACCCTCCACTACAGCCCTGAGTATGACACGGAGCTCGATCCTGTTGGAAGAAACAACCCTCATCGCCGTAGTGTAGGCAAGGGCGAATGATACCGAACGTCGAGGTACACGTCAGCGTTCATGGTATCAGGTACATAAAGCAAGAGAGTCCTAACCAGGAAAAACAACCCCACACTAAGATGGTAATGGTAATTTTAGTTAACGTCGTACTAGAGCAACACAACGGGCTATTGACGACTGTCCGGGATCAGTCCCTTAAGGGAAAGATCCCAGGACAACACTAAGATGGATCCTCGCCCGAACTTCACTGTTGGAACAACACAGTCTCAAGGAAACCGTTCTCCAGATTGTCGCCACACCCAAACACGTTCATCAGACTCAAAGAGTGAACACCGAGACTCATCACTCCAGTTTTCCGTTCTTCAACGGTCCAGGAACGACGGAAGACACACCAGACCAAACAACGCCTCTGATTAACGTGTGTAATAAATGGGGCTTGTATGCAGCTGCTAGACCATGATAACCGATCGTGTGCAGATCTCTGCGGATAGTTGCTCCCAGATGCATTTCCAACCTCTACAGCGATCGCAGTGGTAGGAGAAGTGCGCGACCTCTTGACATGGCTGTGGTGTTTGGGGGCACCACACTAATACATATGGGGTGGAACTAAGCAGTTTCCGTTTTAAGCAATTTATTACGCTTAAAAGGATTTCAATACAATAGGACCGCTATTTATAGATGTATTTGCTACACACGATCACTGCAGTATTGTTCATTTATGAACAGTGTAGTGAGCGTAGCTACCACTCCAAAACTTAACTTCCGATTGGGTAGTATAAATATCAGTGTAAACCCAACTCTACCTTGAAGTACTTTTTGATCGACGCTAAGTAACGCTGGTTCATGCACGCTTGCTATGAACACTAAGTTTCTCTTCTCACAGCTTGTATTTTTGTTCCCCCGGGGTTCGACTTCCCCGTATAACCGTCCAGAGCTATCTCGTCCGCCACCTTCCTCTGTGGCTTCTCTCGTTCGAGTCCTTCCTTTTCGGGGCATCAACCACTCTCCTGGAATCACTTCTCTTTCAAAATGACACCTCCCACACTCAAGGGGTGTCAAATCCCCTCACATGCGAAACCGTTAGACGGCGGTCTGTCACAAACACCAGGTGTTAGGTCGAAATTGCGGTGCACAAGAGTCGGACGCCGACCCTGAGTTGTTACCACACGTGGCTGTCGGCTCCCTTCTCGTGGAAACGTTTATTTTCCAGCCGCCACGATCCCACATGGCGTACCAAGCATCTTCTGTCGCATTCTGTCAGTTTATGCAGTCGTCCGTGAAGTTTTTTGCTGTTGTTGTTTTGCGTGGAAACGTTTCTTTTCCAGCCGCCACGATCCCACATGTCGTACCAAGCATCTTCTGTCGCATTCTGTCAGTTTATGCAGTCGTCCGTGAAGTTTTTTGCTGTTGTTGTTCCGTCTTGCCTCCCTCGCTTAATAACATACGCTACACTTGATTTTAAACTATCCAGTATGGATGCCATAGTTCGTACAGAAAGATCACACAAATGACATCTTGTGACAAACCCACTTTGCATGTTGTTAAGTTCATATCCACGCTACGCAGCTCCACCAGAGTGAATAAATAGTTAATACAAAATGAGCTGGTTTTTATTTTACTCCAGGCCCTTCCCGGCATACCATTTGGCGAATTCAATATTTGCACACTTCCCGATTTCCCGTAGTGTCCGAATACTTTTGTCCATATAATGTAACATGCTTTGCACAAAATGTATGCATGCATACATGAAAATGAGAGCTTCCGCGTTCACATTAATTTAGTCGAACTCTGTCCCCTAACTTTGTGCGATCACGACGATTGAGGTGTCATTTGTTTTGTCTCTGCGTTTTATAAATAATAATGTAAATAAAACCTAATGTTTAATACTTTCTTTGATTTCACACTTCAAAATGGGAAATTTCGCTAAAATTTAAAAATGTCCAAATATATTGTGACAACGCGTCCACGCTCTTTCTCCCCACCGATGCAGGAGTTCAGGCTGTCTAGACACCAGGGTGCTGTTCTGGTTCCCTAGAGAGTCGAGACTCTTTCATCTGTGCCGACATCTCCGGTTGTCGGAGGGATTTCAGATAAGAGGTCGTCTCGGCGGCGCTAGAACATTCTGGAATCTTTTGGAGCCAAGGAGAACTTTTTACAATGGGAGAAGAGAGGACGTTCCCTTTTGGCCGACCCGAGTTCGGAGAGAACGAGGGGGCAGACTACGCTGAGATTTCAACGGTTCGGTTGATTTAGCGAGACTCAGAGGTCCCAGGTACGGAAACTTTGTATCTGAACTCTTCATCAACTTATGTAAATTAATGTACAAATAAATCAATTCAAATACTCCAGATTGCAGTACTGACTTGGTACTTTTTGTTCAGCAATTCCCCACCACACAGCTGTGAAGTTGTCACAATCTGCATACTAAACACCAGGAGAATTATAGAATACGCCAACAGGAAGAAATATCGAGAGATGGGTACTCCAAGAAAGCCCAGATGCTGAGTGTTATCCGACCCTGCGAGAGCACTTGAAAGCTGAGGCTTCACCTCGTATAGGTGCACAAATGTCTGATACGAGTGCAACAGGTGCTTCCACCCCTCAGTTAGACCCAAATAGCCTATCGAATGACATAAACGTTTGATTATCGAGTTATGGAGTTCGACCCATGGAGGTCGGTAATCAATCACAACCATCAACATGAATCGAAATTAAATTCTTTAAATTGTGTTTTACTAAACTATTGCTTTTCCTCTCATTCCTCATGTAGTCACTCTGTCGGATTCTACCCTTCAAACATAGGGAACGTGTCCCGACACAGTCCCGTTCATGTTTTTTCAGAAATATATTACTTTGGTATCTTTGCTTGTAAGAATGAGGGTTAAAAAAACATTTGTCGAAATCTTGCTCAACTAGACATTTTCGTTCCATGAAATTTCATTCTACCAAGTAATTAGTAGATTTAACTACTAGGGAAGTTAATAAAAAACGTGCAAGGTAATTTTAAAGCTGTGTTAGTTGTTTTGATAGATGTGACCAAACATCAAACAGGGAATACTAACGATAGAAATATCGTTCGTTGATTTTTTTAGAATTGCTGAGAACCTGCTGAAATAGACTAAAGCCGATACAGCAGTTGTGCCATAATCGCACAAAGAAAGAATTTAGACAACAGCCAGTACATCAGTTACACCTTGAAAGTTATGACGCGCGCTAAGAAAGAATCGCACATGTTATATCTACAGCCGTAGTCAAGAGGTTAATGTAATAAACCAAGTCATTAAAATATTTAAATTCCGGTTTCCAGATAAACTGATAAGATTTCTGAGCTCGAAGCAGGTAGTACAAGATATAGATACCTCTGCAAGTAAACTTGGTGCCCCTAGTTCTCGTAAAACATATATAAAATACTGTTACATGGAAATATTGTTACTTCCTGCATTTTTCCAACTGGTAATTGGTCCGCTCTTAAAAAAATGCGAAATTCGATGAAGAAGATGAGAAAAGATGGTGAAATTTCGCATGCCTGATGCAAGAGTGCCACAGTTAAAAAAATATTGTTTTGTTAACTATGAGTGCGAGAGTATTTGCCGTAAATCGTCATTTTTATTAATTGAGTTGAACATGAAAAGATCTTCAGAAAGGGAATTCTCCTTCAAAATCGTCTTTTGTAGTAGTAACCTTAGAGTCACCTTTCGTCATTTTGTAGCTTTGTCATACAGCAAGGGTGCGATAAATGTGAAATGTATTACATGAATGGATATGCATGTGTAGAATTTGTGTCCAAAGTAAGTTGTAGAAAATATAAAGATGGCGAAAGATGTTAAAATAAATTTTTATTCTACAAAAAATGTAAGTCATTATATATTTTGATTATCTCTTCAATCTAGAGTTAACCAATTCAAACGGAGTAAGTTCGGGTATTTTGCTGGCGTTGAATATAAACCAAACTAGTATTTTATCACTCACATCCACTTATAACAACTAGGGCAACTTTTTTGTTGCAGTAAATATGGGAAAAGTTGCATTTAAGGAAATAAAGTTGCATTTATTTTTGATACACTAAAATCTAAAGTAAATTATTCGTAAAAAATTCAAAAATTCAAAAATTTAATGACAATTTTAGTTGTGTACAACAGTGTTATAATACATCATTAAATACAGAAGAAAGTTGATGTCGTTGAATGGTCGATCCTTGACCAGTAATTTCTTTAACATTGAAAAACTGAGCAGACGGATGTTACCTGACATTGTTGTAGTAGCAAATACTGACTTGTGGAAAATCATCTCGGGAAAGTGTAGCAGCGGAAAGCGGATAAGCTTTTCATTTGGAAGGATCTATCGATCTGATTTCTTCATACGCTGTCTCGATGTTGTACGCTTTGGATTCCTATTTTTCTACGAGATGAATAAACATTTGTAGCGGCTTTTGATTTGTAGCAAACTTTTTGGTAGCTCTGGGTCACACACTGCTTTTTTTACGCAATGCACTAAAATGCCGTCGCCACTGAATGCACACCTCTCGCAATGTCCTTTACAGTGGGAAGGTGGTCGGTGTAGTACAATACAATGCTGTCCATAGTACAATACAATGCTTTCCTCTGGATAATCACGAGTGCCAAACAATGTGTTAAAATACTTATTGCCGTTTATTTCGCTTTTGTCTGTTAGGACGAATACCTCCTTTTCATAAACTTCTTCTTTGATTCGCAATAATTCGGCGTTCGCAAGATCAGACCCACGCGATCGAAGGGTTGATTCAGAGGACAGAAAAGGAAATAATAATTTCATATCAATTATTTTTAAACTAAATTTTAAAAAGTTGAAGGTGGTTGCATTTGTGCAAAAAGTAGCATTTATGCAGATAGTTGCATTTATGTTGCGGTTATAACTCACTTACAATACACCCCACATAGGAGAATTTCTGGTTTTAGAATTTTACATGCAGAGTAGAACGTGAGAAAAAAAGTTACATTTGTTGCAAAAAGTTGCCCTAATAATCACCCAAAAACAGTGTATTTTTGATCCAATCCTTTTGTCCATGTAGACTGCGAAACTAACACACCGTTCGCTGTGGAAAAGTACGAAACAGTTGATGCAGAACAGCTCTATGTCTCTTCTGCGTTCTTTCAGCAGTGGGGTCGAGAGGTGGTTGTGATCCGAGTGCTTCTTTTGAAGCCTTTTCGAAGAACTTTCGGAAAGTTGAGAGTGTTCAGTAATGGGCTGAATACAAATTAAGTTCTATTTTTTGGCAGTGTGTATTGTCGGAGGCTCAACCCCGTCTTATAAGAATCAAAAGCCTTTGTAGAGGAACATATTATCGGTTAAGAAGAGGGATTTGATTCAGCTTTTCAATCTTCAAGGATCTTGGGGTGATAATTCATAGGGATTTTAAAATGGGTCATCAATGTTCAGCTGCGGGTAAAAAGGCTAATAGGTTATTGGGGTATATTAAAAAGACTGTAACTTCAAGGGATAAGAATATAATCTTGCCGTTATATAAGGGTTTAGTAAGACCACATCTAGAATATGCTGTACAATTCTGGGCACCATATATGAGAAAGTACATAGAATCAATTGAAAGGGTTCAGCACAGAGCTACGAAAATAATAAAGGGGCTAGCAAATTTCGACTATAATAAACGTTTAAGTAAGCTAAACATGTAAACACTGGAAAGAAGACGGAGGGGGGGGGGGATTTGATTCAGCTTTTCAAGTTTGTAAAACAAGGGGACACAGAGAGCTTGAATTTCAATAGGGATAACAGAACAAGGGGCCATGGGTATCAACTGAATAAGACACATTTTAATCGGGATTGAAGGAAAAACTACTACTTTAATAGGGTAATAGACAAATGGAACGCGTCGCCAGAAAATGTAGTTAATTCAAAGGGAGTGTACGAATTTAAGATACAATTGGATAGTCAGTGGGAATTGGGGGAATTCATAAACAAAGGACCAGCCTTGTTGGGCTTGAGCCTGTAGCGGGTCGTCAATATTTGTATTTGTATTTGTTGAAGAGAGGTACTCGACCAAAGTCGAAAAATATATTTTTCAAAGCTTTGAAGGGAACTAAACTCTAAGAGAAGGGTTAGGTCTAAATTGAGTGAAAAGCCAACCCAACCTAAGAGACATTACGGCTGGTTTTGCACATATTATGACATTGAGCAAAAATTAAGTTTGTTCCCAGTCAACAAAATACAGACGACTCCTAGAAATGTAAACAGGACGAAAAAATTGTATTTCTTCATGTTCCTTTCGCCATCATTCCAGGATGCTAATTGTCCAATAGGTTTACGATGGAGTAGGGGAGTGAGGCGTAGACCTCGTCATCCAATCAAAATGGCGAGGCTTTGTCATTGGCTCTCTCCCTTCAGCATTGATTCCCGACCCTCGCTAATAGCCCGTTATGTTACTCGAGTGCGACGTTAATCTACAACCTTTCAATAGGTTCACGAAATAGTTCAAGACTGCAGTGAAGTATAATTCTGCGAGAAACGTCTACTCCTCTCTAAAAGTTTAGCTCAATGCGCATGCGCATGTCTCGACACACGTTGAACCACCGAACAGAGGAGTATTTGATGTAAAAACCTGTCCAAAAGTGTAAAAATTAAAAATTACTTGACAATTGTAAAAAGTAAATTTTATCATTTCTGACTAACTGATGCGTGAATTGCATCATTTCCAGGAGCATAAGTAACATCCAGCAGCTACTTGCCTCAGTTGAAGAACAAGTATACTTGCGAGTGGACGTGCCATTTGAATACGTTTCAGCATCGTTGTTAGTTTAAATCTATATTTTTTGTGACACTAAGAAAATGTTTGGAAAGTGAATCAGTTTAACGCGTAAAAAAAAAAGGCAAAAGCTTTGTTTTAAAATCTATAGTAATTTACTTAGTTTTATTAGCAAATTTTAAAAAATTGAAAGATTGAAAAATGTTATTTTTAAGCCTTTTTAAATGTAATTTAGATTTTTCAAATGCTTTATGAAGGTGTATCGGCGCTTGTCGGGCCTAATTTCAATTATAATCGTAATGGTTACGGTATTGAGAGTCTATTTCAAAGAAAAAATATTCCGCAAACAGTTGCCATTTTTATATAGAATTTTTTTTATAAGGTATCATTTTTATTTTCACGATAATTTCTTGACGTGTATGATTTGAAAACGACTTAAAATTAAAGATTTAATCTGTATATATATAAATTTTAACATATAAAACTTTATTTCTGAAGCCTTTCAGACAAAAAAAAAACAAGTTTTAAGAAATAAGCGTAAATACAGTGTTGAACTTAACAAGACAGAAAACATCCCATGGATAGTATTAAACTTTTTTCTATATTATAATAATAATGATGGATTACATCATATTTCATTTAATAAATTTATTACTATGTATTAGTCAATAATAAAAAATATTCCTTTAAAACAGTATAGTGGTTAAGGTGTTAGCCTCTAGATCGGAAGGTCCCCGGTTCGAATCCGGGTTCGGGCATGGATGTTTGTAAGCGTATAACAGCTCAGGTGTTGCGTCGTAATCTGAACATGGTTCAAAATTACGAAGTATAAAATGTTAGGGGCAATGATGGTCCTCCCACTGGGTGCTCCTTCACAAGTGGCCATCACTTCCGGCCTTGTAGTGGCCAACGACTTAGGTCAAATGTGCCCGCCATTAGAAAAAAAAACTATTGTAGAAAAAAGTGCGTAATTAGTTAATAAATTTAAATATTTTGTTACGTCCCAACTTAGAATTTGACTCCTTCAATACTGATATTGGTTTTAATGATTCTTAAATACTTTTTTGTAGCCAAATTGTAGAGATGGAACTATATTTTTACTGGCGCATTATATATATACAGGTTTTTCGTTTTTCAACTTCTGGAGATGTAACGGGAATTTAGTAGATCAGCTATGTACGAACTGGTTAAGGAATCTTGTGTGTTGTTAAGGTGTTATTTTCGCAGTTCACGGACGTACCTGTTGCTATTCATATTACCCTAAATTCGTAACATCTGAGATCGTCCATGATACGAAATCACACCGCAGACCATAACTCCGGGTGTTCGGCCACTATGACGTTCGATAACACACTCTGGAAGACAGCGTTCACCGACATAGCGTCTAACACGAATACGGCCATCATGGTTCCACAAATTAAAGCGGGATTCGTCAGAAAAGACAACTTGCTGCCAATCAGCCCGCCAGGCTCTGTGTTCAGGAGCCCATTGCAGACGCAGCCGTCGATGATTTGGCGTGAGGGGGATCCTGTTTAAATGAATCCTTGCACGCAGTCCACGGTGCAGCAGACGTCGGCGAATTGACGAAGTCGACATTAGTACATCTGTAGTTGTAGACCAAAGTGCTGCCAACTGTCTGGAGGAAGCTGTACAGTCATTCACCGCCATGTGAACCAGGTGTCTATCATCGCGCGCTGACGTCACCTTCCGTCGTCCATTCCCAGTTTTTCGAGTTGTCCGGTGCTCGTCGGTCCACTGCTTCCAAACTCGCATCACTGTGGAACTGTTCCGCTGCACACGAGCTGGTATTGCGCAATAGGAAAATCCTCCTTCACGAAGGCCGATGATTCCCCCCCGTTCAAACTCCGTAAGTTGTTGAAATTTCCCACTATTTCGTCGTGGAGGCATACTTAGGTCTCACTAAACGTTCGCCACTAAAAAATAACCATGCACTTGTCCATGAACGTCCCGCTACTGCCCTCTATTTATACGCTTTTAGCATCAGTTCAGAAGGCGCTGCTCACATCACGCATGTGTGGTGGCTCTGAAACTGTACAGCTTTGCATAACATCCTATAGTTGACATTTGCTGCAAATTTCATTTCATTCATGGTGTTGCATTTTTTACAAATAGCAGTGTAAATATATATATATATATATAGGAATCATTTTTAGGAGTAGTTCTTTAACAAAGTAAGGCAAAAGTCAACAAAAATGGTTTTATCTTTAAAACTCATGAAAAATATTTGTGGCCAGGATTTTGCCTCTAATACTCTACTGTGCTCCGTGTGCCTAAAATTCTCTTTGTTGCAGTGTTTACAGAAGACTCCTTAAGTCTGCAGAAAATCACGATGGCCAAGCACAAAGCCATTCAGTGGACCCTCAGAGAAAGACACAGTGAGAGCATGGGCAACAAGTGGGGCGAACAGGTGGCCAGGAAAGCCGTCGAATGGTACTTGGGTGACCAGAGCAGCTTCTTCCTCAATAAGACGCTCGTGAGGGAAATGGCGTACGAGGTCAGCCTTGGCCTCCTGGCCAAGATAGCTGCGTGAGTACATTGAACCTTGCTCTTAACTCGGGCTGGTGGGGTAGTGGTAGCTCGGTTGGAAGAACAACGGATGAGCAACCGGAGGGTTGTGAGTTCGAATCCAACCAAAAATCGTCGTGTACAAGGGTTTTGGTTTACGCTGAATACTATTTGTCATAGCCTCAAACGTCTTCACGTTAGAGAGGTGTGGAGGTTTGGAGATTAGGGTGCCAGCTCAGGTGTTGATCTCGTCATCTGACCTTGGTTCGAAATGACAAAACGCCGTCCTCGGATGCCTCGAGGCGACGGTTCGGGATCGATTCCGAAGGTATATTCGCCAATAGCCTGTTGTGCTGCTCCAGTGCGACGTTATTAAATATCTACCTACCGAAACCCGGATAAGCTCTACCCAAGGCCCATGGGCCACATACGAATCCCTCTATTCAGATTCAAAATAAAGAACAGCGACCCATGCGTCTGTGGGGAGGTTGGCACCCCAGATCATTACATTTTTGAGTGTCCACTCACATGCAGCAATCACCTCAATAAACCAACAATAACGCACTACCAAGCTTGGGCCACCAACACAGTCAACAACAGTCAGGATCAAATAAAAATTATGAATGTTATGAAATTCTTAATGGGAAAACATTAACATTATCACCCACTAACAATCAGAAGACAGTGTACATTTGTATTTATTGTTAATTTTTAGTTTCTGTCCTTTTGCTGTACATAATTAAAGTAATTAATCGTTTACTATTTAAATATTAGTGTAATTTAGATAGAGTCAAAAATGATTGTTGCTTCGTTGAATCAACTTTGTGTACGTGAGGCTGGTGGGAAATGCAGGACTGCACCTGATATTTGAATTAAAAATTGGGGAAACTTTTAACCTTGCCAAAACTAAATTAAAATTAAATCTTATGCAAAATAGTATCCTGCAGTCCCTACCGGCGCATGTCTTAAATGTTCTATCAAAAGGATCTTTTAGCATTAGTTTCAAAAGGATATAGAATCAGTAGTATCAAAATGATGTATAACTCATGTAAAATGTGTATCAAATGTATTTTCAGAAATTTCGTCACGGGGTTGACTAGATTAGATCAGTTTCCTTTGATTCCACTTTTCCCGTGTATGACAAGTAAACCCTTTAACCTGACTAAAGTCGGGAGGTGAGGGGGTAACCTGCGGTGACCTACCAACCATGTGCGGATCGTCACATAGTACATCAAAATACAGATACTTAGAATCGACTAGTAACCTTTGGGCGTCATGTGATTTTGGAGCATGCTCTCTAACACAACACAAACAACGACTCAATAGTTAACTTCTGACTATGGGCTGAATGAATCCTAAGGTTCAAGAAACTGAGATGTCAAGCAAGGTTAAGAACTACACCATCCAATCACCTACCGTGCATAAACTTGAGCCAAAGGAAAGTCGAAATACCCAAATCAAAACTGACGAAATTTGTGTTGTCAAAATTTTTATATTTTTACATTAATCTAATGTTTGCAGTAGTCCAGTCGGAAGAGAAACGGATTAGCAACCGAAGAGTTGCGGATTGGATGTTGGTGTTTTAGGACTTAAGTCCCAAAAATGGACAAGCTGCTCTAAACACAAGACAGAATATATTACCTAATAAAAATATAAAATATTTAGAAATCAACACTGTCCTAAACTAAGTTATAAGGTAGATTTAAAACGTGAAAAATGTGTGATGAAGAATAAACATACTCAAAGAGTCAGTTTATAAAGCAAGACCATCATCTTCTGCAGCATAACTGATGCAACAGAATTGAATCTACTAATGCATAAATATTTAATTGAAGCTTAAAATTTTAAAAAAGTTTTATAAAATATATGTCAATAATAATAAAGCCATTTTGAATTTTGAAGACAAATTGAATGAGATTTTAAAAAGTCCTCTACGTTAAAATTCGAAAAGGATTCGAATGGTTATTAGTTCGAAACTAACTCGACTCTCGCCCCGTGAAGCAATCAGATGATGAATGTTTCTTCCCTCCTTGCAGGCAAAAAGTCTCACGTTATTAGTAGTTTGGGCCACTTGATCCTGGACATATAAAATTTATCTTTGCTTTTATATTTCCTGTATGATTCTACCTACTAAAATTGGAGACACTTGTCACGTTCCACTTCTGCAGGAAGACACTGAAGGGGGTGTCATCTACGGAGCTGGCTTCCTACGTGAACGCCTTCCTCGTCACGTGCGTCGACCCTAGGCGCTTCTACGACATGGACCTAGTGAGTGAACTGCGCGACCGAGCTGACGCGTCCAATGAGACCCACCCCTTTGTGACGCTGGCGCTGTGTAACGCAGGGGACGACATTAGTGACAGGGACGTCGCGAAGACAATCGACGCCTTTCGGAATGCACACAAGAACTTCAGAACAGGTATTGCATCTTCCCCATTTCATCTTTGGATAACTAACTTAGTTCTACAATAGCGGTCAGCTTACATTCCAGTTGACACCGCAACCTCAGTCTACCCAAAAGCATTTCATGTTTGAGATTCGATGCAATGATCTGTATATAGTATTTGTTTTGCTTGAAATTCCTTTTGTAGTGGTGTCTTCTGTAATTAGAAGGCTGCGTGTTCCAATCACGTTTGGGTCACCAATGTAGCAGATCTCTTCGCAATGCATCCGTGGTTTCCACTGCTTTATTTATTACACTTCTCTCTTCGTAGACGTGGAGGCTCTAGCTGTCCTGGCCTTGTCATGCGCAATCAGGCAGGAGCAACAGGTACTTGAGGCTGACGATATCGCCGAACTGACCCTGGAACTGAAAAAGAAGCAGTATCGCAACGGAACCGTAGAAAGCCTCAAGACAACCGCCCTAGTCATGCAGGTGAGAGTTCCGGACAACTTGAGCCTCCTACCGAACCACCTCTCTTTATTCACGCGTCCATTAACCGTAGATTAAATTTCCATTCAATGAGAGGGAAAAGTGTAAGGACTGTTGTCTATCTTCCACGAGAACTCTTCTCGATTCTAAATCTAGATGGGGCAATCACAACAAGGTTCCTCCTTTCTGAATAGTGTTGACTCTAGCGATGTCTTTATATTGTTTCGTTTCTGAGAATTTTGGCAGAAGAAACACATCGTTTCTCTGAATAGAAATTCTCCGTTTCTAAAAGTCAATCCGAATATAACATTTGTTTATTATGAGGTGTCAATATGATAAAATTATGTGACAAATGAATGGGGGAATATGCCAGAATTAATACATTTAAATTTAAACTATTTACTAATGTATTCTATAACTAGTTGGCCCATAACTTGACATTAAAATATTCAAGGAACAAAGTGAAATTTCCCAAGTATGGCTTTCTGAGAGTTCGAACTATTTTTAGCATATACACACATAGCGTCGAGTAAGGGTGAATGTTTGGAGGTGACTCCTCCCCCACGTCACAAACTCAACAAGTTTAAACCCAACAAAAATTGAGCATAACTCATTTCGCATCCCCTATGTAAATAGCTCTTTGCTACAACACACAGGCGTGAGCAGTACTCGTCATACAGAAAAGGCACATTGCTTTACAGTGTCTTTTCAGGCGCTGTACGCGTCGGAGAACGAATCGGACGAGGACAACTTCGACGAGGACAAAGCCCTGAAGCAGATCCTCAAGTACCAGAAGGCAGACGGCTCCTTCGGCAACGAGGCCAACACCTACTACGTCCTCCCCGTCCTCGCCTACAGGAGCCTCGTCAACGTCAGCTCGTCCCACTGCGCGCCACGCCACAAGGAAGGTACGTAAGGCCATCTTGTAATGTAAGGATGGTACCAGGAAAATGGGAGACGTTTTTAGCACTGTAATAGTGTAGTCCACGGGAGACACAGCCCGTTACGCAATCCGCAACAATGCCCGCCTCAGAAACACCCCACACACCAGACGCAGCAAGGGACCCACCCGAGTTGGAACCTCTTTGTATTTATACTATAGTTGGGCCACGACATTCTCGCATAAGACGGGGGAATAAAAACAACTTATATCCAAAATATTCCATAAATTTCATAAAAATAATCACATAAAAATCACATTAAAAAAAATAAAAATAATCACATACATTTGAAATGAGGTGAAATATTTTCACAATGGCGATGTATCGTAATATCGCGATTTTTCCCGATCTTACACAGTCATCCCTTAGGTAGGGCAGATCTGGCGGTCATCGTAACATCGCGATTTTTACCGATGTCACGCAGCCAATCCCTTAGCACAGATCTCACGGTTTTCTAGTGTCACGATGTTGTCGCTCACCGATAACGATTTCGAGGTTTTCTTAGCGCATGAGCGATATCTAAGTTGCCTAATCCTTATTTCGAGTGAAAATTTCGTGTTTTTTAGTATCATTGGGAGAAATTTAGATTTGAGAACAACTGAGCAATGTTAATGCCAGTGAAATTATAATATTAAAACTTTGAAGCTTATTATAATATCTCAACTGATTCTCCTCAACTACCACCTATGCACATGATAGTGTCAGAACTTGGCCATACACAGTGATTTCTAGTTTTCTTATTTTATTCTACTTTTGTTTCTTATTCTTTATTTCATTTAATTTTTATTTATTTTATTTTCCTGGAGTAGCCGCGGAGCCCCCTTAAAGAACAAAACAAAATATCGCACCCAGCAAATCCCCCCCCCCCACACACACACACACACAAAACAACTAGTGGTTCAAAATTACGAAACGTTGTCCTCTGATCCTTCCCTTAAGGGACTGATCCCGGATCGTCGTCTATAGCCCGTTGTGTTGCTCTAGTACGACACACGTTAACTAAAAATTACCAATTACCCAAAAAAACTAAAATAAAATATAGAGAAATGTTAGAAAATCCTTTATCGAAACCCAACCTTAACATAGACTAAACCCGAAAGGCACAAAGCTAAGCAATTTCAATTTTCAAATGGGGTTTTCTATTCGTAAAATTTTTTAAATTATATTTGGAAGCAGCGTTTCTTTATTAACGACGTTTATTCTCAAGTGGTTGGGAAAGTACTGTTTTTGGAACCGAAATGGAGGTCGGAACATTCGTCTTTTTCTGCGACAAGACTTCGTTCTATTATTCTAAAATAGTCCGAATCTGATCAACTCGTAGGTACCTTACCCTCTTTTGGACCCGGCCTCTCCGAACACGAGGGATTTACAAATCAACCCTATCAATAACATTGGTAATGATCTGTAGCATTAAAATAAACTCCTCCAAAGACACCGATCTATGAGAAGCAACTATTTCCCCTCCCCCTCATTCCATAGATTCCTCAAGTCGGTGTCCCTCATGGAATGCCTGTACAACATTCCTGTCGTCTTTTATATTTTGTACTAATCCTTGTAAAATAACTCATCTATCCTACCTACTACACATCATCTGAACGCTTCTCATTCAATCCTCTGACCGTCACGATATTTCCGGGTAATGTAATACTGTTTCTCCTGCACAACTCACCCAATGACTCCATGGCCACATCCATGGGTTGAAAGAAGATCGATAGTATGGGTCAAGAAGGTCAAAGCTGTTCAGGGGTCGTGCAGGGAAGACTGTTGGTTGTACAACACGAGGGAATGATCGTGTTATGCCTCAAACGACATAACACTAATTTAAGCCACACTGTGTGCTACTTTCAGGCCACAGAATAAGCGCGCTATTTTCCGAGCCACTAGAAATTCCAATTATGTCGATAGACGCTGCTGACGTCACACGCTGACGCAGCAGGTGATAAAAGCCCGCGCAAAACGATATCTTCTCTCTTCGACCTTTTCCCCTGGCCGCCAACATGTGCTAGAAGCACGTTCTGTCGAGTGGCCTTCGTGCCACTTTAATTATGGATCCGGATAGTTAAATATTTTTTTTTCTTTTTTCTCTTCAGAGACAGGGTGGTGTAATCTATTTGGATGTAATGTTCCTCACACCACCCGCTTCAAAATTCCGTGTATTCCCCTTTCCTCCGAGTTAAATGTCCCGACCCTTATGTCCCTTAGCGTCTTTTGCCATTTTCCCCTCACTTTTTATAGTTTAAGTTCTAGATCTATAAGTTTTTTGATTGCCAATTAATTCATGGCATTTCTGTTTTAGTTCAATAAATATTCTTTGTTATTAAATTACATGGATATCTTTTGCGTTTTTTGCACGAACCCTTTTGGGAATTTTTTATCTCAATTTTGCATATTATGTTTTTATTCTTTTTAGTAAATCTTTGAATAATTAAGATATCGACGTCTCCTAATCGATAATTCATGTACAGGGTTCAGTAAGTCTTTTCTATTCAAAATTTAATTACCACAATACGATCCAAAATTGTCTTAGTTATGTTCCTTTATTTTCGAACCTTTTACAATCACTAAATTTAATTACTACTGTTTAAAAAGGACATAACAATCGCGATGTTTTTTTTTTCCTAGCAGCAGCATTTGATACAAATCATTCACTGGTGTACAAATACACAACAGCATTAATGCAGAAGAAAAACTGTTACAAGGAACATAACAATAAAGCAAACATAGCAAAGACACCGGCGGCAGCCAAAAACACAGATCAAGAACCGTCAGTCAACTTGAAGGTCCTGCATCTTCTCCCTTGCGTGACAATACCTCCTGTACACGTCATTTCCAGAGAGTACAGGGCAGTACATTAGATGACCAACGTCCATAGCCGCGCTTGCACCACACAGTACATAGTTTGGGCTTGGTAGTAGATTAAATCTATGTAGGTGTTTAACTAAACAGACGTGACCAGTTTCCATCCGAAACGCTGCAACTTCATGGCATCTCGGAAAACTGGGGATCTTATTAAGCACTAGCCACTGCGTGGCTTGCCTGTGATGTAAGGTATTAAGCTGGTGTAAAATTTCCCGCAGATTTCAAATCCATCGAAGATATATTCCATTAAAAAATTATTTATTTAAAGAAAATCATATTTTTAGGTATCAATCTAAACTGAAATTTTCATCAGATTTCAAATCCGTTGAAATTTTTACTCCATCTTTAACCGTCTCGGAGATAGAAAAGAGAACTTTGAATTCCGTTAAAAGATTTATCGTCTGACTGGGAAATCAATCGCGCAAAATCAAAGCGGAAAAAAAAATACTTTTCTCCGCTTTGTATAATACTTCTTATGTGGATGAAAAAAACTTGGCATGATTCCAAACCCTGACTGCGAGGTCGCATGAGTAGAAAAAGTTATCCGCGTCTATTGAAAAACCGATGGAGAATAAAACTATAAAATTCATTTAAAAAACTTCTAGATTGAGTTTTAAAATTCGCTGCGACCCAAAAATTGCAAATAATTCGGACCACCTGTGTGCCAAATCTCATTGCTGTAAGTGCCATAGAATCGTGAGAATTTTGCGGCCTCAAACAAACAAACGAACACTTTCTTTTATAATAGTAGAGATAGACTTCCAAGTCTTATTTTCGATTCACCTCAACTGTTCAGATTTGTAATTATGAGGGGCGTGTAATCATTGTTTCTATATGATCGCGATGTATCTCTAGATGAATTAAAATAGGAAGTCCCAAACGACACGCGCAGACCAATCAGAAGGGCAGGCGCGAGTGGTGAAAATACTCTGCTTGGTCTGCGCGTGACGCCGTGCTACCGAATAGAACTTAGCTTTAGGTGAACTAGCTCAGAAAATAGACACTGACAAAAACGACACAGATAGATCAAAATACAGTCAGTATAGGTCAGGGCTCGAAATACCCGGGTGCACAGGTGCACTGTGCACATGAAAATAAAATTGTGCACCTAATTTTTTCCAGCTAGGCACACCTGTGCACCTATTTTAAAAACTTAGGTGCACAAGGTGCACCTGTATTAAAAAATGTATTTCGAAGCCTGGTATAGGTTATATGGACTGCTCAGCGGTCCAGAAAAATCAGACCCTATAAGCGGAACAGTACTACACTATTTAGTTATGGCAGGATTATATTCATCTATCAGAATAGAGTGCTCATAAACAAATAATTTAACTTTTAAAAGCATTTAAAACATTAAATCGCAAAGTAAAAACTACAGCAAGAACTATGCAATATTTTTTGAATGAAATTTATTAGCTTACCTTACCAATTTAAGTACAGTACGCATACGTACTTGCATCCATGTTCAATGCACTTATCTCTACTATTATAAAAGGAAGTGTTTGTTTCTCTGTTTTTCGCTATCACAGTCCTGACGAATCTACGGCACTAATAATAATGGGATTTGGCACACATGGAGTCCAAATTTTTTGCAATCTTTGGGGCGCAGCGAATTTTAAAATTCAATCTAGAACATTTTAAAATGAACTTAATGGAAATAATTATTATTGTTATCTTTGGAATGGCAACAGCATAAAAAATCGCAGATTCTAAATTTATTTTTTTCGTTTCCGTTTTTATTTTTCGCAGAGGAATAATTTGTCAGCAGACTAAAAAATAAATAAAAATTTTAAATATAAATGAACTTTTTTATTTGTCACGTATGATCCAAATGAAACAAAATTTTCCTTTGCTCTTTTCACTTCAATTTCAACGTACTTTTAAAACGGAGAGATGACTTCAACCAATAAGCAAACAGATGTCCACCTGTTGTGCTTGGGGAGAAAGAGAATTGAGGGGGGGGGGGAGGATGTAATGGCGTAAATTCAGGTCCTCTCCGGGGTCGCAAAGACTTTTTTTTCCTTCTGGTCATTCCCTTTGTTGCTCCCCGCCTCAAGAAAATTTAGAACAATTACTAATTTTCAAAAAAAAAAAACGATAGCCTCATGGAAAAGATAAAAAGAACTGACCCTATAACCGATATCCATGAAAATAAAATGACTCTATAAGCGGTGCGCTTTAACACATGTTCCCTATTAAGTTAGACGGTTATTAACCATATAAGTGGGGTGACCATATAGCCGGTACTGACTGTACAAAGACCCACCAAACAGAACACCCGCATAGGGACTAGAAATGCGACATCGACAGCAAAACATCGATGTTAAAAATTAAAACATCGATGTCAATACATCGCCCCAAAAACGTCGATGTTTTTAAAATTCAGTGTATTTAAAGTTTTTCACCAATTTCTTAAAACTGGTTTAGGAACTAGTGATGCCACAGCGACAGTAAAACTTCGATGTTAAAAATTAAAACATCGATGTTCATAGTACATCGCCCCCAAACCATCGATGTTTTTAAAATTCAGTGTATTTAAACTTTTTTCCCCATTTTTTAAAACTGGTTTAGCAACTAGTAATGCGACATCGGCTCCAATACATGAAGCTCCAATCGATGTTTTATAAAAAACATCGACATCGATGTCGCATTCCTACTTTTCAGACCCTTCACCCTTGACCACTTTGGTCTAAAAGTATGTTCAATTAGCTGATTATAAAAATTATGCTACTTGGTTATTTTTTAAATTTTTGTAACGGTACTTTTTTCATTTAAAAATAAAACATCGACAACGTAAAAACATCGACAAGTATAAACATCGATGTTACTAAAACATCGACTCCAATACATCGATGTTTTGAAAGCATCGACATCGATGTCGCATCCCTAATAGGGACACGTTCCAAAAGCGCCTGTTGACGCGAATGCGCAATTGCTACGCAAGGTGGCGCAAACGAACGGGAAGATTCAGCCCATAAATCAGGGTAGGGTGACAGTTGTTAGATATTCTCAACACTATGCATCTTGAATTAGAAACTCGTGCTTTTCTAACCTTTTCCATCCCCGTTTAGAAACGGACCGCCTCCAAGACCTGCTGAACCTCGGTGGACAGAAATCGAGGATCCAGTACTCGCTGTGGATAGGGAACAACCGAACGCTGGAGAGAACGATCACCTTGAAGGTGCCCACCGACACCTCCCTCTACGGCGTCATGGAATGGGCCGCGGAGGTCGACTCGCAGTTCAGGTGAGTACATTCTTTATAGCTTCTGTTCCTACCGAGAACTACTCCTGACACTAAGTCTGAGTCAATCTTTTACTGTAGAAGTGGAGGGACTTAACCAATTATCCTAGGGGGATATATGAATGAACGGCGCATTCAATTGGCGCTTTTAACAGCACATTTGAGCCGCGGTAGCTCAGTCGGTAGACCGTCGGGCTTGCATCAGAAGGTTTGTGGGTTCTGTCCTCGGCGGAGCCTCCAATTCTGATGGTTGCAAGTCGGCGCTTGGACCTGGCTAAAGACCGTCGTGTTCGCTAATGGTGGCTGGAGCACGTTAAACAGGTCGTGGTCACAAAGTCCCCCATGTTCCCATACCAAATCAATACCTCTGGGGGTACCTGATCAGGGGGTTTATCGACCTCTGATTGGGATCTAAATTACGATATGTGTGAGTGAATGGATGTGTGAAAGGGACCATCCTGTAAAACGGATGCGTCATGTATGTCGAGCAAAGTCGGACTTCCTTCCAATGGGGCTCACTTACATGGCAGGCGCACCCCCCTCGCCTCCTGCCGTCTTCGACGGGCCTGGCACTCCTTTGGTCTGCCAGTGTAGGCATGAGAAACAACAACACATTTGAGCCGCGGTAGCTCAGGCAGTAGAGCGTCGGGGTCGCATCAGAAGGGTTCTGTGGTTCTGTCCTTGGCGGAGCCTGCAATTCTGATGGTTGCGAGATCGGCACTTGGACCTGACTAAAGACCGTCGTGTTCGCTAATGGTGGCTGGAGCACGTTAAACAGGTCGTGGTCACAAGGTCCCCCCATGTTCCCATACCAAATCAATACCTCTGGGGGTTCCTGATCAGAAGGTTATCGGCCTCTGATTGGGATCTAAATAACGATATGTGTGAGTGAATGGATGTGTGAAAGGGAATTTCCTGTAAAACGGATGTGTCATGTATGAAGAAGTCCAACCCTCCGGGGCAATGGCACCCCCAATTGGGCCATATATGGCCCGCACGACAACAACAACAACACATTTGGTGTGATTTTAATTTATTACGATGCACCGAACACGAGATGAGACTTGGCAGCTCCTGCATTGCGTTATAAATTTACTACGATTTTATTTTGGTTTGTTTTCATTGTTCGAATTCGTAAGTTTTCACGGAAGTTCTTTTGAGATATTTGGTCTCCAAAAGTAGGCTCTTCTCGGATGCCTCGGTTGTCTTTTGTTCATAGAAATCGTTGGGTTTTAAAGTGGAAGTAAACTGTATGCCCAAGCTGCGCCAAGCAACATCAAATAATACACTTGCACACACAACAAAAGATTTACTAAACACAGAAGTGACAAATACATACCAGGATGGAATCAGACAGTCATCGCCTAGAACTCGCGAGTTGCTAGAGCAGTGGGAAAACGCACACAACCCACGACGACCCCTCATTGAATTTGGAATTTCCCAATTCTTTGCTATTATATTCGCCAAGAAAAAAGCAAAATGTATACTTTCCTCCATACCCATTATCCGACATCTATCTGACCGTTGTTCAAATTTATATGGTGTTCCTCGAAACCTACTCTTATGGTTTAATCCCGGACAGTCGTCAATAGCCCGTTGTGTTACTCTGGTACGACGTTAATTAAAAATTACCACAATTACCCATTATCCGACACAAAATGATAGAGCCTTGCTTTTATTGGTGGTCCTATGGATCATCCAGACTTAATGGCGTGAAGAACTCTCGGGGTTGTCCTCATTCACGTGCAAGTGGATATTTACACCGAACTGAGCCCCTTCTAATCTGTCAATGATGCCCGTTCTCGTAGCTGATTGCTTTGTAGTGTTAGGGAGACTCGTACTTTTTACGATTCGGTGTGAATGGTACTTATGGACGATTTCCCTTGCAGGTTCGAATACAGCATGCGGGACAGGAAACCGTACATCTACTCCATCTCGGGCATCCAGGATGATCCCGAGAACAGCATGTTCTGGTTCCTGCATTCCATTGGCTCTGAAGCAGAGGGCAAGGCAACGCCCATCAAACAAAGTAATGTATCCTCGTAAAACATTAAAATGAATTTCATTAGTACAAAAGAGCTTCAGAATATTAGTGACGACAAAGACAGCAAAGTGGTTGGTTTGGGGTTTAACAGTGCAATGGCTATATTTGGTCAAACGCTTTGTCAAACACAAAACAGACAGTGACGAGTACTTGTGAAAAGGAAAGATGGAGAAAAGAAGGTAGAGAAAAAAGATAGCTTTTGGTCATCCTAAAGGTCGCGGTCCCCATGGGGAAAAGATAGATCACTTGGATACCTCGTGTTCGTGAAATCCGTACACCCCTGAAGATGAATGAAATGAAAGGTTCGGCAGCTTAGTTTTTAAAACGATTTATAAGATACTTTATAGATTCAAGATACTTTTCCTCGGTCGAGAACATTTTCGAAAGCAACCTGTTGACACCATTTAAGAATACTAGACCTTCCCAAATGCACGTGGCCTGGAAAGGATTAATTGGAGATACGAGGGGTGGCAACACAGCTAGAAGACAACGCATTTAAACTCGAGTTTTCTGATATTTTGTTTTTGTCCAGATCACAGTTAACCCATTGTTCCTTCGAAATAGCCATCGAAAATTTTTCCTTTTGTTCCGAGTAAGTTCTTTTTTTTACCCTCCAATTGATTTCGGCTAGATATATCGTCCATCAATGTATGACCGATTTACTAATGACGCGATATTTCGTCATCAAGCTGATATTTTTTATGACTAGATCCAGATCTGGTTGTTTTCCTTCCTATGACGAAATATCTCGTCCGTCAAGATTTGATATCAGTTTTGCTAAGGATAGAGCTTTTGAGGAGATACCTCGTGTAGACAACCTCCAGGAGGGTTGAAATTGGTACGGAACAATTAGACCAAGTCCTTCAAGAAGTCGTTTGCTACGAATTCATTAGGCATGGTTGCAGTTAAATAAAAAGGAAAACTCAAAAAATCCTTAAACTTAGAATAATTATATTACCGACTTTCTTTAACCCCTCTGGCGATTATCTCTACTTGGTATCACGTTATTAGCAAAGCTAACATTAGCATAACTTGATGAACTAGATCACAGGTATGGGCAACCTTTGGAAAGTTGCGGGCTAAACTTTAGGATATTAACTAAGTCAAGGGCCGTAGATAATAAGTAGTTGTGAAAAAGTAATAATGATAAGGTTTATTTTAATTTACATATTTATAATGAAGAATGGCAAAGTTATATTAACAGAATAATATCGTATTGATTAAGTATTTTGTTGTTGTTGTTGCTTGTTATGCCTACACTGGCAGACCGGAGGAGTGCCAGGCCCGTCGAAGACGGCAAGAGGCGAGGGTGTTGCGCCTTCCATGTTATTGAGCCCCATTGGGAGGAAGTCCGTCTTTGCTCGACATACATGACACATCCGTTTTACAGGATGGTCCCTTTCATACATCCATTCATTCACACATATAGTAATTCAGATCCCAATCAGAGGCCGATAACCCCCTGATCAAGTACCCAAAGAGGTATTGATTTGGTATGGGAACATGGGGGACTTTGTGACCACGACCTATTTAACGTGCCCTAGTCACCATTAGTGAACACGACGGTCTTTAGCCAGGTCGAAGCGCCGATCTCGCAATCATCAGAATTGTAGGCTCCGACAGGGACAGAACGCACAACCCTTATGATGCGAGCCCGACGCTCTACTGACAGAGCTACTGTGGCTCGATTAAGTATTTACTTACAATCACCAGAATTTAATGAGAAGTTTGAGCTTGAACTTGAGAAACAAGATAATCAATGTTGGGATCAAACCCACTAATACACAGGCACAGAGTGTTTTCCAAATTTTCATTTGTAAGCCTGGTTCGATGCTTCGATTTATTAGTTTTCATCATGGAAAAGAACTGTTCACATTTATAAGAGTAGAGAGAAAATGCGGATATGAGAACAGGCGGAGCGGCGGAGCTAGTTGAGTTGTTTACCTCCTGGTGGTGACGTCACATGGAGGTGAGTTGTTTATACACTATTAGTGACGTCACATGGAGTTGAGTTGTTTTTCATCCTGCTTCGAGTTGAGTTGAGTTGTTTGTTTTGTTTCTTGAATTCCGTGGTTTGAGAGCAACAATGAGTTGAGTTGTTTTATGGATAAAGTTTCTTGACTACTGAGTGGCAACACCCTAATTTCAAAAACACGTGTTTTAGGCTTGTTTACATTTTTGGACTTTGATTTGTTTCTACCATTGATATGAGAGTCTAGTTGAGATGTTTGATGACTGCTTCTGATGGAAAACATTTAATCAGGAGTTGAGCTGTTTATTTATATCAAATATTTACTTTGAAAAGAAAGTTTCTTTGCTGTTGAGTGGCAACAACCTTAAACCACGTGCGCGTGACGTCACAAACATGTCCGAACCTGACTTAGCCGAAGCACAGTGAATTTC
Organism: Metellina segmentata; assembly: GCA_947359465.1. Lineage (NCBI taxonomy): Eukaryota > Metazoa > Arthropoda > Arachnida > Araneae > Tetragnathidae > Metellina > Metellina segmentata. Next base: position 110,046,763 of record OX375883.1, read on the forward strand.
TTCCGCAACTAAGAGCGGAGGAATACAAATTGCAACTTGTTTAGGGGCTTATCTTGCAAAGGGGTGAAGGGGCAGTCTTGGCATTGGTTGAAGACAAGGTTGGAGGGATTTTCTGTGTCACGTGATTTTTGAATGCTTCCCTGATTGGTGGATTATGTGAGTGTTCCTGAGGAAGTACCTTATGCCACCATTTCAAGCACTGGCTGTAGCGTTCGTTGGTCATACGTTTTGAAGGAGTAATTTTACATTGAAAACTATGAAGCGAAATTCCGTTCAGCCTATTATTATGAAGAGAGCTCGGTTTGCTGAAAAAAGTGCATTGTCTACTCTTGGAGAAGAATCAATGCCTATATCTATGCCTGATGAAGAGCCAAAATTAACTATGGATTCTCTTCCTGATACGATGTTTCATCTTGGAGACAACATGTTCCTGCTTGTTAATAAGTTCATTGGTCTAACCAGAGTGCATATTCGGAAATACACAACGGATGAGAATGAAATCTTGCAACCCACGAAAGAAGGGATTTCGCTGTCTCCAAAAGTGTGGGATTCTTTCATCAGCAAAGTGAGTAAATTTTTCACCTTTGCTACTTTAGAATCTGTAAAGATTGTCGAAAGAGACCTGTGTATGTCCAAAGAAGTTGTTGGAGATATTACATTCCTCATTCTTCAAAGGTTGTTTCGCAAAAGTGACATGTCCTTTCAATTTGCATCCGATCGTGTTATGTTGTGTTGGGAGCATATCTTCAAAATTTGTGAAAACTATGAGCGTGTTGCTGAACTTATAAATAGATCCCTATTTACATACTCTCTATATTATTATGTGTGCCACGAACTTAAAAAATGTTCGACGTCCAATTCTGGAGAGGATTACAACGGTGACCCTGATAATCCAGAAGGGATACGTGAAATGAAATCAGCTTTATGTTCCCACCTTATGGAAATACTTTCAAACCATGTATTAAAAATTGTGGACTGTTTTGGATGTAAGAATGATATAGTGAATGACGTTGCACATACCTGTTTTGACACGAGTAAGGAAGATTTATTTTCTAACTATTTTACACTTGTTCTTTACAGTATCGATTGGCAAGATTTTGCTGTGACATTTGTACGAAAAAATAACATGTTGTTAAATTTTCAGTATTTGATAATGACAGGTGACTTTTTTGAATGTTTAAATGTAAAAGAACTCATAGAATCTGTACGAAAAATGTATGTAAATACTAATTGCTTCTCTCCATATTTCACATCAATGTAATGTTCTTTTTACGTTTAGTGCTTATAAATAAAATAATTTAGTTCATTCCCTGTGTGTTTTTTATTTTAAAATATTCTTTTTACTAACGTATTACTCTTCATGTATTATGTTTACCAACGTTTGATGTATTTAGTTTTCTAATTGCATTCATTATGACACAACATTTCTGAAACTATAAAGTGTGTGGTATCTAATTTTAATTATGAGATGCTGTTCTTGAAAGAGGGAGTGTATTAATAGAGTGAGGGGTATATAAACAGTGTTTCTTACAATTTCAACAGTCATTATGAATATCAACTTTAGATTAGATCACAACCGCTGCTGCAATGGAAGAAATTCTGAATCAGACGTATCGGAATCCCAAGTTTCCAGGCAGCTTCGGTGGTATCAATGCTTTGCAGCATGCTTTAAAAGGTCGCGTGAAAAGGAAGCAGATAAAGAAATGGTTACAAACGAAGGATTCGTATACCTTACACAAGCCTTTGCTACACAAATTCCATACAAATCGAGTTATAGTAAGAGGTTTGAATCAACAGTTTCAATCTGATTTAGTAGATATGCAATCTCTCGCCATTCATAACGATGGGTATAAGTATTTACTTACATGTATTGATATTTTGTCTAAATATGCATGGGCCGTTCCTCTGAAAGATAAAAAATCTACATCTGTCATGGCAGCTTTTGAAAACATATTTTTGGAACGCGTTCCCATTTCTTTACAGACGGACGCTGGGAAAGAATTTACTAATAAACTAGTGCAAAGTTTCCTTAAAAAAAATAAAGTTCACTTCTTCTCAACACATAATTCAGTGAAAGCATCAGTTGTTGAACGCTTTAATCGTACCCTTAAAACTAAAATGTGGAAATATTTCACAGAGATGAATACGAAGAGATACATAGACGTTATAGATCAGTTGATGTATAGTTATAACCACACCTGGCATAGTAGTATTAAGACTGAGCCTGTATTAGTAACATTACAAAATGAAAGAAAAGTATGGAATACATTATACGGGCAACAACCTGTAGTGATACAGAGCAAATCAGATTTAAAGATTAACGACACTGTTCGTGTAAGTCGGGAGAAAATGCACTTTGAAAAAGGATACGAACAAAACTGGACAAGAGAAATTTTTACAATTGATAAAATAATACCACGGGTACCTACTGTGTATAAACTCAAAGATTTAACGGGGGAAATAATACAAGGAAGCTTTTACAAAGAGGAATTACAAAAGATTTCGAATTCAGGATTCTATCCAGTAGAAAAAGTTTTCATGAAAAGAAAGCGTCAAGGGAAAACGGAATACTTTGTGAAATTTCAGGGGTACCCTGAAAAGTTCAATGCCTGGGTTGAAGATGTCAGAATGATATAAATAGATCTGTCATAGTACTTACCTTTTCATTTTCACAGTACAATGTCATTCTATATCACGCTTCCCAGCGACGGTTCTATCCAGTTTTATCCTGGCAATACAATGTCTCATTTCTACACGAAACTCTCCACACGTCTAGAACTCTCAGGTGAATGGGAAGTTGGATTAGTTGAAATTATTTATCCCAGAATGTGGAATAACATTATTGACGGTGAAAATTCTTTCGAATATGATTTAGGAAACGGAGTAAAAATTAATGGAAACGTAGCGTGTGGTTTTTATGATTCCCCGAATGACATTTTAAATACATTTCCAAAGCACATAAAAGTTCAAATGAAATATAATAAACACACTAAAAAGGTGGTGGTGCAACTCACTAACGGTGCAACGCTGCGATTGTCCAAGGGATTAGCTGAAAACTTAGGTTTTGAACCTAATCAAGTGATTGGACAAAATTTTATTCCAGGAAATGGAGGTCCAGATACAGTAATCACTGAAAGTCCTTTCGTCGCAGATCCTCATGTTGATTTACATTTGCTGTACGTTTACACTGATATCATTCACCCTGAAATTGTTGGTGGGATCTTAGCTCCTCTTTTGCGGACTCTAACAGTGAAAGGAAGAGATGGTGATATGATTCAGGAACAGTTTGAGAGACCTCATTATTTACCAGTTTCCAGAAAAAATTTTGACTCGATTGAAATCATTATAAGGACGCACACTGGTCGTTACGTCTCATTTGAACGTGGAAAGTTGATAGTGAAGCTACATTTTCGCTTGAAACAAATCATATAAAAGAGTGTTCCTTTCTGAATTGAATCCTTTTTTCATTCAAGAAAAGAAGTAACAAAATGTTGGTACCTTACACGTGTTGTACAAAAAAGTTTGAAGATTATTATGCAGGACAAATCGGAAATGGTCTGCCCTACTACAAAGGAGTTGTTTTTCAGAAAGGGTACGGAATAGGAGGATTTTTTGCAAAACTCTTTCGCAAAGCATTGCCTTTTTTGATTAGTGGTGCAAAAACAGTTGGAAAAGAAACTTTACGGACGGGAACAATGGTTGCTAATGACGTGTTATCGGGCGCAAATTTCAAAACATCGGTTAAAACGCGTGCAAAAGAAACTGGGAAAAAATTAGCAAGAAAGGCAGTTCAGAAAGCAGATGAAATGATTGGTCACGGAAAGTTTAAAAGGAAGCGCAAACCCTCCAAACGTATCATTTCATCTAAAGTTAGGAAGGCGCAAAGACGTGATATTTTTGACTTATGATATAATGGCATTTCTACTAAAAGATTCTCCAGAATGTGTAAAATCCGAGCTAGAATTATTCTCTTTACCTCCAACACAAACTGTCATCGAGAGAGGTCAGTGGGTTGAATTTCATCCCCTAGCCAATGTTTCTGATGGAAGCCCTGTTGAATTCAATGTCTCTGGAAGCGGAGACGAATACCTCGATTTGTCACAGACTCAATTATATGTTAAAGTTAAAATTTTGAAAAGTGATGGCAAACCAATCACGGCTGAAAGTAAAGTAGGCCCTGTAAATCTCTTCCTGCATGCTATGTTTTCGCAAGTAGATATCAGTTTAAACGAGAGACTTGTCTCCTCCAGCAATAACACATATCCATACCGAGCCATGATAGAAAAACTACTGAATCATGGTTATGATACTAAAACTTCTCAATTGTCTTCAGAACTCTTTTTTAAAGATACCGCAGGTCGTATGAATGTGTTTGATACAGGAGATACCCACCCTAACGATGGATTTAATCAAAGGACAGAAATGTTTAAGCTTGGTGCATCGGTGGATATGATTGGCCGTTTGCACTTGGATATGTTTCATCAAGAGAGACTCCTTTTAAATATGGTGGATGTGAAAATTAAGCTTATACGCAGTAAATCGGAATTTTGTTTGTTGGGGGACGGGGAATTTAAAGTTTCATTAGAACATGCTTCTTTGTTCGTTCGTAAAGTCAGAGTGAGTCCAGGTGTCGTTATAGGACATGCGAAAGGTTTGGAAAAAGCAGCAGCTAAATACCCCATTAACAGAGTACTCTGTAAAGCTTATTCCATTCCGGCTGGTAATATGAGCTTTGTTCAAGATAACATTTTTACAGGACAGATGCCTAACCGCATTGTGATTGCCTGTGTCGATAACGACGCGTTCAATGGACACTATAAGAAGTCTCCCTTTGAGTTCAAACATTACAATATTAATTTTATAGGAGTCTATGTGGATGGTCAGCCCGTGCCTCATAACCCACTCCAACCAAACTTTGAAAAAAATCAATTTGTTAGAGCATATCAAAACTTATTTACGAATGCAGAAAACAGAGGCCTATTCCTCTCAAGGTCAGAATTTTCAAAAGGTTATTCTTTATTTTGCTTTGATTTGTCACCTGATTTGTGTGACGGTTCACATCTAAATCTTATTCGTCATAGTAATTTAAGAATAGAAATAAAATTTGCCACACCCTTACCGCAAACAATTTCATTGTTAGTCTATGCTGAGTTTGAAAACTTGATCGAAATCAACAAAGCTCGTAATATACTTTACGATTTTGGAAACTGATGAATTCATCAGACATTTATAAAATCTTATCTCGTGATCCTATTTCGGCGAGATATTTTGTGGGTGTTTTCCCTTCGGATAAAATACCAATAATTAGACAGTTTCCCTCAGCTATGGTGTTGAATACTGATAAACATGATGAAAAGGGAACTCATTGGCTTGCCGTCTACATTCCAGATAAACATAGCATTGATTTTTTTGATTCCTATGGATTATCTCCCGATTCATTTGGACAAGATATAACAAGGTTTACAAAGACTTTTCAGTACGTTCATTGGAACAAGGTTCTATTTCAAAGTTTAACATCTAACGTATGTGGGCATTATTGCATTTATTTCATTATTAAACGATGCCAAGGATTATGTATGAAATTCATTCTTACTCAACTTAGTGTAAAGAATGATTTTAGAATGTTTCAATTTGTCAAGAAAAGATACGGTGTAACCATGGTTTTTAAAAAATAAAAGTTAAATTTTCAATGATATTGTCTCTTATTGTATTATTTTTTTTATTTAAAGCTATAAAAGGGTTTTTTTTAGTGAAAGCACCAGTTTATGAAAAGCTTAGAATGAAGTAAGACGCACAAAAAATGGCCAGCGCAACCATAAGAAATGTTTTAACAGCATTGCTTATATTTTCCTACATTGGTTTTTCTGTGTTTATTATTTGGACTTGTCTTAACTGGCCAAAACATGATTCGTACAGTTTAGCACAAAATAAAACAACGCTTGAATTGTATAAAATTTACCAAAAAATTGATTCAGTGGGATTTATTAAATGCAACGAATTTTCCAATCTGTTCTTCAATCACTCAGTTTGTGGGAAAACAATATGCGATTGTGTTCACAATTCTTTAAATGTATTTGAAAACCACTGCTTGGAATTTACTCAAAATATTGTTGATTCAATCAGCGAGTGTGAACTCGTGGCACGCACAATTAAAGGTTGCACAGACATTGTCTGTAAAATATAAAAGCCAAACTTTTTTTAACTCAACGCATATTGAAATATGGAGCTCCCTAAGCTTGTTCATCCTTCAACGTGTCTTCTCAGTGGTCCTACAGGTTCAGGAAAAACCGTTTTTGTAAAAAAGTTATTAGATCATAAAATGTTTGATCCTATGCCCACTAATATTGTTTACTGCTACGGAAGTTATCAACCTTTTTTCAAATCAATGAAAAATGTCAGTTTTGAAGAGGGTCTACCATCTAACTTGAATTCTATTCGAGATGCTTTAATTATCATAGATGATTTGATGGTAGAGTTAGCTAGTGATACTAGGCTAAGCAATCTTTTTACGAAAGGAAGTCATCACCGAAATCTTTCAGTTATCTTTATAACACAAAATTTTTTTCATCAAGGTAGGGAAATGAGAAACATTCATTTGAATTCACATTACGTTGTACTGTACAAAAATCCTAGAGATAAAAGTCAAGTAATGCATCTAGCTAGGCAAATGTTCCCTAGGAAAAACAAAGCTTTTCAAGAAATTTTTGACGATGCTACCTCAATACCATTCGGTTATTTGTTCATTGATTTGAGACCCGAGACGGCTGAACGGTTGAGGTTACGTACAGGAATATTTCCTGGTGATAAACATTTCGTGTATGAACCTCGGTAGGTCTTCCCAAATGATTTCATTGCTGTGCTTTATTCAAAGAGGGTGTCTACGCAACCTATATAAAAGAAAGCTGGCAATCATGTGAAATCACTTAGATCCAGAATGCCTTCCGAGAAGGATGTAGAATATCTAAAACTTTTACAGAAAAGCAGTAAAAAAACAGCTGTATTGAAAAACTGCCCAAATTGTCTCATTAAAACAGTTTGTGATTGTGTTTTAAATCTTTTAAAGGGTAATCTTCCAATCAGTAAGTGTACCAAAAATCGACTTGCACCTTTTAAAAAAACTTTGAGAATACTCGCTCAGAAAAGAGTACCTATCTTTAGAAAAAGACGTCTATTAGTACAAAAAGGCGACGGATTTTTATCTCTAATCATTCCAGCAGCAATAACAGTCCTATCATCTCTTATCCATGGAGCATAGTAAAAAATTTGCCTTGGTACCAATTGGTCAAATACAAGAATTTGAAGAAGAATATTTGAGTGACTTAGATATGCAGATTCAAAATATTTTGAAAATAAAAATGAGTGTCGAAGAAAAAGCCAAGCTGTATAATCAAATTTTACAAAAATACGTTACATTCCCATATATGAATGTTGCTTCATCACCCGAAAAACAGCAGCCTATCGAGAAAGGCCATGAAAGGAATCTGAACATAGAAAATAAAATTCTAGAATCTGTTCCTGTAAAACAAAAAAAATCTGCACAACAAATGATAGAGTTTTTTAAACAACATAAAATTTCTTGGAATCAGTACAATGAAGTCATACTGAACGATAAGGAGTTCCCTGACTCAGATATTGTACAACTCATAAATTTTCTATTGAGAAACAGAATTAGAAAACCAGTTGCTTTTGAACAGTTTGAAAAAACATTAAATGCTAATAATTTCCCTCAAAACTTAATAAAGAACAAATATTTAACTGAGTTTAAAACTATGTATGCAAAGCCTAAAAAAACCAAGGGAAGAAAATTGTCTTCGAACAAATGGTTGAATTTGTAACTTCTGTATTTTCAATAGTTTTAAATAAACATGATTGATATCAATAATTATATGGTGTTTGTCATAGTAAGGTAGCAATTAGCAGAGGTAGTAAAGAATGTAAATGGATTTCTATGTAAATCAATAAAGATGAAGCAAAATAATTACTGTCTACTCATTTATTCATGATTTAAAACACAAAAAAAAAATACATGTTATTTTCACTCTACATGTGAAACATACAAAATTCCTCTCTTGCTTTTTCAATATACTCTTTAACAATAATGGATGATATCAATTCTAAGTTTACAAATTCAGTCAAGGGGCGATCAAACAATGAATGAATAGGATACTTACACACTCGTTGGTGGAACTTTTCCATAACCATGAACAGATTCAACTTAAGCACTGAGGCGTTAAAGTTCCGTAGGTTGTTCTGGGCTAGCACTTGCTCATCCGTCTCTTCGTAAGGGTTGAACAAACCTTCACCCTCTGCTATGACGCTGCAGAAGGCCGATTTCATCAAGAAGCTGAGAGTAGAATCAACACATTCGGAAGGGACCCAAGTAGTTGTACACAACTTTCTCTTTGAAATAAGTTGGTACGGGTCCACTAAAGATATACCTTCAAATTGAAGGTTAGCAATCACAGATGTTACCGAATCCTTTATTGAAAAAAGTCTGTCCCACTGTTGATCGCTTATGGGCACAGTATATAAATAAATCCTTCCACTCCTGCATGTGATTTCGTGTTTTAGAGTAACGGATGTTTCATCAAATTCGACGAGGATTTCATCGTCAGTCTCCTCATCACGAACGCCTGCACATCTCGCTGAGTAGATGGTTGTAGGATCCGCTTTAACTCTCCCAGATTCCTCTTTAGGGATGTCAAAGAAGTTGAGGACGCGGCTGCCATCGAGAGTCTTATTCTTCAACTGGTTGCTCTCCGTCAACGTCACGAATTGGAACGGTGTCAATGTCACAACCTCTGGGGACGGATAGTATTTCTCTCCAAACTTCTTGTATCGACGTATGTGAACCATAGCTTTTCGACGAAAAGCATTGCAGGTCACAAACACATCTACTCCCAGGGGAAAGGTATTCTCAGGAATCAATCCATCCGTAAAAGATCTGTGGATACTCTGCAATGAAAACAGTACAATGTGTAGGAGGGATTTAAAAAGATATATATTGCATATACGATGCTATAATACTTTGAATCAGAAAAAAAAAATCTATATAGAATGCAACTTACTTGAGACTCATTCAGCTTCCGCTTTAATCCAGACATCAGCAGCAACTTCAAAAGGAGGTAAAGTATTAAATAAAAGGTAATAGAGTAGGAGAATAGGTCTTGTGGTTTGTAGAGGAACTGGATTTGGAATGGCTACTAGTGCTCAAACTTGATAAGGCAGAGTTTCCCTCTTCAAGCTGATTGGTAGTGGGTTGACAAGGAAGGTGTTGTTAGAAGTCACCCTATTCTCCTAGGACCTAAGGTCCTATTCGTCAAAAGTATAGATAACGACATCCCCCCTTCCGGCATTGGTGAGAAGAGAGATAAAGTGAAGGGCAATAGTGGGCATTGCTTATCTCCCCAAGTTTACTTCATTAACCCCCTCCTCCTCTAAATCCAACAATTCCATCAAGTATTTACACTGGGTCGATAAGAAAGTAGTCAGTGATTAAACAGGATGTGTACGAACCACATGGAACGAATCACTGAAACGTGCACGCACATGTATATACATATAGAGATAAGAAATTAGTCAGCGATTAAACAGGACGTGTATGAACCACATGGGACTAATCACTAAAACGCACACACACACACGTATACATATAATTACACCAAATATAGTTTCTAAGTACATTTGCAGATCTAAAGTGGACACTTTTAGCTCAAATATTTACATTATAATTAATTAAATTTAAGAATGTGTGTGGGTACATGTATTTTTCCTCTACACACAATTAACTTCAAATATTTAGCATAGTTACAGTGCGATGTCGAGTATTTCGCTGGATACATCTTCTGTAATTCTAAAGTGACCGTATGCCAAACTACCTTGTCCATCTTTTAAAATATAGCGTTTATTGTCATAAGGACATAAAGTGGATTTATTGTAGTTCACGGTCTGAAGCCTATGATTAAAACTTGCTATTTTGAGAGCATATTCTAACCCCCTTTGTCTCTCCAGTAGGCAATTTCTGTAATCTGCGTGCACAAGTTTTCTTTTAACAATATTTTTTGACACCCCCTTTGCTGTCTTTTTTTCGAATGTTGTAGTACAGAGGGAATACATTTTAGGTTTTAACCCTACAAATTCCATAACCACTTCACCCGCAAGTTCATCTTTCATCTTTCCAAGAATTTTTTTGTTTAGATCGCTATGTAAGAAGTGAGTTTTAGGATAATCCGAAGTGTCGAATAAATGGATATCATCATTCATATCCGAATATATGTCATTTGTAATTATTCGATAGCAAAGAGAATCGGTGTCCGTGAACAGCAATTTTGCATTAGAACCAAATTTGGTTTTAATATAATCATAGTGAAACTCGTACATTAAAATTTTCGACAGGTCAAGGATTGAGAATCCTACATATATAGGTCGATTCAGAAGGAGTGAGGTTTTCTTCCTTTCAACCAACGCCAAATTCTCATTAACTATTTTAAATGAGTGAAACGCGGGTGAAGCAATTAATTTACGGGCTTTCTTCTTTTCCTTTACTATATCAATTTGGGTGCGATTTCTTAAATTTTCCATGGTTTTACCAAAGACGGCATTGTTGAGTAACTTGAAAAGGTCTTTTTCAAATGTTGATTTAGCATTTTTTCGTTGGGTGGTATTAAAATCAATATATTGCTTTAACCATGGACTTTGAGTAAACTTTAAAATTTTATATACCTGTTTAATTTTCATGCCTTTTGCCACATACTGCTTCAGATTTCTATAGTGCACTACATATTTTATTTTATCATTCAAGTTAGGAATTAATTTGGTCGACTCGGGTGTTCGCAGGTGAAGGGAGGCTGCTAGCTCTCTGCAATATTCGGATAGCATGTTTGAACTAACTGTAAACTTCTCGGGGGCTAGGGGATAGTCATTGTGCAGTTCATGTAAAATACTTGGATATTCTAAATCAACTTCTAGGATGTAACCATCTGGTGAATCGTCCGGAACAGATAGAACATCCGTGGAGGTATCCACCCATTCAAAATTATGAGTGGGTAAGCTTTGAGACATGGCCCATCCATAAAGGTTATTTGCGTCCAGGTACATGATATAGTTTGATGGGAGCGATGGATCATAACCTTCTAAATAGGGATTGTTGGCTTTCGCATATCGATGCGATATCATTGAGATGCCCCCTCGAATACCTTTTTCGATAAAAAGATGCATGTCTACGTCAGTTATAAGCTCCAACCTTACGTTAGACATGCGCAGACAAGCCTGCCAAGCCAAACCTGGTGCCGTGTATACGTGACAAGGATCAATTTTATAAAATGCCTGACAGATAGTGCGAAAATTTTCAAAAACATCGGCAAGGAGAAGGACATCAGTACATACATATAAATCGTGATACTCTCCTAAATTTGAAATATTAAATCTCTCCCATACATTTTGGGCGTGTTCATAATCTTCATCAGATACATGCTGCTCAGTTAAGGAGCTAAAAAAATCACTTTTTGGAGGGAGCTTAGTTTCAGTAAATCTATCGATGGAATCCATATACTCATATGGGTAACACCCCTTTCGAAGCATTAGAGAAGTATTTTGCCGAAAATATTCGCGAGTCATTATTGCTCTACTGGGGTCTAAATTGCTAACTAATTTATCCAATGAAGCGTTTAAAAATTGTAGAGAATCCAAAAATCTTAGAGAACCGAGGGAAAAGGAAATAAATTTTTCACTATTAATTGCAATGCATTCGATTTTCTTAGTTTTTAAATCCCCTAATCCCTGTATAATGAGGTGACTATCATACCCCTTCAAATTATGCATGATGATAGGGATATGTGTGGCAATTTTATAATTTAGGTTGCATTTATTGTGAGCAGCACCTCTATAGACACCGGTTAAGTGGTCGTGATCTCTCACTTTATCACTTCCCAAAGGCTTTTCGCAAACATGACAATTTAATTCAGCTTCAAATTTTTGACAATCATTTTCTGTGAAATGCATAGGTATCACGGTCTTTATGATCTGTAGGATTTCTTTCTCCTCACGAATTAAACTAATTAAAAAATTATGAATAACATTAGGTCCACGGTATATTACTGGGGCCTTCGTTAATTTTCCATCAGGACCTACGATCACATAGGCGTAGCCACAAGGAATGTGATCCGCAATGGGGACAGTGTAGGAGTGTGATGGGTTTGGAAGGCAGGTAGATTTTTTTAAGAGAACGCATTCAAAGTCTGCATATATTGCAAATGGGACCTGCAAATTAAAATGAAAATTTTGAAAATGTAGCCATTTGTTTTCCTCCTCGGGCATTTTAACTTTTTGGGGGCCATATACCTGGCAACTTTCAATGTGGGAAGTTAGATTTGCGGGAGAGGTAAACCTATGCAAGCAAAAATCACAATAAAAGGCCTTCCCTTTGTGCTTTGTCAGATCCATTAAAAGGGCACTCATATTCTTTATCCAGCAGTAATGCCTACTCTCCTCATTCGAAATGAGGAGTAAATTTACATGGTTTGTACATTTCTTAGTTGTGATGCGTAGAGGGAAGACGTCGTTTTCATATCCAAATACATTTACGGAAATATTATTCACTCGCTCAAATTTCTCAATCTGTGATACGGGAGTGGGAAAATCTATCCCAGTGACATTGAGCTCTTTCTCATAAATTTTGTAATTACTCACGCGGTGTGCATTATGGTCCGCAGGATGAAGAGCCGCCAAAACGCTCCATACCAAACACTTTTCATCATTATTCTGCACGTTGATTATAGCGCACTTCCGTTGCAGTTTTCTGGGGAGAGGAATGTATGAGGAGGCAGCTAAAGGTCTGTACGTTGCTGTCTTGAGCTCCAAGTTTAGAATTTCATCTAAAACCCATCCAGATCCCTTTCCTTCAAATTCCTCATAAGAAGAGAGTACCTTAAACAATAAAAAGAGAAAATTTATTTTAAATTATATAGATTATGAAAACAAGCAATTTTTGAAAAAGAATATGTAAAATAAAATAAATAAAAAAAAATTAATTAAAAAAAAAGATTTCTTACCTTCTCAATGGCTGATTCGATGTTTGGAGAAGTTCCGGGTAAAACAATTTCGCATTTGCTACGGAAATGGGAAACACATCGTTCGTCTTCATCCTCAGATATGCGACGAATGAATTGAACAGTAGCATTTAAGTAATATTTTATACCGTTTTCCGAAACGACGACATCTTGGATTCTCCGTTCCAACTCGGGTTGCACAGAATGCAGGAAAACTTGGAGATCCTGGTTGGTTTCCTCGTTTGAGTGAATACAATCAACATCGAACGTATCGAGACATCGCTTTTTCGATGGTACACCTCTAGACGTTGAAGCTTTCGACGATGATGGATCAGCGCAATTCCTTTTATTTGCACACTTTCTCTTCGCAGGGTTCTCGTTATCAGGGAGTTTCCTCTTCTGCGGCTTGTCATGGGTTTTCAAGTGTCTGCTTAAAATATCTTTACGCGTGAAAGTCGTATCACACTGAGGGCATCGATGGCTATCCTTCTCGTGTGTTGATATAATATGCCGCAGAAGATTACGGCGTTGTTTGAACTTTTTACTACACACTGTACACGTCAAATCGTCAAAAGGCTCAGGCAGCTGGGTTGAGTTGGCCTCACCAAAGTCTACAATTGTTGCCACTTCTTCGGTTATAGGTACATCAACTTCTTCAAATTCTTCTTCAAGCGACATTTTCTATGGGCTGAGAGAAAAACATGGGAGAGCTAGTCTTCTCGGGTAACTTCTCAAATGGGTGAGATATTAGCTGTAGAGGAGTCAAATCTAATTGTAGGTAACCTCTCTCTCAGCACTGATTGATATGGTAGAACTCTCCCCGTCGTAGACTATGGTAGCCCCTCCCCCTCTCATATCATTGGTCAGATTTAACCCCCAGGGTCGAGTCAATTCATTATCTTAATGTAAACACTCACTCATTACTAACCAACAAATATCAACCGTGGGGATTAGGGTGTTGCCAGGAGAGGTTCATCTTCATATTTAATTCTCTACAACCCAGGTATTCGTAGCTGAACGGTTATAGCATCTGACTAATCCTCAGCTACGAGTACCTTTTATCCGAGAGAGAGAGATCTCCAGTTCAAATCCGACAAAGATATCAGCTACTTTATATTTTAAATATTTTCAAATAGGTTATTATTTTCATTCAAAAAAGTGCTAACAGATGGCACCACGAGTAACAATGATGCGAAAAATCAAAGTCCAAGCTCCACGTGGTTTAGGGTGTTGCCACTCAGCAGTAAAGAAACTTTCTTTTCAAAGTAAATATTTGATATAAATAAACAGCTCAACTCCTGATTAAATGTTTTCCATCAGAAGCAGTCATCAAACATCTCAACTAGACTCTCATATCAATGGTAGAAACAAATCAAAGTCCAAAAATGTAAACAAGCCTAAAACACGTGTTTTTGAAATTAGGGTGTTGCCACTCAGTAGTCAAGAAACTTTATCCATAAAACAACTCAACTCATTGTTGCTCTCAAACCACGGAATTCAAGAAACAAAACAAACAACTCAACTCAACTCGAAGCAGGAGGGAAAACAACTCAACTCCACGTGACGTCACTAATAGTGCATAAACAACTCACCTCCATGTGACGTCACCACCAGGAGGTAAACAACTCAACTAGCTCCGCCGCTCCGCCTGTTCTCATATCCGCATTTTCTCTCTACTTATAAGTGCTTCCCAATGCGCAAATAATTTTTCTTGCAAATGCTCTCAGCTGTGGGTACTTTTATTCGGCAAGGTATGTTCTGTAGAAATCCCTTAGTTCCAGGTCTTTAAATTTTGACTTCAAATGTATGTCTTCCTGAAGCTCGATGAACTCATTTGTAGGTGTGTAGGAGCCTTCTCTACGTCATTTTTCATAGGAGTAGCAAAAAGGTTAAAGCAGCTATCCATGGTTTCAAAGTCGGAAAATCTATTAAAAAATTGCTCCGACAGTGATTTTAGTTCTTCAGCATAATGATTGTAATCAATATTTTCGTGACTAAATAGTGTTGAAAAATGATAGCAGCTTCCAGATCGCATTTGTGTTTCCCACAAGCGAATTTTGTTTAGGAACGCTTTCAGATGGCTGACAATTCGTTTACCAACAGACCTTGTTTTCGAAGCTTTAAAATCAACTCGTTTAATTGACCCGTGATGTCAACTAGAAATGCTAAATCACATAACCATTTCTGATCACTGACTTCAGGCAATGATTTTTTCTTGATTTCCATAAAATCGGCTATTTCCTGTCTAAGATCGTAAAATCTTTTTAGCATTTTGCCTTTGCTTAACCACCTTACTTTGCAAAAATATGTCACATCACCATGGTCTGAAGAAAGGTCATCCAAAAATTCTTTGAACTGGGGATGGTTAAACGCGTGATCGAATAATATTGATTGTCTTTATTTCCACATCCATAAAGTTCTGCAATCGGATGGACTTAGAACACAAGTTTTAGTGGTGGATAATGCAATGTAGGATTATTAAATTGTCTTTTTGCACATTCTTTGTTTGCACAGTTGCTTTGTCTTTCAAAATTCCGATGAAACCCTTTAAGTGAACCGACCCTAGAAGGTGCATCATCTGTGCAAACCCCAATTAATTTGCACCACTGCAAACCATACTGTTCAATAGCAATTTAACCTCATGAAAAATATATTCTCCAGTAGTGGTCCCTTTTAGAGGTCAGAAATCCGAGTATTGATGATTTGTATCAGTGTTGCTTTAACAATCACATCCACTAGTAAGGAATTGAATCAAGAAGTGTAAGGCCGTTTCTCGGATACAATCATTAACGAAATTTATAATTATTATTCCCGATTATCAATGGAATTGAGTGACGTGATATGTCGCCGATAACTTGTCTGGCGACTTTAAAACCTCGTTTTGCTTTAATTTGTTCAAGAAAACAAGCTCAGCCATCTCATATATCCAATACTAATTTTATTAATAACAATAACTATATAAGGTAGTCAATACAACTTTTACAAAAGCACTCCAACCGATATAAATAAAATCTCAGCTTTAAAGAAATTCAAGCGTTGTCTCATTTGATATTCTCTGGTGTCTATTTGATATTCCAGGATATTCCTTCGCCCGTGAAGTTTTATCCTCTAATCATGTTTATTTTTAAATATGTGTAGCTTAAAAAGGCTAAAGCCGTGTTTATGCTTTTCAGGTCCTGCAGATGTTGTGCCAAGGAACGGGCAACATCTGGTTTTCTGGTACAAGTGCGGATGATCAGAGCGTTCTCGAAAAAAAGTTGAAAGCACAATTGTTGCTTTCTGGTGAATACTTCTCGCTTGGAATAGTAGATTCGAACTGAATGTCGAATGCTTTCATTTCGTATAATAAAGTGATGCATATAGATAAATATTTCTTTTTAAACAAAGGTTGTTTGTGTTCCTTTCTTCACACGAATTCACATCTCTCAAGTGTTCCACAATTTACCATAGATAATGGTAGATAGGTAGTTGAATTACCGTAGCACAGGAGTAACACAACAGGCTATTGACGATGGTCAGCAATTGATCCGAGGGAGACACCACGTCACTTTGAACCATTGTCGACGCATAATAGTAATGAAGTCATTGAGCTCATTTTTGGTACAAAACATGTTCCACCAGTCCAAACATTCATCTATTAATGGTACTTGAATTTACATTTTAAAACAGAATTCAAAGGTTTAAACAAATTTTAAGCACTTCTAAACGGGTTTGCGAAGAATTTTTAAGTCAACGAAAATTATTAAGCAAGAGGTAAAAATATAATTGAACATACAACTAAATTTCGTTAAAATCCAACACTTCCAATACAATATACTTCATATGTACTATTCAGAAACTAAAATTATACTTTTTTTAAAAATTAGTATAAGAAACAGAGAGAGATTTTTTTTAACACATCATTTATCTTTTCTTTAAGTATGTTACCAGTTTTGCTTGGAATCGAATTGATTTTCATGACAGCATATTCAAGGATTGAAAGACTTTCATTTAATGTTAATTTTTTTTTTTTTTTTTTTTTTTTTTAAGTTTTTGAATCGAATTTTTCTATATTAAAAAAAAAGTTACCGCCGCCGCAGGATTGAAAACTGTGTTGTTTAGCTCGATTCTTAGACGGTTTCCCGAGAAAGTACTGATCAGAAAGAAAAAAAAGAAATTAACATGGTTTATTCTTCATCATATTCCTTGGACAATTGTTAAGATTTTTTTCCGATGCGGCTATTAGTTTAGGGTTTATTAAGTGTCAAAATTGAAAAAGCGAAATTTCTTCCGCGAGTGAGCAAAACACATACACATTTTCAGTCTTCAGCCGTGCGTTTTTTTAAAGAGTTCCTCTCAACGTAAATTTTTGCAGCTCGTCGAGTTGTTTTAGAAATTTCAATTTGGTTCTTGATAATATTTTTTTGAAATTCGGGAAAAATCGGGACATTTTCGTTACTTTTTTTTAAACAGCAGTCAGGAAGCTGTCGCCAAGTGGAGAGATTGACGAATGCTAACTGAAGCGGTTGGCGAGTGAGAAGCACGACAACCCAGCGAAGGGTTGCCAAGATCGGGGGAGAGTCTTGAGAAAGACGAGCGGGGAGAGGTCGATTGTTTTTTTTCCCGATTAAGTTAATCTGCGGTACTGTCATTAATAGCTAGACAATGTTTTCTGGTCATGTAATATCTATGTTATGTATCGTGTCGCTTTTCATCTAATAAATTATCTTGGGACTAAAGACTGCTGGCTTGACTTTTTTATGATTTTGGAAGCAACAGAAAGAACCCATTCAACATTGGTGCTCAGCGGTGTTATCAAGTCAGCAGCAAGAATGAAAATTTTGAGTTTAGACTGGTGAAGTCCAAGTTCTGGGAGAAGAAATTAGATCCCAGGTGAATTCCTAAAGGAAGGACAACGGACATCACAGCGAGATGGGATCCGATTCCGGATTCCGTAAGAGGTTCATGGTTCAAAAAACGAAAGTGAACCGGAGACAACGGACATTACTCAGCGAAACGGGACTTGTACTCGTCGTTCGTGAGAACTTAATGTTCAAAAGAAAGTTAACTTGACAACGGATAAAAGAAAGGGATCGTGGACGTCAGTTTTGGATTCATCGTCTTCAAAAAGGGGTAAGTGGTATTTGTTTCTTTTTCTACAAAACCAGGGATTCAAAAGTGTTCAGAGTTAAATTTTTTTATATGTGTATAAAGTTGAGATTTTGGGCATTAAAGTATAAAGAATCGAAATACAAAATAATAACCACTTTCTGATTTAATTTTTTTCGGCTTAAAAAAAATTATTCTGACCTTGAAAGCATCATTTGTTTTGTTTAGTAGAAAGGAAATAATTTGTTCTTGTTTATTGTCGATTTGAGATATATTTTATGTATGATCACTACGATTTTTATTTTCCAAATGAAAGCGTATGAATAGTTTTTTTTATGCATTTGATAAAAGGAAAGAAAAACATGGCATTTATTGTGTTGTATTATAGTATTTTTTATTTCGAGAAAGTTTAAGAGTAACAATGGTATTATGTGCACATTTGTAATTGTATATGGGTTCTAGTTTAGGCATATGAAATATTATCATTTCTGGTCTTTGGTTGATACGTTATGGTTTTTGAAAATATGTACACTTTGTTAGTATAAAAATTGTATGGTGTGCCTGATTGTTACATAAATTAACGGTGAAAGAAAAGTATTGCCTTATTAGAAATATCCGATTATCTAGTATCATTTTTGTTTAGGGTGAATTCAATTAGGGTGTCTTATCTAACGAAATTCCGTAAGGCAGATTTAATAAGTCTGGCCAGAGAGTTGGAATTGGCAGTCACTCCAGAATAAAAAATATTGGATTTGAGAAAGTTGATTTTGAGAATTAATGATTATGATGAGGAAATAATAAAGGATTTACTAGGTTTAATAGTGTCTAGTAGGATGGAAAGTGAGGAAAGGCAAGAAAAACTAAGATTAGAAACTGAGGAAAGGTAAGAAAAACTACGATTGGAGGAAAGGTAAGAAAAACTACGATTGGAGGAAAGGCAAGAGAAACTGCGATTGGAAACTGAGCAAAGGCAGGGAACTATGGAAAGAGAGGAACGGGAATATAAGTTCAAATTAGAAATAGAAAAAGAGAAATTTGAATTAGAAAAGTTAAGGTTAGAATTCAAAATCGTGATTTAAATGCGAATCCGAATATTCAGGTTAACGAAAGTGGTGGTATTAAGGAAAAAGCGGTCGAGGAGATAATTAGAACTATTAAGTTGTTAACAGTTAAAGTACCTCAGAAACCGGAGGGATGGAATAATTTTTTTTCTAGTTTGGAATGCGCATTTAATAGTGAAAACGTGCCTGAAGAATACAAAGCTAAAGTTCTTTTTTTTCTTCTGAGTGATAAAGTCGCTAATTTGTTAACTTACTTAGACGAAAAACAGTATGGAGATTATGAGGCTGTTAAAGAATTAGTCTTGAGAGAATATGAACCGTCACCTCAGACATGTCTGGAAAATTTTAGAAGGGCAAAACGAAACTCGGATGAAACATACAGGCAATTTGCCACTTGGTTAACTGCAATGTGGGAATATTACATAAGTTCAAGAGCGGTTAAGGACTTGGAAAAATTAAATCAATTGATAGTAGCTGATAAAATGTATCAAACCTTGGATAATAAAACAACTGTCCATGTCGTTATCAAGCAAGGAAACTCTTGGTTTGAGCCAAAGAAGTTGGGTAAGGAGTGCGATATATTTTCGCGGTTAAGGGAAAATCATACGGGTTACGTAAGGACATTTACAATGATAGCAAACATTTCGATTTCAGAAATCGGGATAGGAACAAAGGCGATGAGAAGCAGAATGCTTGTGCAACAGGTAGTTTTGTGCCGAATAGAACCGATGGATTTAATAAGCCTTTTCAAAGTCCTGTTATGTATGTAAATCAAAAACACATTTTAGAAGGAATTGTCCTCAATTAGTAGATAGTGGGAAATATCGACCAGGGGGGAAAAAAGGCACAGGTAAATCGAACCCATTAGGTAGAAGAAAAAGAACTAGATTACATGAAATTTGTAGTGGCTAGGGTAGATTCTTTCAGAACCCCTGTGGCAGCTAAAAGTTCAATAGGCGAACAGTTAGATAAACTGGAAAAAGTACCTCTAAATGGCAAGGTTGCGAATGCGTTAACTGACTCAGGTACGGAGATAACGGTGGTCAGGAAAAATCTGATACCAGATTAATTAAGGCAACCCATCTGTCGTTACGGTTGTTGTGGTTTTCATGGCAACCTCGGCAAACGGAAAGTTTCAATTTTCCTTTTGAATATTTTATAAAGTTCTTCCAAAATCCGTTAAAATCGTTTGATTTCATTGGTTTGTTTGAAATTTTTTCTTTGCTTCCATTGGTTATTTTGATTTAAAAAAAATTTTTGATTGCATGGGTCCTTTTAAATCTTTTTCTGTGATACCATTGGTCCATTTATTTGTACTTCGACAGTTGTGGAATTTTTATTTTATTATATTACTTTCACGAAAGGATTAAAGGTTGTTTTTTTTTGCCATTATCGTTTCGATTATTTTTTTACGCAAGAGTTCTGACGCTATCAGGTGGTTTTATTTCTTGCTTTTTTTCTGTTATAAATCTTTTTCTTTTTCAACATGCCCACTGTATTTAGTGTAATTGATAAGTTTCAGGGTGTATGTATAAATATTCTTACCCAACATTCGAAGTATATTTCTGCTGGAACACAATTGTGTTTTGTAATGTATTTACTTTTTGTGAAATTTAAAAAAAAAAAACTTTTCAAAACGTTTTCAAATGTGTTTTCAAGCTTCAATTTTCCGTTGTGAAAAGAAAAATGTTTTTGAAAGAATAGGATTTTTGAAATAATTCTTTCCTTGGCAACTTTAGACGTGCTCCAAAAAAAATCTCCAAGGCTGTTGCCACCACGCATAAACGTAGAGTGTAGCTGTTCCTTGCCGTTGCCGCAGCCGTCGTAGCAGGATTGAAAAGTCGCTCTTTTTGCTGGATTCTTAGACAGTTTTCCGAGAAAGTACGGATCAGAAAATTACGAAATTAACATGGGTTTGCTCAAAATTGTACAGGGAACACGAAAAGGGAGATTTTTTTTTTCCGATGCGGCTATTAGTTTAGGAATTATTAAGTATCTAAGTGAAAAAGTGTAATTTCAAACGCGAGTGAGCAAAAGACGTACAAATTTTCTGTCTTCAGTCGTATTTTTGTAGAGTACTTCTAAAGGTAATTTTTGCTGCTCCTAGAACTTCATGAACTATAACATTTGAATAAAATTAATCAGTTTTTTCCTAGATAAATACGTATAAACACGTTCCTAGTTGGTTCTTTAAAATAACATACATTATATTCTAAACATATTCTATAAGTTAAACATGAAAAAAAAAATCAAGTGAATAAAAATTTCACTTTTGTCGTGCATTTACGTATGTTTCAGTGTATAAGCCGAGAATTTTTGGAACTTTTTCTAAAGCTAAAGGGGAGGGGGATGTCGGCTTGTATACGGATTTTATACGTTAATTTCGCAATAAAACTAAGATAAATCGCTAATTATAGCGAAATATAGCACACAAAATAATAATTGAACACCCTTAATTAATTAGCACATAAAAATAACAATTGGAAAGGGAACATTTTTTATACAGCTGTTGGATTCGGATCTCCGTACGGTGGCAGCAACTTCGAATTCTTTATGAGCGATTAAGGATTTTTATAGCAACTCCAACGGATGAATTAAAAGCAACCCAATTTTTTTGCTTCGTGCCATCCGAATCCAACATCTGTTCCAATTTTTAAAGTCTTTTAACTTACGTTTTGAATGCAGCCTTTAAGCAAAAATAGAAAAATAAGTCATAAATCCTTCAAATTCCGTGTCTGAATCCGAGTTTCCGAATAGTTCGTAAAATGCGGCTTCACTCATTGGGATATCCTGATGCTTATCATCATCAGTTCCAATGCCCTTTCCGTACAAGAATTTATATGTTCTTCATACACAAAATCGTCCTCGCTGACAAGGGTCAATGAGCCCGCTCCCCCTTTTGAAACTCTATGTTCCGCACATGTTTTAGGCTGCACGGCGAAGAAAAGTGGCACTGATAAAAAAAAATTCCCACGCTCCCCTTGACCATTGTTGAACTGATTATCTGTCAATCACCCAGTCAGAGGTCCGGCATCAGGTGCGGGACACTTTTAGAAAATCATTAGCGGTCACCTTTGTAATAGCGAGGAAGGAGGGCGAATAGACAACCTCTCAGTGAAACCTGCAGCTTAAAGCTCAGTACGCTCGTCATTGCACATCTTTACTGCCAAGTTAAATCGTGGCAATCAGTTGGAGAGTTCAATCTCATTTAGACACTACCTGAGTTTCTTTTAAGAGCCATAATGAATCCCCTCCCCCTTTTGAATCCTAATGTCCAGTATATCATCACCTGTCAATCACCCCGTCAGAGGTCGGATATCAATAGCTGGAACGTCTGGAAACTGAGGAAAATCATTAGCAGGTTAAAACTATCATCGTTGGCAAGTGGCGTTTTACTTTACAACTATTTGATGGGAAAATATTCCACCCTTTTTACCATTTTGGCGACATTTACGCCAAATGTTATGACAACCTCATGGCTTTATAAACGTATGGTTGGAACGTCACACACAATTTTTTTTTTTTTTAATTTCGTTTTATATACAGGTTTTGAATTTTGGGTAAATTTTTGAAGAAAACACGCATCCTCGGTTTTTACACGGATCGGCTTATATTTGGAAATATACGATATTTATATTATGAGGGTACAAATCATTTTTATTTTTATATAATCTAGTTTAAATAGCCATAAAGCTTAAAACTCCGATTGTTCTTCATTAACAAATTTGACTATCTTTTATGACGAACTGAATGTGGGGGGGGGTTAAAATTTCTTATTTCGTGAGAAATTTTTATTTGTGTCGTCTCCCACAATTACGCAGATTATTTCCTACAGCTTCCACGACTTTCCTTTTTTTCCCTAGTACACATTATTAGGCATAGAGCTCATTGATATTGAATGCGTGGTATTAACTCACTGCGTTATAAACATTGAAAAAATTTATTACTATTTCTTAGAACATAAAAGCAATTTTCTGTGATCTTAAAGAGTACTCTGTAACAAAGCATTGGTGTTTAGACTGTTCAGTATACTATTACTTATTTTATTGAGCATTTTATTTGTTCATTACAATTATAATTTTTATTATCATATAATATATACTTATATATTTTTACATAATTTTAGCTTTCTCTCACTCGTTCTGCAGCCGAGATACTTTAAAGAATGGACATGGGGAAAAGCAAAGAAAAATATTCACCACAATTGCGTGCATTTGCCTTAACGCTGAACTTTTATTCTGCTAAAGCATACAACTATGTGCGCAAGACATTTTGTTGTAACTTGCCTCATCCTGCCACTTTAAGGAAATGGTATCAAGGTGTGAATGGCTCCCCTGGATTTACAGCAGAAGCATTTTGAGCTCTTGTTGCTAAAGCTGAGGAAGCAAAAAGAAATCGCAAAAGTCTAATTTGTGGTTTAATCATTGATGAAATGTCCATAAGATCTCATATAGAATGGGACAATGGAAAGTTTTGTAGCTTTGTAGATTTGGGTGCATCTGTTGATGATGATGAAATGCCTCATGCAAAGGAGGCATTGACATTTATGGATAATTCCCTGAATGGGAATTGGAAGGTTCCCATAGCATACTTTTTAATTAATGGATTAAATGCTTCGGAAAGAGCTAATTTGATAAAAGAGGCGTTATGTAGATTACATCAAATTGGTATTACTATAGTATCATTAACGTTTGATGGGCTGAGCACTAATATTGCCACTGTAAATAACCTTGGGGCTAGCATTAATGCTGAAAGCCTAAATAATGCATTTCCTCACCCTATAACCAATCAAGACATATATATTATATTAGAATCGTGTGATATGCTTAAGTTGGTACGAAACCCTTTGGCCAGTAAAGGCTCAATTTTTGATGAAAATAATGGAATGATTAAATGGGATTATATAGCTAACCTGGTTGACCACCAAGAAAATTATGGCCTTCATGCAACAAATAAACTGCAAAGGCGACACATTGAATGGCAGAGAGAAAAAATGAAAGTCAAATTGGCCACTCAAGTTTTAAGTATGAGCGTTGCCAATTCTTTAGATTACTTGTGTTACGATCTTAAGCTTAGCGAATTTCAAAGTGTTTCACCAACTGTAAAATTTCTTAAAATTTTCAATAAGCTGTTTGACTTATTAAATTCAAAAAATTTACTAAGTAAAAGTTTCAAATCCCCTTTTAAACCATCCAATGAAAATTTATTTATTAACTTTTTAAGTCAAGCTGAAATGTATATAAGAGGACTTAAAGTTTCAGCTGATGGTGATTCTCTTCTCTCCAGCAATAGAAAAATGTGGGATTCTTAACATGTATTAAAAGTGTACAATGCTTATATATTAATCTATGTGGAGGTAAATATCCTTTAATGAAATTTTTAATAACTTACAAGCTTTCTCAAGATCACATAGAACTATTTTTTAGTGCAATTAGAAGTAAAGGTGGATACAATAACAATCCAACAGCTGGGCAATTTAAAGCTGCGTACATACGACTTCTTTGTCATCATGAAATAATGACATCGGATAATGCCAACTGCATTATTCTTGATGACACACATATTTTAAATGTTTCTTCCGCAAAGAATAAATATGTTGGTCAAATCAATTGCATTTATGCTCAGAGTGATGCTGATAACTTTTCAACTACAACAAAAAATTCAGAAAAAATTATATATTCGGAGCAATATTCAGAAAAAATGAATTATTACATTTCTGATGTAGTTGGGTATATTTCTGGGTTTGTTGTCAGGAATTTAGCGGGGAAAATTAAATGTGCAGACTGTGTATTGGCTTTGAAATATATTTCACAATTTGAGGAAAGCCTTCTTTTGAGGCGAAAAGATAAGGGGGGAATAATTATACCTTCTCCTGATGTTGTAAAAATGTGCAAATTTGGGGAGAGAAACTTTAGAGTGGCCCAAGCTGAAGGAAAATTAACGAAAAATAATGTAATGCATCAGCTTATTATTCAAACTTTGCAAGAAATTAATACAATTTTTGATTCATTATATGAACACACATTAGACCAATCTCCTCTTGAAAATCACAGGCTCTCACTAATAAAATCTGTCTTATTTGAACACTTAAAACAAAAAAAAATTTATTATGTGGGGGAAAAAAATGACTGAAAAATGTCAACTTAAAAAAATCAGAAGCATTCTTATGATAAAACTACAATATTTAAGGGTCAGTGAATGGCTACACGTTTCTATGCATTTCAGTTGATTTAAAATGTGACAATAAATTTTGTTTTTATGTCTATTAGTTCATTTAAAATGTGATGAATGTGACAATAAATTTAATTTGTTTACTGTTTCTTATTTGTCTTTTGTATTTATTAAATATTGATTTCACAGACAATAAGTAATAAAAATTCAATGTAAAAAAAAAATCCTTTTCAGAACTTTTGTACATGCTTAAAAGCATAAAAATTGTCAAAGAGTTATTTACATCATCACTTTGATGGATTCAAAATTCATATATGGACACACAGTTGCAACTTAATTAGTTTTTGAACCAGAAATCTAAAACTTCAAAATAGTTAACTTCAAGTGTATGGTTTAAAATAGTTCCCTTCCATCTAAAAGATAGAACTTTTCTTGTTGATAATTTTTTTCGTAACTCCTTAAATAAATTTGTGTTTATGAAAATGTAAGCAATTAAGAATCCACAGTATCAATGAAAGCTTTAGTGGTAACCCAAACGTCATTTGAACAGGCGATCTTCTAATCAGTTTTCAGTATTTTTATTGTATGCAGCGGTAAACTATTTATTCATGCAGTCATTTCCAAACATGGGCATTTATTTTTCAATTTATTCCAACTCCGTCTAACCTTATCACATTAAAAGGAGTTTAAATTATTTTCTGAAATGAAATATTCGAGATAATTTCTTCACACCTAATACAGTTTTTGAAGAAATATGTATAAAATATTTTATTAATTAAAGAATGTCGGGCTTAGAACAACTATCTTATACCAAATATTAATATGAACTCCTGACCTGAGAGCAATCTATTGACTACAATTTATTTATCTTAAGCTTACTGTTTTGTTTGAATATGTGCTGGTTAATCTTAATCCCAATGAGAACTTCATTTAATTATATAATAGCTCAAATAAATAAAAACGTTAACAAGTAATACAAATTAAAAAAATATTCAGTAGTGTAACAGTAAACATTTGCATTGCCCGACAATGGTAAAATGTAACTCAAATTCAAGGAGTATTCAGTATTATGCACATTAATTGAAGTTATTTCCAAACGTTTTTCAATTAATTCCAACTCATGCTAACATCGTTAAGTTTTTCCAAAAGTTTGATATGTTTTCTGAAATTAAATCAGATAATTTCTCCACACCTAATACAGTTTGAAAACTATGTATAAAACATGGAATTAATCTATTGACTAAAATTTATTTATCTTAAGTGTACTGGTTAACCTTAATCCCAATGAGAACTTAATTTCATAATAAAACTAAAAACATTAAAAAGTGATACGAATTCAAAAAATATTCAGAAGTAAAAAAGTAAATATTCATTTGCATTGCCCAAAAATGTAACTCAAATTCCAGAAATACTCAGTGTTATGCTCATCGAATCGCTAACTTTTTATTAGAAAATGTCGCCAAGAGAGGCGATAAAAGGCCAAATCAATCAACCAAGCTGAATCTTCGTGGAGCAGTCACGTGACTACTGACAACATGTTGCGGACGCTTTGCGAAGCTCTTCTCAATAGCGATGCTCAGTCTACTTCTATTAGAAGTCTATGGATCCGAAGACAATACCTCGTAATTTTGAACCACGGTCAGATGTCGCATACACACCTGAGCTCACTCTCCAAACTTCCACACCAACCCAACGTGAGGACTTTCCGACACGATAGATTTACCAGCCGCCTCTACACCATACGCTTACAAACATACGCAGCCCGGATTCGAACCAGGAACTTTCCGATCTAGAGGCTAACACCTTAACCACTATACCGGTTGGTCGGCTTGATAGAGAGGATCACAAGTAAGAATGTCTAATCTCGTATATATGTATACGACTTGCACTAGCACCAATACAATAAAGTTCCTTCTTCACTCGTATCAGAGTAGTAATCATAGTTCTTGCTAATTAAAAGAAACTTTTGCCACTATGATTATAGAAACCTACCCAGGTAACACATATTTGTCGGCCAATATCGAGAAAAAATATTGGCCAGTATTGCCGTCGATATTGGCCAACGTAAAAATGAACCCCCCCTCTGGCGACATCGCCCCAATATCGTTTTACGACATTGGCCAACATTGTTTCTGAAATTGGCAAATATTGTCGTCGATATCGGCCAATATCGTTTCACGACATTGATAGATATTGTTTCCCGATACTGGCCAATATTGCTGTCGACATTGCTCAATATCGTTTTCCGACATTGGCCAACGTAAAAAATGACCCCCCCCCCTCTGGCGACATCGCCCCAATGTCGTTTTACGACATTGATAGATATTGTTTTCTTGACATTCAATGTTCGTTTTTTATCATTGCTCAATATTAGCTTCAAGATACTGCTCGATGTCCTTTTTCAACATTATTCAGTATCTGCTACATAATATAATAATATTGGGATATTTTCATTCAATTTTTTTCTTATGCCATGTGATTGTTTATTTAGAGGGTACACAAGATTACAACCATCTTAAATTTTGTAAAATTTAAAAAATATTTATGTAATACATTTTTTACATTGAAGAGAACATATAATTTCAAATTATTAAAAATATGTTTTTATTACAATTTGTGAAACGATTGTATTGTTGTTGTTTCTCATGCCTTCACTGGCAGACCAGAGGAGTGCCAGGCCCGTCGAAGACGGCAAGAAACGAGGGGGGTGCGCCTTCCATGTTATTGAGCCCCATTGGGAGGAAGTCCGACTTTGCTCGACATACATGACACATCCGTTTTACAGGAAGGTCACTTTCATACATCCATTCACTCACACATATCGTAATTTAGATCCCAATCAGAGGCCGATAACCTTCTGATCAGGTACCCCAAGAGGTATTGATTTGGTATGGGAACATGGGGGACTTTGTGACCACGGCCTGTTTAACGTGCCCCAGTCACCATTAGTGAACACGACGGTCTTTAGCCAGGTCGAAGCGCCGATCTCGCAATCATCAGAATTGCAGGCTCCGCCGAGGACAGAACCCACGACCCTTCTGATGCGAGCCCGACGCTCTACTGAGTGAGCTACCGCGGCTCTGTATTGTATTGTATAGTACTTAAAAGAAAATTGTGGGCAACTTGGCTTTTTAAAACTTAACAGGCATCCATTATCAAATCAAACATTCTAAAATCCATTTTCCCCTTTAAATGTACTCTTTGGTAGCTTGAAAAAAAATTGCAAACATAAAACACGTACAGGTACCATTTTTATTGTGATTTCAATTCAGAAAATTGTTTTAGAAAATATTCGAGTCAAAAATGTTAGCTAAGCTGCTGATATAGCAGCTAATATTTTATTTTATTTTATAAGGTGCATATTTTAAATTATTGTTCCATTTCTTTTGTAGAAATCTAAGGCTTTAATAGCCTTAGATTTCTACAAAAGTATACCAATAATATAATCTATAGCTCAAACCAGTAAAATCTATACAAACATCAAGCTGATGCTTGTATTACAATACAACTTGATAAACAGTTGCATGGTATGTAATTCTAAGAACTGATTCAGATTTATATAATTTTGATTTCATCTCAAAATGAATTACTTCCCGAAACTTCTGTTAAAAAATCAATTTTGTTAAAAATGTTAAATAAGAAAAAAAATAGGGGCACATTGCATGTTGGCAGAAAAATGAACAGTTCTTACAAAGTTAAGAGGGAAGGTTATTGATGAGATAATTTCATTTAAATAGTATTTTCCACAAGTTTTAAAAAATTCACAAATCACAATTAAAATAATTTTTTTATTCTAAAGACAAATTAAACCCTGGGAACTGTCAAACATTCCAATCAGGTACAATAGACTATTAGCCAGTGCTGACACTCTTCGGAGTCACCCCTTCAACAAGTCAGATTATCCGATGGGTAAATTCTTCGACCATTCCAAACTGCCGCATCATCCAATGCTTTTCCAAACAACTCTGACAGATAAAGTCATGACTACAAGTCATGTATAAGAAAACAAACAGCAACATGTGTTGCCCGATTGATAAGCAATGATGAGTTACAGCTAGTAATTATTCTCAACACCCTCCCTTAATCACATTAACATACATGCTTGTCCTAATTCAGCCCAGCAAAAAAAATCAGCATCTTTCCTTCAAAAAAATATCTATTTTGAAGGTTTTTTGCAGGTGAATGCAGGTTTTTTGAAGGCAGTTAGATAAGTGCAGATTTTACGCGGTGAAAATGCAGAGGTTTTGAATGAATAATGGTTTCCTTTATTAGTACTGCAGTTTTTCGGAAATTAAATTTATAATTTTTCCAAATTAATTTTTACCTTCATAAAATCTGCAGTTTTTATAAAGGAAAAATGCAGTAAAAATGCCTTCATAAAAGTCCTTCATAAAAACTGCAGTTTTTATGAAGGAATTTTATAAAAGCAGTTTTCCTTCATAAAAACTGCAGTTTTTTTGAAGGAAAAATAAAGTTTGAAGTTAAAGTTTTGTTTCATAAAAAATGTAGTTTTTATGAAAACACTTATCAACTATTATGTTTTATTAAAATTAATATACATATTTTTTTTATATTAAATATTTTCTTTGAAAAAAGTGAAAATTGTCCATAATAAAAAAATTGCATTTACTGTCGATTATTTCATTTTTTAGTCCAACCATAAAATGTAACCTTGTATTTGATACTGCTAGCCAACATTCGATTAAAATCTTTATTTCAACGCATCTAATGTATTTCTGCAACATACCAAATATCTGAATTTGGTCTGTTATATTAACTCCCAACAAAATTAATAATTTGCATATATCTTGGAATTATAAAACTAATCTATAATGAATTTGTTGTATGAGATGTTAACATTTTATGAATATTTTCAATGCTAAAATTCAATTGTGAAGACAGGAAATTCCTATCACATACCAATAATATGTGATAAGTTTTTATATTATGCAATATATCACCTGGTTTCTTATTTTGTAAAAGTATTAAATCCCTCCAAACAAAATTTAAGTGGGTCTGGGACACATTGAAAAAAAATTTTATTAATTAATTTAGAATTTTGAATTTTTTGTACTGATTACCCATCTAACTAATAAGCGAAATCACAACACAAAATTTTTCCAAGAGTTTTTCTAAAATTTTAAATTAAAATTTCTTGAAAAAAAGAGTGGTCATTTTAAATTGTTAAAATTCAAAATATTCTTGTACAATTTTCAAAATTCTTGCAGTAAATTATTCACAAATTTATAAACTTTAATTTTGATTCAACAATTTAAAAAAATATTAATTTAATAAAAAAAATATAAAATATTTAAATGAAAATTTTTGAAAATTTTAAGGTACTTTTTTTTTTAATCATATTTTTAAAAGTAAATATTTGTTTCAAATATGCAGAATCAAAATTAAAGTATAATGTTTGAAAAAGATATATTCCAAAATTTAACCCCTAAATTTGATCGGTTTTCGACTTATAGCAATTTGAATATAGGAAATCTTGAAAAAATGTAACATGGAGAAAAACGCATTTAAAGTTTTAAAGACAGATGTTGTTTCCATGACAACAACTGTCAAGAGTGTTAGATTTTCAGAACAAAAAGCACCACAAAAATTATTATATCTCTAGTTCTAATTAAGATAGAAATATGATTTAGACGTCTTTTTAAGCAGAAAAACACAGATAATTTCTTAAAATAATAAAAAGTGTTTCGAAAATTTGACGATTTTTGTGTCTTGGACCCCTTTAAACCATTTTCAATTTATTCATAGTGAAAAAAAACAAAGTCCAAAACAGAGAAAAAACAAACACTACATTAATTCACCACGCTTGGATATGACTGTTACGGCCTAATGGATAGCATGCTAAACTCCAGATCCTTGGTCCCGGGTTCGAGTCCAATCATCTGATCGTGATTCAAAGTTATGAGTTGTTGTCCTCGGTTCGTTCCCTTGTTAATAGATCGTGGACCATTGTCAATAGCCCGTTGTGTTGCTCTAGGTCAACGTTAATACCTCGAAATTTTTTTTATGAATCCAAAATAATGTGTTTACTTATCTTACCACCAGATGGCGCCACCAGTCATTAATCATCATGACAAACAGTCAAAAAACTGCAGGTTTCCTGCAGGACTTTTGTCCGAAATTCATGCAGGAAACCTGCAGGTTTTTTGTCCGAAATTCATGCAGGAAACCTGCAGGTTTTTTTTTTTAAGTTTTTTTGCTGATATTTTTTCCTGGGAGTCTACGCGTTTACGTAAAGATTTGGAAAACAAATCAGCAGTTTGGTATTCAGTTGCAATATAAATGTTACTCAATAATTTTACAATATCATGAACATACTTCAATTTAATAACTAAGTGTTTTAATCTGGCACAATTATTTTCATTTAATATGGCCTTAATGACTGATTATCCTCAGACAGTAGTGATGGGAAAATTTTAAACTTTTATTTGACCTACCAACTACATAATCGACTGCCAACCATTAGGTTCGGTTTCCATGAAAACCTCCATTTATGCAACATTATATCATAGTGTATCTACCGACGACTATCCCAAACATTTTAAATACCCTTAAGGTGTAGGCTCCTGGTTTTTCTATCAATCGGCGATAGCTAAAAGACAAAATCCAGGTACTCATGTAAAACATGTGGTGACGCCATTGAAGGAAACACATTGAAAAAATAGCGCTAAGTTTTGTCACATGCATATCAATACAGAAAAGGGCTCGTTTACAGAAAAAAATAGCTGTAGAAAAGAGAAGGTGTGGTTTTCCAGTGATGGTTTATTTTAAAATAGTACTGATCCAATAAAATATTTTTTTTTCAGTTCATTAAACAAGAAATGAATAATTTTTCAGTGAATTATAACAAATCTCTCAGTTGTCATCAGAGTTAAAACTGGCTTAGAGAGAGCTTTTAGTATGAATAGTTCAGAAAAATTTATAAAATTAATAAACATAAAAAATTTGATGTTTTTATAGAAATTTAACACATAATGAGTAAAATATTATTTTTAATCTCCCCCTAGGTCTTTTGCATATACTATAACAATATTGTAAAAATTTATTTCATACAAAAATATTGAAAATTGACAGATTGAATTGCAAATAAAAGCTAATTTTTTTTATTGATTATTGCTAGAAAATATGTGATTAATTAATGTTGTGTCGCACAAATACATCCTGATAGCTTTAGACAAAGTTTCTGAGTCAGTAGAGAATGATGCAATGGATGTCTGCTTTTTCACACACAAAGTCACAGGATGATCATTTAAGAAAATTATATACCCTGATAGAGATTTTCTATCATGTGCATCAACCCCCAATCTGCCTCAACATATACATTAATAATAAAATCACTGCTATAAATAAGAAACACCAGATTAAGTTCTAAAGTCTCTTTCAGATATCCTAAAACTCTTTTCAGACCAGTCCAGGCAGCTTCTGTTGGCTGCTCTTGAATTTGGCTAAGACAGTAAGAATATAAAATATCTGGTTGTCATGGATAGGTACAATAATTCACCTACAAGTTCCCGATTGGGCCCATGGAAAGTTTCATCTTGCACGAAACATGATGGTGTTGCTTTAGGCACTAGAGGAGTGTCGGCTTGTTTATACTGAGTCATTTTGAATTTATTTAAAATTTTCCCAACATAGGCCTTTTCCTCTAAGCAAAGTTGTTGGTGAGAAAACTTAATACATATGCCCAGAAAATATTTCACAACTTAAGCCTTGGACATTTCGAACTCATCTCTTAGAAGTTGTATCACCACCATGACCACTGATTCATTGGAACCAGCAATCAGTAAGTAGGTCATCAACATATAGCACTACTAGGGGGCTCCACCCCCTGCTCTTCAACCCCTGTATACCACTGTCACTGTGCCTGCTTCAGTTCATAAAGACTTTTTAAAAATTTGCAAACATGACCATTGCTGTCGTCGTAAGCTCATGGGTTGTTCCATAAATAAGATTTCACCATTTTAAACAGTCTTAACATCTAGTGAATAGATCTTCATTTCGCTATGGAGAACAATGACAAAAACCAGTCGTAGTGATGCCATACTGATGATAGCAGCGTAGGTATCAAGGTAGTTGATGCCAGGTGTCTGCTCGAAACCACGAGCCACCAATCTTGCTTTAATCACATTCCTGTTGGATCTGGAATTTCTTCTTGGTTTGGTATTGTTTCCCACAGCCTCTTTAATATTTGTAGCCTCATGATAATCCTCATCTGAACTGCAATATATAATGAAATATCAGTTACTGAAACTTTTAAAAATGTAAGCATACTTTGCTGCATTGTGATAAATTTAAAGATAATCTTGTAAACATGATTACATATTATTTCTTCTAAAAACATTTTTTGAGACTATATACTATAAGGATTTTAGTACAAAAGAGTGTGAAAAGTATTATTTTTTAATAGTAAAAACTTTGGTAAGATTTGACAAGAAAAAAACTATCAAGATGAACAAAGATGATCCTTGTCATAACTAAGCCTCTTTAAAAATAAGAAATAACTAGTAAGATTATGTATAGTTTTGTTCTGTCAATGAATATAAGCTGCCAAATGTTTGTAAAGTTATAAATCTTAAATGATAAAAAGTTAGGATACAAAGTATATATTTGGTACACTCAAATTCATGATTTATTAATTTTTAGAAGAACAATTTGGTGTAAATTAATTCTTTAGCATGAATAATGTTTGCAATACTTCACCTTTTTTGAAAATTAGTTTTTTTTTAATGAAATGAATCAAATTACACAAAACTTAAAAGGAACAGGCAGTTTTACCCATGGTCACAATTTTAAAGCTTCACATCTCAAATATAATTTTTGATTTTTTTATGTCAGAAACATTTCGTATATATCTTTATATAAAACAAAAATCAATTAAATTTTTAAATGTTATGTTATGCTTGAACAATATATTTAAACCTACTTTGAAAATGTCTCACTAATATTAATAATTAATGCAAACAGAACTCTGCTAACATACTAATATCATGCTTTCCAAAACAAAATAATCTATAACAATAAACGATGAAAATAGCATTGCACAAAATCGAACGTGACTTGAGAATTGGATAACAGTAAACTATGAATATTTACACATTAAAAAATAGTATACTGACAATGTAACAAGCTACACACACGAGCTAAAACTTCATCAATGGAACAAATGAATATGTTTAATTATTATTGTTTAAATATTATTAACATTACAGAAATATCCATGATTGTTACCTTATTCACTGCTAGATTCGGCGAGAAATCACCGCGGTCTCGGCGGCTGCATCTCACCCGTTTCTTCTTTTCCGAAAGAAAATATTGAAAACTTGTATGCAGAGTAACATGCGTGTTCTTGTGTTACTTTCTCGTAATATATGGCGGCCAGCAACCCAAACAACGAACACGTGACCAAGAATAGCTTCAGCTCAAAAATAAACATCGGCCAATATGAGATCAACATCGTTTTTTGGATACTGTTTTCACAATGTCGCCAAATATCAGTACAATATCAGAAAAAATTGCGTAATGTTTTACTTTTTAAAAAATGGGTAAGACAACACGGTGCCATTCTTTACAGTATTATTACATGATTATAATGTTATTAAAAACGTTATTTACAGTCTTCCTCGTTACATAAAACTAAACGCTATCTGCCAATATCGACAGATATCGTAATTCCGACATTCACAGACATTCAAAATATTGGCCAATATTGGTAGAATGTTGTTGTGCTACCTGGGACTAGACCCTGCGTGACATTAAGGTGCTGATCGGTGGAGATCGTGATTGGCTGGGAAATTTCTTTATCGTAACGATTGAGGAAGCACCTAGGCGATAATTTCTCGCCAACGGCTACCTTGCCAATCACGATCTGCACCTAAATGTTGCGGTGCGGTTAGCTTAGAAGCTTAGTGTTAGCTTAGTAAGTAGTCTCTTGTACTTGTTGATTTGATCGGCTGCAGAACATGAATTGTGTGAGCTGTTCTTTCCCAACTCTACTGCAGTACTAAGTGGAAGATTTTATTGAATTGGCCTTTTATTTAATAGCGATTCAATGAGATCGACTTTTTGGTATGCAGCTAATTTATCCTCTAATGTTTTTATATTATTTTAACAATTTGTATTTGCTCTTGCCATTTTTATCGCGTATAGAATCATTCTGCTTTAAAATGACATTTCTAAATGTTCTTTTTCTGCGCAATAAATATTGATGCTGTACATGAATTATTATTCCCTAAAGAAATTTGTTTTTAACAAACTAAGCGTTGTTTTCCCCCTGAACACATTAAATCTGCCCTTTACTCTAAAAACATGTGTTTTTATTCATGCATCATTCTCAAGCTACGTTTTCACTCTAAGCCTCACTGAATTCTATTTTCTCCTTTTATAACCCATTTTCACTGACATTATCTGAGCATTCTAATTGAAAAATATATTAGTCAGAATATCTTATTCAGTTCATTTATTTAGTGACTATTCATGAAATTTGCTTATTTGTATTTGCAATTATGAAATACTTTTTCATATTATCCTAAATAAAGTTTAAACTTCATTGAGGTCATGAAAATTGAAAATAGGCCATCCGGCTGCATGGAATTCCATCTTTTAGGATTTTTTGTCATAATTGCCTCAATTTTATAAAAGTTTACATACAAGAAAATTAATCTTATTTTCAATGCTATCAACTTATTCGGCCTCAAATGTTGGATTTGAATACACATGTTTATTGTTAGTATAAAATTTCAGACTATCTTTATACAATTGTGGTCAGGTATAGCTTTTCAGGACTTTTACTCACAAAAATAGAAAATCACTAGTATTTCCCAGGGTGTCAAGATTAAAATCATGATTTTAATCAAATGATTTTTTTTAATCATTGATTTAAATCCAAACTATTCTTACATTTTTATAACTAAGTAAATACACCCTAGGAAAATCACAAAACTCGTCAAATGCTTTACACTTTCTGCACTTGGTGATTTCAGCACTAATGGCTACAGTACTGATCAGCTTTTGAAAAAATGTTTGGCACCGGACACTTGCAAATAATCTGAAGTGTCTGGACTAAGTAATCTGTTGAGTCGGGGATTTTGCCAAACAGTAAAGTAAAAAACAAGTTGACATCTATTTGAAAGTTCTGACGATGTTCATGCAAAATTTTTATAATACTGTAGTGATAGTGTATTATAAAACTAATAGCTATAGTGATTTTTCAACTACTTTTTTTTAATTGAGCCAAATACAAAATAACACAATTAATGTGATTAATAATTTAAATACAAAATACAACTGAGCTTTCTATTTGAAATAATAAAAGTTTAAACACTATAAACATCTTTAATTTGAAAAATGCACCCTGAAACTGTCACCTTTAAGAGTAGTGACCCATAATAAATATTTATCTAATCAGACTATAATTTAGGTCTTTCACACTTACTGATAAATTTTTTAACATAATGATGTAATTTACTCTACTTAATTTAAAGAAAAACTATGTAGGATGTCAACTTGTGTTTTATAATTAAACAAATATTGTACCAATTGCTTTTATTTTGAAAATTCACTTTTTAAATGTATTACCATTAACAAGCTATGATTTTTAGTAAAATAAATATTGATTCACCATGTCACAAATTCTGTTTGTTTACTTTAAATAAATATTGGTTTACATGTTATGTCAAAAACTCAATTCTTTATTTTACGAATTTAGATATAATTATGTTATAAAAACAGAGTAAAAGGGCCTAGGCCAAAAAAAAAAAAGGTTTCTTTCCTGTAACATGAGCAAAAATATTAGGGTAGGTAAGTGGGAAAAGTTTTTTGTTTGCTAAATATTTTTAGCAAATATGCAAAAGGAAATGTCCGAGTATTAATGTTGGATTTAAAATTGATCAGTGATGTAAAATACCTGGGTATATTTATTTTTGTGGGTCAATGTACTCGGGTATTTATAATTTTTCTTCAGGTTTAACTGCTTATTCACCCCTAAAGAGTTTGAAATATAATGTTAATCCTTTTAACAGACATGTTTTTTAATTAAATTTAATTTTAATTTAAAATATATATATATATATATATATATATATATATATTTAGGGTCAGAACTTTTGTATTGTAATCTTAGGGTCGGTTGGGTTACAGGAAACAAACCATTTTTTTTTGGCCCTACAGAAATTTAAATCAAAAAATCAGATTACTTGATTTAAAAGAAAAAAATCATGATTTTTTTACATCCTGGTATTTCCATTACCTTTATGAGAAATACCTGAAATTTACCAGAAAACGTGCTATTGATGACGGTCCGGGATAAATCGAAAGGTCTGATGAAAACACCTAGTAATTTTGAACCACGGTCAGATGACGAAGCGACACCTGAGCTGGCACCCCACTCTCCAAACTTCCAAACCAACCTAGAGTGTCTATATATAGGCACCATACACCAACCCAACGTGAGGTCTTTCGGACACGACAGATTTAAAGTGCACCAGCCGCCTCTACACCATACGCTTACAAACATGCATGCACTGACCCAGATTCGAACCAGGAATCTTCCGACCTAGAGGATAACATCGTAACCACTATCCGATCCGGTTGGTCGGCTCTATGTTTTGGTGATTCAATGTTGGCAGAAATTATTACTTACGAGCTCCTCAGGCGTTACGATGAG
Organism: Metellina segmentata; assembly: GCA_947359465.1. Lineage (NCBI taxonomy): Eukaryota > Metazoa > Arthropoda > Arachnida > Araneae > Tetragnathidae > Metellina > Metellina segmentata. The sequence continues at coordinate 110,084,808 of OX375883.1, forward strand.
GAAATTTCTCAACCAATCATGATCTGCACCGTGCGCCGCGCAGACGCTAGTCTGATCAAATAATTATTAGTTTTCACTTTTCATTTTCATAAGCTGTGTGAAGAGTTTTGGATGTAGTGGACATTTTAAAACACTGTTTTAGTCTTGCATTAAATAAAAACTAGCTTGTTTTAATTATTTAGTTTGCGTCAAAGAAGATCTTAGCTTTCAAGTTTTTAGCTCTTCAGATTCAACCCTGGGAAAAACTAGACAAGACCAAATGTACTAGCATTTGGTTTTATTTTGATGCATAGTGACAGACTTCAAAAAGTATTTGGGCAAATATTCAAACTCTCAAATAGAAATCAGTAAGTATTGCACTTTTACTTGAAAATTTAGCTTGCATTTAGTATCTTAGTGCCGTAAAAAAAAAAGTTAAATTTAAAGAATATACAAATGGTATATTTTAGGTCAAATTTCTATGTCTATTGAATCAGTAATGTGAATCATTAAAAAAGACCATGTAATGAATTTATAAGGATAGTGGTTGTGTACCTTAAACTCCATTTGAGCGTTATTCAGAACAGGGGTGGCAATTCCCCTCCACCTTCTGAATAACGATTGTATCTCAGCCACATTCGCTGGGATCGCAGGAGGAGGGTTTACTTGTGCCATTGCCACCAGAACTTTTCGATGATCAAAAGATTTTCCAGATGGCACTGTTGAAACGACTGTTGCGACCGTGCGCTGGAGACCTTGCAAAAAATAAAGTTTTGAAAGAAACATGACACATAATCACACTATGCTGTTTGAAGGTTGAACAGATTTAAATCCATTGTAAAGTATCCATTTTTGTCTGATTTTGCTATCTTCGAACCATGTTATTGGGCAAACAATGAAGAAATTGAGAATTTATGGTTGCTTTTTTTCAAATTCCATTAGAAGAAAATTGCTTTGATAAAGTTAAAGCGATGATCCAGTGGAAAATGTTAAAAAACATGTAAAGGACATGTGGGAAAACTGAAAGTGTTCACAAGAACAAAAAGAATTAAATACTCTTTAAAAATTTTGAAAGAACTCATTAAATACTCTTTTATTTTTGTATTCAAAATTCTGTATGAACCCTGTAAAAACAGGTAGAAAAGTTAAGTTACTCAAGTAAATATATAGTTTTAAATATTAACACATTCACTTCTAACTATGAGAATATTTGTAGTAGGGATGCGACATTGATGTTGATGTTTTTTAAAAAACATTGATGTGTTGGAGTCGGTGTTTTTATAACATTGATATTTATACTTGTCAATGTTTTATTTTTAAATGAAAAAAGTACCCTTATAAAAATTTAAAAAATAACCAAGTAGCATAATTTTTATAATCAGCAAATTGAACATACTTTTAGACCAAAGAGGCCAAGGGTGAAGAGTCTGAAAAATAGGGATGTGACATTGATGTCTTCAAAACATTGAAGTATTGGAGTCGATGTTGCATCACTAGTTTCTAAACCAGTTTTAAGAAATGGGGGGAAAAGTTTAAATACACTAAATTTTAAAAACATTGATGGTTTTGGTGCAATGTATTATCAACATAAATGTTTTAATTTTGAATATCGAAGTTTCAAAACATTGATGTTTTTCTGTCGATGTAGCATTAGTAGTTGCTAAACTAGTTTTAAGAAATGGGGGCAAAAAGTTTAAATACACTGATCATGAAAACATCAGTGTTTTTTGGGCGATATATTATCAACATCTATGTTTTTCTGCTGATGTCGCATCGCTAATTCGTTGTTCACTTTGGTTTGGCCGCGAAGGTGTTAAGAGAAAATCCCATCAGCATTATCTTGAATAATACAATGTATGTATAATGCAAAAATACGACCATGTTTTTAACATATCATTGTTAAATTCTACTTTGAAATTGAAAACACCATTTTTTTTACCCACTTCTTCTCACCTGACTCTGTCAAGATAACATTCTTTTTTTTTTTGTTAAAACAATGTTATATTTCTATAAAGTTTAAAATTAGTGACATGCTTGTTTCATATCTTTTTGTCATAATAAATATGCAAACTTGTTTGTATATTTTGGAATTAATTATTTATTTTTCAAAAAAGATAAACTTTATTTTTTTTAATCTTCAGGAGTATATACATATAATAAAAGCATAAAAAAGGATAGGACACTTTTCACAACTTGTTTTAATGCATAAGAAAACCTTAGTTTGCATGATGTTTGTCTATTGTAGAGTAAATGCGTTTGTTAACATAATGCAATTGTAGCATTTTATTAGCGGAACATATTTCTATTTTTTCTTTTAAATACTGTTTGAGTGTTCTTTTGTGTTTGTTCCTGTCTTCTTAACTTTTTTATTCATGGAAGACTTATAAGTTTGTTTCCTAATTTCAGTTTCCTGATAGCATTATTTGAAGCCTTTTTTAAAGAAGTGCAAACAACACAGAATACCAGGAATTGCTCTTTATAAGGTAAGTGGTGCAGTGTGAAATTTGCTGTAAAACATTTACAAGTGAACCAAACCTTATTTGACACGGTTCGAAAATTCAGTAAACAACTGAGTGCAATCTCTTAACTCTTACATACCTATCATTAAAATGCCCACAAACATATAAAAAATTAGTTTAAGTAATGTATCATGTCAAGAAGCAGAAAGACTAAAATGGTCATAGGTTATGGGTATGAAGAGTACGGAATGAAAAACTAGAACTAAAACAGCATCAAGGGCTTTACACTTCAGACTCCTGGAAGTAAAACTTGTAACAAAGTGCTTTGAAGTAAATCACATTGAAAACAAACAGCACATTAGATTGCATGTGCATAAAAAAGGTTTTGTGTGTGCAAAAAAAACCATTTCTATTAAAATGTGTTCTAACAACGCATAGACACATCCATGCAGATGAGTATTATTTTATTTGTGAATCATGTAACATTTCACACTTATGTAGATGTAAGCAAATGTATACACGAGAGAAGTTTGAATGTATGAGTATGAAAATCGATGCATCAGTTGTCATTGCTTTACTTTCATATGCATAGAAACAACGTTAGCATGCAGTGAATTTTAAAATGTGAGACATTTGTTTTATTGTATTGTAATTACAACTACATTATGTTTTGAGATTATTTTTTAGTAAATATAGCATAACGAAAAAAGTAATTTATTTGTGCACTTGCAAGCTGCTTCTTTGTATTTCTTAATAAAAGTATTTTAATTTCTTCTTGGATTGAAATTTTAAAGTGGTGATAGATACGTTACATTATCAATGTGCAAGGCAATCATTTTCTAATGTATTATTTATTTGTACTAGGGGGCTCTGCCCTTGCTCGCTTACGATTGCTATGCAATCCCCAAAGGTTTGGCGAGACTATAGATATTGCTTTAAAAAAAACATTCCTTATGCAGAATCAATCTCTTTCAACAGCGAAACTATCCTTTTGTAAGTGATTTCCCTTTTTTTGACTTTAACACTTAATGCACCCCCAAACTAATAGCCGCATCAGTGAAAACACCTTCTCCATCTTGTTCTCTGTGCAATTTTAATTAAACAGTGTTAATATCGTAATTTTGCGATCTGTACTTTCCCAGTAAACCGTCTTAGAACAGAGTGAAAAAAGCAAACCTTTTTCCTCACCAAACAAAAATAAATCCTTTTTATGGCAATTGGTGCTACGATAAATTTGATATCTGGCAAACCGGATAGTCAAAAATACAACCCTCATCAGTGTGTAAAACATGCTTCGCAAACTAAAAAATACGAAATTCGCAAGACCAACTTTTGATTGCATCGAATTTATTTAGGAACCGATTTAAAAAATAATTTTGCCGTAAGAAAGAGTGTATTCTCTTCTTTCACATGGTGTTTTCAAATTTTAAAACTAATAGTACTAAGCAAAAGATATGACAGTTTTAGTTTTGTATTGGAAATTACGATCTAAAAGTTCCAAAAATTGTATGACCAACTTTTAATTCCATCGACTTTATTTATTAACTAATTTAAAAATAATTGTTCAGTAAGAAAGAGTACATTCTAAGATATCCTGCTATGTTTTCAAATTTAAAAAATAATAGTATTAAGCTGTAGATAGGATAGTTTTAACAAAAAGTAGTGAAAATATCCCGATATCTGTATGACCAACTTTAGATTGCATCAAATTTATTTATTAGCCAATTTAAAAAATAATCATACCGTGAGAAAGAGTACATTCCAAGGTATACTGCGATATTTTCAAATTTAAAAAGTTATAGTAATATGATATAGATCGGACAGTTTAAAAAAAAACGAAAATGTCCCGATTTTTCCCGAATTTCAAAAAAATATTATCAGGAACCAGTTTGAAATTTCTAAAAAAAAACTTGACGAGCTGCACAAATTTACGTTTTTAGGTAGGATAAGACGGGGTACAATAAAACATTACTTCTAAAATCAGTAAAATTTGTCACAGAAAGTTGCAATTTATATATATGTTATACAACTATAATTTCGAATTGCTGATGTGATTTAGATACATTCACACTTCTATAACATTAGCAATAGAAGATTATTGGTTTTTCACCATTGAAAGTAAGTTTCTTTACTAAAAGTAATTTTGTTTCTTTTTCCTTGTTGTTATATGTAGTAATTATTTTTTTCTATGCATTGTTATCTTTGTGTTGTTGTCTTCATACCTCCAAAACCAAAATTAAAAAATAAATAAATATTAGAAGCTTGAATTTTTTTTTTAATTTAGTGACCTCAGTACCGGGTACAATGAAACATGTTTCATTGTGCCCTGGGTGAATGCATTTACTTGAAGTAATATATCACTGGTAAATATAATATCACTGATATAAAATAATATATTACTGGTTGTCACTAATATAAATAAAACACTTTTACTAAGTAAATGGAAACACCTAACATTAATAGGAAAAGGCAACATCAAATCAAAACACTAATCATTTTGAAAGCATGCAAAATTAAACTGTTTTTTTTTTCTTCTCAAAAAAGTACAGATTTCAATAGTAAGTTATATTTGTTATATTCAAACACATTTAAGAATAGTTTATTTATTTCATAGGCCTAAACTGCACTTACTGCAGTTCATAATCCTCCTAAAGTTCTCAGTCAAAGGGGCCAAAAACAAATAAGTCAATTAACTTATGTTGAAAGGGGGGGTGTTGTTACTATGTGTGGATTTATTAATGCTTCTGGAAACTCTATACCTTGTTATTTAGTATTTCCTAGAGTAAATTTCAAGTTTTGCATGTTGAATGGAGCTCCACGTGGGACTGCGGGTGATGCAACAAAATCAGGTTGGATGAATGGAGATATTTTTGTTAATGTTCTAACAGATTTCCAGGCACATACACTGTGAACGAAAGAAAATCCTGTTATACTAATAATGGACAGTAATGAATCACAAATTACGATTTCCAGTCTAAATTTTATAAAAGATAACGGAATTGTTGTTGTAACCCTGCCCCCCATACAAGTAACAAATTGCAGCCTTTAGACAAAACTGTGTTCAAGTCACTTAAAAATTTCTTCAATCTAGCTGCAAATGATTGGATGCTGTGTAATCCAGGTCGCACAATCTCTATCTATGAGATATCTTCTTTGCTTGGCACTGCTTATTTTCTTATCACTCCACAAAATATTACAAAAGGTTTTTCAGCGACTGGAATATGGCCTTTCAATAGAGAAATGTTTTGTGAAGAAGATTATTTGTGTTCGTATGTGTCAGATAAGCCTAGTCCTACTGAAAATTATTCCCATTGTCAGATTAATGAAACTGAAGAGCTGACTAATGAAACTGAACACAAGACAGACAAAACCCAAGAATCCAGAAGTGGTGGATCTTGCTGTATGTTAATCAGAGTCACCGACTGCAGGTTGATCAGCAACTGTTCATACACCATGCACTACACCTGTGAGGAAATACATTTATCCTCAAGAGATAAAACCTTACCCCAAGGCTGGTCCAAGAAAAGTAAGAGTAGGAAAACAGAAAAAAAAAAAAAAGAGTTTAGATCTAACCACACAAGTAAAATATGCTCTGGTTAAGCAATTAGAAAGTAAAAAGGGGAAAAAACTAAGAAGGGATTGTTTTCAAAACAAACTCTGCCTCCTACAGACTCTGAAGATGACGATGATCTGGATTATTTTCCAGCTCCAGATGATCACCGAAGTACTAAGAATGAGATATCCACACATAACAGTGTGACACAAGCAGTATCTGTATAAATGATTGTTTTAATCAAGGAGGGTGAACTGAAACATAAGGAAATATATTCTGTTGGAGAAATCATAAATTTAATGAAGTTGAATGTGACTAAAATAAACTATATAGGGTGAAAATTGCTTGCATCATTTTGAGTGTTTCATTGTACCCCAGTATGTGTTTCATTGTACCCCGCCATACGGGGTACAATGAAACACTGTGATATATTTACTTTTTGTTATTTTACAAGCATAAAGATATTCTTTAGAACCTAATACAAATTTATTTAGATGGGAAAAATACAAGATTAAAAGTATGCATAATTATATTTTTGTGCATACAAAATTGTGGACAGGAAGAAAAAAATTAGTAAATTTTGTTTCATTGTACCCCGTCTTCCCCTACTCTGTAAAAAACTCACGGCTGAAGACTGAAAATTTGTGTTTTGCTCACACGCGATAGAAATTTCCATCTTTCAACTTTGACGCTTAATAAACTTTAAACTAATAGTTGTATTTGGAAGGAAAAAAAATTTCTTTGTCATGTTGCCTGGACAATTTTGAACAAACCATCTCAATTTGGTAATATCCTGATCTGTACTTTCTTGGGAAACCGTCTAAGAATCAAGCGAAAAACGTGAGTTTTCAATCCTGTGGAGGCAGTAACATTTTTGTAATACAGAGTGATGTATTTTTGTGTGATCTGTATAAAGTATGCATGGTAAAATTAATTACATAATTATTAAATGAACAGTACTAAAACTGGTTACAATGATGAGATCTAGGCTTCCAGATAACTTTTAAATTACTACAATGAATTGATTTTCGCATGATACAATTGTATAATGTATGAAACATAATGACCATTGGATCAATTTAGAAATTTGAAGAAATTGCGTTTTGGGATCTGCATGCAGGTCAATTAAAATTCTTGAAGCAAATAGGATTAGAAAACATGAAAGTAAACATACAGCATTACTGTATGTGACGAAAACACTGGGTGTCTGTTCATCAAGAAATGCTTACAGACAGGATGAAGATTTGTTGAAGTTATAATTTTTGCAATTTCTGCCCAATAATTTCTGAAAAGTTTTGGGTATTTCAATTTTGAAAACCAGTTTAGAATTGTAAAAAAAGCATTACTAACAATTTGACTGCTTTGCATCATTTCGGAAAAAAATTCTATTTGGAAAGTACACTTAAATATCGACTGCAAGATCACGGAACTTACTTTTAAAGGTGCTATTTAGAAATCCGATTATTTCCACTGCACATGCCATATCAAGCATTCAAAATATGATTTAAAAAAGCATACTTGAGATTCAGATTCATTTATGAATTCTTCTTGACGTGTTTGATGCACGGTATTTATGAATGTTTGCATTGCAAGTACATAAGTTCTGTTTGTTACCTTTATTTAGAAATGTTACCTTGCAAGAGTTTGCTGCTCAAAGAATACTGGGTAGAAATTCGTATGATTGAAAAAATTCTTGATATAGTGTTGGGATCCCATACACTTATTTATCTTACTCTGGACTTCCATGTCACTGGTTAAACTCAAACAAAATTAAACCGCTTGAGAATCAGATGGGAAAACATTGTTTATGCTTGGCATTTGTAGCACTGTTCCAAACAACTATCATATGATTTACTTTGCTTTATGTAGGAACTATCAAATCAATCGAAACTTTCTAAAAACTACACTGTAATTTGCTTGTCTCATGTCAAACAAATTGTAACTTGTAATCGCAAGGACTTGATTTAAATCTTAAAAGTCCGCTTTAAATTTTAAAACAAAATGTGTTTAATCATGATTTGTTTATACCTTGCTACGGTGCTTGTGTACCTGCTCAAAGTTGCTGATTATACGGTAGCTGACATTTTATCACTTCTGTTCCAGGTAGTTTTACTGTACCCCAAGGAATCTCAAATAGACAGAAATGTGAAAGTGAATAAAGTTCTAGAAAATGTTGATGCAGATATTGACCTTGGAAGTCTTGTTCAAAATATATTTCCGGGAGAAAACTGTGTTCTTGGTACTGACTCCATCCAAACATGGAAACGTCTCAGAGACAGAAAGATGTATTCTAATATGGTAGTTTCAAAAACGTAACAAGTACGAAACCCTAAAAAGCCAATTATGAGGCAGAACCATTTGTGTCTGCAGAAGAAGTGCTTGAAAAGAAAATACTTCTAAATACGACTTCAGGAAACCTTGAAATTAAATAGAGCAACAAAACGTTTTCAAGTAAATTCATATTTTATCAGCGTAAGTGATTGCTTTCTTTTTTGTATTGGAGCTAATAATATCAACCTTCTGAAAAGATCCTCCAACACAAATCTTTACTCAATCAGATTGTTGGAATAAAGCATCAATGTCAGAAAATCAGAGCGAAAGTTCTCAGGGTGCAGGTTACAGATCCGACCCATTAGGAGATCTCTTCACTAAAGAAAATGCTCTGAAACAGGATCAGGAACTCCACAATGAAGGAAAAATATTTCGATGTACTCTTTGCTACAATGTGCTTGTAAATAAGCAGAAATTAAAAAGACACATGCAATTGCACAGCGGTGAAAAACCTTATAAGTGTGATGTGTGCAACAAGTTATTTGGACAAAAGTATCATTTGAAAGAACACAGTCGCATCCATTCAGGTGAGAAACCTTTTATTTGTGAATTGTGTTACAAAGCATTTGCAACTAGTAGTGGTTTAAGGTCACATTTAATTTTCCATACCAAAGAGAAGCCATTCGAGTGTGAAATATGCAACAAAAGCTTTTCATTACCTGCACAGTTAAGAACACATTTGCGTGTCCACACTAAAGAGAAGCCATATCAGTGTGAAATATGCAACAAAGGCTTTTCGGAAGCTTCAAACTTAAGAACACATTTGCGTGTTCACACTAAAGAGAAGCCATATCAGTGTCACATATGCAACAAATGCTTTTCGGAATCTTCACAGGTAAAAAGACATTTGCGTATCCACACCAAAGAGAAGCCATTCGAGTGTGAAATATGCAACAAATGGTTTTCGCACAGTTCAAGTTTAAGAAGACATAGGAAAATCCACACCAATGAGAAGACATTCGAGTGTGAAATATGCAACAAATTGCTTTCGCGCAGTTCAAGTTTAAAAAGACATAGGGAAATCCACACCAAAGTAAAACCATGCTTTGAAAAGCAATCATAATTTTAGATTCTCATACCTTCATCCTAAAACTGCAGCGTGACCACCAAGCGCTCTTTGGTAATACCTACCTCATAATAGTATTTTGTTTCTAATTTTTATGCGAGACACATTGCAGAATGTTTGAAATATTTCTTCACTCATCAGTAAATAATTTTTAATTTTCTGTAGCTCATTACCTTTAATCTATTTTATTTGCGGCATATAACTAAATTTCTTCTTGAAGCCAATCTTTTGTAACCCATGATCCAACCACCACCTGTCATCCAAACATAGCAAAATCCTACAGCAATGGTCATTGATTTTCTGCAATTCATTTTCACTGATTTATTAATGACAATCAGTTTTACAAAAATTTTGAAATTCGTTTCATTACTTTAAAATTAGTACTGTACAAACTGAAGTTCGAGATATTTGCATCCCACATAGGTTCGGACGTGTATTGGGAACCATGAGCATGCTCGATTCGGAGTTGTGCTAGTGCTTAAATTTTCGTAACATAACATGTTCAAGTGAGTATGGGGCTTTGTGTGAACGTTAAACACCATACTTGCCAATTTTTACGGATTTCCACTTAATTTTCCTAATTTACGAATTGGTGTGTCTTTTTTGTGGATTTTTAATATTTCGATCGCGACATCGAAATATTGCATTCTCTTCAATCACCCAATAAAATTTTCTTTCATACTTCATGAATGCAAAGACAAAGCAATGGATGAGTTGGAAAATGAATTTGTTGTCTTCAGCTGGAAGATTTCTCTGTGGTTATAGAAGGACATGCCCGTATTGACGTGCAGTGGATTAAAGTAGATAAGAGGCTGATCTATTCTGCTCATCCCCTATTCCAATGCAGAGAATGAGAGAATCTTCAGCCTCGTCAGAATGAACCAAACTCCATACTGTGCTCTAACCAAATGTTTTAAAGTTTGTTGGTGTTGAAGACACAAAACCGTAAGCCTTGTCTTGAGCACATGCGCATTGCAGAATTATTAAAGATGACTAAAAAAGCTTCTACAGCTTCGTTGAATTTTTCTGCAACCCCCCTCTTCTGAATATAACACTAAATAAAACAACTTTGTAAATAGAACATTGTTTTTTTTCTTCTTTCATTTACTTGTAAATAAGCTTGCTGAACACCAATTCTCTATTATCCTGATGCAAGTTTAAATTGTATCTAACATACAGTTTCGGATAAAATGTGTAAGGTACACAAAAAGTGAAAGTGTATAGTTTGGTATTAAAACACTTATGTTTTGTAGGGTTTCTGCTGTTGAAAAAATGTGAATACGTACTTAAGCATTTTTAAACACAATTAATACTGTTTATTGTGACATATACGGATATTTCTAATACACATTAATTCATGCTTTGTTTTATGGTAAGGGTCATTTGCGCAGAAGTTTTACTGATGCACAGTTTTCAAAGCATAAAATATAAACTGGAGCATCACGTTACTACTAGTGGGTTAGTAATACAATTTAACCTAATTATAACAGACTAATAGTGGGCTGAAGGTTGTCCGTTTTAATGAGTGCAGGGATCGAAGTCGTCCTATATTTCCTATACATTTTTTTAAAACCTTTATAAACGTCCTATATTTCAGTAATTGTCCTATATTTCTTCATGGATGCAGTTATTTTCTCCCTCCATATCAAGGATGCGATTCTTCTGACTTTTGTAGGTATTTCCGACTTTCTTAAATTTTTTAGAAAATGACCGATTTTTTTCATTTTTAAAGAGCATTTTGATTTTTGTCTTTTATAAACGTAAAATGCGCCAAACGAGACATATCTCGCCAACATTGGACTCTTAAATTTTACCAAACCATAAGTTTGAAAATAATCCTTTGTGAGAATCTTATTAGTTCAATGGTAAACCTGGAGAACTTGGATTTTGAACTAGTTAGCGTACGTTGTTGCTGCAAATTTCGTAGGTAAAGCTACGGTTTCCTAAGAAAGCTGAGCTGTTATCTAGCGGACGTGAAAAGTCGTGATGCGGTGGAATAGGTATAAATGAAATATATTTTAGGTTTATCTGCTTTTAATGTGATTTTTCTTTCTACTCGAAAATAAGATGCTCGGTTCTGATTCGATTATTCCGTCTTTTATGGCAACCCTGGCTAGCAGAAAGTTTAAGTTTTCATTTTGAATATTCTGGATAGGGGTTATTTCAAAATCCGTTAAAACTTTTTTCTTTGGCGACTTTAGAAGTGCGCCAAGACTGTGGCCACCGCTTTAAACATAGACTGCAGCTATTTTTTGCAACGGAAATTTTGAAAGTGATGCTTCTTTTAAGGACAATATTTGTGATCGTTCAAAAAGTTACATTATTTCTTGGATAATATGAGGTCTTAATTTTAAGTTTTATTTGATTTAAAGTTGATTAAATTATAAAATAAGAATATTTATGAAGAATATAAGCCGACGGAAATTGACTAGAGATTTGGAAAAAGGTTGTAAATTTGAACTGAATTCAGTTATATTTTATTAACCACAGGGTGCAGCTTCAGTCTACGTTTATAGCCGTGGCAATGGCCTTGGCGTTTTTTTTTTCTTTTTTTTTTTTGCCGCACTTAAAGTAGCCATGCAAAGAATATTTCAAATGGACCAATGAAATCAAACGACTGTTTAACGGACTTTGAAAGTATGTAACATTCAAAATGAAAATTTTAAACTTTCCGCTTGGGGCCAAGGTTGTCTTAATTGCAGGGCTCCTAACACGTCACTTTTTCAGGGGTTTTAAGTTCGAAATGCGTGCTACATTCCACCGCAAGAATGGATTCAAAAATTCGTTTCAGTTGTAAAAGGATACTTCATGTTGCCCGGGGTGTATTAGCAGCAAGTTCTGGAAATCTTTCCCTCAGGAAAAGGCTATCAGTAAAACGAAGCGACTCCATCTGCGTATCCGACCACCTCTCCAGGGTCGAACAAAAGGAGGAACCCTCTAGGAGGTCAGACGCTGACAGCTCGTAAATGGTGATCGATGCCATTGGTCACTTAAAAGTGTGTGGGGGGGGATAAGATCCTCCATACACAGATCTGAGGGCGGTCTCAACAGACCCATTTTATTTTCGGATTCTGGAATAAGACGAAAATGGAGAGGTCAAGAGACCGGACGGATCAAGCTGATATTAACTCAACGTTAACCCAGGAGTAGAGGTAATGCGTTTAGTACCTTTGTCATCACATGTTGCAGTTTCTATTGTGGGTCTGATTATGTCCAGAAGGTATAGATACGTCAGGGCAAACTCTGAAAGGACGTTGGAATCTTCAACATGTATGATAATTTACAATCAAAGGTGTCTTCGGCAAAGTTTTTAAGGGAATAAATCATCAACCTCACACATTATAAGCGCTCGAAGCTCCCCATCAAGAACCCCGACATTCCTGTCTACGGAATGGAGGCTATTCACGCGCTGCTCTCTTTGTGGCACAGAAATGAGGGCATGGAAATCTTAATGACCTTCAGCCGTTTCTTAAGGAATTTGAGATCTGAAAGATTCCAAATCCTTCCGTAACCAGAGAATGCAAAAATTTTGTCCGTCTCGTTATCCAGATGGTTAAATATTGAAGGAGTGTTACGAACGTATTGAAAATCATTCTCTGTTATCATCGAAGTTGATTATTACAAATTCTTGAGGTTTTAGTAGTGAAAGTCACTTTTTAAAAAGATTAATGACTCATTACTTTCTACTCGAGAAAAAAAAAAGAACAACATTGGGACATGTAAGATTCACACAATACAAAATGCTTTTCTTAAAGGTCTAAAAGAGTTAGGGGAAGATGTGTCTGAACTAATTTTTACTATTCACAGATTTTTTAATCAGTGGCCTAAGCATTGGTCAACATACAAACAAATTCAAGAAGACTTGAAACTTCTCACTCACTATTTCATCAAGCAGGTGGCTAAGCCTAAAGCCAGCTGCTGAAAGGTTGCTTGAACAGTGGATTGCAGTGCGAAAGTATTTCCTTGACAACATTCCAATAAAGAAGCCAAACATGATACAAAGACCAGGCTACAAAAAAATTGTTCATTTCCTAAGAGAAACTATGAAGGCTAAGGTGATATTTGTTGTATCAAGTGCAAGTATATTTAATCGTGTGACCGAATTTCTTCAGAAAAAGGAACCTCTGTTACATAACCTTCATTCTCAACTTGAATTGTTGACAAGAACAATTTTGGGTAGGATCTACGAAGGGGAACTTATTTGAGATTTGAAAATGGATAAATCGGAAGATATATGTCCTCAGAAACTGTTGCCTCTAGCTGATATTGTGATTGGAGATAAAATTTCTAGAGTGCTACAGAATGTGAAAGAAAAGGAAAGGAATTTCTTTTTTCTAAGGGCTCAGAAGCATTACATTGCCAGTGTTAAATATCTTTTGAAGAAATCCTCCTTCAGTTCATCTCTCCTTAAAAGTTTATCCTGTCTAGGTCCTCTTGAGAGACTCAGTGGCGAGAGTGTTTGACAAGTATTAGAATTTGCAAGAGTAATGCTATGGGATGTCCCGACGGACATACTACTGGATGAGTGGAAATTACTCAAAAGAGAATTTGAGGAAGAAGGATTTAGAATGAAGCCTATTGATGTTTACTGGAACCAGTTCTTCAGACTGCGAGACTAGCAGAGTTGTCAAGTGCTCCGGAATTTCTATGCTAAAGAATCGAAAATCCGCAACTCCGAGTAATCTTTGGTTCACTCCCGAAATCGCGTCAATGCAGGGAAAAGGGAAATTTCCTTTATGAAGAGGAAATTTGTTTTCCATTTTCGGAGAAATTGTGTATAAGAATTTTGTTTCTATAATTTAGGGATAAAACCTTTCATGTATACATGTAATTTTTTATCCTTAAAACAATACAAAGTCCAAAATCCGGAATCCTCAGGTCCTCGGCCATTTCGGATTATTTGCATTTTTTGTCAAAAAAAACCTTAATCTAACCTCCCCTGCGCAAATTTTGCGTTTGCAATACTAAAATAGCAGATATATAAATAGGAATAAGTAGAAAGAATATATAAATAGGAATTTTTTTTAAACAATGCAAGAAATTTTACTTGCAAATCTTCTAATTTGTCTGTGTGGTATTTACTCTGAACATGTCCGTTATTTTGCGTTGTTAGGTCCAGGTTTACCTCCTTGTACTATAAAAATTGTCAAAAAGATGGAAAAAAGTGAGAAAAAAAACTCGGCAAAACGTCCAATATTTTTTTTCTTCGAAATTTTTGACAGTTCCGAATATTGGACATCCGCATTTGGGATTTAAAATTTTTTTTGCTAATAGGGAATTTTATGACTGTTTTTAAAGAAAAATCTGTAGACATTTTATTTTTGTCCTTATTTTCGCGTTGCTCCGGAAGAAAAAGACAAAATCAATTTCAGACTCTTTCAACAACAAAAAAAAAAAAATAAGACATAATTTTTCAAAGAAAAAGAAGAAATTCTTTAAGCTGTGTCAAAAATAAACAAATTAAAAAATCATAATGACGATTTAAAAAAAAAAATTTTGTTTATATTTTAAAATTATATACTTTTTAAATGGAGAAAGTAAAAATATCCTTCCAAAGAAAGAAAAGATATAGGTAGCTGGGGAGGATCTTTTTATTTTCTATCTTTATACTTGAATATATTTAGCATTATTGTTATTTTTTTTTGCTTGATTAGTCACCTTTTTGTACTCGATTAGTCACTTTTGTCACCTTTTTAGACCTTGATACCTGTTAGGAGCCCTGTAATTGCAATAACCGTAATACAGATGGGTTACCTTAACCTATCATTACTCGCTACTACAAGTGCGCCAAGACCGTTGATACCGCTAAAAACGTAGACTGAAGCTGTACCAAAACAGATTTGTTTTAAATTAAGTATATTTATAGCGATTTATAAAGTAAAATCAGTGAAAAAGCTGTAATTATGGTAATTTTTATGTCGACTTATTTTTTTATATAACATTTAGGCTATTTAATAAATTATTAAGTTTGCAACAGTATGAAAAATAGTTTTTTTTAAATGATACACAATATTTAAAGAGTAAGAAAAAATTATTTTTAATAATAAAGAATTCAAAGTAAAATAATTTACTTTAGATAAGAAGTATAAGTAAAGTAATTTACTTCAGAGTTTGTAAATTGTGGTAAAGAGAAATTTACTATATGCTTTTTTAAGGTTTCTTATTTTTGGGGTGTGTGAAGATTGGCTACTGTGATGGGGTGTTTTATAAATTTAATTTTCTTACTTCTCAACAAAAATAAGCTGGGAATAGGAATAAAGACATTTTGGCATTTATTTAAAATGTTAAACTATTAATTGTAATGACTTTCCATTTTGGCGAGAGACCTGCCATCATTTATATGAAATAATATATGTATTATTCTCGGGATTCAATCATCATTGTAATCATCAGGAATCATACATTCATCTAATCATATATGTATTATCCTCAAAGTGAAAATAGGGTCCAAGAGAAATGACTTGCCGTTAATATGTCAGTCATAATAGTTACCTATTATTGTCCTATATTTTTTGTAAAAAAATTCTATATTTTTTCATATGGTCACTTCTATCCCTGTGAGTGATTTATAACAATTCTTTTAGGGTAAACAAATGAAATTGTAAAAATAAAAAACCCCAATACTCAGAGTTACCAACCCCTTTCGATTTTCCATCCATCTCCCGCCTTTCCGGTTTTTCCTCTAAATTCTCCCGGTTTTTACGTTTCCTCCTTATTTTTCGATACCTTGAAAAACATCCCGCACCAACCAACTGTTAATGTAAAAGGATCTTTCAGGGATGAGATTCTTCCGACTTTACTTAAATTGTTGTGAAAATGACCGATTTTTATCCTTTTTTAAGACAAAATTCCGACTTTTGCCCTTTTTTGTCTTCTATAAACGTAAAATAAGACATATCTCGCCAACATTGCACTCCTATGTTTTGCCAAGCTGTTAAGTCTTGCAAATTCTTCTTTGACAGGGTTCCCACGGTCCTTGAATTTTGTTTTCCTAACTAGGGGCCCTTGAAAATTACGGAGCTTGTTCAAAAGTCCTTGAAAGTACTTGAATTTTTTAACTAGTACATAATTGCGTGATTCGTCTTGCGTTGGAACTTGTCCAGACTAGTTTCCTCCTTTGTTCAGACTAGTACTAGGTGCGCCATTTGAGCGTCATACAGAATGAAACCGGTGTTTTGCGCTATGACACCACGTAATATACTAATAATGCTACGTCTAGATCGTCCATTCTCCACCGTATTCTGTCCGTCTAAGTTGACACCTCTGGTCTCCGTTAAGACGGCCGCCTTGTTATGCCCGCTGCATCATGACGTATCACGGTTGCTAGATAACAGCACCGCTTTCTTAGGAAACCGTAGCTTTAGCAGTCAGGACGTCATTGGAAACCTGGCACGCATATAAAGAAATAAAGCCAAATTCTTATTGCAAAAATATAAAAGTTACAATTTAAAAAAAATTAAAGAAAATCACATTTAGTCTAATGGTGTAAAATTTTCTGCATACTTAAAATCCGTTGAAATTTTCAATCTATATTTAATTACCTCAAAGATAGGGCTTTTTTATTCTATAATATAAGTTTCTGTCACCAGGCAAAACTTGATTTGTTTTGTTTCTCAAACAAAATAAATAACGACAGCCGTCTGTTGTAGTGGCAGTGGACGTCAGCAAAATGGAGATTGTGCAAGGACACGGGATGCAAGCTCCCATACTCTTCTTCGTGCCACCAAAAGAATTTATCGTACAATATTTTATCGCAGACCAAAATCGATAGGTGTGCAAGTAGCCTGATAGTTAGCATTGAGACGAGAAGCCCACTTTGCAACAAAAGAAAATCCGAGGTTTTGTGAGAAAGAAAATCCAAATTTCATAACCAAAATTGATAACCTTTCTTTTTTTGACTAAATTAGTAGTTTAAAAAATTGTCTTTTTTTAGATTTTTGACATTTTTTTTTAATTGACAACTTTTGCGTGTGCCTTGTTTTAGGTCGTTATAAAAAATATTAGGTCCTTGAAAAATATTTTTTTGGTTTTGAAAAGTCCTTGAATTTTTTCTGAATAAAGGTGTGGGAAGCATGTTTGAAAATAATCCTTTGTGAGAAGCTTATTAGTTAAATAGAAAACCTGGAGAACTTGAATTTTGAACAAGTTAACGTTCGTGGTTGCTGTTAACTTCCCCTTCTGGTTAACTTCGTAGGTTAGGCTCATGGAAGTAGGAAAGATAAGGAAGTGCCCCAACAATGTTTCGCTACCGATTTAACTGAAGCCGATATTTCCGTGGTTTTAAGGCACCAAGATGGCGGCTGCGCACATTTTTATTTTATTTTATTTATTTATTTTTTTTTTCATATTAAGACGTGTATATTTATTTTGCAACTAAGAGATGGTAAATGAATGAAATTTTTCTAATTTTGGCAATACTTTATTTTTTAACTGATAATTGAAGTATGATATATAAAAAGAATTAACTACCTTTTTCCAGTTTGTTTTTAAATTTTTTGATTGAATATGCTATAATATAATTATAATAAAGAAACAGAAAACTCTGTATCCCTCATTCTTGTTTTTATAAATTATATCCAAATTGGTTTCCACAATTAAACATTGAAATTTATTTTATTGATTCCTGCATATATTGAAATACACACACTTTTGGCCCAATCATCCATTCTATATATTTATTTTCTTGTGGTATTTTACTTAATATTATTATCCACTTATGATTATGCACTGCTTATCCATCCGTTCTGGGTCTACTGGAAACCTGAAATGAAAATTATTTTAGTTATATACAATGAATTGATAGATGCATTTAAACCTATGTATATTGATCATGTCTAAAGATAAACCTGTCTAACCATATTTTTTCCCCAAGTCCCAACTGTATTACAGGTCTTACTGTTTATCTTAGACTATTTAAACAAAATTTTATAAACATAAACTGATTCAATCTAAAAACCACAAAATCAAACTTCTTTACAATTACTTACTTTGATAATAAAAATAAATATGTGTGTTTTGAAAAACTTCATACAGTTACAATGTTTTAAGTATTTACTTGTTTTCTAAAAAAACATTAACACGTTGCTCACAGTCCAAGGTTTCAATAGCATTCAAGCAGTTACTTAGTTGCTCAACGCAAAAGAACTTAACTAACAAAAAAATGCGTTTTAGAAAACCAAAAATAATGTTTACAATTCGAATTTTATAACTGTTTGCTAAAGTTGTTTCATTCTAAATCATGTAACATGAGGTAATATTTTCACCCATGTACTAAAAATACCGTTACTGTTTATTTGACTGTAATACTTTTTCATAAAATAAAAGTTAAACTTTCCTAAAAAGCAGTTTCTAACTCTTATTACAACTAGTAGGTTAAAAAATAAAAATCGTACAATTCTGTTAATTAATAAATAAAATTAATAATCTCGGTACAGCTACACTCTACGTTTATGAGCGATGGCAACGGCTTGGCGATATTTTTGGCGCTTTTCTAGTAGCGAGCTGCGATACATTACGGCTACCCATCTTTCGTTGCGGTTGTTGTGGTTTTCATGGCAACCTCATCTTTCTTCTTTCCTCCCATTGGTTATTTTGTTTTTGAAATATCCTTTGATTTCATTGGTCCTTTTAAATCGTTTTCAGTGATACCATTGGTCCACTTATTTGTATTTTGAAAGTCGTGGAATTTTTATTTTATTACAATACTTTTTATGAAAGAATTATGCGTATTGTTTTTTAACCATTTTCTTTTTCGTTATTTTTTTTCGGAAGAATTCTGCCGTTACAAGTTGTATTATTTCTTGCTTTTTTTCTTTTACAATTATTTTTCTTTTTTCAACATGCCCACTGTATTTAGCATAATAGATAAGTTTCAGGGTATTCTTACCCTACATTCGCAGCTCAGTTTTTCTGCTGGAAGGCAAACGTTTGGCACTGAAGGAGTGGCTAATCGTTTGTTTTGTGTTCGTTTATGTATGGATAAGCAACTCCTGTTGGATTTCCTAAAGGAATCAGGATTGCTTAAGTCAGAATTATTGTGCCCCAAATGCAACGCTCCTATGAAATTCACTGTCAGAAGTTCCATTTCAGATGGATACGATTGGGTTTGCACTGGAACTTCTGACAGTAATAAGAAATGTACTACTCATAAAACCATAAGGTATGGTTCATGGTTTATGGGTAGTAATTTGAAGCTGGAGGAGATCTTTCTTTTGACGTATGAAATAGTGAGGGGGACAAAATCTACTGATATTGGGGTTGAGTATTCTTTTTCACCAACTACCATAGCGGATTGGAAGCAATTTGTTAACGAGGTTATCGCTGATTTCGTTGAATTGCAATCAGAAAAAATAGGCGGGGTCGGAAAAATTGTAGAAATTGACGAGTCTAAATTTGGGAAAAGAAAATACAATCGCGGTCGTAAAGTTGAGGGTCAATGGGTTTTCGGGGGGATTGAAAGAGGCTCGGGGAAAATGTTTTTGGTTGCAGTTCACAATCGTTCGAAAGATACCCTCATTAAAGTTTTGACAGAATGGGTTGAGCCTGGAACCACTGTTCATTCCGACTGCTGGAAAGGGTACATGGGGGAAAAGAGGGTAGAGGATGCTGGTTACATTCATTTAACCGTAAACCATTCTCTTACGTTCGTTGATCCGGGGTCAAAATGCCACACAAATACCATTGAGACAATGTGGAGGCACGTAAAATGCACGCTGCCTACACATAATAGGCAGACCCCGTTTCATTTTTATTTGGCCACATACTTATTCAAAAATTCGTGTGATGATTTGAAACAGGATTATTTTACTAAATTTTTGGAAATAGTTAGGGACATGAATTGGGAGGAGTTTAAAGCAACATGAAAAAATTAGTGGTTCTAAGTTGATCCTATTCCGTTAAAACCAGTATTGCTTCCATATGTCAAAAAAAAATTTCTCATAAAGCATATTAATTTTTTATAACGTTTTAAAAAATATATAGTTCAAAAAGTTCTAAATTGTGTATTGAAGTTTTTGTTTTCCTTTGTAAAAAGAACTTATTTTGTAAAAACATTTTAGTTTATGCGTTTTTTTCTTTTTTTGACTTTTTATTTTCAATATATTTTTTAAAACGTTCTCAAATGTGTTTAAAAAGTGTGTTGTAGAAAGAAAAATAATTGTGACAGAAAAACAGTTAGGAAATAATTTTTTCCTTGGCAACTTTAGAAGTGCGCCAAGAAAATCGCCAAAGCCGTTGCCATCGCTCATAAACGTAGAGTGTAGCTGTACCATAATCTCTTTGGATAAATCAGTCAACTTTTCAAAATAATTCTTTAAATGTTTATAAATACGTCTAATTTTGAATAGAATGCAGCTTGGACAGATCAAAGTTACTGGTCAAAAAGCTATCAGCCTAAATATACATCAAATTAAACTTACGTATGAAACGATATTCCAGAGATCTTTGAATTTCGGTTTGTAGTCCCATAGGCGACACAAGACGTCATATTCAAATAAAAACTAAGAAAATGGTGCTAATTATTTGGTTAAAATCGTCACTAAAAATCCATGGAAGTTCACAAACGGTATAACCACGTTGATTAACATCCACGAGCACAATGTTTTTAAAGCACCAAGATGGCGGTTTTGGCTTCAACAGTATAAAGTAAAGGCACTTCCATGCTTAGGCTACGGTTTCCTAAGAAAGCGGAGTTGTTATTTAGCGTCCGTCATGATGCGGCGGAAAAGGTTTAAATGAAATATTTGTTGATCAGCTTTTAATGTGAATTTTCTTTCAACTAGAGAATAAGATACTTGTTTATTTAGTCTTTTATGGCAAGCAGAAAGTTTCATTTTGAATTTTTTAAAAAGTACTTTCAAAATACGTTGTAACTTCTTTGGTGACTTAAGAAGTGCGCCAAGGCGGTGGCCACCGCTTTAAACATAGACTGCAACTATTTTTTTCAACGGAAATTTTCAAAGTGATGTTTCTTTTAAGGGCATTATTTTTGATTGTTTTAATACGTTAAAATTAATAACTCATATCATCCAATAAATAATTTAAGTTTTATTTCATTTAATTAGAAAATAAGAATATTAACAGAAAAATATAAACTGACGGAAATTGATTAGAAATTTTGACAAAAGGTATTTTATATTCGAAAATAGGTTGTTATTTGAATAGAATTAAGCTATATTTTATTTACCACAGGGGTACAGTTTCAGTCTACGTTTATAGCGGTGGCAACGCTTTTTTTTTTTTCCTCACACTTCTTAAATTGCTAGGGAAAGAATTATTTCAAATGAACCAATGAAATCAAACGACAGTTTAACGGATTTTAAAAGTACTTTCTAGAATATTGACAACGAAAATTTTAAACTTTTCGCTTGGCGAGGTTGTCTTAAAATCCGCAATAACCGTAATACAGATGGGTTACCTTAACCTGTCATTACTCGCTACTAGAAGTGCGCCAAGAACGTTGCCACCGCTATAAACGTAAACTGAAGCTGTAACTGTTTAAAAATTCATTCCGTTCTACCTTTATTTGATGCGCCAAATACATTGTTACATTCTAGGATGCCATTAATTCATGTATTGTAACTTATGATTTCTGATTTGTTCAGGAATATTTTGCCCAAATTTGTGAAGGCTTCAGTTATTTTATCAACATTTCTGTTTTTGAAGTTGAGTAATAAAAAACAAGTAATCAAAAATGTGGTGAGGATTTGGTGGTAGGATCTGCAACTACTAAAATATTACAAGAACTTGCAGAGAAGGATAAAAAAAATCATTCTATTCTCATATACAGCAGTATTTTTGTAAAGTATGTAATATTCTACACAAATTTCCCATTAAAGATGAAATTATTATGCATCCTAAAGTTGCAGATGATTCGAAATTTCAAGAGGCATCCTTTTCGGATGTGAAATTTTTTTTTAGAAGATCCATCATTGAATTAGTGTTTGGGGAAGTAGATTTATTAGAATCCCAGTTTTGTTCTCTACAATTCGAAAACTTACAAGATGTAAAAAAAAATGTAAGAATTGACACCCAGTGGCATTCAATTGGAAGAATAAAGAACCTGGATGGAACTTGGAAGTTTAAAAAGGTGTCAATGGTTATGTTGGCTGTTCTAATTATTCCACACAGCAATGCTGAGTGTGAAATAATTTTTAGTATAGTTAATAAGACAAGAAACAAGTTTCGCTCAAAAATGAATGATGATTCATTATAAAAAGTCTTAATTGCTAAAGTTTGCCTTCAGGGTTCTTGCCATAAACAAAAGTTTGAGCCTTTTTTTTTAAAGCAAAATATGTTACTAGAGTAGAGTTTTGCAACATGTTCTTGGAAAAAAATTAGTTTATATTAAAGTGGAAAATATTATGGTAAGTTACATTCATTTTTTACTACATTGCATTTAAACATGAATATATTTATTTCTAATAAATTATTAGTCTTAATTGTTAATTATGTTTATCATATTCATTCTTACATAACTATAAAATATTTTTAAAAAAAGTTTTTTTTTTTTAAGCATCTATATTTGTTTTGTTGGTTTGGTGCGAATGGAAGTGTATGAATTTTTTTTATAAGTGGTTGGGGGGAGTGAAATGTCGATAATATTTCTCCCGATTTCCTATAGAAATCACCTGATTTTTGTTTTTAAAAGGTTGGCAACTCTGATTACTGACAATGTGACTACTTTGCATCATTTCGCAGAAAATTTCGTTTTCGAAAATACACATTGATATCGTCTGTAAGATCGCGGAACTTACTTTAAAGGTGCTATTAAGAAATTCCATTATTTGCACTGCACAAACCATATCAAGCATTCAAAATATGATTTAAAAAAGCATACTACACCTTCAGATTCATTCATAAATTCTTCATGACGTATTTGATGCACGGTATTTATGAATGTTTGCATCGCAAGTACAAAAGTTATGTTAGTTACCTTTATTTAGAAAAGTTACCTTATTATCTAGTTATCTGCTCAAAGAATACAGAGTAAAAATTAGTATGACTAAAAAAATTCTTGATATAGTGTTGGTGGGATCCCACACACTTACTTATCTGACTCTGACTTCCACGTCACTGCTTAAACTCAAACAAAATTAAACTACTTGAGGATCAGATGGAAAAAACATTTCATATGCTTGGCATTTCGAGCTCTGCTCCAGATACCTATCATATGATTTGCTTTGCTAATTCCTATTTCACATTTTAATCATTTAAAAATTTACCCAACTGTATCTCCTAATACATTAATGCTTTACGTAGGAATTATTAATATTGAAATCAATCAAATCTATCTAGAAACTACGCTGTAATTTGCTTGTCTCATGACAAACAACTTGTACTTGCAATGATTTGATTTAAGTCATAAAAATCCAGTTTAACTTGTTTTAGAATAAAATGAATCCTGTGTTTTTTTTTTATCATGATTTGTCATACCCTGCTACGGTGCTGATTATGCCGTAGCTGACATTTTATCACTTTTGTTCCAGGTATAATTACTGTACCCCAAGGGATCTCAAATTGACAGAAATGTGAAAGTGAAATACCAGTGAATAATGTTCTATAAAATGTTCAGGCAGATATTGACCTTGTAAGTTTTGTTCAAAATGTATTTCAGGGAGAAAACTGTGTTCTCCGTACTGACTCCAGCAGAACATGGAAACGTCCCAGAGACAGAAAGATGTCTTCTAATCTGGTAGTTTCAAAAACGTAACAAGTACGAAACCCTAAAAAGCCAATTTTGAGGCAGAACCATTTGTGTCTGCAGAAGTGCGCATGAAAAGAAAATACTTCTATATTCGACTTCATGAAACCTTGAAAAATATAGTGTTCACACAAATATGCAAATAGCCCGTTGTGTTGCTCTAGTACGACGTTAATTGAAATTACCAAATATGCAATTAGCAACAAAACGTTTTAAAGTAATTTCATATTATATCGGCATAAATGATTGCATTCTTTTTTGTATTGGAGCTAAACACATCAACCTTCTGAAAAGATCCTCCAACACAAATCTTTACTCAATCAGATTGTTGGAATAAAGCATCAATGTCAGAAAATCAGAGCGAAAGTTCACAGGATGCAGCTTACAGATGCGACCCATTAGGAGATCTGTTCACTAAAGAAAGTGCTCTGAAACAGCATCAGGGGCTCCACAATGAAGGAAAAAAATTCCAATGTACTCTTTGCTACAAAGTGCTTGTAAATAAGCGGAAATTAAAAAGACACATGCAATTGCACAGCGGTGATAAACCTTATAAGTGTGATGTGTGCAAGAAGTCATTTGTACGAAAGGATCATTTGAAAGAACACAGTCGCATCCATTCAGGTGAGAAACCTTATATTTGTGAAATGTGTTCCACAGGATTTTCAACTAGTAGAGGCTTAAGTTCACATTTATTTTTGCATACCAAAGAGAAGCCATTCGAGTGTGAAATATGCTACAAAAGCTTTTCGTTACGTGCAAAGTTAAGAACACATTTCCGTGTTCACACTAAAGAGAAGCCGTATCAGTGTGATATATGCAACAAAGGCTTTTCTGATTCTTCACACGTAAAAAGACATTTGCGTATCCACACCAAAGAGAAGCCATTCGAGTGTGAAATATGCAACAAATGGTTTTCGCACAGTTCAAGTTTAAGAAGACATTTGCTTATCCACACCAAAGAGAAGCCATTCGAGTGTGAAATATGCAACAAATGGTTTTCGCGCAGTTCGAGTTTAAGAAGACATAGGGAAATCCACACCAAAGAGAAGCCATTCGATTGTGAAATATGCAACAAATGGTTTTCGCACAGTTCAAGTTTAAGAAGACATTTGCTTATCCACACCAAAGAGAAGCCATTCGAGTGTGAAATATGCAACAAATGGTTTTCGCGCAGTTCGAGTTTAAGAAGACATAGGGAAATCCACACCAAAGAGAAGCCATTCGAGTGTGAAATATGCAACAAATGGTTTTCGCGCAGTTCGAGTTTAAGAAGACATAGGGAAATCCACACCAAAGAGAAGCATTTCGAGTGTGAAATATGCAACAAATGGTTTTCGCGCAGTTCGAGTTTAAGAAGACAGGGAAATCCACACCAAAGTAAAACCATGCTTTGAAATGCAATCATAATTTTAGATTCTCATACCTTCATCCTAAAACTGCAGCGTGACCACCAAGCGCTCCTTGGTAATAGCTACCTCATAATAGTATTTTGTTTCTAATTTTTATGCTAGACACATTGCAGAATGTTTTAAATATTTCTTCACTCATCCGTAGATAATTTTTAATATTCTGGAGTCCATTACCTGCAGTCTATTTTATTTGCGGCACATAACTAAATTTCTTCTTGAAGTTAATTTTTTTTAACCCATGATCCAACCACTACCTGTCATCCAAACATAGCAAAATCCTACAGTAATCGTCATTGATTTTCTGAAATTCATTTTCACTGATTTATTAATGACAATCAGTTTTACAAAAATTTAGAAATTCGTTTCATTACTTTAAAATTAGTACTTTATGAACTGAAGTTCGAGATATTTGCATCCCACATAGGTTCGGACATGTATTGGGAACCATGAGCATGCTCGATTCGGAGTTGTGCTAGTGCTTAAATTTTCGTAACGTAACTTCTTTAAGTGAGTATGGGGCATTGTGTGAACGTTAAACATCATACTTGCCCATTTTTACGGATTATTCTTTATTTTTACGGATTTCCACTTAATTTTCCTACTTTACGAATTGGTGTGCCTTTTTTTGTGGATTTTTAATATTTCGATCGAGCCATCAAAGTATTGCAATCTCTTCAATCACCCAATAAAATTTTCTATTGTACTTCATGAATGCAAAGACGAAGCAATGGATGAGTTCGAAAATGAATTTGTTGTCTTCAGCTGGAAGATTTCTCTGTGGTAATAGATGGACATGACCATATTGATGTGCAGTGGATTAAAGTAGATAAGAGGCTGATCTATTCTGCTCATCCCCTATTCCAATGCAGAGAATGAGAGAATCTTCAGCCTCGTCAGAATGAACCAAACTCCATACTGTGCTCTAACCAAATATTTTAAAGTTTGTTGGTGTTGAAGACATGAGCATGACATGACTTGAGCACATGCACATTGCAGAATTATTACTAAAGACTAAAAGAGCTTCTACAGCTTCGTTGAATTTTTCTGCAACCCCCCTCTTCTGAATAAAACAACTTTGTAAATAGAACATTGATTTTTTTCTTCTTTCATTTACTTATAAATAAGCTTTCTGAACACCAATTCTCTATTATCCTGTCGGATGCAATGTGTAAGGTACACAAAAAGTGAAAGTTTTTTTCTGTGGATGTGTTTAATTTGGCATTAAAACACTACTGTTTTGTATGGTTTGTGCTGTTGACAAAATGTGAATATTTATTTAAGCAATTTTAGACACAATTAATACTGTTTATTGTGACATATACGGATATTTCTAATACACATTAACTCATGCTGTGTTTTATGGTAAGGGTCATTCGCGCAGAAGTTTTACTGATGCACAGTTTTCAAAGTATAAAATATAAACTGGATCATCACGTTACTACGAGTGGGTTAGAGATACAATTTAACCTAATTATAACGGACTAATAGTCCGTTTTAATTGTGCAGTAATTTAATGAGTGCAGAGATCGAAGTCGTCCTATATTTCAGTAATTGTCCAAAATTTCTTCATGGATGCAGTTATTTTCTCCCTCCATATCAGGGATGAGATTCTTCCGACTTTAGTCGGTATTTCCGACATTTCTTAAATTTTTGAGAAAATGACCGATTTTTTTCATTTTTTAAGGACATTTTGATTTTTGTCTCTTTTTGTCTTTTATAAACGTAAAATGCGCCAAACGAGACATATCTCGCCAACATTGGACTCATAAATTTTACCAAACCGATAAATTTGAAAAGAATGCTTTGTGATAATCTTATTAGTTCAATGGTAAACCTGGAGAACTTGGATTTTGAAATAGTTAACGTACGTTGTTGATGCAAATTTCGTAGGCAAAGCTACGGTTTCCTAAGAAAGCGGAGCTGTTATCTAGCGGCCGTGAAACGTCATGTTGCGGCGGAATAGGTACAAATGAAATATGTTTTAAGTTTATCTGCTTTTAATGTGATTTTTCTTTCAACTCGAAAATAAGATGCTCGGTTCTGATTCGATTATTTCGTCTTTTATGGCACCCCTGGCAAGCAGAAAGTTTAAGTTTTCATTTTGAATATTCTAGATAGTTATTTCAAAATCCGTTAAAACTTTTTACTTTGGTGACTTTAGAAGTGCGCCAAGGCGGTAGTCACCGCTTTAAACATAGACTGCAGCTATTTTTTGCAACGGAAATTTTGAAAGTGATGCTTCTTTTAAGGGCAATATTTGTGATTGTTCAACAAGTTATATTATTTCTTGGATAATATCATATCTTAATTTTAAGTTTTGATTTAAAGTTGATTAAATTATAAAATAAGAATATTTACGAAAAATATAAGCCGACGGAAATTGACTAGAGATTTGGAAAAAAGGTGGTAAATTTGAACTGAATTCATTTATATTTTATTAACCACATGGGTACAGCTTCAGTGTACGTTTATAGCGGTGGCAATGGCCTTTGGCGCTTTTTTTTTTATGTCGCACTTTTTAAGTCCATTGATGAGATACTTCAATCGGTATTTCCGACTTTTCTTAAATTTTTGAGAAAATGACCGGTTTTTATCATTTTTTAAGGAAAAAAATCCTACTTTTGCCTTTTTTGTCTGCTATAAACGCAAAATGCACCAAATGGGACACATATCGCCAACATTGCACTCCTAAATTTTGCCAAGCTGATA
Source organism: Metellina segmentata (assembly GCA_947359465.1). Taxonomy (NCBI): domain Eukaryota; kingdom Metazoa; phylum Arthropoda; class Arachnida; order Araneae; family Tetragnathidae; genus Metellina; species Metellina segmentata. The sequence goes on from OX375883.1 coordinate 110,113,018, forward strand.
AGTTTTGCAAATTCCTCTTTAAAAAGAATCCTTTGTGAGAAGCTTATTTGTTTAATGGCAAACCTGGAGAACTTCGTTTATGAACAAGTTAACGTACGTTGTTGCTGTAAATTTCGTAGGTAAAGCTACGGTTTCCTAAGAAAGCGGAGCTGTTAGTTAGCGGCAGTGATACGTCATGATGCGATGGAAAAGGTTTAAATGAAATATTTGAAGTTGATCAGCTTTTAATGTGATTTTTCTTTCAACTAGAAAATAAGATGCTCGGTTATTTAACCGACAAGGTTATTTCATCTTTTATGGCAAACTCGGCAAGTTTTATGGCAACCTCGGCAAGCGGAAAGTTGAAATTTTCGTTTTGAATAATCTAGGAAGTACTTTCAAAATCCGTTTAAACTTTTTTTGGCGACTTTAGTAGTGCGCCAAGGCGGTGAACACCGCTTTAAACATAGACTGCAGCTATTTTTTGCAACAGAAATTTTCAAAATGATACTTCTTTTAAGGGAAATATTTTTGATTGTTTTAATAAGTTAAATTATTTCTTGGATAGTACGGGTTATTAATTTTATGTTTTATTTAATTTAAAGTTGATTTTATTAGAAAATAAGAATATTTACGGGGAAATATAAGCCGACGGAAATTGATTACAGATTTTGAGAAAAGGCATTTTATATTTGAAAATAGGTTGTACATTCAAATTGAATAAAGGAGTATTTTATTTAAAACAGGGGTACAGCTTCAGTCTGCATTTATAGCGGTGGCAAAGGCCTTGGCGCACTTCTTAAATCTCCAAGGAAATAATTATTCCAAATGAACCAATGAAATCAAACAACAGTTTAACGGATTTCGAAAGAACTTTTTGGAATATTCAAAATGGAAGTTTTAAACTTTTCGCCTACCGAGGTTGTCTTAAAATCCAAAAAACAGATGGGTTATATTAACCTGTCATTACTCGCTACTAAAAGTGCGCCAATACCGTTAACACTGCTATAAACGTAGACAAGCTGTACCAAAACAGGTTTTGAATTATTTTAAAATGAGTATATTTTTAGTGATTTATTGTTGGTAAAATCTGTGTAAAGCTATATTAATGCTAATTTTTATCTTTAGTGTCGATCTATTTTTTTCATATAACATTTATGCTAATTAATAAAATTCGTATTATTTTATCTGTTCTTTTGTAAAACATAGCGTTTTTATTTCCTATCAATTTCATTTTTGTATCAAGGTTTTGGAAAAATTGCATCTGTTAAAAAAAATCATCGCACCATTGGTGAGATGTTCAAAAATATGCATAAAAATAGCATTTTCAACTTCATGCAACTTATTTTATACTATTTACAGAGTTGCCAAGATATATTTTCTTTTTGTGCGAAATACAGTTTCACGCGCCCCTTTTCTTACTTGCAAAATTTGAGTTTACGCGTATTTTCAGACTTTTTGACCTTTTCCTACTCTCATCCCTGTGTAGCCATGGAAAGAATTATTTCAAATGGACCAATGAAATGAAACAACAGTTTAACGGACTTTGAAAGAACGTTCTAGAAAATTCAAAATGAAAATTTTAAACTTTACGCTTGGGGCCAAGGTTGTCTTAATTACAATAACCGTAATACAGATGGGTTACCTTAACCTGTCATTACTCGCTACTAGAAGTGCGCCAAGAACGTTACCTCCGCTATTAACGTAGACTGAAGCTGTAACTGTTTAAAAATTCATTCCGTTCTACCTTTATTTGATGCGCCAAATACATTGTTACATTCTAGGATGCCATTAATTCATGTATTGTAACTTATGATTTCTGATTTGTTCAGGAATATTTTGCCCAAATTTGTGAAGGCTTCAGTTATTTTATCAACATTTCTGTTTTTGAAGTTGAGTAATAAAAAACAAGTAATCAAAAATGTGGTGAGGATTTGGTGGTAGGATCTGCAACTACTAAAATATTACAAGAACTTGCAGAGAAGGATAAAAAAAATCATTCTATTCTCATATACAGCAGTATTTTTGTAAAGTATGTAATATTCTACACAAATTTCCCATTAAAGATGAAATTATTATGCATCCTAAAGTTGCAGATGATTCGAAATTTCAAGAGGCATCCTTTTCGGATGTGAAATTTTTTTTAGAAGATCCATCATTGAATTAGTGTTTGGGGAAGTAGATTTATTATAATCCCAGTTTTGTTCTCTACAATTCGAAAACTTACAAGATGTAAAAAAAAATGTAAGAATTGACACCCAGTGGCATTCAATTGGAAGAATAAAGAACCTGGATGGAACTTGGAAGTTTAAAAAGGTGTCAATGGTTATGTTGGCTGTTCTAATTATTCCACACAGCAATGCTGAGTGTGAAATAATTTTTAGTATAGTTAATAAGACAAGAAACAAGTTTCGCTCAAAAATGAATGATGATTCATTATAAAAAGTCTTAATTGCTAAAGTTTGCCTTCAGGGTTCTTGCCATAAACAAAAGTTTGAGCCTTTTTTTTTAAAGCAAAATATGTTACTAGAGTAGAGTTTTGCAACATGTTCTTGGAAAAAAATTAGTTTATATTAAAGTGGAAAATATTATGGTAAGTTACATTCATTTTTTACTACATTGCATTTAAACATGAATATATTTATTTCTAATAAATTATTAGTCTTAATTGTTAATTATGTTTATCATATTCACACATTCTTACATAACTATTAAATATTAAAAAAAAAAAATTTTAAGCATCTATATTTGTTTTGTTGGTTTGGTGCGAATGGAAGTGTACGAATTTTTTTCATAAGTGGTTGGGGGAGTGAAATGTCGATAAAATTTCTCCCGATTTCCTATAGAAATCTACTGATTTTTGTCTTTAAAAGGTTGGCAACTCTGATTACTGACAATGTGACTACTTTGCATCATTTCGCAGAAAATTTCGTTTTCGAAAATACACATTGATATCGTTTGTAAGATCGCGGAACTTACTTTAAAGGTGCTATTAAGAAATTCAAAATATGATTTAAAAAAGCGTACTATATTTTCAGATTCATTCATATGTCTTCATGACGTATTTGATGCACGGTATTTATGAATGTTTGCATCGCAAGTACAAATGTTAGTTACCTTTATTTAGAAAAGTTACCTTATTATCTAGTTATCTGCTCAAAGAATACAGAGTAAAAATTGGTATGACTAAAAAAATTCTTGATATAGTGTTGGTGGGATCCCACACACTTACTTATCTGACTCTGACTTCCACGTCACTGCTTAAACTCAAACAAAATTAAACTTGAGAATCAGATGGAAAAACATTTCATATGCTTGGCATTTCGAGCTGTGTTCCAAATACCTATCATATGATTTGCTTTGCTACTTCCTATTTCACATTTTAATCATTTAAAAATTTACCCAACTGTATCTCCTAATACATTAATGCTTTACGTAGGAATTATTAATATTGAAATCAATCAAATCTATCTAGAAACTACGCTATAATTTGCTTGTCTCATGACAAACAACTTGTACTTGCAATGATTTGATTTAAGTCATAAAAATCCAGTTTAAATTGTTCTAGAATAAAATGAATCCTGTGTTTTTTTTTATCATGATTTGTCATACCCTGCTACGGTGCTGATTATGCCGTAGCTGACATTTTATCACTTTTGTTCCAGGTATGTTTACTGTACCCCAAGGGATCTCAAATTGACAGAAATGTGAAAGTGAAATACCAGTGAATAATGTTCTAGAAAATGTTCAGGCACATATTGACCTTGGAAGTCTTGTTCAAAATGTATTTCAGGGAGAAAACTGTGTTCTCCGTACTGACTCCAGCAGAACATGGAAACGTCCCAGAGACATAAAGATGTCTTCTAATCTGGTAGTTTCAAAAACGTAACAAGTACGAAACCCTAAAAAGCCAATTTTGAGGCAGGACCATTTGTGTCTGCAGAAGTGTGCATGAAAAGAAAATACTTCTAAATTCGACTTCATTAAACCTTGAAAAATATAGTGTTCACACAAATATGCAATTAGCAACAAAACGTTTTAAAGTAATTTCATATTATATCGGCATAAATGATTGCATTCTTTTTTTGTATTGGAGCTAAACACATCAACCTTCTGAAAAGATCCTCCAACACAAATCTTTACTCAATCAGATTGTTGGAATAAAGCATCAATGTCAGAAAATCAGAGTGAAAGTGAAAGTTCACAGGATGCAGGTTACAGATGCGACCCATTAGGAGATCTGTTCACTAAAGAAAGTGCTCTGAAACAGCATCAGGGGCTCCACAATGAAGGAAAAAAATTCCAATGTTCTCTTTGCAACAAAGTGCTTGTAAATAAGGGGAAATTAAAAAGACACATGCAATCGCACAGCGGTGAAAAACCTTATGAGTGTGATGTGTGCAAGAAATCATTTGTACGAAAGGCTAATTTGAAAGAACACAGTCGCATCCACTCTGTTGAGAAACCTTTTATTTGTGAATTGTGTTACAAACAATTTTATACTAGTACAGGTTTAAGTTCACATTTACTTTTTCACACCAAAGAGAAGCCATTCAAGTGCGAAATATGCAAGAAATGCTTTTCTCGAAAATCGCAGTTAAGACCACATATGCGTATCCACTCCAAAGAGAAGCCATATCAGTGTGAAATATGCAACAAAGGCTTTTCGGAACCTTCAAACTTAAGAAAACATTTGCGTGTACACACTAAAGAGAAGCCGTATCATTGCGAAATGTGCAACAAAGGCTTTTCTCGGCAGCTTCAAACTTAAGAAAACATTTGCGTGTACACACCAAAGAGAAGCCATTCGAGTGTGAAATATGCAACAAATGCTTTTCTGAAGCTTCAAACTTAAGAAAACATTCGCGTGTACACACCAAAGAGAAGCCATTTGAGTGTGAAATATGCAGCAAATACTTTTCGGATGGTTCAAGTTTAAAAAAACATAGGAAAATGCACACCCAAGAGAAACCATGCTTTGAAATGTAATTATAATTTTAGATTCTCGTACCTTTATCCTAAAACTGCAGCGTGACCACCAAGCGCCCTTGGTAGTAACTACCTCATAATAGTAGTTTGTTTCTGAATTTTTATGAGACACGTTGCAGTAGGCCTTTAAATATTTCTTCACTCATCCGTAAATAACTTTTAATATTCTGAAATCCTTTAACTGCGATGTATTTTATTTGCTGTATATGACTAAATCTCTTCTTGAAGCCAATTTTTTAACTTACGGTACTTTCTATTTTCGAACTGTCATCCAAGTATAGGAAAACACCTACATTAATTGAATCGGTTGTTTGAGAAACCCCATAAGTCATTTGAGAACAATTTTTGGGAAATCGACAAAACATTGTTTCTGCATTAACCAACAACCTCTATTATTATTTGTAATAAAATGTGTTGTTTGGAACTAAATACAATGTTTGTGCTCAATGGAGGTCTCAAAAGATAAATAATTAAATTATTATGGATTTTTAAAGTCAGTTGGCTTATGGGGTTTCTCAAATACAAAAATTTTGGCAAAAAGTAATTGCATTTTAAACTGTATAAAATAAAAAGTACACTTAGTACACCTCAAATATGCATTCTAAAACAAGTAGAAACATTAAATAAATATGAAACACAAATACTATATTTAGTTCTATGAATAAGAGTGGTATAAATGGTGAAATAAAATTTATTCATCAGTAGCGTAGTTCTCTGGCAACTGACAATTAGATGTACATGAAGAACACTGGTGAACTATCTCTTTGTAGAATGCTTTGAGGGTCATTCCATGGAAATGCACCACAAAAATTTATCTGCAACTATAACTGTCATATATCTTTTTATTCTGTGGAATTTAAAATTTTAGGATCTGGCAACAGTTTTTTAAAACAAAAGCTGTTTTGAAGTTTGTTCTTAAAAGAACACATGAATGAATGATAAAATTTCTGAGCCTATTTTTTTCCAATGCGCTAATAACTTTTTATAAAGTTATCTTCCGTTTTCCTGTTAGCTCAGGGCTCGAAATACCCGGGTGCACTGTGCACCTGAAAATAAAATTGTGCAACTAAGTTTTTCCCTCTAGGTGCACGCACTGCACCTATCGTTGAAAAAAGCGGGTGAAACGTATTTTATGTTATTTTGACGTCTGAACAAAATATTAGTATCGACCTCACTCGCTCTGAAGGAACGTAATTAAAATTCCAAAATACACACTATGCGAAAACTTCAGACTGAATATTTGTAAGTAATAATTTCGCAGATAAAAAAATGTTTAAATATTTTCATTTACTATCTACTTGTAACATATCCAAACATACCCAACTAATAAAGTAGTTTACATTACATAAATTCTCTTAAAATACATTTTTTTAAATATAATCTGTGCACCTAATTTAAAAACGTAGGTGCGCAAGGTGCACCTGTATTAAAAAAATCTATTTCGAGGCCTGTGTTAGCTGATTATATTTTTTGGAAGACTTTAGTCAACTGCTTGTTGAGAAGATATATTCTGGATATCTCAAGAGGTAAATATATATTATCTATATTTTTTAAAAGTGTCCTTTGTTACGTTAGTCACAAAATATTTAAATTTCTATTTTAAAGTACAAAAAATGCTTTCTGAATTTTCACTTTTTAATTCTTTTTTCTTGTTACCAAAATTATATAAATTAGTTAAAATTTTTAATTTATGTCAACTTTAGTGGTATAAAGAAGTGTGACTAACGTAACAAATGCTTTTGTTACGTTTGTCACATATTGTTTCTTTTTAGAAACAGTACACCTTCATATTTTCTTGGAATTTAAGTTGCACTGCAAATATGAGGAATAAAAAAAGTGTCTCTTTTTTTTTTTGTCAGAAATTAAAATGGGGGAAACAAGTGCAGCAGAAAGAAAGAAAAAGCCGAAGCTGGAAGAGAAAATTAAATCTAAAAATGGCATGCGAGCATAAAAAGAAAAGGAGATAAGAAACTTAAGAAAACAGAAGCTGAAGCATCCAAGCTGAGAATGCGAAAGATAAGAGAAAGGAAAAAGTCTTTGGCAAGTGAAGTGCCCAGTACCAGTACAAATCCATATTCATCTCCTCAAACATTTGGAAAAGCAGTGAGGAAACTTAAAAAATCGTTGCCATCTAGTCCGAGAAAGAAGCAAGCAGTTGTTGAGAAAATAGCTTCAGATTTGGGACTCATAACTTCATCTACTAAATCTGGAAATAAGAATGGCCTCTCAAATCATGCTATTGAATGTGTGAAAGCTTTTTATTATAGAGATGATGTTTCCAGGCAGCTTCCTGGACGAAAAGATGTTAAATCTGTTAAAGTTTCAGAAACTAACAAACGAGTGCTCTTGCAGAAACGACTGCTAATATATAACTTAAAGGATGCATTTCATCTGTTCAAATTAGAACACCCCAACATTGAAATTGGCTTCTCTAAATTTTGTGAACTTCGACCCGTTGAGGTTGAAATAGTTGCTTCTAAGGATCAACAAGTTTGTTGTAGTCCATATTGCGAAAATTTTGCTTTTCTCTTACAAAAAAGCAAATGGAAGAACAACATCATTAAAAATGCAAACGAATTGATCGGAGTAATTGTCTGTGACAAAAACCAAGCAAAGTGCATGAGACAAAATTGCAAGAATTGTCCAACCCAAATCAGAAAATTCATTGAAAAGGAATTGGATGTAGATGAAGAAATTCAAGTACATCAGTGGAATAAAGGAATATTAGAAGACATAACTTTTAATGCTAAATATTTTATGGACGAGATAATTTGTCAATCAATTAACCTTTTGAAACACCTTTTGAACGTCTCCCGTCAAGCTAATTAGTTGAGAAAACAAAAAGATGGTTTAGAGCCTGGTCATTTGTTAATTCAAATTGATTTTTCACGGGATTTTCAAATTATACATCAAAATGAAGTTATGGCCGCCCACTGGAAGACTGATTCTAATTTATCAGTCACAATACACACAGCAATTATATATTTTAGAAAAGCTGTGGACTAAGATTTAGAAACGAAGTCCTGTGCCGTCATATCTGACAGCAATCGACACACATCTTCAGTAGTAAAAATATTTAATCAAAAGTTCATAGAAGAAATTGAAGAACTCAAAATCAAAGCTAAAAGAGTAACTATTTGGACTGATGGAGCCGCAGCCCATTTCAAGAACTGCTACAGCATGGCTCTTATGATTTCCAATCCTGTGTACTTGGAATGGAATTTTACTGCTTCGAACCATGGGAAAGGTCCTCACGATGGAATTGGCGCTGTTTTAAAACGTCATGTTTGGAAAATGGTCTTACAAGGCCAAAAAATAATTAAAAACGCCCAAGATTTCTTCAATGAAGTAAGCACTGCAGGTATGAAAATAAAGTGCATATTTGTGGAAGAAAAAACATTTCTAAAGAATTGGAAGAAATAGAAAAGTATTATCAAAGAATTAATGAACTAAAAGGAATACAGTCGTGTCATAACATCAAGAAAGTTAGTTCTTCAAGTATTAGTATGTACTAGGGGGCAAGCCCCCTGCTCGCTAACGCTCGCCAACCCCCAGAGGATTGCTTCGCAATCCTCATTGGTTCGGTGCGCGAACCTATGCTCGCATCAATGAAGACATGTGTCCTAGCAGAAGGAATTGTTTACAAAATATGATATTCCAAAAAAATGTTTTTCAAATCTAAATTTTATGCTGTTTTTCAGAAAAGATATTTACAGTACCTCTGGAATCAGAATTCGAATGGAAACTTTGAGCAAATTTTGACTCGAAATGTGAGCGTTGATTTGGAAATTGAAAACCCAGCATGTTGGTTGTGTGTACATTTACCCAGCACTCGAGCCACCCACGCTTTTTCATTGAGTTTGTTGTCGAAAGTTGTAATGCAACGTCTTGTTGAACTATAATAGTTTGCCCCGAAACGGACCTTTTTTTTTTTTTTTAAATGACCATGAAAAGATCTTCCGTTTTCTTTGATTTCTATTATTTACTGCAACAGCTCAACTACAATTAATTTTTTTTTTCAATAAAATTTCATCCGATAACGCTATAAATTCAATTGAAGCTCGAGGCTTTGGGATAAACAAAGAATCGTATAATGTTGCCAAAACGCGAAAACAAATAACGTCTTTTTTGCGTGCCACGTAAGAGAATTATATATATAGATACAAACACGGGAGATGATATTCCATTTAAAGGAAACATCAACCTCATATTGATTCCAAAAATGATCCTGTTCAAAAGGAGAAAAATAGTATTATACAACGAATATAAGAAAGGACACGAGTAAACTAATTTTTTTACAGCAGATTATTATGTATATATATTTGTATGATCTCATTATTATAATCCATTTGTTACGTTAGTCACACTACTTAAATAAAAAGATCACCAAAAAATAATGGTTATAGATTATTTCATCAAACATAAACAGGCATATCTTAAAATTTAATGTTTATATATGTAGCATACTCGAAACCCCATCCACCAAACCACCTGCACTGTGGCGACACTCGTAGCGATGCCAGCGCCACGGAGTACATAAGACGGAGCGCAGGTGCAAAGAGCAGAGTAGAAAAGAGCGAAGTCACCAGCTGCGAAGCTCTCATCGACGCTTTCGTTTTGATGTCTCTTTTAGTTAGGCTTAAGAGCCTAAAGTTGTATGCTCAACCTGAAAATATATAGTTATTGTTTAGAATCTGACTTGTTCTCGTCTTCATCCATCAACACCCTAGACTACCAGAACATGGGGGCTCAACCGGTTCTGAACTTTGAAAAACGAAGTGAACATATCTTGGACTGACAGCAACGAAACGAAATTCTACAGCCAAACCAAAGCTAGAGGCCAATTTCCCCGCCTCAACTAACGTGTCCAGTCAAGCAGATAAAACGGAAGCACGAGGCCAATCTCCAACCCGAACCAGAACATATATATATATATATTTCTTCTATAATTACAGATTTTTCCACTGTCTAAATTTAGAGCAATTTGAATTTGAAGTTAAGACATGTTTTAAGAGGTAAAAAAGTTGTTACGTTAGTCACAGCTCAAATTGAATTTTATTTATTAAAATAATTAACTTTGAAGAGTGTTTTGGCGTATGAAAATGGTGAACTGACTTGAATAGCATAATATCTTATACCTACCATTTTTGCCAGAGAGAATTTTAGAGTATTAAATCATTTAATTGTTTTTGAAAAGTAGTCTAAAGTTATGTTAGTCACAGTGGAATGACCCTTGAATGTTTTCTTCATTTGGGATATATTTCATCAGTTTATTTATGTCATTGGATTTTTTCTTGTTGATGGGGATTTTCCCACTTGGATATACTGGTTCATTTGGGAGTGATAGAAGCAGCTTTTATTGTTGTTAAACCGAAAAGTGTGGCTGCAAGCCCATCATTAAAAGGTTTGGCGATTTCAACATCCTAATGTTAGAATGAGTGTGAAAACTGCATGAACTGCGAGATTTTAAAAGCAACTTTCAATTCCTTAGAAACTTTACGCTTATAAGCACTTTTTCTCGAATTCCAGTTTTCGGTAAAAATTTATTCTTCAGAGGAAGACGCATCTTTTAGAATTGAAACCCCACGAGTCAGGTTTTCTACATAGAGTTGGCCCGTATGAAAGTTTTCGCTTATTCGAGAAAGCCCATAAGTCAGTGAATATGGGAAGGGTTGCATATAAAGCCAGAATGTCTGTTTAGAAGATATAAAACGGAAGGCACAAGAAAAATTAGAGAAGGGCAGGTAAGAGAAAAACTTTGAAGAATGTCAATTTTAATTAGAAGCGAAGTCTGTACTTCAGCATCAACTTGTAAAAATTAAAATACACATGCACAATATTTTACGCCAATCCAAGGAATTGAAGAGGCAAAAAGAGACTTGTTCCTGGAACAATTATCCTGCAAACAGATTTTGCAGAAAATTTTTCGATAAAGCATATGTTGAAGTGGAGTTTGTATGGTTGGACAACGAATAAGCATAGTTAATAATAAATATATCCCTGAACATATTATGATGTAAATGAAGAAGAGAAATATATTATGTCATCTTATTTACCTTTTGATTCTTTCAATTGGCTTAATGAGGAGGAAATAAAACAGTTTAAACTGTTAAGCATTTCTCCAAATTCTGATACCGGTTACATTTTAGAAGTTAATTTAAGTTATCCAAAAACTTTACATGATTCTTATCCTTTAGCTGTAGAGCATTTTGAAATAACCTATGATCAATTATCACCATATCAAAAACAATTATTGAAAAACTTAAATTTAAGATTTGCTAAAACCAAAAAAACTTATTCCAAATTTGAATAATTAAAAAAATTATGTTGTTCACTATCTAAATTTGAAGTTTTATCTTAAACATGGAATTATTTTACAAAAAATACATAAGATTATTTCTTTTCGTCAAAAACCATGGTTAGAACCACATATTGAACTAAACAATAACGAACGCAAAATTGCTAAAGGAACTTTCTACAAAAACTTCTTTAAATTAATGAATAATTCCTTTTATGGCCAAACATTATTAAACGTTAGAAAACTAAGAAATATTGCAATTACTGAGAAAGACTGTAAAAAACATTTACAAAGCTCAGCTTTAGATTATTTTCAACCGATCAATGAACAATGTGTGGTATTTAAAAAGAAACGAAGTTATTTATGTCTCAACAAACCCATCTATATTGGTTTTACTGTGTTGAAGCTATTCAAATTGCATATGACTCGAATTTATTATGATGTTTTTAAAAAAATTTACAACGATAATGCAATTTTGTTATACACAGATACTGATAGTTTATGTTTGGAAATCAAAACACATTATTTATATTCTAATTTGAAATTTAAACTCCCTAATATTTTTGATTTTTCAAATTATGATCAATCTAATTTTTTGTATGATGTTTCCAATTAAAGAAAGATGAAACAGCTGGTATACCTATAAAACAGTTTTGTGGATTAAAACCAAAAATGTATTAATATATTTTTGGAGATGAATGTAAACAAACAGGAAAAGAAAAGAAAATTGTGTTTTGAAAACTCTACAATATGATCATTTTGTTCAAACACTTACAGAAGATTTTTTTTAAGAAATGGCCAATGTCAAATTATGAGTAAAAATCACAATGTTTATACTATGAATGTAAATAAAATTTCATTAAGTAGCTTTTATGATAAGAAATATGTACGTATCGATGGGATTATGTGTGTATCGTATGGCAATTACAAATTAGAACATTCAGAAACTGATGAAAACTAAAATTTATTAGAACCACACTTTGTGGATGTATCTACTCAAACGGGGATTCTTTATCGTTGTGTAGAAGTATCGCCACCTTCATCAATCGGATCCAGCTCATCAAATCAAAGTGAACTCTAATCTTGTGTGAAAATGCATCTTGCGTTGAAATGGTTATTTCCTTATATTTGCTTTAATTGTGCAATATGTAATATACTTAGCATTTATTTCTGGCTGTGGTCTTGTAACGTATAACTCACGTTCATTTTTATGAAATAAAAAAATGTTTCAACTCATGTGTTGTTTTCTTTGTTAAAACTCTTTCACCTTTAGATTACCAAAATATGTACACTTGGAGTATATGTAAATGGAGTAAAAATGTTCACTTCTGGAATAGTTCCTATTCTTTAGTTCACATGCATGCTTAACATCTAAGGATGGTTAACACTGTTAGTTCAAATGCATGCTGAAAGTCTAAGGATAGTTGGAAATTATTCCAGAACTGAACAATCTCCACTACTTATGTAGGCTCATTGGGTTAATGATTCTACATCATTGGTAACGATATACACGGCTGTAATATATTTTTTAATGGTTGCTTGAAGTAGAATCTAAGTGTTATTGTGTGTTTTCAGATACGCCAAACCATTCGTCAGTAGAAGTTTAAGTATTCAACAATGAAATCTTTAAAGATTGTAACAAACATAGAGAAGGTACACATCTGGACGGAGTGCATTTGTACATTTCAAAAATAGATTTACATTGGCCTACATGTCAGCAAATCCAATAAATGTTTTGTGGAATTTTTTCGAGTCATATCGTGGCAAAGGGCTTCATGATGGCGTAGGTGCCGTTCTGAAAAGATTTGTGTGGAAAAAAAATTCTAAGTGGCCATTCAGTTGTGAAATCTGTTAGATTTCTACCAAATATTGGAAACATCGAAAATCAAGATTGCTACATTGTTTGTTGCATGGGATAAAATAGAGGATGAGGACCCTAAACTTTCCAATGCGTGAAACGGCATGGATGTATGAACGTTACCCTACTGAAGACTTCTGACGTAACTGAGTACAATCAGGAAAGTCGTGTTTTTCTGTCAGATGAGGTATTGACCGAATGAGATGATGAGGGTATATACTGACAGCAATTTATTGAATGTGAGTGATAGATGGCTGGTTACTTATGATGGAATGAAGTACACAGGTGAAATTAAAGCAATTCAAAATAAGGATTGCTATGAAGTTTCCGTCATGGTTGCCTCTGGTGCATATTACAAATGGGCTGAGATCCCAGATTAAATATGTTACTCGCAAGAGAATGTGCTGGAAAAATTTGGACATCCCCAGGTTGTTGACAGCAGAAGGCATTTTAAGTTCAGCTTTCATATTTAATGTAATGAGCAATATAACAGGGTAATAAAATATCAGTAAAATTAGTGCTTTTGTTTTATTTTGTTACGTTAGTCGCATACTTTTATCGACTATTTATATTTTTTTCAAGTTCCTAAATTCATGAAAATAATTAAAACTTACATACATATTCTCAAGAGTCTTAAGTGTGCATAAAAAATACAAATGAAGCTAGTAAACAAACTGGCAATTTGAATGAGGACATTTCAAATTGCAGCAAATTTTGTGTGTCCAAATTTGTTACGTTAGTCACACTCACATAATCTTTAATTATTTAAATACAAAAAAAACACATTTTTAAAATTTTTAAATGCTTGGAATATAATTAACTGAAGTCTTGGAGCATAGGAGAAAACAAAATGAAAAATTAATTTTTTTTTGTTACTGATTATTTTTATGAACAAAGACGAAATGTTTCGAAATTTGTTACGTTAGTCACCATGGAATGACCCTATTCGAAAATGTGCGAGATTTCTATGGTGGCTCGATAAATGTCTGGTGTGGTTTTTATGGTACCTATTAATTAATCTCTTTCTTCTCCCATAGTAAATAATATTTTACACGCTTTAAAATAGAAAACGATTTTTCTCCTGACTCATTAGACAAGGAAATTTCTTTAAAATATTTAAATACTATTTCAACATTCGTAAATGTGCTAAGACATGTCCGAATGACAGGTCTGGTGTGGTTTTTAGGATATAGCATCGTTTTCTTTTAGAAATATGGTCAAATTCATCTTCAAAAGTCAAGCATTAATGGCAATTTTGAAAATATCCTTCAACTTTTATATAGGGTTCTTTTGTTATTCTATTGTTAAATCCCAATAAAAAAATATGCGAAAAGGCTCCACAACTTCATACGTCTGAGTTCTTATGTGATAACACCAAGGCAGAATATCGCTCTATATTTAAAAAACGTTACCGCCGCCGCAGGATTGAAAACTGCTGTTTAGCTCGATTCTTAGACGGTTTCCCTAGAAAGTTCGGATCAGAAAAATATGAAATTAACATTGGTTGTTCTTCAATCTTTTCTTCATTTTACATACAAATTCGGTGCTTGCTTGCATACTAGGAGTTAAATTTATCTGCTTTAAAAAAAAATCACGACACAAATTCACGCGTTAACAGGCAGAAACGAATTTGAAAACAGAATGAGCTGCACTGGCAGCCGACGCAAATTATGAGAAATAAAAACAACCGGCAACGACAAGACGCTGGCGGAACCAAACTAAAACTAAAAGTGGAGGAATAGATGGAAGGCGTATGGAAAGGAAATGAGCGAAACAAACTTTTGAACTTTAACAATACGAAAGCCGTTAATGTGCACATTATCTAGGTTAAATGCGCAAAATGGCTTTCGAGCTCTAGCGGTAACATCTATACTACACAAGGTTCAAGAATCAAATCTGTTTATTTTATAAGCAGATAAACGGCGAAAAACGTAGATCCAATCACACGAGCATAACTTATTTGTTTCCGCTATGAACATGTAAACATTGTGTTCAAGGTCAAACAGATGTGCGATAAGAATTTGTTTGGTTTGCTAATAATGTTTGCTACTCAATGATCTCGTATAGTTGGACGGAAGCCATTTCGAATGATAAATTCACTTGGTGTCGAAACGACACCAGCGGACGTTCTAGGTAAATTTACCTGTAAAATTTTTATAAATGAATCTAGACCAACAAAATTTCTATAGTGTATTCATCTAGGAAAATGATTAAAATTCGCAACAAAATTTCAAATTTAATTCACAAATGCGGAAAGAAGAACAAAATAAACAGGTTCCTGTGTCGAATCGACACCGACGGACGTTCTAGTGTTCATATGTAAGATTTTGGAATTATATACCAAGATGTGATTTCTTGAAATAAAAAACCTTCCGCAAACCAACACCAAGTGCAATGCCGTGATGTAAGGTATTAAATTTTCCACAGATTTCAACTCCGTTAAAATTTTTAATCTATCTTTAACGATTCCGATTTTACGAAAAATGAACTTAACAATCCCAGTCAAAACGTTTTTTTTTTTTTTTTTTTGCTCTCTATTGCTGAAATAGAATAGGGTAGGAAATGTAACCTGTTTTTATTTTTACGCGAAGGGCAAAAAATGCAATCTGTTTATTTTTGGATAGCAAAGTTCACGGGACGTCACAATCTCTTGCGAAAATATAAAAGATTAAAATAAAATCAAACGTGTAAGGTATCTTGCTGGTGTAAAATTTTCCGCAGATTTCAAATCCGTTAAAACTTTTGTTCTACCTTTAACGATCGCTGAGATAGAAAAAGCACTGAAGAACGTCAGTGTTAACTTTAGCAAAATATTTTGCTTCACTGGAATCTGTTTCGCAGTAAATCAAAATGAATGAATCTCGGAAACAAACGAAGGTCATTCGAATGTGTTCTCTCCCATTCTAGAAGGGTGGATACAAAAACTTGCCATGGTTCCAGAGGCTGAATGGTGAAAAACACTATTAAATTCATTTAAAAATGTTCTAGATTGAATTTTAAAATTCGCCTCGACCCTAAAATTGCAAAAAATTCGGACTACCTGTCTGCCAAATATGATTACTGTTAGTGCCATAAATTCGTCAGGACTTTGCGGCCAAGAAACAAACAAACAAGCACTTCCTTTTATAATAGTAGAGATAAGGCCAAAATCCAAGACGAATTCTGAACTTCCAAGTTTTTTTCAACCCAATAAATGTTGATTTTAAATTCAATCTTCACACTCTATTTCAGTCTTTTTTTTTTCAAAATGGTAATAAAGCGCTTTATATGACCTCCAAACGGCTTTTATCAATTTAAAGGTGCTTGCAATCCAACATATACTCAGAACTCGGCCTATTTTGATGAAATGTAAGCCCAATTCACACGGGAAACGTTCTCCAAAACTCGACTATTTTTCGGCGATCGACTTACACAATACAGTTTATCCATGAACGATTTAAAATAGTTTAATCCATGAACATCTTTAATGGCACCATTTAAAGACAATTCTAACATGTGTTTAAAGCCATGTAAAGAGCTTCGGATATTTCTGCCTTAGTCGAGTTACTACTCCAGAATGTGTTTCTGTCATCACACTTGCACCATCAGTGGCCATAGCAATCCAATTTTAATTCAAATGTTCCTCATTAAATCTGTGAATCTTTTAAATATTTAAAAGCGTGTTTTCATTGTGTGTAGGAATATATAAATAAAAAAAGCATAAAAAGTTTAGGACACTTTTCGTAACCTGTTTTAATGCATAAGAAAACATTAGTTTACATGATGTTTGTCTATTGTAGAGTAAATACGATTGTTAACATAATGTGTAGCAGTTTATTAATTGAAGGTATTTCTGTTTTTTTTTAATACTGTTTGAGTGTCTTTTGTGTTTGTTTCTGTGTTCTTAACTTTTTTATTCATGAAGGACTATAAGTTGGTTTCCTAATTTCAGTCCCCTGATAACATTATTTGAAGCCTCTTTTTAAAGACAGCAAACAACACAGAATACCAGGAATCCCTCTTTGTAAGGTAAGTGGTTCAGCGTGAAATTTCTTAAAAACATTTACAAGTGAACCAAACCTTACTCGACACAGTTCGAAAATTCAGTAAACAAGTGAGTGCAATCTCTAAACTTTACATACCTATCATTAAAATGTCCACAAACCTGTAAAAAAATAGATCCGGGTGCACTGTGCACATGAAAATAAAATTGTGCACCTAATTTTTTCCAGCTAGGTGCATTCCGTGCACCTAAAGTTAAAAAGTGGAGGGAACGTTTTATGTTATTTTGATGCTTTAACAAACTATTAGTATCGACCTCTCTCGCTCTAAAGGAACGTAATTAAAATTCCTAAATACACACTCTGCGAAAACAAAATCTCTGGGCCGTAACGGGTTTATACAGGATGAAGGTTTACTTGTGCCATGCCACAATAACTTTCCGATGATCGAAACATTTTCCAGCTAGCTCTGTTGAAGCGGCTGTTGAGACAGACGGAGAAGGAAGAATGTAGATGTTTAAATATTTTTATTTACTATCTACTACTAACCTATTTAAACATTCCCAACTAATAAAGTAGTTTACATTATATCAATGCTCTTATATTACGTTTTTTTTTTAATGTGCACCTAAAATATAACCTGTGCACCTAATTTTAAAACTTTGGTGCACCTGTATTAAAAAATCTATTTCGAGGCCTGGTTTAAATAACGTATCATGTCGAGAAGCAGAAAGACTAAAATGGTAAAAGGTTATGGGTGTGACGAGTACGGAATGGAAAACAAGAACTAAAACAGCATCAAGGACTTTACACTTCAGACTCCTGGAAGTAAAACTTGTAATTAAGTGCTTTGACGTAAATCACATTGAAAACAGCACATTCGATTGCGAGTGGAGGAAAAAGGTTTTGTGCGTGCAAAAAACATTTCTGTTAGTAGGTGTTCTCTAACAACACATAGACATATCAATGCAGATGAGTATATTTTTATTTGTGAATCGTGTAACATGTCACACTTATGAAGGCTTAAGCGTAAAAAAATTCTTAATATAGTGTTGTTGGGATCCCACACGAGAGATGTACGAATATGAGTATGAATATGGATGCATGAGCTGCCATTGCCTTAATTTTATGTGCATAGAAACAATGTTAGCATGCAGTAAATTTTAAAATGTGAGACATTTGTTTTGTACTGCATCGTAATTACAACTAAATTATGTTTTGAGATTACTTTTTAGTAAATATAGCATAAATATAAAAGTAAATTATTTGTGCACAAGCTGCTTCCGTGTATTTCCTAATAAAAGTATTTGAATTTCTTCTTGGACTCAAATTTTAATGTGGCGATAGATGCTTTATATTACAATGTGCAGGGGAATCGTTTTTTAATGTATTATTTATTTGTATGTATTTTTGTGTGATTTGTATAAAGTACGCATGGAAAAATTAATTACATAATTATTAAATGAACATCTACTAAAACTGGCTACAACGATGGGATCAAAGCTTCCAGATTACTTTTAAATTACTACAATGAATTGATTTTCGCATGACATAATTATATAGGGTATGAAACATGATGGCCATTGGATCTATTTAGAAATTTGAAGCAAGTGCGTTGTGGGATCGGAATAAAGATCGGCATTCAATTGAAATTCTTGAAGCAAGTAGGATTAGAAAACAAGAAAGTAAACGAGCAGCATTACTGTATGTGACCTAAAGACTCTGGGTGTCTTCGCCTGTTCATCAGAAAACGCCGTCAGACAATATGAAGATTTGCTAAAGTTATTAAAATGCCATTTCTGCCCAACATTTTCTGAAATTTTCTGGATAATTCAATTTAGAAAAAGAGTTCAAAATTAAAAAAAAATTACTGACAATGTGACTGCTTTGCATCATTTCGCAGAAAATTTCTATTGCGAAAATACATTTCAATATCGACTGCAAGATCACGGAACGTACTTTTAAAGGTGCTATTTAGAAATCCGATTATTTCCACTGCACAAACCATATCAAGCATTCAGAGTATGATTTAAAAAAGCATACTAGACCTTCAGATTCATTCATGAATTCTTCATGACGCATTTGATGTGTTATTTATGAATGTTTGCATTGCATGTACAGAAGTTCTGTTTGTAAGCTTTATTTAGAAAATTTACCTTGCGAGAGTTTGCTGCTCAAATAATACATGGTCGAAATTGGTATGATTGAAAAAAAATTCTTGATATAGTGTTGGTGGGATTCCACACACTTATTTATCTGACTCTTACTTCCACGTCACTGCTTAAACTCAAACAAAATTAAACTGCTTGAGAATCAGATGGGAAAACATTCCATATGCTTGGCTATTGGAGCACTGTTCCAAATAACTATCATGTGATTTACTTTGCTAATTCCTGTCACGTTTTAATCATTTAAAAATTTACCCAACTCTATCTCCTTATACATTAATTCTTTACATAAGAACTATTAATATTGAAATCAATCAAATCTATCTAGAAACCACGCTGTAATTTGCTTGTCTCATGTCCAACAAATTGTAACTTGTATTGGCTAGAACTTGATTTAAAACATAAAAATCCGGTTTAAATTTTTTTTAATTTTTTTTTGAATTAACTGAATCTTATATTGTTTTTTTTAATCGTGATCTTTCATACACTGCTACGGTGCTGATTATACCGTAGCTGACATTTTATCACTTCTGTTCCAGGTATGTTTACTGTACCCCAAGGAATCTCAAAGTGACAGAAATGTGAAAGTGAAATACAAGTGAATAATGTTCTAGAAAATGTTGAGGCAGATATTGACCTTGGAAGTCTTGTTCAAAATGTATTTCAGGGAGAAAACTGTGTTCTCGGTAATGACTCCACCAAAACATGGAAACGTCCCAGAGACAGAAAGATGTCTTCTAATCTGGTAGTTTCAAAAACGTAACAAGTACAAAACACTAAAAAGCCAATTATGAGACAGGACCATTTGTGTCTGCAGAAGTGTGCATGAAAAGAAAATACTTCTAAATACGACTTCAGGAAACCTTCAAAGGAAATAAATTGTTCAAATACACAATTTGCAGCAGAACGTTTTCAAACAAATTCATAATGTATCAGCATAAATGATTCCATACTTTTTGTTTCGGAGCTAAACTAATAAACCTTCCTGAAAGCTCATCCAACACAAATCTTTACACGATCAGAATGTTGGAATAAAGCATCAATGTCAGACATTTGGAGCGAAAATTCTATGGGTGCAGGTTACAAATGCGACCCATTAGGAGATCTGCTCACTAAAGAAAGTGCTCTGAAACAGCATCAGGGGCTCCACAATGAAAGAGAAAAATTCAAATGTACTCTATGCAACAAAGTGCTTGTAAATAAGGGGAAATTAAAAAGACACATGCAATTGCACAGCGGTGAAAAACCTTATGAATGTGATGTGTGCAAGAAATCATTTTTACGAAAGGATCATTTGAAAGAACATAGTCGCATCCACTCAAGTGAGAAATCTTTTATTTGTGAAATGTGTTCCACAGGATTTTCAACTAGTAGAGGCTTAAGTTTGCATTTAATTTTGCATAAAAAAGAGAAGCCATTCGAGTGTGAAATATGCAACAAAAGCTTTTCGTTACCTGCAAAGTTAAGAACACATTTGCGTGTCCACACTAAAGAGAAGCCATATCAGTGTGAAATATGCAGGAAAGGCTTTTCGGGAGCTTCAAACTTAAGAAAACATTTGCGTGTCCACACCAAAGAGAAGCCATTTGAGTGTGAAATATGCAGCAAATGCTTTTCGCAAAGTTCAAACTTAAGAAAACATAGGCAAATCCACACCCAAGAGAAACCATGTTTTGAAATGCAATCATAATTTTAGATTATCATACCTTCATCCAAAAACTGCAACGTGACCACCAAGCGCTCCTTGGTTGTAGCTACCTCATAATAGTATTTTGTTTCTGATTTTTATGAGACACGTTGCAGTAAGCCCTCAAATATTTCTTCACTCATCCGTAAATAATTTTTAATACTCTGGAGTCTTTTAACTGCGATCTATTTTATTTTGGGCATATGACTAAATTTCTTATTGAAGCCAATTTTTAACCCATGATCCAACCACCACCTGTCTTCCCAACATAGCAAAACACCTACAGTAATCGTCATTGATTTTTTGCAATTTATTTTCACTGATTAAAAGTTTAAAACAATTTTTAGAAAAATATAAAAATTAGTTTCATTACTTTAGAATTTAGTTCTACGAACTGAAGCTCGTGATATTTGCTTGCTAACTGTTGTTGGCCACGTAGGTTCAGACGTGTATTGGGAACCGTGAGCATGCTCGATTCGGAGTTGTTCGAGTGTGTATGGCGCTTTGTGTGAACTTTGTTAAACATCATACTTGCCAATTTTTACGGATTATCCGTTATTTTTACGGTTTTCTACTTCATTTTCCTGATTTACGGATTAGTGTCTTTTTTACGAATTTTTAATATTTCGATCGAGCAATCAAAATATTTCATTCTCTTCAATCACCCAATAAAATTTTCTATCGGACTTGATGATTGCAAAGACGAAGCATCGGATGAGTTGGAAAAGGATTTTTGTTGTTTTCAGCTGGAAGATTTCTCTGTGATAGTAGAGAAGGACATAACCGTATTGATGTGCAGTTGGTTAAAGTAGAAAAAAAAGAAGGGGCTGATCTATTCTGCTCATCGCCTATTTCAATGCAGAGTGTGGGAGAGTCTTCAGCCTCATCCGAAAGAACCGAACTCAATAACGTTCTCTCGTTTCTAACCAAATGTTGGAAAGTTTGTTGGTGTTGAAGACACAAAACCGCAAGCATTGTCTTGAGCACAAACGCATTGCAGTATTATTAAAGACCAAAAAAGCTTCTACAGCTTCGTTGAATTTTTCTGCAGCCCCCTCTTCTGAATAAAACACTAAATAAAACAATTTTGTAAATAAAACAATTGATTTTTTTTTCTTTCATCTACTTGTAAATAAGCTTTCTGAACACCAATGATCTGTAATCCTGACGCAATTTTAAATGGTATCTAAAATACAGTTTCGGATACAATGTGTAACCTACTGAAATAGCGAATGTTTTTTTACAGTGTATATGGTTAGTTTGTTATTAAAACACTACTGCTTTGCATGGTTTGTGCAGTTGAAAAAAGGGGAATATTTACTTAAGCATTTTTAAATACGAATAATACTATTTATTGTGACATATACGGATATTTCTAATACACATTAATTCATGTATTTATGCTGTGTTCTATGGTAAGTGGCGTTCACGCAGAAGTTTTACTGATGCACAGTTTTCAAAGTAGCAAGTATAAAATATAAACTGGAGCATCACGTTACTACGAGTGGGTTAGAGATACAATTTAACCTCATTATAACGGACTAATAGGGGGCTGAAGGTTGTTCGTTTTAATGAGTGATTTATAACAATTATTATAGGGGTGAACAAATAATTCCAGACTTCCCAGAGACAACTAAAAATTCGACTAAAGATACTATTTTCAATGCAAGGCGACTATGGCGACTTTTTTCAGAAAATTAACATTAAAAATCGTCAAAAGAACTATTTTGGTAAAAAAACGGGAACTAATTTCATCCCGAGGCGACTCTTGTTTTCGGAAAATAACCGAAATATCGATATTTGTGTTAGGGTGAAGTGGCCAAAGAATTAACTGTAGATATTTATACTCTTTTCAAAATATTCTCATGAAGATGGGAAGAGAATATAGATTGGAGAGAGAGAGAGAGAGTGAGAAAGGGGAGAGATTTTAAAGAGAACATGTAGTGAAGAAACTATTTGTTATAAGAGAGAAGATACTATAGTTATAATAAAGAGCGAGGAGACTAGTTAAATAGAGAAAAAGAGTATAGTTGTAAAACTGAAGAGACTATAGTTATAAGAGAGAGAAGAGACTTTATAGTAATAAGACAAGAGAGAGGAAAGACTAGTTATAAGAAGAAGAGAGATAGAAAAATAGAACATCTTGAGAAGAGGCTATAGGTAGAAGAGAGAAAGTGTAGAGAGATTTGAAAAAGAAAACACAGAAGAGACTATAGTTATAAGAGAGAGGTGAGAAAAGGGAGAGATTGATTAAAAGATCATATAAAGAAGAGACCGTAGATAGAAGTGCAACTAGACAAGAATAGAGGGATGGGAAAAGGAGAGTGAAAAAGTAAAAATTTCATTACAGGTATTAAACTAAAATATAAAAGGTATTTGATACAACACGTCTAAATCACAAGAATTAACCATAGCATCTCTTTAACATCAAACGGTTTTAAATCATTGTGGACTGAACAATAGCATCAGAAACTATTCTTAAATTATCGGTGGTTTTTTTTCGTTTAAAAAAACAATACGCATCACCATTGCGTTGCCCTCTGTAATATTTATTCCATTTTTCTCGCATAAAAACTCACTATAATTGCATCTCATTTCCCCTAAGGTAGCACACATTTTCTCCATTTTTATTCCCCTATTCTTCTCACATGGGATTCTTTTTTCACATAAAAAAGGGCACCGAATCAAGAATTGGATAATTGTTTTCTTTTCTACGTGTTACATTACCGAAACATTTGACATATCCACCTCTTATCCTCCCAAATGAATATATTTTTCTCACAGAAGGTATCTCTAATACCAGTCTTAGAAGGTTTACTCTCGTTGATGTATAAGACTTACTACATTTTAAGTACAATTAAGTCTTTATAATAAAGTTCTTTAGGACACATTAAAATTGGAGCAAAGATTAAGTATTTTAATAGGCCATAGTAGATGTAAAATTTGATCCACATAAGAAAGACACGTATAAAAATTGATTAAGTGTATGGCGTTAAAGGGAATGCAATGATTACTGAGACATTACTGGAAAAGAAACAAACTACCATCAAAGACATGTCATAAACACACAGAGACTAAGCAACTAAGTATATTAATTTGTTTATTGATAAAATTCTATTGACAGGTATAATTTCATTTTTGAGGTAAAGATAAGTTTAAAGAGGCTTGGAGCATCAGAGAACAGTAGAGAAGCATAAGATGTATTCTGTCAGACAACAGGTCTGAAGAGTTTTAAATAGAGCAAAATATTACAAAAGCAGCAAAAGATCCAAGCAGCAAGTCACAATCGAGAAAAGTGTCAAAATCGAGGTTTTAAGTCATATCAGGGTCATAATATAAAGTCAATCGAGATTTAGTCAGTAGCACCAGTCTTCATATTTCTGTCAGTAGAGACTGTGATCTATTTGCAACAGCAGGGCTTGATGAAGTTGTAGATCTTACATCTCCAGGTGTCAAGACGTTTTTTCATCCTTTGACCTAACCGGTCTTTTTCCGGAATAGTGGCCAACGAGGGTTTGAATTTCAGTTCATTCCTGTACTCGTGGTGGTACGAGACTATCCTCATCAGTGAATCCCGTATTAAGTGAGAAATCAATAATCACAGGTGACAAGTCAAACTCATCATCTAAGCTATCACCTTCGGCCAAAGTATCGGAACAGCTACACTCTACGTTTATGAGTGATGGCAACGATTTTTTTTTTGGCGTACTTCTAAAGTCGCCAAGGAAAGAATTATTTCCTAACTCTTTTTCGGTCACAAATTTTTTTCTTTTTACAACACACTTTTTAAACACATTTCAGAACGTTTAGAAAAGTATATTTTTTTTAAACTTTCACAAAAAGTAGTATGTTTAAGCACATATCAAAACACATTTGTGAACCATCAGCAGAGAAACTAAGCTACGAATGTTGGGTAAGAATACCTTGAAACTTATCAATTACACTAAATACAGTGCACATGTTGAAAAAGAAAAAGATTTACAAAAGAAAAAAAAAGCAAGAAATAATACAACCTGATAACGTCATAATTATTTCGTAAAAAAATGATAAAACGAAAATGGTCAAAAAAAAAACTCTTAATCCTATCGTGAAAACTATTATAAAATAAAAATTCCAAAACTGTAAAATACAAATAAATGGACCAATGGTATCACAGAAAACGATTTAAAAGGACCCATGCAATCAACGGATATTTTAAAAACAAAATAACCAATGAGAGGAAAGAAAAAATTTCAAACGAATCAATGAAATCAAACAACTTTAACGGATTTTGGAAGAACTTTCTAAAATTTTCTAAATGTAAGTTTTCCGTTTGCCGAGGTTGCATGAAAACCACAACAACAGTAACGAAAGATGGGTTGCCTTAATTCATCGTAACTCGCTACTAGAAGTGCGCCAAAAAAATCGCCAAGCCGTTGCCATCACTCATAAACGTAGAGTGTAGCTATACCAAAGTATCCAATAAAATGACACCTTTTTGTATTTCCACAAATATAAGTCTAGATTTTTATTCTGTAAAACTGCAATCGATAATTCCCCAAATACATCACTGGGCCGTCGTGGCTTAGTGGGTATCCCACTGAGCTAGCATTTAAATTTACCCAACTGTATCTCCTAATACATTATTCGGATCTTTCTCTTAAGGGATTGATCCCGGACCGTCGTCAATAGCCCGTTGTGTTGCTCTAGTACGACGTTAACTAAAAAATTACCAAATTATTAATTATCTTTTTAATCATGAATTTTTTCATACCCTGTTACGGTGCTTGTAATCTATGCTTTTACCTTAGTTGACATTTTATTATTTCTGTTCCAGGTATTTTAACTGTACCCCAAGAGATCTCATATTGACAGAAATGTGAAAATGTAATACAAGTGAATAAAGTTCTAGAAAATGTTGAGGCTTTGGTTGTCTTGTTCCAAATGTATTGCATGGAGAAATTGCGTTCTCTGAGCTGATTCCACCAAATAATGGAAACATCTCACAGACTGAACGATTTATTCAAATCTGGTAGTTCCAAAAAAGTAACAAGTACGAAACCCTAAAAAGCCAATTGTGAGGCAGGACAACAGGTGTGCTTGAAAAGAAAATACTTCTAAATACGACTTCAGGAAACCTTCAAAGGAAATAAATTGTTCAAATACACAATTTGCAGCAGAACGTTTTCAAGTGAATTCATATTGTATCAGCATAAATGATTGCATACATTTTTTATCGTAGCACGACTCATAAATCTTCCTCGAACACAAATCTTTACACTATTAGAATGTTGCAATAAAGCATCAATGTCAGAAAATCAGAGCGAAAATTCAGATACAGATGCAGGTTACAGATGCGACCCATTAGGAGATCTGCTCACTAAAGAAAGTGCTCTGAAACAACAGCAGGGGCTTCACAATGAAGGACAAACTCTCCAATATACTATTTGCAAAAAAGTGCTTGAAAGGAATGGGAAATTAAAAATACACGTGCAATTATACAGCGGTGAAAAACATTATGAATGTGATGTGTGTAAGAAATCATTTGTACGAAAGAATATTTTGAAAGATCATAGTCGCCTCCACTCAGGTGAAAAACCTTTTATTTGTGAATTGTGTTACAAAGCATTTCCAACTAGTAGAGGCTTAAGATCACATTTCATTTTGCATTCCAAAGAGAAACCATTCGAGTGCGAAATATGCAAGAAATGCTTTTCACAAAATTCATACTTGAAACCACATATGCGTATGCATACCAAAGAGAAGCCATTTGAGTGTGAAATTTGCAACAAATGCTTTTCGGTACCTGGAAACTTAAGAAAACATTTGCGTGTCCACACTAAAGAGAAGCCATATGAGTGCGAAATATGCAACAAAGGCTTTTCGGAAAATTCAAACTTAAGAAGACATTTGCGTGTCCATACAAAAGACATGCTATCCAAGTGTTAAACATGCTACAAACGCTTTGCCGAAAGGTGTTTCTTAGCAACCCATAGACGTGTCCACACTGCAGAGAAGTCAATATGAGTGCGAAATTTGCAACAAAGGCTTTTCGGAAATTTCAAGCTTAAGAAAACATTTGCGGGTTCATACTGCCGAGAAGCCATATGAGTGTGAAATATGCTGCAAAGGCTTTTTTGGATAGTTCAAGATTAACAAAACATAGGCAAATCCCCACCAAACGGAAACCATACTTTGAAATGCAATCATAATTTTATATTTTCATACTTTTTCGCAAAAACTGAAGCGTGACCACCAAGCACTCCTTGGTAGGAACATCGTGTTAGTGAATTTTATGAGAGAACTTAGCTTCAAAGAGCGCGCTTCAAACTTAAGAAAACATTTGCGTGTCCACACCTAAGAGAATCCATTCGAGTGTGAAATATGCAACAAATGGTTTTCGCAAAGTTCAAACTTAATAAAACATAGGCAAATGCACATCAAAGAGAAACCATGCTTTGAAATGCAATCATAATTTTAGATTCTCGTACCTTTATCCTAAAACTGCAGCATGACCACCAAGCGCTCTTTGGTAGTAACTACCTCATAACAGTAGTTCATTTCTGAATTTTTACGAGACACGTTGCAGTAGGCCTTTAAATATTTCTTTACTCATCCGTAAATAATTTTTAATAACCTGGAGTCCTATAACTGCAATCTATGTTATTCACGGCATATGTCTAAATTTGGTTTTTTTTTTCTTGAAGCCAATTTTTGACTCACGTTCGTCTCCATTTTCTAATTTTTGAATCATCATCCAAGCACGGAAAAACATATACCATCATCATCGTCATTGATTTTCTAAAATTCATTTTCACTGATTAATTCATAACAGTTAGTTTTACACGTAATTTTAAAACTCTTTTTACAAAAATATAAAAAATTTTATTACTTTAAAATTTAGTACTATACCAAATGAAGCTTAGAACATTTGTTGAAACTATCTCATGTTGGCCACGTAGGTTTGGACTCGGAGTTGTGCTAGTAATAAAATCTGCCGAGCCTAACATGTTCGAGTGTGTATGGGGCTTGGTGTGAGCATTGGTGCACATCAACTGAAGCATCACGTGACTACTAGTGAGTTAGAGGTACAATATAACCTTATTATAAGAGACTAATAGGGGGCTGAAGGTTGTCCTTTTAATGAGTCTGATTTATAACAAATGATTCTTATTGGGGTGAACAAATAAGTCTTATGGTAGTTAACTATAAAAAGTGTTTATTATATATCCAATAAACAACATCCTTCAACACAAGTTGGATTAAAAAAATATGCATACATATTGACTGCATTAATCTTTAGAACAAGAAGATTGTTTATTGCTGTTTACGTTGATTATTTTTATTCATTATTTTGAAAATATAATTTATTTTCAGAAGTGTTTGTTTGCTGCGTATTTCTTCAGTTAATAACTTACGGAGGTGACGTAAGTGTTCATAGTATCCAAACACATTTTCATTTTCCTATTGTTCAACATATTAAATAACAAAATTTAAATGGTCTTTCACTTCGCTCACTGACCGATATAAGCGATGTCCATTATAATGAGGTTCTATTGCACTTTTCTATTAACCAATTGTATTCAGTTATAGTTTGGAATCGGATATTCTTCAGTGGAAGTCACTGATAGAACTGTTACTGGAAAATCATCGTTTATAACATTACTACGAATTTGAGTGTTAATACAGTTCTAATGTTTTAAAATTTGAATTTGGAATGTATAAATTTTCAATGTGTTGATGAGTGAAAAATGACTGCAAAATAATCTAGGGCAATGATCTCCATTTTCCTGTATTTCTATTATTTTCTGAGCTGCTGTGTAAAAGATCTAAAATCATGTTTTGTTATGGGAATGTATGAAATTTACCTGTACTTTATTTTTATGGTCAGGTAAAACAAAGGAAAATTTTATCTTAAACTTGTTAATTCAGTAATTGCATTTTTTCTGCAAACTAAATGTATTCAAAATTGATTTTCTTCCTTTCTCGTGTGGTCTTTTTGTGAATACTGCTGATGTATTTAATATTTTATTTCAAACTACTTGACTTTATGTTGAAATTAAACTTTGTCTGCCAGTATTTTTGATGTGTATCAAATACGAAGTAATTTAGAAACAAATTTGTATTTTTTTGTGTTTGAAATTAATCGATAATAAACGTATTTTTGCATTATAGTTAATTCGTTTCAATTTTGTGGTGTCTTAAATAAATGCTCAGCATTAGCAAAAAGGAATTTTACAATTTTTTGTGGATTTTGAAACGTCAAAACATTACAATTATATTTGCCTTTTCATAAACTGTGCAAGTTTTTGCTTATATTCTAATTGTAACCACTACTCAAAATTAGTGTTCTTACGATGTTGCTTAGAAGACTTTCATCAATAAAATGTATGCCGTTTGAAGAATTTGATTTACTGCCGTCTTTTTTAACCGTCTTTATTTAGACAAACTTTTTCTAAAAGTATTAAAGAGTGTGTTTAATCTTATCGGTGAGTATAGAATGTTTTCGAGATACACAAGTGCTGATATTTCTTCCTTGTCAGAACAAAAGAGGTTTAAATCAAAATGGCTACTTCTCTGAACCTAAAGATAAACATTTCGCTTATTATCACAATTATTCCGGAAGAAAAAGCACGCCATGTTACAAGTAATTGTAATTTAAAATCGTAGACTCATTTAGTTTGGATTTTTAGCATATTATTTGTTTAATTAATGATGCACTTGACTTCTTTGGACCCATCAGAAGTCAAACCTAATACCATTTGCCCTGACACGAAATGTATAATCAGGTGGAAGTAGAATTTATTTTCAATATGTAATAACTGCAACTCAACTCCTAACTGCGGAACAGAAATGACAATGTTCTAAATGAATAAAAATAAGATTTTTCGTAAAGATATTTTCCCCACGCTAGTTGTGGTCTAGGTATTGGGATGTCTACTTATTTAATGATGCTGTAGATAGAAATGTGTATTCTGAAATAAATCTCCAGAGTGTCTACCAGTCATGAAAAAGTCTGGAATTCAGAAAATGGTCACGATAAGCATGAACAGGTCACGAAATTAGCCTCTCAGTCACGAATTTTCCGTTTTTTTAATGTTTCCTTTTTTTTAAACCCCCGTTTGACACCAAATGGACTTATTGAAATGGTTGAGATGTCACCGGAAGCTTGATTAACGTCACGAGTGTCAACTAGCGATGTCGTGAATGCTATCGTTTTTACGGAACTGTCGCGCAAGAAGGAAAAAGCATCTAGAACAATATTTTCCGATGTCGTTTCCGAAACAATTTTAGCTGATGCTTTTTAGAGTGGAATACAAATTGGGACATTCTGAAAATGTGGGAACACTAAATGTTAACTATGAACAATTTTTTTAATTTAACATCAATACGTTTTTACTGTATTGTTTATAGGCCTAGAATACAATATACAATCATTTAAAGATACGAACTGTTCTGCAAAATTATTAATTAAAACATTTATTTACAAGATCTGTAGGTTATAGATTTTTGACATTGCTTTCCTGTAGGTTATAGATTTCGGACATTGCTGCCCTGTAGGTTACACAACTTTGGCATTTCCTAAGTCTAATGATTTTTGGACATTGTGTTATTGATTCTTGAATCATTTATGTAAAGAGACTGAGAATATGATGAATTGATATTATATTGCGAAATGTATCTGATCAAAGCAGTTTACAACAGATATATAACAGGATACTTAAACTGAATTTCACGCAACTTTTTTTTAAAGAAATAAATATATTTAATGTCTACTAATAGGTATAAAAATACGTCATCACTCATTAGTTATAAACTGTCAATGCTTTAAAATTAGAGTAGATTGGACTATTTTAAAATTAGAATTTTGTTTTTCCAGATTTTCAAAAATGGATTTGTTTAATTCTGTAAAATTGTATTACGAATTCCAAGAAATTTGGGTTTGCTTGATTTTTTAAATAATATATATACAGAAAGGAAAACATGATGATAAAATGAAAATAACTTTATCCTGGAAAAGTTATAATTCCTATAGAATTAATCAGGAAAAAAAACGTTCTAAAAATCTAAGTTTCATCTTTAAAAAATTTATTCAAAGGATCATTACAGCCATAAAGCAGAAAAGAAAAATAATAATAATTAAAAAAACAACAGCGAAATTCTTTACAATCTTATTGAGATTGTTGTTACATCACGTTTAAAATTGAGTAACGATCGTCGCCATTTGACATCGATCGTACACGTTTGCTGGACGTGTGCCTAGTAATGGTATTAATATTGTATCTGCTGAATTCAGTTTATTTTTCGATAAAAAAAAAACTATTAATCTGATGAAAGGAGATTGGAGAGAAAATGCACAAAAACACATAAAAATGCTTAAAAACGTTTAAAAACAAATAAAAGCAGTTTAAAGTACCTACTAATATATTTTTTGCTTCAGGTATAGAGCTATTTCGATCGTTACTTTTGGACATCTCGAAACATGCTGGATTGCTTTAGTATTGTTTCGTTGTTAATTCTTCAAAATTTTAAACTAATGATGACATCTACTGATCAAAATAGTAAACAAACTACCCTTATACTTTGTTCATTTTTTTTTCTGCAATTCTGGAAAACACATTAGAATTTATTTTCTTGGTGATATACTGTATTAGTTAACACTATAGATGTCCAAAATCGGACATTTGTGACTAAAGAATTGAATTTTGAGGATATTTACACCAAACTATTGTAATAAATAATACTAATTCTCGTCTCTAAACAGAACTAAAAAACTATTGAGGAAAAAAAATTAATTTTAAGAATTAAATTTATTTGCTGTTAAAGTTTAAAGTTATGAAATCTGTTTTGTTCCCTCCTAATGAGAACTACCCAGCCACTATTGTATTCAAAGTACGATCTTCTGTCCTTGTAATGAATCTACCTATACCAAGAGAATCGGGTCATTTATCTATATATGGACTTGAAAATTCAGAGTGCCCTGCACCTGTAGTTTCGAAATCGAATAATTTAAGGTAGCAAAAGAAAGTGTGTTGTGAGCAGAAATCATATGGGCTTTAAACACAGCTATATGCCATGCTTCTGATAGACATGCCAGCCTTTCCTGTGATTTGTTTCCTGAGATGTTATCAGGTAGTATGATTGCACAAAAGTTTGTTGTTGTTTCTCATGCCTACACTGGCAGACCAGAGGAGTGCCAGGCCCGTCGAAGACGGCAAGAGGCGAGGGGGGTGCGCCTTCCATGTTATTGAGCCCCATTGGGAGGAAGTCCGACTTTGCTCGACATACATGACACATCCGTTTTACAGGAAGGTCCCTTTCATACATCCATTCACTCACACATATCGTAATTTAGATCCCAATCAGAGGCCGATAACCCCCTGATCAGGTACCCCCAGAGGTATTGATTTGGTATGGGAACATGGCTTTGTCAAGATCTAAATAAATGTGATTTTTACTGTGTGTCTTTAGACGAAAGTTTAAATAAAGTAGCACAGAAGGGCCAAATGGACGTAATAATCCGTTATTTGGATTCAACTATACATTAGGTTAAAACGCTATATCTGAATTTTTGTTTTTGGGTCACTCCACAGTTGTTGATCTACACTACTAAGTGCTGATTTTTCATTCCATTCTGGTTAGACTTTGTTCCCCCTAAAGTTTTGCTCAATAAGGTGGATAGAAAATCGTAAAGTTATTGAAAGAGCCATAAAAGTAATTGCATATGTTAGTATGTTGAGGCATTTAAATCAAAGCTATCTGCTTCAAGTAATTTTCATATACAAAGAATTTTGAAATATAAACTTTTACTTTCAAAACTGATGTTCTCACAACCAATTACCTTAGAAGTAGAAACTTTTTTAAGAAAATTTTAGAGTAATCAAACACTTTTGCCTTTTTTGTATGCAGAATGTTATGAAATGATGTGGTGTATAGTCGTTTCATATTAAAAGATGTTATAAAATCTATCAAAAATGCTAGTTAGCTCATTTCACTGTGGAGATAACAAAACAAAAATCAACTTTATGTTAGGGCAGTAAATGTTGCTTTTTGTCTTGCAGTAACCTACAAAGGTGTAAAAGAATGTTTTTTGTGCATTAAAAAATGTGTTTTTTTAATCATTTTACTTAATTATCCATAATTTTAGATTAGTATAATTAGTCCCTTTTTTGTTTAATGTCTTTGTGCGTCAAAAGGAGTATGATATTCTCTTTTTAGTTACTTAACCCAAAGTATTAATGAATAATTAGTTGAGCATTTTAATAGGAATTTGCATTATAACTCAACAAAATAGGTAGTTCAGGAAAGCATACTAGAGCTTCAGCTTCATTTATAAATTCTATATAGTATGTTTGCTGTGGTCTCTATGAATGTTTGCATTGCAAGTACAATAGTTCTATTTGTTACCTTTATTTAAAAAATTTACCATACGAAAGTTTTCTGCTCAAAGAATACTGGGTAGAAATTTGTACGATTGAAAAAATTCCTAATATAGTTTTGGTGGGATGCCACAACATTATTTATCTGACTCTAACATTCACGTCACCGGTAAACTCAAACAAAATTAAACCTCTCGAGAATAAAATGGGAAAATCTTGCTTATTCTTGACATTTCAAGCACGGTTCCATTAACTATCATATGATTGGCTTAGCTAATTCCTGTGTCGCGTTTTCATCTTTTTAAAGTTTACCGAACTGTATCTCCTAATACATTAAGGATTTACGTAAGAAATATTAATATTGAAAACAATCAAAACTATCCAGACACTGCAGTGTAATTTGCTTGTCTCGTGAGAAACAAATTGTAACTTGTACAGGCAAAGACTGGATTTAAATCATTAAAAAAATTGTTTGGGGATCAAATGTATCCTATGTTTTTTTTAATCATGATTTGTTCATACCCTACTACGGTGCTTGTAATCCTACTCAAAGTTGCTGATTTTACCCTAGTTGATATTTTACCATTTCTGTTCCAGGAATTTAACTGTGCCCCAAGGGATCTTGAATTGACAGAAATGTGAAAGTGAATAAAGTTCTAGAACATGTTGAGGCAGATATTGACTTTGGAAGTCTTGTTAAAAATGTATTGCATGGAGAGACTGCTTTCTCTGAGCTGAATCCACCAAATAATGGAAACATCTCACAGATAGAAAGATGTATTCAAATCTGGTAGTTCCAGAAACGTAACAAGGACGAAATTCTAAAAAGCCAATTGTGAGGCAGGACAAGTGTGCTTGAAAAGAAAATACTTCTAAATACGACTTTGGGAAACCTTCAAAGGAAATAAATTGTTCAAATACACAATTTGCAACAAAACGTTATCCAAGTAAATTCCTATTGTATCGGCATAAATGTTTGCATACTATTTGTAGCGGAACTAAACACATCAACCTTCTGGAAAGCTCCTCCAACACAACTCTTTACACAATTGTTGGAATAAAGCATCAATGTCAGAAAATCAGAGCGAAAATTCAGATACAGATGCAGGTTACAGATGCGACCCATTAGGAGATCTGCTCACTAAAGAAAGTGCTCTGAAACAACAGCAGGGGCTTCACAATGAAGGAAAAACTCTCAAATGTACTATTTGCAAAAAAGTGCTTGGAAGCGATGTGAAATTAAAATTAATTAAGCCACTTGAATGTGAAGGATGCAAAACACTCTTTACAAAAAGTTGTAAATTAAGACCACATATGCGTATGCACACCAAAGAGAAGCCATTCGTGTGTGAAATATGCAAGAAATGCTTTACCCAAAAATCGCACTTGAAACCACATATGCGTATCCACACCAAAGAGAAGCCATTCGAGTGTGAAGTATGCAAAAAATGCTTTTCGGTACCTGGAAGCTTAAAAATCCATTTGCGTGTCCACACTAAAAAGAAGCCATATGAGTGCGAAATATGCAACAAAGGATTTTCGAAAACTTCATGCTTAAAAAGACATTTGCGAATCCACACTAAAGAGAAGCCATTCGAGTGTGAAACCTGCAACAAATGCTTTTCAGAAAGACGTAACTTAGCAACCCATAGACGTCTCCACACTGGAGAGAAGCCATATGAGTGTGAAATATGCAACAAATGCTTTTCGCAAAGTACACACCTAAGATTACACATCCGTATCCACACCAAAGAGAAACCATATGAGTGCAAAATATGCAACAAAAGCTTTTCGAGAATTTCATGCTTAAGAAGACATTTACGTGTCCACACTGAAGAAAAACCATACGAGTGTGAAACATGCAACAAACGCTTTGCAGATAGGTTTCACTTAGTAACCCATATACGCGTCCACACTGCAGAGAAGCCATATGAGTGTGAAATATGCAACAAATGCTTTTCGGAAACTTCAAGCTTAAGAAAACATTTGCGTGTCCACACTAAAGAGAAGCCATTCGAGTGTGAAATATGCAACAAACGCTTTTCGGTACCTGCAAGCTTACGAAATCATATGCGTGTCCACACTAAAGAGAAGCCATTCGAGTGTGAAGTATGCAACAAACGCTTTTCAGTAAGGTGGAACTTAGTGACCCATAGACGTATCCACACTGGAGAGAAGCCATATGAGTGTGAAATATGCAAGAAATGCTTCTCGCAAAGCACGAGCCTACGAGTACATTTGCGTGTCCACACCAAAGGGAAGCCATTCGAGTGTTAAATATGCAACAAACGATTTATGCAAACTTAAGAACTGAAGAAGAATATATTCCTCTCTGTTAGAGCCTCTGCCATCCAGATTCCAAAATTTGACTATGCACCAGCTGTCTATTGAATATCCTTGTTTATACTAATCATCACAAGCTGTTCTGTTTATTTTTCAGGTTGCAACCTTTAAAAATAATGATGTTCCTTAAATTTTGCACACCAGTGTTTTTATCTTTTTCCTCATATTGATATTAATTTGAGTTGCTTGCACAAATTGTAGCAATACCTTCATGTTAATAAATACTGACCTCCAGACAATTATTAGACTTGACAATTTGTTTGGACTCCAGCTACTTGGATTATGAGCATGCTGGCACTTCAAAAATCAATTATGTACAGATTTCGTTGCCTACTATTAGGATAGGTTCTAAATACTCTCCACATTACTTTTGAATGAAAGGACAACTTTTCTTTCCATGTCTAGAAACATAAAAGAAAACACCTTAGTAGAATTTAAAAATATTTTTTATCTGAAACTATACCACAAAAAATGGAAAAAAAGTAGAGCAAAAGAATAATTTGTTAGAATTAATTATGATTAGAATTCTGCTACACAAATAAAATGCATCAAAGTTATTGATATTTATATACCTTAATAATAAAGTCCACTTAATAAGAACTTGTTGCTGAGGGTAAAATGGCATGTAATGAATCACACCTTTTAACATGTGTAAAAATGAATTTTTGCTATTTTAAAAGTTAATGAATATTGTTTACATATCAGCAGATAACTTGTTAGTCACTAGCTTGTTTCAGAAACTAATAACAACTTTCTCCACACAAGACAATTTTAAACAACTGTAATCACGTGGCATGTCCTTTTGTCACTAAGTGAAAAACACGATAGTGCTAAAGAAATAAAATGGCTCAAGCTACAACAAACAAAACTAAACCACTGCAATCTAACAATGACGAAATCAAGTAAACACAAGAAAAGAATGAAAGATTTGAACAAATTTCAACACAGCTATTTGTGAAAAAATAACACTATGCCCTACCGTGTTAGATTATTTTGATGTGATATTGAAATAGAAAATACTTTCTATTTCAATTTTCTTGCTTTTTAAGAGGTAAAATTTTAAAAACCATAATTTTAACTACATCCTTATAAAATTAAAGGAAATATGTGAAATGGACGAATATTTAATGACCCTCTAATTATTTTTCACCGATTAGGTTCCTTCTGCATGTCTCCGTTGACGTATCAAAATTTTCCTGAACTCCTTATTTTGTTGAATTATAATGCAATTTCCTATTAAAATGCTCAACTAACTGTTCATTAATATTTTTTGAGTAAAGTAACTAAAAAGAGAATATGATATTCCTTTTGATGCAAAGACATTAAACAAAAAAAAAGGATTGATTATACTGACCTAAAATTACGGAGAACTTGAGTAAAATTATTTTAAAAAATTTCATGATTATTTTATAGGTTACTTACGTTTTGGAAGCATTGAAATTTTATGAGACGTTCGACTACTAAAAATATACAACATACTTATCTCAAATTAAGAATATTGGAAATGCAATAAAACAATAGGGAATATGCACTATGTCACAAAACGTCCTAAAATGGTGCTTTTTTTACAAATTCGATCATGAATAATCCGAAAATCAACTTTAAAAATCACAAAAAGTTTTAATTTAAGCGTTATAAGCGACTAACAAACGCATCAAAGTCACGTGACTGAAAACGGTGTGGAGCCTGGTGTGACGTCATAGTACATGAAATCTCTCACTACATTCACCGGCTGCATGTTATTTCAGGTTGCTTTCATTGATTTTACGCTAATTTTATTTTTTAAATAATTGTGTTGAATATAGTCTTTACATTATTATCAGAAAACAGATTTTTTCTTTAAAAATGACGACTGTAGAACAAGGCTTTGCAAAAGGCCAGTCGGATAATCTACCTAAATTGGATAGTATATCCATGTTTTCTTTCCTGGGAAACCATCCAAATTTTATAGGAGTAGAAATGAAAGGCGCAAAAGCGAAGAGTAAGATAATATTTTGTATAACATATTTATTTTTTTAAAAAATGTATTTTATATTGCTTTTAAAGGCTATTATCAAAAAGTTGTACTTAAGAAAATAGAATATTAATAGTTATTCTATTTTCCTTAATAAGAGAGAGTAACACAATTCATTCTGAAATAGATTTTTTATATAGATAATTGGAATAGTATATCAAATAAGAGCTTAAAATTAGGAAAATAATTTCAAAGTAGATTAAAATTGTAGGGGTATCAAAATAGTGAATTTTGAAAGCTAACTTAAAATTAATTTTCTACGTTAATTTTTTAGCAACATTATTTTTGTTAGTTAATGAACAATAATTTTTTAAATATATTTAAGCGTTAAAACGAAGGTGTTAGCCTCTAGATCGGAAGGTCCCCGGTTCGAATCCGGGTTCGGGCATGGATGTTTGTAAGCGTATACCAGCTTAGGTGTTGCTTCGTCATCTGAACATGGTTCAAAATTACGGTGTAATTGTTAGGGGCAATGATGGCCCTCCCACTGGGTGCTCCTTCACAAGTGGCCATCACTTCCGGCCTTGTAGTGGCCAATGACTTCGGTCAAAATGTGCCCGCCATTAGGAAGGAAAAAAAAAGCGTTAAAACGTAATGTACTAAAGGATGATCCAAAAATAACATGTGCAGAGAAACTTGTTGCGAGAATTGCAACTGCATTAAATATTGAACACAACATTTGGAAGTCCAACATTTTAAACCATGAAGAAGGTAGTGTGATAATTTGATTGAAATTGCAAGAATTTGAAGCCTTGCAGTTTTATAAAATTATGCAAATTTGAAACAAAATTCGTAATTGTTTAAAAATATTAGTTTTAATGCTAAACAAATGAGGTGAAAGCTATGTTGCTTCGTACTGCAAGAGTGACGATAGTCCCAGTAGTTTTCCATGTCATTCTCCAACTATAAAATAAAGTAATATATAAATTTAAAATTTTCACTTGTAGCACTATTTATCAAAATTTGTGAACACAAGTTTTTAACTTTAATTTCTTATTTTTAATAGAAATATTTGTACAATGCTTTTTTTTTTAATAAATTAATTTTACGTTTATTCTAATTTTTCAGTTTTAAAATAATTATATTTATATAAATTTATGTAATGTAAAAAAATATTTAAATTTTAAAATTTAGAAGAATTATTTTTAATTATAAATCTTAATTCTAATGACACTTATTCCATAATACTTATCCAGTTTAAAGAAGAAATATGACACAGTTTTACCAAGTGTATGAATAACTGCAAATTAATTATCATGAGTATAATAATTCAATGTTTATTGATGTTAGCTCTCTCTATATTTTTTGACCAGCTTTGATTTATAAATATATAGTATTCCTATATTTATTTATTAAATTCTTTTTCATGAAACAAGAAATTCTGCATTATGAGTGACTTGATACACTAAGAATGTTTTCGTTTTAGCAAAAACACAAGTAGTCATCCACAAGATTAAATAACACAATTCTTATTTAAAAACAATTAAAAATACAAATAATTTTTGATATTTTAAACTTACCGAAAAATGATCTTCACAGCAATGCAAGCAAGAAGTAGAAGACAGCGTTTTGTTTTTCTTTTCATCTCTTTTCATAACGCTGCACAATCTTCTACGAACTTGTTCAGATTTTGGTACAACAATAAATACTTTTTTGGTGTTTTAATCGTTGAATTATGACACAAACGGAACAATACAATATTTGTAAATCTTCTTTTTAACTATTTTCGAATCTTCCATTGCTGAATTAATCAAAAATCTGTAAAAATAAGACAACTAAAAAGATACCCATAGAGACAACACAGTTCAAGGAACGCTCGATGGGAAATTCGTGTACGATGACGTCACGGGCAAGAATCGTCAGCGACTGCAGTTTTTCGTTGAAAGTGACGTCAGAGCAATTTATAAAGCGTTTTAAATATAATTAATGTCTTCAGATTGCAGTTTTAGTGGAATTTTTCTACGTAGTTTTTCGTGCTCTTTCATTTTAAAATGAATTTGAAAAACATGCATATTGTCCATTCAAGCATGTGTTGCTTTTCTGCCTGAAGAATTGTATTTTAGAGTAGTTGAAAGTTAAGCGAGAGAGAAACAACAACTAAAATTCAGTTTTGATTTCTATTAAAACAAATCATAAAAAGCGATTCGATTTATATATCATGATGTTAAACTCATATATATGAATCAGTTGAAAAGATCGAACAAAATCATTATTTTTCTTGGGGATTAAATAGATCCGGTGAGACGCTAAAAATCCTCCCGATATAAGATTTATTTCAGAATCCAAAATACATATTCCCATCTATAGCATTATTAACTAAGGAGACAACACAATACCTAGACCACAACTAGGGTGAGGAAAATATCTCTACGAACAATTTTGTTTTTTCATTCCTTTAGAACACTGTCATTTCTGTTCTGCAGCTAGGAGTTGAGTTGCAGTTACTACATATTGAAAATAAATACCTGTTCCACGTGATTGTTTTCCCTATAGCTTTATAATAATGTTTACCTTACTCCTCAAATTCATATTATAACACATTATTTGTACTTATGTTGATACCTAAAAGCATTAAGTATTGTATTTTGGAATATTTTTCTTCGCTTGAACTTCTAATAACGTCTTAAATGTCAAATCCGTATGAAAAGTGAAAGATCATTGAAAGTATTTACATAGATATGACATATTCTCTAGCGGGCAGACGCCATCTGAGATGACGTCGTAATCGTAAAATACACTCATGTCCATAAATTAAGGATAATGCCAGGCAAATAAAGGTTCAGAAACAAAATAAATGAGACTTATTCATGAAGCCCATTTATTAAATAAAAGATAAAGAACAAAAAGGAAGATGTATATATGATACCATTCATAAAAACTACGATTTTTGCTCACTGGAGCAATTACAAAAAATATCGACCTTAAAAAAACTTAACATGACATGGTTGGTTGATGGTCAATACATTGTACGTCTCCAAGACGATGAAATACAGTCCGTACAACGCCTAGGCATGCTGCGGATCAAATTATCGATCTGATCTTGGGGAAGAACACTACATTCAGCAAGCAATGCTTTCCGAAGTTCCGATACACTTGTAGGAGGGGGTTGTCGGGCTGCATCTCGTCGGCCAAACATGTCCCACGCCTGCTCTATCGGATTCAAGTCAGGTGAGAATGCTGACCATTCCATACTGGGGATATCCTTAGATTCAAGGCATTCGTTTACAATGTTTGCACGGTGAGGACGGGCGTTGTCATCCATAAACACAAATTATGCGCCCTAAACAAATGTACATGTGTTTCAGAATGATTTCCCTATAAATTTGGCCTCTCATGGTTCCGATTTGAACATGTAGATCTGTTCTGGAGCCCAATATAATTCCGCCCCAAACGAGCAATCCTGCACCACCGTAACGATGTCGTTCAATGATGTTGTCTTGGTGGTAGCGGGTACCTGGCGTTCTCCATATGAACGTACGCCGTGAATCAGACTGCAAGCTAAAGCTGGACTCGTCGGAAAACATCACACAAGCCCACTGTGACGATGTCCACATTGCATGTTCTCTACTCCAGGCTAACCGCTGGCGACAGGAGTAGCCGTGAGCGGAACACATCTGACAGAACTGTAAATAAACTGTTTTAATACTTGTGATATAAAGTGTTTTTATGGAACTGTTGACTACACCAACTATACTCTGAATACTTCCTATTCCGAAATTCAAAACGGAACAAAGAGGACGATTTTCTTCTTTTCTCCTGCAATTGCTTTGACATTCACCAATAACCCGTTGTGTTACTCCAGTGCGACGTTAATTCATCTACCCACCCTCGATCTATTGCGTCTTGGTGTGTGTTTGGGGAACAAGATTTCAAACCTTTACGTGATACCAAATTTTTACACAAAGAAAGCAACTGAATATTTCGATGAAATCTATTAAAATATTATAGCCTATATATGTTATTTTAATGTACCAGCCAAGTAAAGGCACTTGCAATATAATTCAAACATGTATGTATCAAGTACTTTATCTATTTTTCGAAATTATTCAATAATATGGTAAATGCTTCATCAAATTGCTCTTTTACTCTGCAGTTTGATGAAGCTCGATGTTTAGAGATATCCCACTAAATTATGAATATAGGAAATTATTGATAGAAATTGAATATTAATTTTTTTTATTAGGGTCTTTACGATAAAAAAAACATTTTTTCCAGTAACTTATTTTATCGGGGACGTGAGATTAAAACTAATAATACTCATTGATCTCAAAACGTACATTTAAAAAAAAAAAAAAAAAATTGCAAATTATCCCTCAAGTAAAGTTGCAACAAAAAGGATTTTTTTTTCAACTATTCACATGTAAATTGGGACCTGGCTTTAAAATTAAATGAATAATTTTTTCAAAACCTCTTTTTGTCAGCAAAGCAGTGCTCTGCAAAATGTAGTCAACTTGGCAAATATTTCACAATCTGATGGATTTTAATGATTTGATGTGCTTTTGTTGTATGTTATTAAAAAGAATATCAGGTAAAAAAAATAAATCTTGATTTTTTTTTTATTTAAAAAAATTATACATATTCCTGTTTTGTGCATAAGTCATGTGATTTTGAAAAATTATAACACTGTAAACGTATTGATTCAGTTAACTGGATAGAGCATATATTATTTTGAAATTGTCAGGGAAAAGTTTTCTTGATTATGTGTCAAACAGTGGCTAAAAATAAACAAAATTACCCTATTATGAAATAAAATCTAAACTTGTATTTCTTTTCAAAGAATTCATGTTTTTAAATCTATGGTTTCAAACACAAACACACATTTTAAAACATTTTATGCAAATTACTATAAATTTCAATATGACTTTCGATTTTTTTTTTCGTACAAAAAGAGTTGATTATTGTAGAATCAAGCTTTGAAGATTATTATTATTAGTTGAACAGTTAACAGTTGAACCAATTTCTGTTAAAATAACCCTGTTTTTCTAGGACATTTTTTCCTTCACAAAACTTTAGAAGTTTTCCTGAAATTGACAGGAACGCATTTCATTATTTTCATTTTCATTCAATTGTTGATTTTAACCCGATTCTGTTTTTTGTTATTATTAGGGCAACTTTTTTTGTTCCAGTAAAAATGGGAAAAGTTGCATTTATGAAAATAAAGTTCCATTTATTTTGATACACTAAATTCTAAAATAAATTATTCGCAAAAAATGAAAAAAATTCAAAATATATTGACAATTTTAGTCGTGTACAACAGTATTATAATACATACTGAAATACAGAAGAACGTTGAATGGCCGATCCTTCGCCAATAATTTCTTTAACATTGTGAACCTGCGCCAGCCCCAGTCATATAATGTGCTGCATCGGATAGTAGAAGCGCAAAATCCTTTCGCTCAACATTCAGAGATTTTAAAACAAGGCGAACAACATATTGATGATCGACACTGCAAATTCTGCAGTCGATTACGGAAGTTTCCTCTGAATTATCAAGAGTGCCAACCAATGTGTTAAAGTACTTCTTGACATCTTATTTCACTTTCGTCTGTTAGGACGAAGACCTTCTTAACATGAACTTGTTTGATACGCAATACTTCGGCGTTCGCAAGATAAGACACACGTGATCGAAGGGTTGATTCAGAGAGTAAAAAATGAAATAGTAATTTGATAATAATTAATTTTAAGCTATATTTTAAAAAGTTGCAGGTGGTTGCATTTATGTTGCGGTTATAACTCACTTACTATACACCCCAAGTAGGAGGAATTTTGGTTTTAGTACTTTTATGCAGCTTAGAACGAGTGAAAAAAAATTTGCATTTATTGCAAAAAGTTGCCCTAGTTATTATTCATCCCATCCTGCGCAGTTTTTAGCCATGAAACACAACCATCCATTTCTTCCCGTGCGCGCGGTCATTTCCACAACCCATCTTCCATTCGTATAAGATTTTTAAAGAGGCGGGAAACGACAGGGAAAATGCTTCTTCATTCGACATAAAATGATTGCCTTTTTTGGCAAAAACAAAATGGATCAATAGTCGCCAAAACATTATTCTTACTATGTTACATCTTCAAGCATGCGCAGTAGTAGGAGTCAGACAGTGCAGAGTATAGAGTTCTTCCGCTGTTGAGACGTTCGTATTGTGCACTCTAGCTGTCTCTCAGAAGCGGCTCAATCCCATGATAGTACTTTACGCAAGTCCAACTTGATTGGCTAGTTTCACGGGCTTGGCTTCACTTGGATATCTCGCCAATCTGATTGTTGCAGTAACCATTTGATTTTGAATATGCGCGTTGTTTCGTAGAAATACAATATATACACTAGCGCCTCAGCGTACAGCGTAAGTGTCCAACAAGTTCACTCTGATTTGCTCCTCATATATATGTTGTATGGTTGTTGTTAGTAGTATTTCTTGCCAACTTATATTACGGGTACTTATACTTTAAAGATCTTCTTCTCATGAAGGAACGATGGCCTAGAGTGCCTATATAATAAGAGTGGCGACAAGTGATCAAATTTGGCCCAATGCGCATGCGCGGCAGCCATTTTTCTACCAGAATCGTCTCAAAATAGGTTGCTGGGTGAATTTATATATCATTTCAGGGAGAACAAGAAGCATATGTTTGTTATATTATGGATTCATTCGGTATAAAT
The DNA here is from genome assembly GCA_947359465.1 of Metellina segmentata. Lineage (NCBI taxonomy): Eukaryota > Metazoa > Arthropoda > Arachnida > Araneae > Tetragnathidae > Metellina > Metellina segmentata. Next base: position 110,157,345 of record OX375883.1, read on the forward strand.
TAATCATATAAACACTCAATTACATGCGCAATTGATGAGATGGATTGCACAACGCGCAACTTAGATTGCAGGAAACACCATGTTGTTCAAAAAAAGCTATTTACTTAAAAAGTCTTCAAATTTATGCTGACAAAACACTAAAATAATAATAAAAAAACATTCTAGAACACGAAATGGAACATGAAAAAGCTATATTTTCTATTTAATTTAATATACACACGTTTTTCTCGAACACACAAAAAGTTCCCATGCTAAGTCTACGGGAGCTATAAAAAGACCGCCTCGGGCGGTAGAAAAGGTCTCTAAGCCAATCAGAAAGTGTTTCTCGTATGTCGCCACTCTTATTATATAGGCACTCTACGATGGCCTAATGGCTGAAGTCACCCACCTTCAGATTTGCGTCGATAGCGAAGGATGACTTTCCGAGTTCGAACCCAGCTGGCCGAAAAATTTTTAGATCCTCCAAATTATTTTTAAAAATTCCAATTTAATTCCTTTTTGTTCTAATTTACTTTTCCTAATTTTTAATACCCTTTTCATATTTTTCCAAGCTTCCGTTGACTTTACATAAATAATCTAAGAACCACTCCTGAACTCACTACCAGCTGATATTTTCACGCCCCTCTGCCGTCCCCTTTGCTTTAGGATTATGGTGTCGTAACCACCGCTGGCTTAGGACCATTCTGATGTAACAAAAAGCATACATAAAACACTATTTTATATAATTATTAACATATAATAAAAGGATACAATTTTCGGCTCCCACCTCTACCCACCCATAGCCATGGATCTGAAAAGAAAAGAAGAAAGCAGAAAGGAAGAGATAAATCGCCAACAACAATAAACCTTGATGACATACGTATCTAGGTCATGTGATCCGATTAGCCAATCAAGTTCGACTTGCGTAAAGTACTATCATGGGATTGAGGCGCCTGTGCTCTCTCTCACTATAAAGTTTCAAGCTGTGTGAAGAGATTTTCTAGAGGACTTTTCAAACATTGGATACCAAGACGATCCTCTTGGAATAAATATAAAACTTTGGGCTTATTTTTCAAACGTTTTAGAAAAGAAAGATTGCATGGCTCTTGATTTTCAGAACACCTAGCGAATAGACTTGAAATATCAAATATACCAGTAATCGGTTTTCTTTAGATGCTTGGTGACAAAGAATTCAGGCATATATTCAAACTTTCAATACAAAATCCGTAAGTATTACACAAAAACTAAACCTGTTTTGCTTCCTTTCCGTAAGTGTATTGCGTTAAACACACTAAAGATTAAACAAGTAAGCATATACTTAAATTACATATGTTAAACTTTTTTTTATTAAGTGAAAATGGTCAAAAGGGATTGGATTCATTTACTTTTTTAGAACTCCATTTTCTAAAATATTACTAATTTCTGTTTATTTGTGTCTACAATCTTTCTGGTAAGGTGTTCTTTTAAGACAGATGGAATCACTGCATACTTAGTTACTTGAAATATTTGTCCCTTATGCTTTGGGGGTCCTACGTTTTTTAAGTGTAATACTTGGGTGGTTAATTGGTACAGCTACTCACGTTGGGTTGGCGTGGAAGTTTGGAGAGTGGGGTGCCAGCTCAGGTGTTGCTGCGTCATCTGACCGTGGTTCAAAATTACGAGGTGTTGTCCTCGGGTCTTTCCCTTAAGGGACTGATCCCAGACCGTCGTCAATAGCCCGTTGTGTTGCTCTAGTACGACGTTAACAAAAAAAAAATTACCAAATTGGTACAGCTAGTCTACGTTTATAGCGGTCGCAATGGCCTTGTCGATTTTTTTGGCGCACTTCTAAAGTTGCATGGAAATAAATATTTTTCTTTTTGCAACGGAAAATGAAACCATGAAAACACTTTCATTTTGTCCAAAAAATCGGGGGGAAATTACAAATTTCCGTCTAAAACCGGGAAAATGGCCTTTAATGATCTGGAAAATGATTGATCATGGCTTCTCAGATGCTTTGGAGAAAGTAACCAATAAGATTTGAACATAGTTTGGTTTCACTTTATTTTATGTATTGAATTTTTCAACCGATTTTAAAAGAAAAAGCTAATATTCAACAGGTAAAGAATTTTGTTTCGTCCACTGGCTTAAATTCAAGAATTTATTGCATATGATGTAAAGATTCATAGAGTCCAAGAATGTCTTTTTGTGATTTATTTTCGGACATCAAACAAACAGTACAACACTACAAATAGTAATATTACGCTGAGATACATAAATTCAAGTTTCAAGAACAAGGAGGGAGCTCGTCAAGAATGCTCACACCCGAAGCTGTGCCATTCAGGAAGTCTTTTAAATTGTTTTGAATCACATTACTTTACGAAGGATCACATGGTCTCGCCGAGAGTGTCAGCAAGAAGCTCCACTCTCAACAACACCCACGTGGTACATTCCTATTCTCAACATATGATACATTAAATCACAAATTAATTTAAATCAAATATGTTGGATTATTTGAATAAGTTATTTTAATGCAATATTACTTAAATGCTCTATGTATTAATTTTTACAGTTTATAGTTCTTAAATATTGGTTTTTATTATTGGCTATTGATTGCTAAATTATTTCATCTTAAAAGTGTCATGAATTGCTTAAGTATGACCTGGCATTTTGTAAAAATTTGTCTGGAAAAGTTGGAATTTTATTTCTGAAATAGAGTGGGAACCCTGTATCTAATTAACAATAGGATTGTGATAGGCTTTTTTCAACATCAGGTTCCTAGGGTATGTTTGGTGTAGGTGTTATTTTGACAACTTATTTGGTTTCTCATTGGAAATATTTACTTCTCCCCACAACCTCATTTTGGGGACACAAGAGGTTTTGAGACCCCAAGGAGTTGGCACATCCATGTTTGGATAACAACTGACCAACAAATATTAATAATAATACAATAACAGGTTGATAATAACTCTAATAATAGGTTGAGTTTGAGGTCAGTTCCTACATTGTAGTACAGTGTTTTGGGTTAATTTTGACATAATCTTCCTGATGGAAAGGTTGCCCATTGTTGAATGGTTGGCCTATCAAGCGTGTATGACAGAGGTTCCCAAAGTGTGTGCCGTGGCACCCTGGAGTGCCACGTAGAGAAATTAGGGGTGCTGCAAAGCGCCCATGAAGCAGTTGCTATTACAAGGAGCAAATATCATTCAAAATTTAATGTCACAAAAGAAATGTGAGTAGCTGTATCACTAGCGTATCGCAAGCACTTGTATCGTATTTTCCTATTAAGTACAATTAAAGTTTTTTTGTGAATTTTAAATAAGAGCTGTATTAAATAGATCTATGTTTTATTGCAACATACTGCTCTTATTTCTGCTTCAAATTCGTACACAAAGAATGTACCTTGTGGTGTATACATACACCACAAGGGTGCCGTGAGAAAATTCTAATTCTCATAATGGTTCCATGACTTGGATAAGTTTGGGAACCCCTGGTGTATGATCTATTTCTGATAAAAGAACCATCGCTGTTTTACTTTTGTTTTTAGTATGTTCCAATTGAGTAATGGATGTCTGTCACTTCCTAGCTTATTTAGTAAATTCTCTGGAAGAAACTCGACTGAGCTTATATAGAAAGAACCTTTTTAGTTAGTTTAGTTATGATAACATTGTTAACAAGATAATATTGTTGTATTTTTATTAAAAACAATGTTAAATTGCTACAAATTTTAAAATTAGTGACATGTTGGTTTTATTACTTTTTGTCATAATTAAGATGTAAACAAATTTCTATTTTAATTAGATTGGACTTTTCAAAGAATAGATACAATTTATAGTAATTTTTTCAGAAATAAATTTATGATAAATCATGCATAACAAAATGAGGGACAAATTTTCCTAACCTGTTTGTATCCATGAGGAAAATGTTAATTTTCATTATGTATGTCAATTGTAAAGTTGAAGCAATTATTACCATTGCAAAGTTATATTGCAAGAATGTTAATATCTAAGCATTTTATTACCTGAAGGTCTATTTTTACTTTGAAATGCTGTTTTGAGTGTTCTTTTGTTTTTTGTTGAACTTAGTTTCTATTGATGGTAGACTTTTTCCCCCAATTTCAGTGTCCTGGTAGCATTACTTGGTGCCTCTTTTTTTTTAAGGAAAGCAAACAGCAAGGAATACGAGGAAACCCTCTTAAGAAGGTAAGTGGTAGAGTGTGAAATTTAGTGTCAAACGTTTCCAAGTGAACCCAATTTGATTCAACGCTCTCCAAAAATTCAGTAAACAATTGAGAGCAATAACTTAAATATTACATTCCTACCAATGAAATGCCCCCGAATGTGTAAAAAGTAAGTGTAACAATGATTACAATGGAGATTTTCAGATTAAGGTTTGTATAGTGGGAATTTTAAATGTTTACTAAGGAAGAATGATTAGAGCTTAATGCGTTGTTTTTCCGTAATTGCAAGGAAGACAGAGTGCTGGTGATATATGAACACTTGTGTATTCACTTGAGAATATATATATATATACATATGTTTGTTATGGCAATACTGGTGGTTGTCAGTACAACGTTATTCAAAGGCTGGTGGATTTCCAGCAGGAGTTGAAATGAATACTTATGATACTCTAGTCTTTTTAACAAGCCACACAGAAATCGTCCAAGAATAGAATCGTTACTTCTGTGGGAGGTGACAAGTCTCGCTAGAAATATGAAATTGTCAAAAATTTAAGGAGGGGAGAGTGTAATTCAAAGCATTTCCATACCTGAATTGTTGGGCCACGCCAGACAGTACAGTACAAAAAAATAAAAAACGAAAACCTTCTTTCGTGCGAATTTTGAGAAATGAATAGTTTATCTGGCCAAGCACTGCTTGAAGTGAGAAGGTTGGCGACAGCATTTGTGCTGTGGTTGGGTGGAGTATCGTCCTACACCAAAGACTGCGATTCCACTCCAATTCTGTCGGCCCCAACAGACGTGGTAACTTCACACATCTGGTTTTCTCATTTGGGGAAAGTTTCGCTAAGCGATTTTGCAGATGTGAGATTGGAGCGTCTTTTGAATCCACTCCAAACCGTTTTTCTCCTATAATGTTAAAGTGGGAAATTGGGTTCTGTTCTTCGCAATTGATACTAAATCATGGAGAGGATGGATGTCGTATGACAGTACGAACAGTAGCAAGGGCTTTTTACTCCAACCAGACTCCTGTGGAGTGTAAAATTTGTAACAATTTGCTTTGATGTAAATCACATTGAAAACAGCTCATCCAAGTGCATAGGGAGAAAAAAAATATACCATGTGCAAGAAAACATTTATGTTAAAAAGTATTGTAAACAACACATAGATCCAAACAGGTGAGGATCGTTTTATTTCTGAAACATGTGACAAAAGGTTTTTGAATATTACACACTTCCATAGGCATAGGCAAACTCACTGGAGAGAAGAATGAATGTGATTTATACGGTCACATGTACGAGTTGTAAGATGTGATTTTCTAAAATTCTGTTTACAGAAAGAATGTTAACTTGCAGTAAATTTTAAAATTTGAGACTTGCTTTATTATATTATAATTTCAACTACTATATTATTTTATTTCTAAGTTACTATTTAGTAAATGTAGCATAAACTAATTTATTTTACGATTTACTATTGAAATTCCCTTTGTGCATGATGACTGTTAACGCTCTATCTCAATTCAAAATTTATTTGTACACATGCAAGCTGCTACTAGTATTCTAATCATCTGTTAGCTGTTTACTAAATAATGTTTTTTTTTTTTAAATATATTTTTGAATTGCAACTGTAATATGTTACAATATACACTTTACGTTTTCAAAGTGCAGTGGAATCGTTTTCTACTGAGTTATGCATTTGTATATGTTTTTGTGTGATCTGTATAAAGTGTTCATGTGAAATTAATTATGTAATTCTTAAATGAACATACTACTTCAACTGGCAATGAGAATGGGATCAAGGCTTCCAGATTACTTTTGAAATTATTACAATGAATTACTTTTGAAATAATACAAATATTGAATGTCTGGAACAAGATGGCCACTATTGTATCAATTTCAGAATTTGAAGCATGTACAATGTGAGATCTATACATAGATTAGATCAATTAAAATTCCTGAAGCAAATAAGATTAGAGAGCATTAAGGAAACATACAGCATTGCTGTTCGAAACTTAAAAACTCTGAGTGTCTCCCAGAACGTATAAAGATTTGCTAAAAAGCCTTTTCTGCGAAAAAAACCTCTGAATATTTTTGGATATTTCAATCTTTCCAACTAGTACAGAATTCAAACGAAAGCATCATTAGCAACTTGACAGTTTTGCGTCATTTTGCATAATATTTCAATTTTGAAATATGCTGCAAGGTCACAAAAATTATCTTTTAAGATAGTATTTACAAATCCTTGGCTGCTGCTTCTCAAGTTAATAAAATGCAAGCAGGCCTCCCAGAGGTGACTAAAAAAGCAACTATTTTCAAGGCAAGGCTACTATGGCGACTTTTTTCAGAAAATTAACATTGAAAAACGTCAAAAGCAACTATTTTGAGGGGAAAAAACAACTATTTTCATCGCAAAGCGACTTTATCTTAGAAACTCGATATTTGCGCTACATTTATCAATTTATGATCGTTTAGTATCATTGAGGCATAATAATCGATTATAGCCGTGCATGAATATTGGAGCAAATCGATATAGTACGGACAATCGATTTTTACTATTATTTTCTGCGATATTTTGTGACAGTTCTTTTTGTGGGGTCAGGTGTGACCACTGCTCGCTAACCCCCTGTAATTGCTACGAATTCCTTCCCAAACCAAATGTGAATTTGAGCCTATTGGATAACAGCCATCATGGCGTTGCGCGTGGTGTTGGTTTGCTTCGCAAACCAAATCTTATTCATGTAATCTCGAATTAAACAAAGGTCATTCTGCACAGCAGCGTTCGTATTGGAAAAAGTATAAAATTACAATTTAAAAATTATTTATTTAGAGAAAATCATATTTTTAGATATCAATGTAATGTAATGTGAAATTTTCCACAGATTTCAAATCCTTTGAAATTTTTACTATATCTTTAACGGTCTAGGAGATAGAAAAAAGAACCTAAAGTTAAAACTTATTTGTTTTGTCTGCCTGCTAAAATCGTTCCTCTGCAAAACCAAACGGAAGCGGAAAAAATAAATTTAGAATACGTAATCTTTCATGCTGTTGCCATTAAAAAAAAAACAATAATAGTTACATTTCCTTTGAGATCAAGTGATGAGTCATCTGCCATCTGCTATCGATTTATTTCCACGCAATTGATCTGTCGTGGTTTATTTTATTCCTGAAAAAAAAAAGTGCTTTTTTATTCTCCAGGCCAAGTTTGTATATTCGCAATCGTTAAAGATTATGTGAAAATTTCAACAGATTTGAAATCTGCGGAAAATTTTACACCAGTCCGATACCTTAAATGCGATTTTCTATAAATAAATAATTTTTCAATTGTATTTTTTATATTTTCGCTTATTCGGTCGACCTCAAGACGATTCCACAGTTTCCTCTAACTTGGAGTTGGTAAAGATGTTTTTAAATATATTTTGTTGACTCCTTTTCGCTAAATCAGCTTTAACTTATTCATTCATTGATTGTTTGGAGTGCTATATTTGAGAATGTGAATATAACTTATCAGGAGTGTTAACTCTCCAAGTGGTTTTGGAGTTGGTAAAGATGTTTTAAAATATATTTTGTATCTAAATTTTGTTGACTCCTTTTTGCTAAATCAGCTTTAACATATTCATTCATTGATTGTTTGATCGCTGGATTGTTTGGAGTGCTATATTTGAGAATGTGAATATAACTTATCAGGAGGGTTAACTCTCCAAGTGGTTTTGACGAGGTCCTTCAAGATTTATTCAGTTTTGATAATGACAAGAAATCTCCTTGGATAATGCTGATATTTCACTGATGATGAGATGAAAATCTGGTCAATTTTCTACTACTGACAAAATACATTCTCAAGACAATCAACAGGTCGGTTTATCTCCTGTTGATTCGCGTGGAAAATTGCTCCGTAGTTAGACAACCTTTAGTGCAGAAACAGTTTTAGGTAGTGATTGTAAATAAAGTTTCGTAAAATTAAAAACCGGTTTTTAGGTTTTCATTTTTTACAAAACCAGGAAAACCGGTTTTGTATAAAATATGAAAATTGACAGATTCGTATAATAAACATTTAAATAAATTTATTTCTGAAGTATGTAACATTTTTACATGCATTTTGTACAACGATTATCATCTCACTAATTTAGCACAGAGAGAGAGAATGAAGTGTGTCGCTTATTTTGTTGTTACAAAATATCTCGCATCCTTCGCAAAAAGATAGTACTGCTCATGCGTTAACTCTCAAATGAGAGTTAATACACCGATTTCGGAGGATCAACATTTAACACCGAAAACGACGGTTTAAACCTTGGAACAGGCATTGTGAATACGGTTTCTTCGGTAATCCAGGGATTGTCGTTGATACTCGGAGTTGTGTATGCAGCCGTCAGTTGCTGAAGTACACCTACCTGTTATTTCTGAATATATATGTTTATTGAAAATTTCAAACGGTTGAGAAAAGAAAACAATTAATTTTTTTAATCAGAATTACCCAATGAACAAAAAAAATTGACAATGACATGTAATAATGATGAATTTTTATTACGATAGGTTGGTAAACACTAACTTCTTTTTATCAGCATGCGACATTATAGTATGTTATACCTTGTGGGGTGAGTTTCTCGTTACGTCTGCGAAAGTGTGAAACAGGTTTTTCGGCTTCTCGAAATTAGAGTCGGTTTCCCAATCAACCGGTTTTGTATGGTTTGTTTTCCTACTTGAATTTTCCTTTCCACTCTTTGCAGTTTTCTGTAGCTTTTTCTCGACGAGGTACTTCATTAACAAAATTGACAGATCTCGATGGACGAGTCATCTCGTCGAAACATTTGGAGGGTTATAATCATGGAACCATTTTACCGTACTACTTTGCCATTTTTATGTGTTAAAAGGGTTCTAATGTTTAAAATTTGAATTCGGAATCAGTGGAGTTTAAATGTCTTGATCAGTGAAAAGTGTGAATATTGTCAGTGCAAAATAAAAATAGGGCAATGATCCCATGTACAGTAATCTGAGCTATTGTATTGACAAAATATCTAATATAATAGAAATATATAATAGTAATTGTGTAGTTGGGAATGTGAAATTTACAAACTATTTTTAACGGTTAGGTAAAACAAAAGTGAAATTTTACCTAAAACCGTCAATTTATTGGTACGTTTTTGTCTGCGATTTAAATGTTTTTAAAATTGATTTTCTTAATTTCTCATATCTTACTTTTTTTGCATGCTGCAAATGCAGTCAATATTTTATTTAAAACTTTACTTGGCTTTTGTTGAATCTAAACGTTGTCTCCCATTATATGAACAATTTTTGCCCTGTAAAGCTGCTTCAGTTTTTTTTACCAGCATTGATCGAAAACCAAACTTTCCAATGAAATAGTTTTATCAGAATTGCTCGAAAAAAAATTTTTTTCTATACAAATTAAATTATAATATTCAAGTTTGAACTGACTTTTTATTTCTTCCCATGATGTTAATAATTTATAAATATTTGATTGATGAAGAAAGAATATTTCTGTACTCAAATGGCAAAAAAATGTTACATGTCATTTTTTTTTTTTTCGTGACAGCAATTTTAAGATTCAACATGTGGTTTTTGGCTTGAATTACATTTTTCCACCTTTGTTTTCTCATAAACTGAAAGAGAAAGACTTACAACATTTTGCCACCTTCTAAACATTAACAACCCAGACTCCAGAATGCGATTTATCAATTTTTTGGAAAAAGTGACTTATAACATTTTGCCATCTGAGCAGATTTAAAATATTTAAGTTTGCATAGCTTACATGCCGATTTGTTTAGTGGTTGTAATGGAACACGAAAAGACCAAACAAAACGCTCATTGATCATAAAAGCGCAATTTTGCTATTAGATATCCGACACCAGAATTAATGTTTAATTGTTTAAATTGATTTTCAGTTCTCTGTTTGTGTATTTATTTTGCAGATTTTACACCAGATTGTTACTTTAATGTGATTTTCTTTAAATAAATAATTTTTTAATTGTAACCCTTGTCATGTTGGGTAAAGGTGGGACTCGTTCTTAAAATTATAATTTTTTCTTTCTAATCTTTGAATATTTAAAAACAGACATAGAACTGTATAACATTTTTGACCACAACCCTTGTTGCATTTCACTTGAAAAGGACCATCTTATTCAATGCCTACCTTGGAAAATGCTCGGGAACGTGTCACTCATAAAACCGGTAGATCAGCCATCATTTCAGAAGCTGATTTCTCACAATTTTTAAAACAAAAAATGCATTCGATCAATTCTCCTAACAACATCTTTTCAACTCAAAATCCAAAAACCTTTGTCGTTTAGAAGACAGCAGAAGTTTAAGACCAGGATTACCAATTTGAATACCACCATCCTAATCAAGAAATGGGTTTAGAAACAATAATTTTCTTTTGTTATGCAGAGGCTTGTTCTCAAACAGACAATGCCTGTCTTCTTGAAAGGCAGCAGCTTGAACTTTCTCTGTTGAACAGAAACACCATGCAAAGGTTCGATGCAATTTCCTGAGGAAAAAGAATTTTCGAATGACGGGAGTTCTTTCAGCAAACATGCAACAGCGGAAGCAATCTGCTTCCTCTCTTCGCAAAGCACATTTTCAGAAACTGTTTATGTCACTACACATTGGATCACTAAAAACGATGAATCACTTAATCCATGGTAGCAAAAAATGTCGAGGAACCTGAAATGGGAAATCAAATTCTGACTTTTTTTATTGGTCTTAAAGAGTGATAAGTTCTTGTTCCTGTTATTGTATTTGCCATTGCATACATAGCTGCTAATTGATTAGTATAAATTACATTTTCGCTATGAAAAAATTTCAGAAATTCTGCATTTTTTCATGGATAGGAATTTTGGTTTTGTTAGTATTTGTGCGTTGCAGTATGTTACCTATTGCAGAGATATTATTTAGGACTAACATTTTAATTATTTATTATTTCCTGCAAATTTGAGACATTGGATTGCAAAATATGAGACATTCGAACAACTTTACTTAAATCTTTGATTGAATATGAAAAGATTTGTAGAATAAAATATGCAAAACAAAAGCTTTTTAAGTAATGTGTGTAACTTCTTATTTTATAATGAATTAATTTTGTTTCTGTTTGTATTTACGTTAACAGTATTTTATCTATCGCAGATATATTATTTAAGAGTTCAAATTTAATGAATTATTTGTTCTTTCAAAATATCACCATACATGGTTAATTTTTGGGCGGTATATGTATATTTCGATCAACTTTCTTTTCATCTGGTTCAATATGTAATGAGGTGTATAATGCTGTTTCATAAAAATAAATAAAATATACAAACAAATATATTTTTAAGTAAGGTGTGTTAGTTTTATTTTAAAATGCCCGATAAATTTTTTTTTTAAATCACATTTTCTGTTATGTTAAATTGAAACGAGTAGCTATATCTTGTATTTAAAATGTATTTCAAAATTTAATGTTTCATAGGTGTTATTGAAAACTATACTCCATGGTCAAGACCCTACAACTATCATTGTAAATAGGTACTTGGTTTCCGTTTAGAAACCGGATCTCCGAATTTAATATGTTTGTATTTTAAATAAGACTTTGCAGTTCTTAGAATAATATGACAGTTAGGAATTTTTATAAATTGAAATTTTTTGTTTTAAGTTACAGAAGGTCGAGGTTGCTTACACTATAAATTGAATGTGTTTCAACGAAACTTAGATATATGTGAAACATTCGCTGGATGCAATAATAATCCATTTTAAAATCCTCTGTAACATTGACCTTAAAATTAAGGTACGGATACATTTGTAATCACTCAAAATCGACTTCTGTAGTAGTCACCTTAAAAATTGATGTCATAAATAAAAGTTTATGTACGTTTTTTAGTAAGCTTTACTGCGATTGAACTACTTGAAAATATTCGCAAACTTATTGCCTATAGGATCTCAAAAATTGCTGTTTTTAATCTGAGTTAAATTTATTGTTTTTATTCCAGGTGTTTTATATTTCTCAAAAGCCTATTGATAATCCAGGATCTCATATTGACAGAAATGTGAAAAGCTTACAAGTGAATAAAGTTCTAGGAAATGTCGATCAATTGGATCTGCTGGTCAATAGGATAATCAAGCAACGTGATCTCATCGTGATAAGATCCCCATACGACAGCAAAAAAATGGATTCTCACACGAGCATAGAAATGCACCTGATGCAGTACATTTAGTTGTTGATCAGGTCGTAATACATAATATAAAGGTTCTGACACAAATACTGGTTTTACTGTCCAGTGATTCCTCAAACTTCTAAGTTTCAAAATGAGCGTTCAGTGCTAAGTGATTCCAGAGAAGAAATACTAGAGCGACTAAATTGAGAGGAAGTGGTGTCATACAAACAATGGAACCACTTATAGGCAACTGATTGACATCCAGAGATCAAGGAAGAATGCTCAATAACAATGATTCAGTTGGTGTCTTGATCCACATTGAAAGTAGGGGAGAAAATGTGCCATTTGAGAAACCTGCGTTGTTTGTTTGTGAAATGTGTAAAAAGGTATTTTCACAAGAATCACACTTACAAAGACATTTACTTATCCACACTAAAGAGAAGCCGTACCAGTGTGAAATATGTATGAAAAGCTTTTTACAAAATTCATCTTTAGTCAGACATCTACTCGTACACGCTGAAGAGAAGACATCAGAGTGTGAAATATGCAAGAAATGTTTTTCGCGGATGGGTACATTAGGAAAAAATGGATGTACTCAGACTGAAGAAAAGCCATATGAGTGTGAAATATGCAAGAAACGCTTTGCACGAAATTATGCCTTGGGAGTACACAGGCGTGTCCACACTGGAGAGAAGCCATATGAGTGTGAAATATGCAACAAACTATTTTCGATTAGCCAAAACTTAAAAATACATAAGCTAATCCACACTGGAGAGAAGTCATTTGTTTGTGAAATATGCAAGAAATGCTTTTCGAGCAGTCCATACTTAAGAAAACATATGCGTATCCACACTGGAAAAAAGTCATATGAGTGTGAAATATGCAACAGATGCTTTCATGAAAGTTTTAACTTAAGAACACATATGCATGTTCAAACAGGAGAAAAGCCATATGAGTATGAAATATGAAACAAACGCTTTTCGGAAAGTCCGCCTTTAGCAATCCATAGACGTGTCCACTCTGGAGAGAAGCCATATGAGTGTGAAATATGCAACAAATCCTTTTCACACAGTTCACACCTAAGGAATCATAGGCGAATCCACACTCAAGGGAAACCAATCAAGTGAAATATGCAATAAACACTATTCAGGATTACGAAAACATGTTTATTCAAGCTGTAAAGAAACCATAAGAGTGTGAAATACGTCAGGAACCATTTTGGGAAAATTTGTCCTTTGAAAACATAACCACATTTGTTACAAATCTCATTCAAGGGCAAAATATTTGTAAAGGTTTTCGTAGTTCAAAAATGTGAAGTCATACTTAAACTTACTAGTTCGCAGTGAATGCATATCAATTGGAAATATTCAAAAGAAACACTTTTCACAAAGTTCGTATTAACCGATATGCTTATCTGCACTAGAAAAAAGCTAAACGAGTGGAAAATACGTATAAAACAATTTCCTGAATATTGGTTCAAAAGACGTGCTTATTCCCATTGAAGAATAGCTATTCGAGTATGTAATATGGAAGAATCGCTATTTACAGCATTCATACTTGCAAAGACCATACTTATGTTCACTAGAGAGGCCATGAGAATGTATCGAAATTCTTTTGGGAAAATGCACGACACATAAAAGCCATTTCATTTAAGCCTACATCTCTAAAGTGTGCATGAAAATGTTTTCTGAAAGTTAGAATATTTTTCACATTTGAGTAGGAGTATGAATTGTGCTGGGAAATATTTAATTCTAGAATATTGCCAGGGTCGAAGTACTCTTCTAAATTGTGTCCAGTAATGGCGTTGGGAATCGCGTTTTTAACTGTAATTTTTTAAACTGCTGAATCCTTAAGTAGTTTGAAGATATTAATTGATTGTTTAGTATTTCATTTCGGGATTTTTTGGGAATGCTATATTTGAGAATGTTAGTAATAACTATGAGTGTAAATTAGGGTGGTCACAAATAATCAATTTTCGAATTTCTACCGGGCACCCCTCTAAAAGTTGCCAATGGGCTAGAAAATGTGATAGCCAAAGTTTTAGCTCATTCTGATAATATTAACACGTGCCTCATTGAGGTTAAAATTAAGAAAAACAGTGATTTTTGCAAAAAAAATCGTAGTTTTTACACTTTAAATTGAAACTTCGTCCTAGAAACCTGGTTCTTGTCTTAATTCATAGGAAATTTTATTGACTTGAAGTTTGATCTCATCCACCTTTTTTGCTAAAACTGATAGAATGGTATTTAGCATTTTACAGGTAAGATCGTTATTCAATTACATCTGCTTTCCAGATTTTGCTTTTGTATTTTTCATTTTGTACATTAAATAGGCTTTTGTTAGAGGTATTTTCAAAAATAAATCCAACAGCATTCAAATTCAAAATGAAGGAATTAGGGGTAAAGAAGAGGAAGCAAGGAGTAAAAATGACAACAAATAGTGTTCAAATGTATTTACCGATTATATTGTTGAATTATACATCATTACATTATTATTATTTAAATATACAAATTAGGTGGTAATTACAAATTAAAGTGGTAATGTCTTAGATACTGTAGCTTTTAAATAGTCTTAAAAAATGTTCTTACATTCAGATACAACTTGTTAAAGTACTTCAGATACAACTCGTGAGTGGTATTTAGCATTTTTCATACATTAGGTCATGACCCACAGAATTTAATTCTAGGTAGAAGTGTCATATGTCTCCGCAACTGATCTCATCAAAAATAGATTTAGAAATTCCGATTTACAGGGAGCTGTTGTGCACTGGGATGGGAAATTGCTTCCAGATTTGTTGAGTGAAGAAAATGTGGAGCGGATAGCGATTTTGATTACATGTGGCGATGAAGAACAGTTGATAGGTGTTCCAATCCTTGAAAATATTACGAGGATAATTCAGGCAAAGGCTGTATTATCAGCAGTTGAGCATTGGGGGGGGGGCAATTTTGATACAACGGCAGTACATACTGGTCGGCTTAGAGGAACCTGTGTTTTGCTAGAGCAGTTATTAGAGAAAAACTTTCTGAATTTAGCATGTCGCCACCATGTTTTAGAAGTTGCTTACAAAGCAGTTTTTAATTACAAAATGGGCACATCCACTGGTCCTCAGCCAGATATTTTTCGAAAATGCCAGACTGGGTGGTCTAAGCTAGACATGAAGAAATGCAAACAGGTATAGAAGATGAAAATATTAGAAATAAAATAAGTTATCCAGACCAAATTTCAAGTTGTCTTTTTGAACAATTAAAAAACCGACAGCCCAGGGATGATTATAAAGAATTCATCCATATTTGCTTAATTCATTTAGGGCGTCTTCATCAAAAAGACATTACTTTTAGAGTACCTGGTGCTATTCATTACGCCAGACGGATGGCAATTGCCATTTATTCTCTTAAAATTCATACTTTCAGGGATCAATTTTCGTTACTGATTTAGAGAGAAAATGTATTGCATATATTTGTTTATTTATAATCAATATTTATGTAAAAGCATGGTTCAAACCCACTTTGGCCCCCAACCTAGACCTACAATTATTAAAATCTTTAGTTAGATACAGGAAAATTGATAAAGAGGTTGCAGACAAGGCCCTGTCTAAAATAATAAACCATCTGAGGTATCTGAACTCGGAGCAAGTCGCATTTTCATTTTTCGATGATATTTTGGGGCAAAAATGCCAAAACAAGCATGGCTGAAAAATTGAGGTCCGAAGTAGAAAATGATGAAGATGATTGTGATGTAAAACTAAAACTCAATCTCCCACAAGTTGTTCAAATGTTAATTATTGTTAACATTGCTTTTGTAGTTGTTTTGTTGGACAAATAAGTTAATTATTTTGTTTCTGCTTGAATTCTAAATTTTTTTTAAGAGATTTGAAATCGATACAGATTTTTAAATACTGATCCCGATGTATTGTGTAAAAATCAAAATAATTTAAAAGTTAAAAAAAATAGTAAACGGTTTAAGGGATGTTAATGATACTGCTGAGAGAGAAGTAAAATTAATTAAAGACTTTAATTCCTCTTTGACGAAAGACGACGAACAACGGCAGTTCCTTTTACAAGTAGTATCTGAATGTAGACAAATTTTTCGGACTCTTCAAAAGCTACAATATCTAAGAAATTATCACCTTAATTTGTAATTACCACTTAATTGGTATATAATAATAATATAATGATGTATAATTCAACTATATAATTAATAAATACATTTGAACACTATTTGTTGTCATTTTTACTCCTTGCTTCCTCTTCTTTACCCCTAATTCCTTCATTTTGAATTTGAATGTTGTTGGATTTATTTTTAAAAATACCTCTACCTAAGGCCTTTTTAATGCACAAAATGAAAAATACAAAAGCAAAATCCGGAAAACAGATGTAATTGAATATTGTAATGTTTTTAGGGGCTTTGCATAAAAATTCAATTTTGAGTATATCCACTACGACCTTAGCTGTAAAATGCTAAATACCATTCTATCCGTTTTAGCAAAAAAGCGGATGGTATCAAACTTCAAGTCAGTAAAATTTCCTATGAAAGTAGACAAGAACCAGGTTTTAGGACGAATAGTTTCGATTTTAAAGCGTAAAAACTGAGATTTTTTTTGCTAAAAATCCCTGTTTTTCTTAACTTTAACATCTATGAGGCACGGGTTAATGTTATCAGGTTGAGCCTAGCCTATTGGCAAATTTTAGGGGGGGGGGGGGGAATGCTATGAAAGATTGGGCGGAAAAAAATTTTCCCCATATGCCTTGTGACCACCCTAGTGTAAATCCTACAAATGGTTTTGGCAATATATCCAGTCATGAAGATATTGCTTGATTTTTACTGATGACAAGATCATGATCTGGTCAGTTTTCATGTAATTATCTTGTCCCTTTACATTTGGTCAGTTTTGTGTCACACATCTTGGTGCACATTTACTGAAGGCACAGTCAAAAGTTCAGGATGGTATGATGAGTGAATCACAATTGAAGCCAGTTTTGCACAGGAGTTTTCGAGAATGCGTCCTCCTTTCCAGCAGTGACATGTTTATTCGTGCTGTCTCCAATTTTATCAATTTTGAAGATTTAAAAACTAAAAAATCGTCCACGGGAAAGAAAAAAATTCTCATATTTCAGATACGGTACTATTTCCCCAAAATTACCCAAATCCATGATATCAAGGGTTTATGCAGCGGTTGATTTGGTACAGACTGGTCCAGATACCTTCTCGGATATAATCATCATTCCTTTTCATGTCGATAACTGCCCCGCAGTAGTCAGCCTTTGATACAAAAACGGTTCCAAGTTGTGATTGCACGTTTTAGTAAAATTCAACGCCCGGGCAAGCCGGTTTTTTAAATAACATGAAAGTCGATAGATTGTGTAATAAACATTAAAAAAATTATTTATTTTAGTATGTAACATATTTGCACACAACGATTATTCCTTATTTAGCACAGAATTAAGTGGGTGGTTCATTTTGTTTAGTACAAAATATCTCCATTCTTTCACCAAAAGATAGTACTGCGCATGCGTTAACTCTCAACTGAGAGTTAACCCTTCTTTGCATGATGGTGGAAATTTTCATCATAACATTGAATGCCCAAAAATTATATAAAAGAACAAGTTCACTTTAAGTTGATCGTGTCTGGATACCTTTTTAATGTCCATTGCATAAAAAAAACCATAGCTGTCAAAAATAAGCAAGTGTCACTATCAGTAAAACGAGCTTGAAGTTGTCATTCCGCTGTTTGTTGTAGTTGCAATAAACGTATGATTTCGTTTTTAATTTTGTTTTATTATATCTGAGTTTTCTATTGCTAAAAAAGTGAAAATGAGTGGAAGAAATGTTTGTAACGTGTTTCTGATATTTTTAGAGCAATTTCTGAAAAAGTTTGCGTTTAATTTAAAAAATACCACATGATACCATCCTATTGTTTTTTGCTAAATTTATACTATAAATATGTACTAAGATTTTTTTAACCATTTTTCCTTTAATTTTGAACACGAATTATATCACCTTGATTTATTTGACCAATAAAGTACAACAAGACGCTTGCACTACAATTTTCGGCAACAAACTCAATGAAAAAGTGTGGGTCGTTTGAGTGCTGGGAAAATGTACACACAAACAACATGCTGGGTATTCAATTTCCAAAGCAACGCTCACATTTCTAGTCAAAATTTACACAAAGTTTTCATTTTAATTCTGATTTTAGAGATACTGTACATATTTTTTCTGTAATACAGCAAATTTAGATTTGAAAAACATTTTTTTGGTAACATATTTTGTAAACAATCCCTTCTGCTAGGACACATGTCTTCATTGAGGCGAGCGAGCAGGGGGCAGGCCCCCTAGTTTTATTTTAAACTACTTGGCTTTATGTTGAAACTAAACGAGATCTGCCACTATATGAACGATTTTTGATCTGTAAAGCTGCTGTATTCTTATTGTGTTCAAAATTAACCATTAATCTAAGCATTTTTGCATTATATTTTTCTCGTGTGAGTTTTGTGGTATCTCAATAAATGCTCAGTGTTAGCTAAGGAAATTTTTTGGAGGATCATTTTTGAGGTGTCAAAACATTGCACGAATTAGATATAACTGCGAAAGTTTTCGCTTAAATACTAGTTGTCCCCCTAGTTCTTTAATTTTTAGGCAACTATTGATACAAAAAATTTTGTTGTTGCACTATGTTTATTTTTATTTAAATTCAGAGTTGGTGTCTGTTCTCTGCAAATGAATTAAGTGTCACCATTCCATGTCAAACTTGGTACAACTTATACTTGGGAACCACGTGGGTATTGTTTGCTGTATATTAACCCCATTATATTTGTCCTATGTGTCAGAGGGGGCTAAAAACAATTTGAGATTGCCAGAGAAATAAAATGAAGAAATAATTGTTGCGGGGCACGGCTCTCAATTTGCTTTACCAGTATTGATCAAAAATCGAACTTTCCAACAACAAAAAATTGTGGTATCAGTTTTTCTCGAGTAGCAATTTTTTCCAGAAATAAATTAAAATATAGTATTTATGACTTTGAACTGACCTTTTTACTACTTCCCATCGTGTAAATAATTAAAAGAATATTTTATTGATAAAGAAAGAATATTTAATTTTACGTTTTGTTATGGAACACTAAAAGCCCAAATGAAAAACTCATTGATCGTAAAAGCGCAATCTAGCTTGTCAATATGTCAATATCCGGTGACGCCTGAATTAATTGTTTAATCCGATATTGAATGCGTTTGCGTATTTTTGAGTTGACAGCGATATGTCAACTCATACACATTGCACTCTTCCAAGTATGTGTGCTTTTGTTAATAAATCCTTATTGTCTTTATGAATATTGTTCAAAAGTCTTGTCGAATTGTTCTGTTTCAGATTGTATTCAGGATGTCGAAATTCGACACGTTTGCACATATCTTTTGTTTTTCTGAATTCTGCATTTTTTCAAGGACTGTATCTCTTGAAACAATTTTTTTCATAACAAATTAAATTATAATATTTTAGTTTCAACTGACTTTTTATTTCTTCCTATGATGTAAATAATTAATGAATAGTTGATTAATGAAGAAAGAATATTGAAAATATTTAATTTTGCATAATTGACCTGCCGATTTCTGTAATTTGTTGTAAAGGAACACGAAAAATTCATGAAAACCTCATAGTGCCATTTTCCTATTCGATATCCGGCAACGCCAGAATTTATGTTTAATTTTTTAATTTGATTTTAAATTATGTGTTTATGTATTTAAATTAGCTGAAAATTTTACAACAGATTGATACCTTACTCATTGTTACCTTGACTCATTCTTAAAATTATTATTTTTTTAATGTTTTCAGTATCTGCAAAGCTACGGTTTCCTAAGAAAGCGGAACCGTTATCTAGCAGCCGTAATGTAGCTGTGGATGACGTCACTAAAACGTTGTTTATGCAAAAAGATGGCGTTGTTTGTGGGGGTAACAAATATTAGCGGAACCGCCATTTGCATGACGATTTTCATAGTGGTCACAAACAGTTGGGGAACGTTTTTTCTCCTGTAGCGGCAACATTTCATTTCCTGCGCCGAACAATTCGAGGGGAGGGAAGCAAAACAAACAAAAATTTTATACTGGCATTGTTTTGTTCGTTTTTATAAAATCGGGATCGTTAAAGACAGATTGGAAATTTCAACGGTTCGAAATCTACGGAAAATTATACACCACGTCGATACCTTAAATGTGATTTTCTTTAAATAAATAATTAGTTAGTTAATAATTTATTAAATAATCAAATGGTAAATATTTGAAAATAAATCTGTTTTTGGTATCCATCTGGCGTAGAAATTTACGCTGATTTGAAATCCATTGAAATATTCTGTCTATTTTCAACGATCCCGATGTTAGAAGCTTGGACTAGAGAATAAAAAAGCCACTTTGTTTTGTTTCTCGAATAAAATAAACCACTACAGCCGTCTGTGTTGCCTAAATTCTCCACCGTACTCTGTCCGTCGAAGTTGACACCTCTGGACTCTGTTAAGACGGCCGCCTAGTTATTCCCGCAGCATCATGACGTATCACGGCTCAGCTTTTTTAGGAAACCGTAGCTTTAAGACACGAAAATAACTGTCTAGCACCACCGTACGGGCACCACCGTACTGGCATGCTAGTTATAAATATATGTACTTTTGCAAATAAATCATTAATGTCTTTATGAATATTGCTCCAAAGTCTTATCGGTTTGTTCTGTTTCAGAATGTGTTCAGAAAGTCGAAATTCGACACGTTTGCACATATCTTTCCTTTTTCAGAATTCTGTATTTTTCAAGGATTTGAATTTCGTTTGTTTTAGTATTTAAGCGTATATTGCAAATTGCAGTTCATTATTTAGGAGCTCAACTTTAATGCATTATTTGTTTTCTGCAAAATATCATTAGACTTGGTTAATATTTTGACGGTATATGTATGTTTTGACCAACTTTCATTTTCTCTTTGGTCAAATACGTAGTGGTGTGTAGAAAGCAACTGAATATAGTATTAAAAAAAAAATATTTTTAATTAAGGTGCGATGTTTTTATTTTAAAATGACCGATAAAGTTGGGAAAAAAAATCACTTTACAGGTGGTTACGTTAAATTAATGCCCAGGAATTCAAGCAGTGAGATCATTTGGATTCACTGAAAGAGGACAAAATGGACGGGAACTGAGACAAACCTCGATTTGTATAAATAGAGCCAAAAAATTGTTCGTATGTTAGAAACGAATCGCCAATAATACTTTTTAACACCAGCTCCCCACTTACCGCAAAAATGGGGAGAAGCAGGAGTGTTAAAATTCCATTCGCCTTTCACTTGAAACAAAACTATTGAATTCTGTATCAAGTTTGCAAGAAGCTACAAACCACACTATTTCTGTAAGTTCCTTGTTAGTACCAATAAAGTTCGTAGCACAATCGGTGAAGAATGCAGCTGGTTTTCCCCCGACGACCCAACAATCGCCTGAGAGCAGCAAGGATAATTTTTGTAGAAAGGTGACTAAGTCTAATTTAATAGCACCAGTTGAAAAAGAGACAAACAATACTGTATAACATTTTTGTCCACGACCCTTATTGCATTTAACTTGAAAAGGACCATCTTAATCGATGCCTACGTTGGAAAATGCTCGTGTAGAAGTCGCTATTAAAACTGGTAGGTCAGCCATCCTTTGAGAAGCTCATTTGGCACAATATCTAAAACAAATAATGCTCTCTCGATCAATTCTCCTAACAACATCTTTGCCACTCATTATCCAAAACCTTTGTCGCATAGTAGGTAGCAGAAGTTGAAGAGCATCATGAAGATGTCTAATAAGAAACTTTTGTAATTAAATCAGTGAAATGATGTTTTTTCGATAAAATGATTGCATGTATTCGACTCTGGAAAACTGCCCTTGTTCGAACGACCACCAATTTGAATACCACCATCCTAATCAAGAAATGGGTTAAGAAATTATAATTTCCTTTTGTTATGCAGAGGCTTCTTCTCTCTCAGACGATGCATGTGTTCTTGAAAGGCAGCAGCTTGAACTTTCTCTGTTCAACAGAAAAACCACGCAAAGGTACGATGCAATTTCACAAGGAAAGGGAATTTTCGAATGTGTGGGGGTTCTTCCTGCAAACATGCATCCCCGGAAACAATTTGCTTCCTCTATTCGCAAAGCACATTTTCAGAAACTGTTTGTGTCACTACACATTGGATCACTAAAAACGATGAATCACTTAATCCATGGTAGCAAAAAATGTTGAGGAACCTGAAACTGGAAATCAAATTCGGACTTTTTTATTGGTCTTAAAGAGTGATAAGTTCTTGTTCCTGTTATTGTATTTGCCATTGCATACATAGCTGCTAATTAATTATTACAAATTACATTTTCGGTACGAAAAAATTTCAGAATTCTGCATTTTTTCAAGGATAGGAATTTTGTTTTTGTTAGTATGCGTTGCAGTATATTACGTAGTGCAGATATATCAGGGTGATTCATAAGTACGTATACAGTTTCCAGATGCTGTAAAACAGGAACAGTTTAAGACACGGTCCCCAAATACGAACTGTTTGCTAGGTATACTCATAAAGTTTGTGTCCCCCTCCCGAGCGAAGTGACGTAGGCGATAGAGAGCATGTCACGTGACTAGTCAGTGGAAATCACGAGAAGGCTATTTGTGTTCTTGATTTGAGCAAACGGAATAGGTCACCGTTGTGTAACGGCATTTTCGATCACGATTTGAAAAAGAACCTCCAACCGGAAAATTAATTTTCGATTGGTTTAAAAACTTTGAAACTACGAGCCATGACGACCGAGTGAATCGGCAGATGTCGTCAAAAACTTTATCCTTCCAATTGGTTAATAAAGTCGAAAAACACTATTCTCCAATTGGATGATGCACTATGACACTGGTCAAGTGAAATTACCTCTATTAACATCTTCTTCACCGATGGATTGGACAAAGCGCCGACTTCAGCATGCCAACCCAATGCCCTGTTTTAACACCATGTGATTTTTTTTCTTTGGGGCTACATAAAGTATAACGTATTTAACCCTCTTCTTCCTGTTGATCAAGCGGAGTTGAAACAGCGTATCGCAACCACTATCACTGCACTTGCTTCAGATACCCAAATAAGCGTATGGGCAGAAATGGGTTACCGGTTCGTTGTGTGTAGTGTGACTAAAGCCACGTCCACACCGGAGAAATCGAACTGAACATGGATGATTGATTAACCCCGGCGACAGGTTTGGTTAATCAATCTCTCTGGTTTGACAGCTCGTACACATAATGTACCATGTGCTCGCGTTCAATCTGGTGGGTTGTGTGTTGAAATTAAACTGCAAACTTATTGTTTAAATGTCCCGTTCCGTATGTTGCATAATATTGAATGTTTCTTTCAATTCGGCTTATTTCGGCAAAAACGTATTAATATTGCAGTGCCACAGTTTTAAATTTTCTTCAATTGCAAAAAAGTCGAAATGCATTTTAAATAGCCACCTCTTCTTTATCTTAAATTTAGAAATGCAAAGTTCCCCAATTCCACTAGTAGTCTGAATACACATGAATGAACACATCAATTTTGACATTAATATGGGCAGATTCAGTAATGTTTTAAAGATTAAAAATACTAGTATTAAGCTATACATGTGACAGTTTTATTAAAAAGTAACGAACATGTCCCAATATTCCGAAACTTGTATGACAACTTTTGATCGCATCGAATTTATTTATAACTAATTTTTTTTTTAATTGCACCGTAGAAAAGACTACATTCTAAGGTGTACCGTGAAGATTTCAAAATTAAAACAAAAATAGCAGTAATAAGATATAGAAATGACAGTTTTGACAAAAAAAAATAAGAAAATGTCCCGATTTTTTCGGAATTTCAAAAAATATTCTCAGGAACCAAAAGACTGAAAATGTGTACGTCGTTTGCTCACTCACTGTAGAAATTACGCTTTTTCTACTTTGACTCTTAATAAACCCTAAACTAATAGCCGCATCGTAAAAGAATCTTCATCGCTATCCCTGAACAATTTTGAGCAAACTATGTTTTCAATCCATGTTACGTTTTCATTTTCGTATAATATGTATAGATATATATTATACAAAAGTCATTCTTTTCAGAAAGTGGCGTACGTGTTGGAAAAAAACATAAAAGTTTCAATTTAAAAGTTATTTATTTATGGAAAATAATATTTTTAGGTATCGATCTAATGTGAAATTTTACGCAGATTTCGAATCCGTTGAAAATTTTACTCTATCTTTAAGAACTACATAACTAAACTTAAAACTTTATATGTTTTTTTAGTCTGCTGACAAATCGTTTCTCCACAAAATGAAAACGGAAGCGGAAAAAATAAATTTAGAATCTACCAATTTTTTATGCAGTTAACATCCCAAATAAAACAATAATAAATAAATTCCAATAATTAATTAAACAAAAATGTTTTGGATTGAATTTTATGCATTTTATTTTGCCTATAGGATCTCAAAAATTGCTGTTTTTACCCTCAGTTAAATTTATTGTTTTTATTCCAGGTGTTTTATATTTATCAAAAGCCTATTGATAATCCAGGATCTCATATTGACAGAAATGTGAAAAGCTTACAAGTGAATAAAGTTCTAGGAAATGTCGATCAATTGGATCTGCTGGTCAATAGATTGATCAAGCAACGCGATCACTTCGTGATAAGAATCCCCCTACGATAACAAAGACAATGCAATCTCACACGAGCGTAGAAATGCATCTGATGCAGTAAATATAGCTGTCGATTAAGTCAAAAGAAAGAAAATAAAGGTTCTAGCACAAATACTGGTTTACTGGCCAGTGATTCCTCAAACTTCTGCATTTCGAAATGAGCGTTCAGTTCTAAGTGATTCCAGAGAAGAAATACTAGAGCGGCTAAATTGAGAGGAAGTGGTGTTATACAAGCAATGGAACCACTTACAGGCAACTGATTGACATCCAGAGATCAAGGAAGAATGCTCGATAGCAATGATTCAGTTGGTGTCTCGGTCCACATTGCAAGTAAGGAAGAAAAAGTGCCATTTGAGAAAGCTTCGTTGTTTGTTTGTGAAATGTGTAAAAAGGGATTTTCTCAAAATTCACACTTACAAAAACATTTACTTACCCACACTCAAGAGAAGCCATTCGAATGTGAAATATGCAAGAAAAGCTTTTCACGAAATTCTTCTTTAGTGAGACATCGAATCATACACGCTGAAAAGAAGCTATACGAGTGTGAAATATGTAAGAAACGGTTTTCACGAAATTCTGCTTTAGGCAGACATAGACTGATACACGCTGAAGAAAAGCCTTATGGGTGTGAAATATGCAAAAAATGCTTTTCGCAAAGTAGGATTCTAAAAGAACACTTGCGTATCCACACTCAAGAGAAGTCTTACCAGTGTGAAATATGCATGAAACGCTTTTCACGAAATTCCGTTTTACGGAGACATAGAATCATACACGCTGGAGATAAGCCACATGAGTGTAAAATATGCAATAAATGCTTTTCGTTTAGTTGGAACCTAAGAGAACACATGAGTATCCACACTCGAGAAAAGCCATTCGAGTGTGAAATATGCAAGAAAAGGTTTTCACGATTTTCACACTTACAAAGACATTTACTTATCCACACTGAAGAAAAGCCATTCCAGTGTGAAATATGCAACAAACGCTTTGCAGTTAGGTGTAACTTAGTAACCCATACAGGTGTTCACACTGGAGAGTATCCATATGTGTGTGAAATATGCAAAAAAGGTTTTTCGTATAGTAAGAACCTAACAGTACACATGCGTATCCACACTAATGAAAAGCCATTCCAGTGCGAAATATGCAAGAAAAGCTTTTCGGATAAAAGCTCCCTAAAAATACACTTGCATATCCACACTAAAGAGAAGCCATTCGAGTGCGAAATATGCAAGAAAAGGTTTTCGAAAATGGCTACATTGAGAGTGCATGGACTTACTCACACTAAAGAGAAGCCATACGAGTGTGAAATATGCAACAAACGCTTTGCACAAAAGTCTGGATTAACAAAACATAGACGTGTCCACACTGTAGAGAAGAAAGAGAAGCCATATGTCTGTGAAATATGCAACAAACGCTTTTCGAGCAAACCATACTTAAGAATACATATGCTAATCCATGCTGGAGAGAAGTATGAGTGTGAAATATGCAAGAAAAGCTTTTCGAGCAGTCAAAGTTTAAGAACACATATGCTAATCCACACTGGAAAGAAGGCATATGAATGTAAAGTATGCAACAGACGTTTTTTGCAAAAATCGCACTTAAGAACACATATGCTAATCCACACTGGAGAGAAGGCATATGAATGTAAAGTATGCAACAGACGTTTTTTGCAAAAATCGCACTTAAGAAAACATATGCGTATTCACGATGAAGGAAAACTATTGGAGTGTTAAATATGCAAGAAAGGCTTTGGTGAAAGGTTTAACTCAGCGACCCAAAGACGTATCCTCACTGGAGAGAAGTCATGTGAGTTTGCATTTCGAGCAGTCCATACTTAGGAATGCTAATCCATTTGCCCTAGAGTATTCCAGTAATGGCGTTGGGAATCGCGTTTTTAAATGTAATTTTTTAAACTGCATTATGCTTATGTAGCTTGAGCATATTAATTGATTGTTTAGTATTTCATTTCTGGATTATTTGGGAATGCTATATTTGAGAATGTTAGTAATAACTAATCATCCAACTGGTTTAGGCTTTTAAACCTGATTTCATATAACTACTATCATTTTTTTTCCTTAAACTAGTTTTATAAATTTTAATCTATTAATATTATACATCATGGATTCTGTTGTAATCCATTAAAAAAAATCACTGGGTTAGTAAAGATATGTTAAAAGTGACAGCTAGGATAATCTCTTCAAATAATAGAATTGAAAAAGACATGAAAATGTGCACTTCCCGCAGATTGCATGTGATGATTGCGAATAATTCTCAAGTTACCACATTTTCATGGGGCTTTATGGGCATTTCTCTTCAGAAAAAAAAGCAGATTGGTGTTTGGCTATGAAATCGTGTCTCTTTAGGTTAATCAGTTGTGCTGAAAAATCTTCAACAAATTCCTCTGTGGTTTTTCTAATTGTCTCAAAAGAACAGCGATCTACTGAAATCCACTTCTTCAAGGCTGGTTAGCAAGGCCTCTATGAATTTGATGATGCTGGGGCAAGAATAGCACTCATTTAAAAAGCACTTTTGCTGTGGATTTATATTATTTTGCAAATGTAATTTTGGTGTGTTTTTAATGGAATGTCGTATCCTTAAAGTGTCACTTTATTTAAGTTACCCCAGTTGTCATTAGCTTAACATTTTGATGAGTGGTACAAACACATAACGTGAGTACCACTGGCTCTTACAATTATTCAGTTCTTAGATCGAATTTTGCAAATTTTGTAAACCCTATCTCCAAAAATTAATATTTGGATTTTTAAACTGTGTCTTGCAGATTTCCCAGAATCAATCTTTAGAATGTGGATGCGTTTACCATATGTGTCCTTCGTGGAAACATGGTCTTTCTTTCTTGGGATTTGCCTGCTAACTTCACTGCATTAAAAAATATAAACTATGGAGGCAGTTTCTTGTGGTAAAATTTTTCCCGGTTTTCGGTTCGGTGTGGTTAAAACTCCTTTCTCTTCTACTAGTTTTTTTACTTTCCTAGCCATGTACTATTACTCATACCAAGATCTCTTTTCAATTCTTTCACTTTTATTTGCAGTTTTAAATCTCTCTTTCAGTTGCTCAAGTTTTTCTGATTCTGTATTAATGCACTTTTCCTTTACTTTATCTTTATCGCAAACTTCATTAAAAGGGATTTGTGATTATGTACTTTTTAGTTTTCTACCTTTTCTCTGTAATATTTCTTAGGTATCTTTACTTTCTACTCACTGGAGACTCACCAAGAGAAGTCCATGATGCATTCACGTAACTTAACCTTGACTACGTCTATAGATATAACTGGGGCGATTCTAATAATTTTTAATACGCAACTCCTGTACAGGCCCTAATCTAAATTCTTTCTTAGTACGATTATTATAACTGTCAAGGAACAACTAATGTACCGGCCGTAATCTTATGGTTAAGACTGCATATGTGTCCAAAAATTCTAAACCATTAGTACTGCAACTAGGATTATCAGTATTTTATAGACCTGAAGGATTTTCTTTTTCAGCAACACTCGCGCGCGCGCGCGCGCCTCATGTTTTTTCTTTCCTGTTTGCAATCTGCAGGAAGTGCAAAACTTCATGTTTTCTTAAATTCCTTTATATGATCATTCAAGCTGTCACTTTTCACAGGTCTTTACTAAACCAGGGACCTTTTTGAATGGATTGCAACATAAAATAGATCACTTCTTGGAATCCATATTTATTATTAATAGAGTAAAATTTATAAAACTAGTCTTAAGTTAAAAATAATAATAGTACTTATCAATAAATCAAGTTAAAAAGATAAAATTCAACATACAAAACTTAACTCAGATGTAAGCACTCTGACAGCTGAACTACTTGGGATAGGAAGTGGGAGACAGCATCAATGAACATGTCACTGCTTGAATGGGATGATTCATTCTTGAAAAATCCTGTGCACAACTGGCTTCATTAGTGACTCACTCATGATACCATCCTAAAATTTTGACTGTGCCTTCAGTAAATAAGTATCAACATGTGTGAATTGTTTCAAAATTTTAAGAAATTTTGTTTTTAAAAAATTGAAAAATAAACATTTTTGTAAATTTTGCAAAAACAATGCATAACCCGCATGAAATTAAATCTCTACTCATAAGCATTAAATTAAAATGGTACCACACACAGCTTTGTAGCTGTTACGGGAGGCTTACAAATTGCATTTGAAGTTTCGGACATTTCTTTCCACTTGTAGAAGTTTTCTGCAGCTTTTTCTCGACGAGGTACCTCATTAACAAAATGGGCCACATCTAGATGGACGAGATATCTCGTCAAAACATTGGGGGGGGGTTGAAATCATGTAAAATTTTTACATTTTCGTGTTTAAAAAGGGTTCTAATGTTATGGACAATATTCTGATCTGCTGCATTGATCTGAGCGAATGATTTTCTTTTTTCTCATATCTTACTTTTTTTGAGTGCTGCAGATGTTTTTAATATTTTGTTTAAAACTACTTGGCTTTGTTGAAACTAAACGAGGTTTACCATTATATGACCGATTTTTGATCTGTAAAGCTGCTTCTGTTTTTTAAGTACGAAGTAATTCAGAAGCAAATTTGTATTCTTGTTGTATTTCAAATTAACCATTAATAAAAGTATTTTTGCATATTTTTCTCGTGTCAGTTTTGTGGTGCCTTCAATAAATGCTCAATGTTAGCAAAGGACATTTTTTGGAGGGTCATTTTTGAGATGTCAAACATTACAAGAATTAAATATGACTGGGAAAGTTTCCGCTTAAATACCTGTTGTCACAAATACTCAAAATTAGATTTCTTACGATGCTGTTTTGAAGTGTTTGATCAATAAAATATATGCATCTGAAGAATTAATTTAGCTCTTTTTTAAAATTAACAAGGCAAACTAGCTCGAACTGTATTAAAGAGTGTGTTTAATCTTTTCTGTGAGTATAGAATATTTTTGAACTAGATGTACTAATATTTCTTCCCTGGCAGGGCCAAAGAGGTTTCAGTTAAAGTGGCTTCTTCTCAAAACCTTAAGATGAACGTTTCACTTATCACAATTATTCCAGAAGAAAGAGCAAAGCCATCGTACAAAATAGTTGTCATTTAGATTCGAAGATTCACATTTAGTTCCGATTGTAGTATTACTTTATAACAGGGTGTCAAGATTTAAATCAACAATTAAAATCATGATTTTAATCAATTTATTCTTTTTTTAAATCACAACTAATCTTACATTTTTATAACTAAGTAAATACACCATAGAAAAATCACAGAACTTGTCAAATGCTTTTATTTTTCTGCACTCATTGTGATTTCAGCACTAATGGCTACACCAAGCTCAGAGGGAACTGGGTTAATTGCTGCATATTATAAAAGATTTGCAACAGCCAGTTGTAACTTATTGGAATATACTATATACTGGAAACAGTAATGTAAACACACATGACATAAATCTAAATGCCAGGAAGAGTAATGTATAAACATTCCTGATTAACAGCACTCATAATATAAACACTTAAAGGAAGTATACAACAGTTTGATTCAAAATTATAAACTAAAGGGGTGACTGATTTTATTAGCTAATAAAAACACAAGTGGGAAGTAAAGTTTTTGAGGCATTTGTCAGTTGGCTCAGGGGTTCGCAAAGTGTGTGCCGCAGCACCCTGGGGTGCCACATAGAGAGATGAGAGGTACTGCGAAGCGCCCGTAACCTCCAATCTAAGCAACAGAAAAAAGGGTTACGGTCACTTATCAAAAATCGGTTCACTCCCCAACCAAGAGCATGATGAAGGTAATTTTATTTGTTTTATTTATATTTTCACCAACCTATGTTTTCTTATTAAGTAAAATTAAAGTGTTTGTGTGTGTGAATTTTAAATACTTAGCTGTATTAATTATGCTTATGTTCGTACTTCTCTAATTTCTTTTTCAAAGGGGTACTAATATGAAATATGTATATATATGTAATAATATACCACTGATAAATATTACATGACGACGAGGGTGCCGTGAGAAAATTATAATTCTCTTAAGGGTGCCACCACTTGGATAAGTTTGGGAACCTCTGTGTTTGCTTATTCTTGTAGTTAGCAATAGAGATTAAAAGAGTAGAAATATACATTTTCACCCACAGACATTAAAATGTCAGTACGAAAAAAGAAAGATCCAATATGAATTAAAACTAAGTGAAAATCCATTTATTATTACTGCTCGGCAGTTTTATCATCAGAATTTACTATAGCCTGATTATTTCTGTCCTCTATTCTACTTCTCAGACTATAGTTTAGATCTGTCACTTACACTTACCGAAAAATTTGTTAACATGATGATATAATTTTCTCAAGAAAAACTATGTAGGATGTCAACTTGTATTTTAAAGTTAAACAAATGTTAAGTAAATATTGATTTACCATGTCACAAATTCTAAAATAAATATTTATTCACATGTCACGTCACGAACTCAATTTTTTATTTAACAAATCTATATAAATAAGAATGGAGTGTTTGTTTGTACATTCAATATTTTCGACCCATTTCAAGTTTTCTATCCGTTTTGGACCCTTCTGATGCCGAATCCGTCTTTTTCTCGTTTGGTGTCTGTCTGTCTGTCTGTATGTTGTGCCCTATACACGTCCACGCGGTTTAAGATATTTTCATGAAAATTTGCATACAGTGAGTACTTATCTTCATTTAGTGAGTGGCATTGGTTGCGAAAGTCTGTCTGTCCGTCTTTCTGTTCTATGCTCGATTTTGTGTTAGTGTGTTTGTGTAAACATCACATGAATTGTATTCCAGATATTTGATTGCATTGTATTTTATTTTATACATTATCTATTAGTTTAGTGAATGCAATATTAAACATGTCTTTATTGTTATATTTAGTTGAGTTTCATGATAAAACACCTAAGTAAGTATACTTAAATCAACCATAATTTGGTAGTTTGGGAAAAATTGGAATGTCTATTGAATATTACGATTACTTCGATTGCTTTACCAGTACTGCTGAAAAAGTAATTATTCTTCAAATTTTTTTTTTTTTTTTTATGGAATTTCATCTCTGATACTTCATTTATTTCGAGTCTTATTTTTATTCTTTGCGCAATGAAAACGATTTAAGAATATTTGGGACAGACGATATTTTTCAATGAAACGAGAATGAACAAGATCGCGCGAGCAGTGATATTTTTTCTGGTTCTTTCGCTCTGAATTAATTTCACATTTCTAAATTTTGTACACTTTTAGTTGTAAGTTGTGGCAACTGTGCGAGATCAAGAGATAAAATTGAATCACAAATTAATATCTTTAGAACAATTTTTTGCGACATCTTTTATTTTGTTTTACTTCGCTGTTTCCTGTTTTAAATATTTATTATTTTAATAAATGTGTTTTCCTTCTCATCACACGCAACAGCACCACAACGTATTAGACTTAAAAATGTTAGGTAAGTCAGTATAAATTTTCAGTAAATTTTAAGTGTAATACCATTATTGAAAGAATAATGCCGTTATTTAATGAATAATGTCGTTTTTGAAAGAATAATGCCGTTATTTATAGAATACTGCCGTTATTTAAAGAATGATGCCGTTATTTAAAGAATAATGCCTTTATTGAAAGAATAATAATGTTTATTAATCCAAACTGGAACTTTTTCAAACGTTAAAAAATTCGTTGTAATAATGACATTAGAAGATTGCAAAATTTCACAATGTCACATACCGGAGGTAAGAGTGCCACAAGTAAAAAAATATTGTTTTGTTGACTATGAGTGCGAGAGCACTCGCCGTAAATCGTAATTTTAATTAATTGAGTTGAACATGAAAATAACTTAAGAAAGGGAATTCCAAATCTTCCTATAAATCGTCTTTTATAGTAGAAACCTTAGTATCACCTTTCGTCATTTTGTAGCTTTGTCATACAGCAATTGTGCGATGTATGTGAAATATATTACATGAATGGATATGTATGTGTAGGATTTGTGTCCAAAGTAAGTTGTAGAAAATATAAAGATGGCGAAAGATGTTAAAATAAATTTTTATTCCACAAAAAACGTAAGTCATTATATATTTTGATTATCTCTTCAATCTAGAGTAAACCAATTCAAACCGAGTAAGGTCGGGTATTTTGCTAGTTTATATATAATTATTATAAAAACAGTGTATAGGGCCTGCAGAAATTGAAATAAAAAATCTGATTTAAATAAAAATAATCCGATTTAAATTTAAAAAAATTCGATTAATTGATTTTTGTTTTTTAAATCATGATTTTTTGACACCCTGCTTTTGACTAGTGAACCGAACAAAAGTCCGGCCCTTTTGCCCTGACCCGAAAGATTTGTAATCCAATGGAACTGATATTTATTTTCAATATCTAGTAACTCATACCTGCGGATTACTAAATGAATTAAAAGTAAGATTGTTCGTAAAGATACTTTTCCTCGCTAGTTGTGTTCTAGGTATCATGATGACTGTTCATTTGAAAATGCTGTCAATTTAAATATGTCTAATGAATTCTGAAATCAATCTCGTATCAAAAGAATTTCTAGCTTCTCGCATCATCTATTTAATAAACTAAATAGATATCTTTGCTAAAAGCAAAGATATCTATTTAGTTCTCTCTTCTGCTCACATTCATATATATATATGAGCTTAATACCAATATATCCAACCTCTTTCAACTTTACAATATATATATTTAGAAAAGAGAATCGGACTGGACACTGGAGGAACTTTACGTGAGATCTGGAAACTTGTTTACATTTCTGTCTAAAGATTCATATGTTGGATTTACTGCTTGAGGAAAACCATTTCCAATCGACCGTTGTATTTTTCCACTGTGACGTTCATTTTTAAAAATACCAAATTCAAACGGTTCTGTCTTGTCTCAGCTGCACTTATGACTTGTACAAACTACACTTCCTCTATCTCCTGTTTCTTATTGGGCACTATAAACTCAATGGAGCAATTACGCAAGAAATCACGACGATTCCAGGGGACAGCAGATCAATCCAAATTTTCGAAAGAGACTTCAAAACTGCATCGAGATTGACGGTCGCCATTTAATTGATGTACTCTTCAAAACTTAATGGATGACAATGGCATACTGTGTACTTCTTAGGTATAAAATATTTATTTCTCTATCTTGCTTCGTATTTTTTTATTGACGTTCCAAAATAGAACGTTTTTTCTGCAGAACCCTGTATATCTTTATTATGAAGCATAGTTGGTGGCGTGTGTTCTCTACAAATCAACATTCTGTGACCAATACACACCAATGTGGCTCACTTAAACGTGGGAACCCTGGCT
Organism: Metellina segmentata; assembly: GCA_947359465.1. NCBI lineage: Eukaryota > Metazoa > Arthropoda > Arachnida > Araneae > Tetragnathidae > Metellina > Metellina segmentata. The sequence goes on from OX375883.1 coordinate 110,191,568, forward strand.
GTATATTAACCCCCATTCTATTTGTCCTATGTGTCAGAGGGAGCTAAACACAATTTGAAATTGCCGTAGAAATTAAATCGGGATAAATTGCGCGGCAAGCCTCTCAACTTGCTTTACCAGTATTGATCAAAAATCAAACGTTCCAATAAAATTGTTTGATCAGTGTTTCTCGAATAACAATTTTTTTCAAAAATAAATAAAATTATAACATTTATGACTTTAAACTTTCTTTTTTCTTTCATGGTGTAAATAATTTATAAATATTTGATTAAAAAAATAATATTTAAAATATATAATTTTACTTAAGTTACATTTTGTAACGGATTTTGAAAAGCCCAAACGAAAAAGCGCAATTTTGCTATTCGATATCTGGTGACGCCAGAACTAATTTTTTAATTTGATTTTGAATTCTGCGTTTGCGTATTTTTGAGTTGACAGCCATATGTCTACTGAAATAAACATTGAGCACTTCCAAGCATTGTAAATATGTGTGCCTTTGTTAATAAATCATTATCGTCTTTATCAATATTATTCAAATGTCTTGTCGAATTGTATTCAGGAAGTCGAAATTCGACATGTTTGCACATATTTTTCCATTTTCAGAATTCTGCTTTTTTCAAGGATAGTATCTCGAAAAACAATTTTTTCCTAAACGAATTAAATAATAATATTTTAGTTTGAACTAACTGTTTACATTTTGACTGTTTTTACCCATGATATTTGTATTTGATTTCGATGTATAATTTGATAATGTGGGGTAAGGGCCATATGTAGTAAGTTCGTAATCAAAATATTTTGTATTTTTTCTCTCCAGTTTTTTCTATTGCTGTTGTCAGAGTTCCATTAAGGGTCCCAACCTTTACAATAAAAATTTAAATATCTGAATAGAAAAAGTACAAAATATTTGTGTAGAATTATGCTTTCACACCATCTGACCCTAAATATTTAAAAATAATGTGTGGATGCTGTATATCGATATACCAATCACAGATCACAACATTTATTGAGATAATTGTAAAATCAGGGGAATTTTTTGTGTCGCTATCAGGGAACTTTTTTTCAGACGATTTTGTTACCACCCTGAATAAATCATTATTGTCTTTATGAATATTGTTCAAAGGTCTTGTTGAATTGTTCTGTTTCATTGTGTATTCAGGAAGTCGAAATTGGACACGTTTGCATATGTCTTTCCTTTCTTAGAATTCTGCATTTTTTCAACGATAGGAATTTCGTTTTTGTTAGTACTTAAGCGTATATTGGGAGAATCGCAGTACATTATAAAGGAGTTCCAGAATGTGTTCAGGCGATGCTTGATGTCTCTGGCATCTAGGGCAAAGCGGGTAGATCTTGTTGCCCTCAGAATAAGTAAGGCATTTTATATGGCCACTAGCAAGTCGAGTGAGGCAAGTACTGGACTGCCTGCCTGTCGCAAGGAAGCGACAGGGAGAGTCCCGGCTGCATACTCGGAAACCCTCACGCTTTCAGCACCTCTTGGCGAGTTGGCGATAGAAAGAGCTTTGAGAACCGAAGGCTGGGGAAATTGGCAATCCTTCTCAATTTCTCAAGCAACCCTACTACGTTGTAAAAAAGATCGCCATTTTTTTTATCGCTGAGTGCTATGATTTTCCGTATGATTTTTTTTTGTGGATATTCTAAATATATGTTGACATTCAATATTGTAATGTATAGATTTTTTTTTGTAATTCGGTAACTCTGTCTGTATTGTAACTACTTTGAAGAATTGGTTGATGCAAGAAGCAGGCGGCAAAAACGTACCCCCATGTAAACAAATTATATATGTTTACAATTATTTGAAATTTAGTCAACAATTGCCTTTTGTTATGATTTTTACAATATAAAATGATCACTGACTCTAAAACTCGTCAAATAGAAAGAATTGATGAGAATGTATTTGTTTTTTGTAGAACTTATTCGTCCTTATAACCTACACAGTGTTTGTATTTTCATAATATAGTTTCTTATGAATCAAATCTCTTGTTTGATCGTCTACCTGATATAATCTCACCACTGTTTGTTGAGACAACTAGTAGTAAATATAAACTTAGTAAAAGCAGTTATCAATAATAAGTATTAAGATTTAAGCAAAGTAATTTTTTGTAAACAAATACACTTCTCGATTTGTTTCACTCATTTGAGCTCAAGATAACAACAAAATTTAAATTGAAAAAATATTCCATTTTGACTGTTTTCAATAGCTTTCTTTAAACAAAGTTTTTTCTATCTCATATCCTATAATTATAGCACTTGCATTTGGGCTGCTATGGAGGCAGAATTTTTTTACACGCATTACCATTTTAAGCCTTAACGGTCATTAGTCACCTCTCACATAACAACAGTACTATGTCTCTGTGGTCATAAGTCACCTCTCACGTGACGACAACAGTGCTTTGTCTCTGAAGTCGTGTCTCACCTAACAACATTACTTTGTCGCTGCAGTCAATATGTCACATGGGTGGTGATAAGACTGATCCTGTCAAAATTCGCTGTCTGTGAAATGTGGGCACAATTGCCTTGTCAATTAAAATTCTCAAGATCCTTATGAAGTTGTGGGAACTACGATGGAGTAGAGATACAATATGTAGAAGAATGCACAAGTTTTTTCCCACTCCAGATGTTAGTCAATACGTGTACCACCCCATAAAATCCCAGCTACTCGCAGGCCATGATTGCTTTCCGGAATACTTTTTTTTCTTCAGAAACCAAGTTTCTGATCTGTGTCAGTGTGGAGAGATTGGCGACTCACCATTACATCTTCCACTGTAAACTCATGGAACACCTTAGGGGTGATCTCCTTTTCCTAAAAGAGGCTACCAAAACTTACTCGCAACACCCTCAGTGTCACCAGGCCCTCCTGGCCTTGGACAGATTTGTGACTGCCAAACTTATGCCTCGTTTACTCTAACTCTTCAAACCTCCCATTCTTCACAGCATAGGTAAGTTGGTAGGTATTTTGAGTAGTAGTGTGATGAACCGTTGACTGTTCATGGTTTTCACGCCTTTGTCCAAAAAAAATTCAAGGACTTTTCAGAACCAAAAATATTTTTTTCAAGAACCTAAAGTTTTTTATAGCGACCTAAAACAAAGCACGTGCAAAAATTGTCAATTTAAAAAAATGTGAAAAATATTTATTAAAAAAAAAACATTTTTTAATTCCTTTTTAAACTACTGACAGTCAAAGAAAAGAGGAAAGGTTGTCATCAATTTTGGTTATAGTTTGGATTTTCTTTTATCACAGAACCTGTGAACTTTTTTGCAAAGTGGGCTTCACGTCTCAATGCTAACTATCAGGCTATTTGCACACATATCAATTTCGGTCGTGAGGTAAAATATCGTACGATAAATTCTTTGGTGGCACGAAGAAGAGTATGGGAGCTTGCACATGGTTCGATCGACACAATCTCCGTTTTCATTTTGCTCTCGCCCACGGCCACTACAGCAGATGGCTGTCGTGGTTTATTTTGTTTGAGAAACAAAACAAATCCAAAGTTTTGACTGCAGTGTCAAAAGTTGTTCTCTGGTCACAATCGTTAAAGATAGTAAAAATTTCAACGGATTTGAAATCTGTAGAAAATTTTACAAGAATACCTTAAATGTGCTTTTCTGTAAATAAATAATTTTTCAATTGCAACTTTTATATTTTCTCAATACGAATTCGGCGTTTTACGAAAACGGATAATGCAGTGTCCTAAACTGTTAAGTTTTCATTCTTGAACGTACGACTTGACAGTTACCCCCTTCAAAAACCTTAATATTTTCTTTGTATTTCTTCATCAATCCCTGAGACAATTTTAAGAAATGTTCAAAGAGGCGGAACTCTTTCATGTTTGAATGCAAAAAAGCGATGGGATGACGCGTCAATGAAACATGGTGTATGACCTTGTGTGTTCATGTATACATCACCCATTATGGTTGTTCATATATATAAAACGTGGTGTCAAAACACGTAACACTTCAGAATGACGCTCAAATTGCGCACCTGCCGTGAAGGAAACTAGTTTGGACACAAATTCCAACGCAATTATGTACTAGTCCAAAAAAAAAGCAAGGACTTTTTACCAAGTTTCGTAATTTTCAAGGGCCCCTAGTTAGGAAAACAAAATTCAAGGACCGTGGGAACCCTGCTGTTGGCTTGAGAAAGTCTTTGCTAGAGGCCCGCAAAGTAACGCGATGTATACTGTGCGGTTTCGGATGCAACAACGACAGCTAAACATCAATGTTGATAATACATCGATGTTCTTAAAATTCAGTGTATTTAAACTTTTTTACCCCATTTCATAACACTGGTTTAGCAACTAGTGATGCTACATCGGCTTCAATACATTAATGTTTTGAAAATATCGACATTGATGTCGCATCCCTACTTTTCAGACCCTTGGCCCCACTTTGGTCTAAAAGTAAGTTCAATTTGGCGATTATGAAAATTATGCTACTTGGTTATTTTTATAACCCCAAAGGGAAAAATTAAGACACAATATAATTTTGAATCATTTTTAAATAACGAGGCAACACCCAAGCTGGCACTCCAAACTTACACACCACGCTAATGTAAGAACACAATATATTTAACATGCACCAGCCCCCTTTCTACACGACGGTCTTTGGCAGGATTCGAACTCCCAACCCTCCGGTTGCTAGTCCATTACTCTTCCAACCATGGCACCTGTTATAGTTGTAGTTTTTTAGTTCATCAGATGTCAGTTTCGTATGCCAAAAAATACATAACCTATGATTAAATATATAATTTTTCACTGCTATGAGGCACGATATATATATAATTTTTCTTATTATGAACAGAAGAAAAGTAATATTTGTTTTATAATAAAATTACAATATTAATCTGAGTAATATTATTCGTTTAATTACTAAGTGTGCAATAATTTATTCACAAGACCTTTTAGGAGTTATAACATGCTACTGATTAGTCTAAAACCAACATTTTGATGAAATGTGGTATATCTAATGGTATTTTTAATTAACGTCTCTCTCTCCCCACTGGAGCAACACAATGGGCTATTTGTGACGATCCTGGATCAATCCCAAAGGGAAAGATTAAGACAACATAATTTTGAATCATGGTCATATAGCGAGGCAACACAACAGATTTAACATGCAACAGCCCCCTTCTACAAGACGGTCTTTGGCTGGATTCGAACTTCCAACCCTCTGGTTGCTCTTAAAACCACGGCACCTGTTATATTAGCATGATGCTGATTTAATTAATTTTTCAAAAGGTCTATTCAAAAATTATTTTATCTAAAATTTTCATGTCCTGATCAGGACAGATGTTGAGTGAGTTAAATATATGGAGATAGCATGAGCACATTTTTATAAGTTTCACAGAAGCCTACTTTGAACAAGTTTAGCTGACTCATGGTTCTAGATAAGCTTTGAATGCAAATCGGACTAAAGCCAATATTGCTAAAGTTGCAAGAATCAGAATGTATAGCTACAGAAAATTTTACGACTTGAAAATATTTACCAACCAAAATATTGGTTTACAATTTCTTCAGTTGTTATGCAGGATGTTTACATAGGACATCATTTTGTTTTGGAATAACTTTTAAATAAAACATTTCTAATTTCATTGTGCACTCAATGATTGACATTATTCATTGAATTTAATATCAGTCAAATGACTGCCAGCACTGCATATTTAGTCTTCCATCCACATGATTTCTTAAGACCATTTTGCTCTACAGCTTTTGATTGTCATTTATTTAGGAAGCTGATCTAGGTTAGTGAGTGTGAATCTCAGCACATTTTAGCAAAATATTTAATCAAAATGAATTCTCTATGATGGAGACTTCTAGAAAATTGTAAAATTACTTTGGGTTACATCGTGTGCCTTCAAAACAAATATGTGTAAAAAAAATTTCAAAACACTGTTCTCTGCAAGATACGAAAAAGTCTGACCGACTTCTTACAGAAAGTTCCCAAGAAAACATTGATACTGTATGATATATAGTGTTATTGAAAAACAAGGGACCTCTGTTGACATTACACACAAGTAGGCTTTCTCCAAACACAATATGGGAAAAATTTGGATTTTCATCGAAGCTCTAAATGTTATTATGCATGGAATTCTCTTGGTCCATATTATATTCCACATATAAGTATAATTATTTCAGTTCTAAAGTTCAATTTAAATTACATTCCAAAACAGTTCAATCCAGAAAAAAATTACTAGGTTAACAATACTTGCGTGTACCAGACAACATTGGCAATCTTGAATAATTATGAAAATCAGAACAAAATATAAATCTTTTAGTACAAATTGTAAGCAACATTTAATGTATTCAGAATGATTTATTGAGACTGATTCTGACATTGCAAGATATTTTTGTAAACAAACACATGAAGGTAAACAAAAAGAAGTGTTTCAGTTACAGTGAATATATGTACTTCAATTCATTATAGAAGGTATTTTTTAATTAATGTCTTACAAGAAAAACAAAGAAACAAATGGTACATAAAAACTTTTATTTTCATTTCAATAAACTTTAAATATCAAGTAATTTAGTCATACATTACAAAAATTCATTTTTCTGTAAATGAAAATGAAATAATGGGTGAGCCGGAGAACTTAGGCCGAAGGCCTTCTATCTCCCTCAGAAAGTAGTTGGGAACTGAGCAGGTTTTGAAGTTCACTGAAATATGTAAGGTAGAGTGAGTGCAGTTGGTTGTCCAATGAAAACAGGTGGCTTAGAAATTGGGCAGATCAAGGACGAGTCCAATTGGAACAGTACATAAGATCCAAGATGACAAGGAAGGCTTAAGAATTATTAAATTAAAGAAAAAATAAAAGCAGGAGATTTAAATAGTAAGAACATTAAGGATTAAGAATGACTCTGGGTCTTTTATTATATTAGGGTTGACGAGGGTCATATCTGGGATACACTGGATGGCAGGGTTATCAATTAATTCAAGATTAGCATAAAAATTAGTAGCAAGTTTACTGAAGTAAGTTTTAAGTTCGGTAATTTCAAGATCTTCGCAAATTTTAGCGATTTGGTAGTACCAGGGGTAACCACTGATAATACGTAGAGTAGAATTTTGAAGAGATTCAAGTTTTCGCTGCGTATCCGAATTTTCTGTAAATATAATTAACCATACAAGACTCAAAAAGAAACTTTTTGCATGAAAATTTAACTTATGACCATTAAGTGTAGAATTATTCAAATTTAAGTATTTCCAATCTTAAATTTCTTTTTTTTTATCTTGAAACTTTTTTTTTATAGAGAAAATGTTTATTTTTGTAAAAAATTGGGTAATTTAAAAAATTACTTAACATTTTGGCAATAACTGCTATCACAAAAACACCTGCTTCAAGAAATAAAAACAAAACCACATAGAAACACATTTTGATAATAGAAATTACAAAAACATAAATACAAGTAAGGGATAGTTAAAAATCTGAAGGATGAGGAACCTGAAAATATAAAGTGTGCACATCAGTACAATACAAATGAGATCACAAACTCACCTTTTCGAGTCAACACTAATGTACACCTAATTCTGTTTGGACGAGCATGAGTATCATTTTGTGCGAATGTTTCAACAGTTTTACGAACAAATTCAGTTATTAATTGTTGTGTTTTGGTTAGGCCATTATATAATTATCTGTAAGAGGCTACCAAGAACTTCAGTTCACGTTGAAATTTCCTAGCGCGTTTTTCATTAGGGTCATGTTTGACAAAATGATTACCCAATTTTCAGGTCAGTTCCAGACATTCTTTTACTAAACCTGCATTTAGAACAAGATCCTATTGTTCATTATCACTACATTCTGTGGGATTAGGAGTCTCAAAGCCAACCTCTTCTAATAATTCCTCTTTGCTTACGGCTTTCTCGAATGATTCATGAATATCTTCAAATGATAGATCACTGAATCCTCCAGTTGCGTGTCATTGTAATGATGTTGGGAATACAGTGTGTCGTGTTAGTTACCAAATACAATTAGAAAATTGTAGATACATACATTGGTAAATGAAAACATGTATTCCAAAACGCATACACTACATGTTATGCAATCTATTTGTGGGTGCAATATAACTGACTAACCACTGCATTGCCCGTGATAGTTCTTTTCATGGGGTCAGGTGTGACCACTGCTTGCTAACCCCCAGTAATTGCTACGAATACCCATGTAGTTTAACAGATGATACTACTATGCCACAAATAGAAGAAAAAAAAATTTCGTAAAATTTGGGCAAATAAATTCAAACTGACTGGAGTAAATAGAGAATGAAATATTTATTTTGAATCTGAGTAAAAAAAAAAGTTTGTGCAAAAACAGAATTAGGTGTGCGTATACAAACAGGAAATGTTCGACGCAAAAAAATAAATACGCTCAGGGTAGTCACATGAATTGAACCTATGTCATCTACAGCTTGCAAGCTATTAACAATGAGAAACCCACTGAACCACCAGCAAGTTGCTTTCCCACTCCTTGTACTCAGTAATGATACTATTCCCTCTACACCTCACCTCCCCTTTCCGCTTGTGTATCAATAGAATAGCACAAAATCATTAGTACTACCCAAATTTTGTTCAACAGAGGTTTTGGAAAACCAAATCGACATATTACATTGTTTATTTCAACATACCTATATGAGAACTTAAGTCTGTTAGCACAAATGCACTTGTGATGGGTAATGCCTTCTATGAGGTACTCTCGATACACCCTTGACAATGTGGAGCAAGGTCTCAACTATGTCCAAAATGTTAAGCTTATGCGTTAAGCTTTAACTATCCTTCCACGTTCAAACTCGGTTAATTCTTGGCAGGTCGACATTCAAGAGTTTAACAGAGAGCACTGATAACTATCTGACTCTTTATACTCTTTTAATGCAATGTGAGCACTAGTAAATTTGCATACTGCTATCCCATGACTTTTAGCACATCAGTGTTCGGTGTATGGAAGTTATATAAAATTAATAATGCAAAAGTTTTGGTACAGGCATATGAGGGGTCAAAAAATAATACTTAATATAAGATTTTGCAAATGAAAGCACATAAAAAATTAGCTGCAGAGATTAGGTAAAAGCATGTGTTTCTAATTTGAATTAATGGGGTCGCACTGGCCCTGGAACTTTTTTAGGTATAATGCTTGAGTAAATATATTAAGTGAATCTTCACCCATCATATGAAGAAGAATGATTCAAAATTGCCCATTGGATTTATAGTCACAAGGAATGTTTTAAACAAAACCTATGCTGATGAACAGGCTTGTGAGTGACATATGTTCAATGGCCCAAAAGGGAAAGAGATGTCTTGTAATTATGATCCCTATTAAAAAAGGTTATGTAGTGCTTCAAAGGAAGGCTGATTTAATATTCAACTAACTTCAATAAAATAGCATGTCTCTTCTTCATAGTTATTTCATTTTCAATATTATTACACATAAAACAGAAAGGAAATGAAATCAAAATTCTTATTTAAATCACTGATTTTTAAAAATAATCACTTAATTTTAAATTTGCATTCCCTGTAACAATCTAAAAATCGAAAGAAATGGTCCGTTTTGATAGAATCAGATGTATTCAATTTGTGGACTTTCATATAATGTAATCTCAAAAACTAGATTACATCTAATTATAAATCAAAAATTAAAACTACTGATCGCAGAAAGAACAATCTCACTGCCTCTACTAAATTACTAAGATTACACTTCACAAATATAATTAAACGCAATAGCATAAAACAATTCAAAATCAAAGCTGAAACAAATTTTTCTTGCATCTCTAAAGCATCAAAAAAACACATTTGAAAATTGAAGGAGATTGGATGTATAACTGAAAAGTAAATACAATCTTTCAAAAGAATACGCCTAAAGACAAATTAACTTTTCCTAATCAAATTATTCCGCTTTCAATACAAAGACCGTTGAAAAACATGAGCTCCTCACACATTCTCATAAGCATAAACAAAACAGAATGCATTCAACATCAGAACAGCGCGCGATTTTTCAAACCGCCGACAGAACTAATACGCCTTCTAGCGGCAATTCCTCTAAGTTTTAACATTAGGATTATCGTAGTTGGCGATACAGGCATCTATCGCCAACTCGCCAAGAGGTGCTGAAAGCGTGAGGGTTTCCGAGTATGCGTCCCGGCTTTCTTCCTTTGTACCAGTGATGAAAGGGAGCCACTTCGCTTTGATTTTTGCCTTTTTCTGCGAAAATAGTTCTGAAAAAGTGTTTTCTAGTGAGGAGGGGACGGGATGACCTGAGCCCTCCTTTGTAAGATTGTCGGTCAATTCTTTCCCTGGAATATCAACGTGCGAGGGGATCCGCTGAAAATGAACATCATGCTGAGGGGAGATGGTCTTCAATTTTCGTAAGATGGATAAACTTGTTTTATCCCCTATGTAAGTCCAGTTTTTGAATTACATGTGCAAATGGATTATATGTGAATGAATGTATCATGAATACATATTTGCTTCCTAAGTAAAATATAGAAGCTATGAAAAGGTTAAAAAAATGTTTTCAATACACAATTATTTTCCTTGCTTGAAGTTTTTAATCAACATTTATCCAATTCAACCTGAGCAAAGGATTGATCAAACTAGATTTTTACAGAGAACAGACAGGCGCCGAAACTCAACTTTCTTTATATAAGTTAGGTACATTTTTCAGTTATGTTATACATTTATTATGTAGTATGTAAATAATTTGTTATTTGAAGTGCGTTACTGTTAAAATTTTGCATGCAATATAAATAAAAGTTTTGATGCGTTTATTTAGGAAGCTTTACTACGCTGCTTGTCAATATTAATTCGACCCTTGGTGTCATCTAATAATTTTTTTACCTTGAATTTTAACTATTTCGCTAGCCTATTGCGTATAGAATCTCAAAAATTGCTGTTTTTAATCTCAAAAATTGCTGTTTTTAATCTCAGTTAAATTTTTTGTTTTTATTCCAGGTGTGTTAGCTGTATCAAAAGCCGAATCATAATCCAGGATCTCATATTGACAGAAATGTGAAAAGCTTACAAGTGAATAAAGTTCTAGGAAATGTTGATCAATCGTATATGCTGGTCAATAGGATGACTAAGCAACGCGATCTCTTCGTGATAAGAATTCCTCTACGTTAACAAAGACAATGCAATTTCTCACGAGCGTAGAAATGCACCTGATGCAGTAAATCTATTTGTCGATCAAGTCATAAGAAAGAAAATAAAGGTTGTGACACAAATACTGGTCAGTGATGCCTCAAAATTCCGCATTTCGAAATAAGCGTTCAGTGCTAAGTAATTCCAAAAAAGAAATACGACTAGAAAATGTGCGAGAAGAGAAACCTACGTTGTTTGTTTGTGAAATATGCAAAAAATGCTTTTCGTTTAATTCGCAATTAAGAAGGCACGTGCGTATCCACAGTAAAGAGAAACCATACGAGTGTGAAATCTGTAAGAATCGCTTTGCATCCATTTTTTCCTTACGACAACATGGATTCACTCACACCCGAGAGAAACTATACGTGTGTGAATTATGCAACAAACGCTTTGCACATAGTTGTACCTTAGCACTCCATATACGTGTCCACACCAATGAGAAGCCATATGAGTGTGAAATATGCAACAAACGCTTTGCACAAAGTCGTACCTTAGCACTCCATAGACGTAGCCACACTGGAGAGAAGCCATATGAGTGTGAAATATGCAAAAAATGCTTTTCGCTAAGGGGGAACCTAAGAGCACACATGCTTATCCACGCCAACGAAAAGTCCTTCGAGTGTGAAGTATGCAACAAACGCTTTGCACAATGTTGTACCTTAGTAATCCATAGACGTACCCACACTAATGAGAAACCATATGAGTGTGAAATATGCAAAAAATGCTTTTCGCGAAGTTGGAACCTAAGAATGCACATGCTTACCCACACCAAAGAAAAGTCATTCAAGTGTGAAGTATGTATGAAATGCTTTTCAACAAATTCTGTCTTACAAAGACATATTCTTATCCACTTCAGAGATAATCCGTAGCAATGTCAAACACGCACAAAAAATATATACATATACAACAAATAAATGGAGGGAAGTGTTGGAATTCTAATACAAGTTGTCAAAGAACCTGATTACATCAAGAGCTAAGGAAAGGATACTTGAAATACAGGTTTCATTTGCTGTTTCGATTCACCTTGGAAATGTGAAACACGTTCTGTGGAAAACTGCTTACACTCTGCTCTCTCAAAACCTGGTAATTCCAGTAATGTATCGAATACAAAAAACCTGAAAGTCAATTGTGTGAGAGACGCATTCGTTGCAGAATTTCGTTCGCAGCAGACCTGGAAGATGAAAGAACCTTTCTTTCGTAGGTTCTCCAAACGATCGCATATCTCTTTTTTTTTTGTCGGAGTTAAGCACTTCAACTTATAAAAAGTTCAAGGTCACCAAAAAATTAGATTTTCCCAACAATTCCTCACTGTTCGAAAAACAAAGGGAGAATCCTGAGGGTAAATTCTACGAATACGGAAAACTCGTCACGAAAAATATGGTCTTAAACTGCATCAGGGACTCCATACTGATGGACCAACAGTCCAATGTCCTGTTTGTGGCAAAGTGTTGGGAGATAAGGATATATTGAGAAGGTACATGCGAGTGCACACTGGAGAACATTCTCTAAAATGCAATGAAACATTCTCTCCAATACAATGAAACATTCTCTCCAATGCAATGAAACATTCTATCCAATGCAATGAAACATTCTCTCAAATTCAATGAAACATTCTCTCAAATGCAACGAAGCAATGCAATTGCTCCTTTGAGAGAACTCAAAGGAGCAATTTAACAATACACTAGACATCGAACAGTGAGAAAACTTTCTCTGATGTGAATATGTTGTGACTTCGTGCAAAGCTCCTGATGGGCCACCGGACTTACCGTTTCTCCGTTGGTTAACCCGAACATGAGTTGGTGGGGACTTACCATGATCACCTTATTTTAGTTCGTGAACCAAATGCCCTTGCCCACAAGGGTCAACCAGCCCCTCCTTCAGGCTTCAACAGAAATCAATAAACATTTGGAATAAATGGTGCAAGTGAGGCGAAAGCCGATTCTGAAATTAATCTCAAGAATTTTGTTGCTTGAGAATACGTCACAATGTGTTAAACATCGACCTTAAAATGAAATAGACGGAGCATGCGACCGCAGTTTCAAGTTAGTTCTTCGAGTTGCTTGGTTTGAAGACGTGTCACGTGGTTGTGGGTAAAAGCATGAATCCTAAACTATTAATTGGTTAACGTGTCTGTCCACCGTTATTATAAACACTAGCCAATCGAAAAAATCGATTTGTGATTTACCCTTCAGAGATCTTACGACATCGACTCCGCCTACATGATCCGTCTCTATTTCATTTTAAGGTCGATGATGTTAAGGCCCTTAACGCATGTTCTTCTTGTATCCATAAAAGGTTACCTTTACAATGTGGTGTTATTTTTGTTTCATAGATATCTCGTCATAATGGCCGACTTTTCGATGAACTTGCTCGAAACTGTCAGACCAATGGTATTGGCAGCGGTCCGGAATCAATCCATTATTGGACCACCCTCTCCCAACATCACAACATCTATCTGTACAGACGGCTCGAAAACTCCCAAAGGTGTTGGCAGCGCATATGTACTTTTTGAGGACTCCAAAATCTGTCATAGTTGGGCTAGTACCCTACATCCTTGCAACTCTGTATACCAAGCTGAACTGCTTGCTCTTAAGGAAGCAGTCTACTATTGTGTTTCAGAGGGAATACCAGCCAACATCAGGACTGACAGTTCATCAAGTATCGCCGCTCTTGGTAATATCTTCTCCCACAACCAGATCGTTAATGAGGTCAAGGAAAAACTGCTGGAAGCCACTGAAATACCCCAAATTAACATCTCATGGGTTAAAGCACACGCTGGCATCGAGGGAAATGAACAAACAGACCTACTTGCGAAATCTGCAGCAAATGGGATCTCTCACCAAACAACCAGTCTAAAGTGGCATAGGTGCAAATTATCAATTTCTATTGATGCACTAATCTTGAACCAATGGCAAGCAGAATGGGATACTTATACCAAAGGAAGATACACTTATCAATTCTTCCCTAAGATCTCAAGATACCTAAAATACCAGAACTCAAAGCTGGTACAATTTTTCTCAGGCCATGGACCATTTCCGGCATATCTAGAACGTTTTCACCTTCGAACTAGTGCGCTGTGTATATGCGGCCGAGAAGGTGATCCCATCCACTACCTTTTTGACTGTGATCTCACAAGTCAGTGGCATTTGTTGAAACCTTCTCTGCAACACTACTCCCATTGGTGCCAAAATACTGCCAAGAACATACACTGCCACAACAAAATCCTTAAAGTGATGGAATTTCACAGCTCCAATATTGATTATATCTGTGAGAGCTGAGAAGTCTTGCTCGAAAGTTTTCGTCGAAAGTTTTTTCGTCGAAGTCGAAAGTTTTCCAAATAAATTTGCTTTTCTTTCGAAACTTTTATAGGACATTTTGGCTGTCTGACATCTGTATTTAACGTTCTGACTTTTGTATTTAACAATATTATTTTTTTTCTGAAAATGATTTGTTTTGTTCCGATTTTGTTTATGTCTTTTTTTTTCCCCTCATTTTGTTCTGTGTTAATTTTTCAAACTTTGTCATCCTCTTCTTTTGTCATTTTGTATTTTTGTGCTTACATGTTTTGCCCTTCACTTGACTTTCCCCTTCTGTGTACTTAAATGTTTATGTATATATTGTGGATTGCTTAGCTCTCCCTTATCCCTGAATCTCCTCCGTAAGGCGGACTATACAGCTGAAAGCCGCACAGGTGAAACAGTGTCCGCCTACGGCGTCCAATCCAATCCAATCAATATGGGAAGATGATTCACGGCGGACGTTCATATGGAGAACACCAGGTACCCGCTACCACCAAGACAACATCATTGAACGATACTGTTTAGGTGGTGCATGTTTGCTCGTTTGGGGTAGAATTATACTGGGCTCCAGAACAGATCTACATGTTCAAATCGGAACCAGGAGAGGCCAAATTTATCGGGACATCATTCTGGAACAACATGCACGTATGTTTAGGGGTGTCATGGTCGCAGAATTTGTGTTGATGGATGACCGTCCTCACCGTGCAAACATTGTTAACGAATGCCTTGAATCTGAGGATATCATCCGTATGGAATGGCCAGCATTCTCACCTCACTTGAATCTGATAGAGCATGTGTGGGACATGCTTGGCCGACGAGTTACAATCCGTCAATCACCTCCTACATGTGTTCCGGAGAGCATTGCTTGCTGAGTGGAGTGATCTTCCCCCAAATCATCTCGATAATTTGATCCTCAGTATGCCTAGGCGTTGTACGGATTGTATTTCATCGTCCGAGAGACATACAATGTATTAACCATCATACCAACCATGTCATGTTAACTTTTTGTAAGGTCGATATTTTTTGTAATTACTAAAGTGAGCAAAAATCCAAGTTTTTATGAATGATATCATACACCATCTTTTTTTGTTATTTATCTTATGTTTAATAAATGGGCTTTATGAATAAGTCACGTTTGTTTTGTTTCTGAACCTTTTTTTTTGCCGGAGCTGGTATTATCCATAATTTATGGACATGAGTGTATATTGATAAAGACAATAATGATTTATAAGCAAAAAGAACACATATTTATGATATTTGGGAAGCCTCAAATATGACCGGAACCATCTCGTTGTCAATACAAATACCCAAAAGAAGAATTATAAATCAACTTAAAGAAGACCTAAACCTCAAATTTCGAGAAAAAAAAATTTCAAAGAGTGTTTTTTGGTTTATTAGATAAAACGATGCATCAGATAGAACAAATGGACAAAATTTCAGAGTCGAAGGAAATTGCTACCAGCTGCTTTTTTAACTTTTATTTGACCTTCCAACTGCATAATCGACTGCTAACCATTGGCTTCGGTTTCCCTGAAAACCTCCATTTATGCAACATTATACCATAGTGTATCTACCGATGATTATTCCAAACATTTTAAATTCCCTTAAAGTGTAGACTCCTTGTTTTTCTATCAATCGGCGAAAGCTAAATGACAAAATCCAGGTCTCCATGAAACACCTGTGGTGACGCCATTGAAGGAAACACATTGAAAAAATAGTGCTAAATTTCGTCTTATGCGTATCACTACAAAAAAGGCTCGTTTACAGAAAAAAAATAGCTGTAGAAAAAAGGTGTGGTTACAGTGGTGGTTTATTTTGAAATAGTACTGATACAAAAAAAAAATCAGTTCATTAAACAAGAAATGAATAATTTTTCAGTGAATTATCTCAAATCACTCTGTTGTCATCAGAGATAAAACTGGCTTAAAAAATATATACGAGTTTTCGGTAAAAACTCTTGTTTTGATAAAAGTCTTAATGTAATAGACTTAAACATTAATTCTGTGGTTGCCAGATACCGTTTAGTAAAATTAAGCTTTTATGATCAATGAGTTTATCGTTTGGGCTTTTCGTGCTCCATTACAAAATTTAAGTAAACGTAAAATTAACTGGTCTACATATTTTCTTTCTTCATCAATAAGATATTTATAAATTATTTACGTCGTAAAAAGTAATAAAAAGTCAGTTCAAACATAAATTTTATAATTTAATTTGTTAAAAAAAATTGTTTTTCAATCAACGCTGCGTACAGCAATCGTTTTATACTCAATGTTTGATTTTATCGTTTTTAGCTTTTCGTATTCCGTTACAAAATTCAAGTAAATGTAAAATTAAATGTTCTAAATATTCTTTTTTCATCAATCAAATATTTATCAATATTATTTTCATCATGGGTAGAAGAAAAAGCCAGTTCAAACATAAACATTATAATTTAATTTGTTTAAAAAAAATTGTTTTTCGATCAACACTGTGGTAAAGCAATCTGAGATGCGTATAGCAATCGTTTTATACTCAATGTTATTTCTATGGCGATTTCAAATTGCTTTTGGCTTTAGGTCAATTTTAGACCTCTTAGGATTCGAATTTTTCAAAATATTTTCTTAGTGCACCCCTACGGCTTATGAATCACACTGCAAAATTTCAGCTTCCTAGGACTTTTAGTTCTTGACCTACAGTGACGATTGAGTGATATATATATATTAAATAATACTAAGTTAATAAGATGAGTCTGAAGAGATGTGGAATCTACTTAATTTATATAGTAATATAAAATGTATGTCATGTTAAGAACTGAATTATCTAAATTTGAACTGTATAAATAATAATTATCTAAAGAATCTTTCATTAATATATTATATTAATCAACTTTATACGCACTATAGTGAGCGAGGTCTGAGAGACCTCTCTACGCTAGTTACGTGACCGTTGGTGCCACAGCAGTTAAGGGTTAACAGAAGTTTCGAGAAGTAATTCAGTTTGAGATGAAATCAAAATTATATCAATCTGAATCGGTTCTCTGAATTACATACTAAGCAACTGTTTATCAAGTTGTATTGTAATATGATACAAGCAACAGCTTGATGTTTGTATTGATTTTACTTTTTTGAGCTATAGATTATACTATTGGCAATATAAGTTTTAATAGCCCTAGATTTCTACGAGAGAAATGGAACAAGAACTTAAAATATGCACTACAAAACATTAATTAAAATATCAGCAGCTTAGCTAACATTTTTGACTGGAATTTTTTCTAAAACAAACCATTTTCTGAATTGAAATCCCAATAAAACGTAAAAAATGGTGCCTGTACGTGTTTTATGTTTATAATTTATTTTTTCAAGCTACTAAGGAGTACAATTTAAAGGGGAAATAGATTTTAGAATGTTTGAAAAATGACTGAGTAATATCTGTTTTATAAAAAAAACTGGCGTTTTTTTTTTTTTTTTTTTTTTTTTTTTTTTTAAATCCTTTTGGTTTATTTTTACAGGATTCATTGTTTGATGCATTTATCAGATCAGTGAGGAAATAAAGATTGTCGTGAAACTTTTTTCTTACTTTCATGACAGTTTAATCAATTTAAGTGTTTACGATCACTTTTTTGCCTGTGTTTTAAAATATTCCTTTCAAGGGGTTAGGTTTGCCTATGATAGTCATAAATCTCATAATCTGGTTTAGATATTTTTTTGCCTTTTTATTGTAACTGCACTGTAGATGGAATTGGCAAACCCATCCTTGAATAGAATCCCAACCCATGATTTAATTCTGCAATAATAATTTCCCTAGTATTTTGTTTATTGTATTAGGTCATTCCTGGGTACGTTGAAATAAAACCAATTTTTTCCAACTTGTGGTGCTGGTAAGCAATTAAAATTTTTGACAAGATGTTTAAATGTAGCCATTGTGAATGTGAATATGCACTTAATTCATCCCTGAAAAGACACACAGATCAGAAGCATCCTGATCAAGTTGTATCTAGCATTAAAAAGTTTATGTGTATTAAGTTAAAAAATAATGCATCAATGAACTTTACTATAGACAAAATGTTTGATCATCTCACAACCCAACACAAGGGGAAAATATATAAAAAGTATAAGATTTGATAACTCGTCATAAATCTAGTCTGATACTTCCACACATGTCAGTTATGAAGTACCAGAATAGCTGGATAGGTCCATCCAACAAAGATTAAATGTTTGTTGTACAAATTAGTGACCCAAGCTGTAATTGTAATTTAGTTTGTGATGACTGGAGAGCTTGCTTGCATAAATTTGTTTGTTCATGCCCGGACTCGATGATTAAAGCAAATATGTGCAAACATATTCATTTGGTATGCTTAATTGATTTTGGAATCCAAGACTTAGTTGAAACTGTGGAAGAACCACAAAGTATTCAAACTCAGCCGACTACAGCATCTGATGGTGATTCATCTGTTGAAAGTTCTGAAATGCCACTAAGTATTCCTACTGCAACTTGTGATGGTGATTCCCCATTTGACATCAGTTTCCAACGTTTTAAACATAATTTAGAGAGAATCGCAGATTCTGTAAAAAGTGTGCAAGAGATCCAAGTGGCCCAACACTTAATAAAACCAGTCTTGCCTACGTTAGAGGCATTTAGACAAAATACTTTGACAGATAACTTGGCAGTTAAGGATAATAGTAGTCATAATAAAAGTATAACAAAACAATGGTTATACAGTACATATAAAAAGAGAGTCCAAATCAGCCCTAGAAAAACCAACTCTTAAGGAGAAAAGAGACATTTATATGAATATGATCTAAGTATAAAATATTATTTTGAGAAAGCATTTGTACCACAATTAAAATTTATTCTGATTGTTGCGAGATAGATTAGAGATATAGATCATAGCAATAACTGTACAAGATAAGTTTTACCTGAAACCACAAGTATTAGGCTTAATTTTCAAAAGTTGACTGTACATATCAACAAGACAGACTGGATGTGTGACTTTCCCATTTACTTACTGTTGAGTTGAAATCTACATCTCCTTTAATATGTGAAAGACAGTTGGTTCTTTGTTATTTACAGCTTGCTTTCAGAAAAATGTACAATATTATAGGATTTTTACTGTTTTTTAATGCAATATTTTTCCTGTGTAATTTATATGCCTTTTATTTCAATTATGCAATACATTTGGTTTTGCATGTGCACACATTTTGATAACAATTTTAAAGCTATGTATTGAAAGTGCTGTATTTTACTTGGAATACTTTCTTTGTATTGAAATGCAATATTTTATTATGAACTCTTTCTCTTGGCATTGAATGAGCAATATCCTTTTCTAACTGATGTGCCATATATTTGGATTTTTCTGTGTGTGTGTGTGTTTGTGCATAAATATATTAGTAACACCTTAAAATAGATGCATGTTAAAAATAGTGTTTTATTATTAATTTTTCTTTTGTGTTTTGATGTGCAACATTTTACCTCGACCTTTCTTTGCATTCTATAAGACCTTTATAATTAATCTGCTGTATAGTAGGATTTTTCTATACTTAAATGATTTCATCGTAACTGTTTTATGTAATAGTTGCTTCTCTTAAGTTTTTTAAATATTTGCATTGGGGGGGGGGGAAGGATGCATAACTTGCCTAGTAGGTTTCTGCTTCTTTTTTTTTCACAAATCCTGTAATCCAGAGAAGGTTATTAGCTAACTAATCTAAAAACAAAGCAAAAGTCTTATGTCATGAAGATGTTTTGCATGAAATGTATTTTTTTTCTTGCCTAGGTTTCTGCTTTTGTTGATCTTGTAAATGGGAGAAAGTACTTAGGTAACTAATCTAAAACTGAAGCAGAAGTCTTACAGCATGGAAATGTTTGCATGAAAAAAAAAGTTTTTTTCTTTGCATTAAAATGCAATATTTTATTGAAATAATGTAAAAAAAATATTTTTTTCTTTCATTTAAGGTTTATGCTTTGGTTGAATCTTGTAAATGGGAGATAGTAATTAGCTAACTAGTCTTGAATCTAAGCAGAAACCTTGTGGCATAGAAATGTTTGCATGAATTTTTTTTTTTTTTTTTGAAACTGCGCTGAATATATTTTGAATACCTGTTTTTCTTTGCAGGTTGTCGCTGCAGGGCCACCCATAAGGGGGGACTTAGCCGACAAATGTCGGGGGGCACGGACGTTTAAGGGGCCCGCGGCCCCTAGGTTTATCCAAGAAATTATCTGCCTCATTTTAGGGCTATTTTCCGCATTTGACAAAAAAAAATCGAACAGAAAATATTATTTTCAAGTCCTTAAAGGGCCCTTGTCAAGGTGGACTCACATTTTCAGCAGTTTTCGGTCAACGACAACCATCCTTTCGCCCAATCCCCATTCCATAGTACTTTCAACAGGAAGAAGACTGGTTAGGTGACAAATTCCAAGACAAGATCTCCTTTTTACTCAGTGGGGGTTGAGTGGAGGAAAAGGCTCGGGGCTGAGCTTCCTGGAAAACATGAATGGGAAACGTGAATTCCTGGGGTTGTTTCGTTAATTTTCTACCCGTAACAGTCGGGGTTCGACCCTTCTCTCACATTGAAAAAAAACGAGCGTTCCATTTATCTTAGTGCTTCCACCATCCTCAGTTCTGTAACTTTGGTAGGTAGAACTTTTTAAAAAGTATTTTTTTAATAATCTGTCGAAACTAGAGGCGTATAAAAAGGAGACTGAGGGGGCCCACTGGGTTCCCATGAAGTTAATTAATTAATAAATAAGCATTACGATCCTTGTTATTGATATCATACGGGAAATCGTATTGTCTGCCTATTTAAAGATTTTTATATTGTTTTACAACTGAAGTCCTAAATAGCTTCATTTGCTTTTCTAAACTGTTGGACCCCCTCCAAAATTGATTCTTGCATACTCAAAACAATAGTGAACTTTAATCCCATTTAAACACCAAATACTGAAATTTAAAGAATTGAAACTCATTTACAGCTAAAGCAAATAGGTTACGTACATAGGTTCTATTTCTTTTTTTCTGTATATGTTACCTTTTTTATTTTGCATACATAAAAACTTTTCTATTTTGCTTAAAATAACGGCATTCTATAATAAATAAAGCTATGTTTGTGGCTTTCAACAACTTGATAAAAAATAAATTTGAATGAAGTCGGAACAAAAATCACTGATAAAATGCAACTTTTCCCAATCATTACTATAAATATGTATAATAAAAGTAGGCATACGTATTTTTCAAGCATAGAAGTAATTTAAAAAGTAACCAAATTAAGAACTTACCTATTTATGAATAAAAAACCGATCATAATACATCTAAACCAGTGTTAGTCACATAATTGAATAGATTGTCCCTTTTGAGCCGCCAACAATTAAAAAATCAATTATAAGGAATTAATTCCAATTGAAAAAAATCAATTGCAATTTATTAAAAAAATCAAGTGCGTTTTTAGCTTATTTTGTTCAGTTTTGTTATTTTTTCCAGAAACATGTCCTCCTCTCTCTTTCTTTTGGCAATAGTGTTTATGTCCCGTAATTTTTATGCTCACGACTTATTGAACTTGTTTTCGTGAATATTAACAAGAAAATGAATAAAGTTAAGCTTATAACTTCAGTGTTAAATAAAATAAGATCTGATGTGTTGTTTCTCTCAGGCACAAGTTTTTTCTTTAAATTCTTTCCATGCTGTGTGATAGAAGTTTACGCATTAATTTTATAACATTAAATAAAAAATAGATTTGAAATGTCCTACTATTAATGGATAGTTCCTTAAAATAAAACTTTCTTTCAACCAACTGTTCAACACATGTAGCTTTTTTTAGTGTGATTAATCCTTTCCTTACATTAACCGAACCAGAAAAGATACTGAACATTTTTATTTTACCTTTTTAATGCATAACACAAAATTTTAACCCACTTAAATTTAATTTTAAGTTTCATCCATTTATACAAGTCAAAAGACATGTAATTTCAAATATAATCAACACCATCAGCACACATTTGTTAAAAAATCTACCACATTTTAATATGAAAAATAGAATTAACAGATTGAAACTAAATTATGAGCAAATATTGGCCTAAACATACAAGAATAATCTCAAGATAGAAAATAGTTAACAGCATTTGTACGCATTTATATCCAAATTCACAGATAAATGTTGATGTGGTGGTTTTGTTTCGAGATCTAGCAGCAAAATAAAGATGAAAGTTTGCATCAAAAATAACACTTTTATATAAACATTTCTTTTATTCTTTTTATATAAAGCATTGCTACAATTTACTCTCTGCTTTTCTGATGATTCAATTCGGCTTAGGTTATTGAAAACCTATAATAAGGAAACAGCTAAAAAAACAACGCATTATCAAAAGTTTAAAACTTGCTAACTGCCTTTGGCGCGATGTTTACATCGCCAAAGTAGCGGGAAACAGCATGTTGTTCAAAAAAAGCTATTTTACTTAAAAAGTCTTCAAATTTACACTGACAAAACACTAAAATAATTATAAATAAACATTCTAGAACACGAAATGGAACACGAATAAGCTATATTTTCTTTTTAATTTAATATACACACGTTTTTCTCGAGCACACAAAAAGTTCCCATGTTAAGTCTACGGGAGCTGGGAAAATACCGTTTCGGACAAGAGTCTACAGCCAGGGTAATCCATCGAGCCGAGTCTCCTCTGATTGGTTGAAAAATCACGCTTTCGTGGGCCTCAGTTTCAAAGTTCACTGCGTTCGAGAGTACATAACTAGCTGAAATGTAAACAAAGATGTTTACTTTTTATCTTCCCATTTCAACGATAGAAATCATGCAAGAAATCGAAAAAATGACTCCCCAAATGTTGAATTAAACATACGATGTGCTTAAAATGAAAATTTTCTAAAATTTACAAACGACGTGTCATATGAACAGAATTTAAGAAAAAAGATACGTTTTCGCAAATGCTTCATAATTAACAATATTTTAGAAAAAGTTCCTAACGACTGCATCTTAGCTTGTCGTAACTATTCTAAAACTTATGAATGAAAGAAACGCTTTTTTTCTCATTCTGAAAAATTCGTAGGAATAAGATATTAGAATTATGATACAAACTTTAATATTGGCAATATGAAGAATTCAAGCTAGTATCAAATATTTTTTCATTTTTACAAGTCATGTCCAATTTAGAACAGCAAGAACCTATTAGGACTTTCAATTTAAAAAAAATACTGTTGAGTCTATTAAAGGAAGTCATCATTCCACTAAGAAACTTCGTTGTAAAGAAACTTCTTTAAATACAAATTTGTGAATTCAGCTATGAAAATATAAAAAAGACTAACCAATCCACTTTAACTGAAATACATATCCTAAACTGAAAAAATATAACACTGCTTTGTGCTGTTCTTATATGGTACTTTGATGTAATCGAAACTAATAAAACAGCACTGAACACCAAGTTTGGTGTTCCCTTAGGTCATCATGGTGGGTTTTGCTTAGCTCCATTCACTTACTAGTGATGATATGAATCTAGTAGTCTAATTTTATTTAAATTTATCATGTCTGTTAAATTTTTTAGGGACTTCTAGTTTAAAACACAACATGATAGCTATTTGGGCCTAAGTGCATCCTTGAATAAAATATCCAATTCTTGTAATACTTCCTCCTGAAATACAAATCATACAGTTTACTGTGATACGTTTATTAATACATAATTCAATTTAATTAATTCTTCCAACATTCTTGCTTATTTAAAATAATTTTACATAATACTTCTTATGTTAGTTTTGACAGAAAATACCTATTTATCAAGATTATTTTTCTTTTTATTAAAATAAACGGCAATAATATTTCTTGTACTTGAGCTTCATATACTGTTCAAAAAATATTCATAATTGATGCATAGTGAGATTTTCAAAAGGTCATCAAATATAAACATCATTTAGTCATCCATCAACACAGCGACAACCTACAAAGAAAAACAGTTATTCAAAATTCAGGAATATATTCAGCACAGTTTCAAAAAAAAAATTCATGCAAACATCTCTATACCACAAGGCTTCTGCCTAGATTCAAGACTAGTTAGCTAATTACTATCTCCCATTTATAAGATTCAACCAAATCATAAACCTTAAATGTAAGAAAAAAGTATTTTTTGCATTATTTCAATAAAATATTGCATTTTAATGCAAAGAAAAAACATTTTTTTCATGCAAACATCTCCATGCTATAAGACTTCTACTTAAGTTTTAGATTAGTTAGCTAATTACTTTCTCCCATTTACAAGATCAACAAAAGCAGAAACCAAGGCAAGAAAAAAAATACATTTCATGCAAAACATCTTTATGACATAAGACCTTTGCTTTGTTTTTAGATCAGTTAACTAATAACTTTCTCTGGATTACAGGATTTGTGAAAAAAAAGCAGAAACCTATTAGGCAAGTTAAGCATCCTTCTCATGCAAATATTTAAAAAAACATAAGAGAAGCAACTATTACATACAACAGTTACGATGAAATCATTTAAGTATAGAAAAATCCAAATATACAACAGATTAATTATAAAGGTCCAATAGAATGCAAAGAAAGGTCTAGGTAAAATGTTGCACATCAAAACACAAAAGAAAAACTACTAATAAAACACTATTTTTAACATACATCTATTTTAAGGTGTTACCAAAATATTTATGCACACACACACAGAAAAATCCAAATATATGGCACATCAGTTACAAAAGGATATTGCTCAATGCCAAGAAATAGTTCAGAATAAAATATTGCATTTCAATGCAAAGAAAGTATTCCAAGTAAAATACAGCACTTTCAATATATAGCTTCAAAATTGTTATCAAAATGTGTGCATATACAAAAAAAAATGTATTGCACAATTGAATACAAAGGCATATAAATTACACAAGAAAAATATTGCATTAAAAAACAGTAGAAATCCTATAATATTGTATATTTTTCTGAAAGCAAGCTGTAAATAACTAAGAACCAACTGTCTTTCACATATTAAAGGAGATGCAGATTTCAACTCAGCAGTAAGTAAATGGGAAAGTCACACATCCAGTCTGTCTTGTTGATATGTACAGTCAACTTTTGAAAATTAAGCCGAATACTTGTGGTTTCGGGTAAAACTTATCTTGTACAGTTATTGTCAACAATCAGAATAAATTTTAATTGTGGTACAAATGCTTTCTCAAAATAATATTTTATACTTAGATCATATTCATATAAATGTCTCTTTTCTCCTTAAGAGTTGGTTTTTCTAGGGCTGATTTGGACTCTCTTTTTCTTTGTACTGTATAACCATTGTTTTGTTATACTTTTATTACGAATACTACTGTCCTTAACTGCCAAGTTATCTGTCAAAGTATTTTGTCTAAATGCCTCTAACGTAGGCAAAACTGGTTACCAGTTATTCTGGTACTTAATAACTGACATGCATGGAAGTATCAGACTAGATTTATGATGAGTTATCAAATCTTATACTTTTTAGATATTTTATTTTCCCCTTGTGTTGGGTTGTGAGATGATCAAACATTTTGTCTATAGTAAAGTTCATTGATGCATTATTTTTTAACCTAACACACATAAACTTTTTAATGCTAGATACAACTTGATCAGGATGCTTCTGATTTGTGTGTCTTTTCAGGGATGAATTAAGTGCATATTCACATTCACGATGGCTACATTTAAACATCTTGTCAAAAATTTAAATTGCTTACCAGCACCACAAGTTGGAAAAAATTGGTTTTATTTCAATGTATCCAGGAATGACCTAATACAATAAACAAAATACTAGGGAAATTATTATTGCAGAATTAAATCATGGGTTGGGATTCCATTCAAGGATGGGTTTGCCAATTCCATCTACAGTGCAGTTACAATAAACAGGCAAAAAAAAATCTAAACCAGATTATAAGATTTATCACTATCATAGGCAAATCTAACCACTTGAAAGGAATATTTTAAAAACCAGGCAAAAAAGTGACCGTAAACACTTACCTTGATTAAATTGTCATGAAAGTAAGAAAAAGGTTTCACATCAATCTTTATTTCCTCACTGATCTGATTCATTCTTTTATAAAACAGATATTACTCAGTCATTTTTAAGTGAAATCTTATTTTAATTCCTTTAGCGTGAAGGTTAGTGTCGGTTTCTTGCATGATGTCTTTCGTTGAAATGGGAAGGTGGACAATAAACACTAGCGCGTCTTTCTAGTAATGGCTCTTCGTTACGTGGACGATTCTATTTAGGACCGTGGGGAGGACAGGCGCCTCAATCCCATGATAGTACTTTACGCAAGTCCAACTTGATCGGCTAATCGGATCACATGACCTAGATACGTATGTCATCAAGGTTTATAGTTGTTGGCGATTTATCTCTTCCTTTCTGCTTTCTTCTTTTCTTTTCAGATCCATGGCTATGGGTGGGTAGAGGTGGGAGCCGAAAATTGTATCCTTTTATTATATAAGTTAATAATTATATAAGTTAGTGTTTTATGTATGCTTTTTGTTACATCAGAATGGTCCTAAGCCAGCGGTGGATACGACACCATCATCCTAAAGCAAAGGGGGCGGAAAAATATCAGCTGGTAGTGAGTTCAGGAGTGGTTCTTAGATTATTTATGTAAAATCAACGGAAGCTTGGAAAAATATGAAAAGGGTATTAAAAATTAGGAAAAGTAAATTTGAATGAAAAGGAATTAAATTGGAATTTTTTTTAAATAATTTGGAGGATCTAAAAATTTTTCGGCCAGCTGGGTTCGAACTCGGAAAGTCATCCTCCGCTGCCGACGCTAATCTGAAGGTGGGTGACTTTAGCCATTAGGCCATCGTTGCGTCACGAAAAGGAGCTCTTTAAAGTATAAGTACCCTTCCATCAATCATACATTCCATCAATCTGCTTCAAAAAATCATAGAAGACACACAAAAAAAGACTACCAGACAAGTAAATAATCATAGCTCACTGTAGATCAAATGATCAAAACAAGTTACGAAAGAATCAAACTGAAGAATCGATTCACTTATCACGAGTTTAATATCTACCGACCTCCCTACGGTCCTAAATAGAATCGTCCAGGTAACGAAGAGCCATTACTAAAAAGACGCGCTAGTGACAATAAACAACTTTGTTTACAATTTAACTAGTATACTCTCGAACGCAGTAAGCTTTGAAACCGAGGCCCATGAAAGCGTGATTTTTCAACCAATCAGAGGAGACTCGGCTCGATGGATTACCCTGGCTGTAGACTCTTGTCCGTTTCGGGCGGTAGAAAAGGTCTCTAAGCCAATCAGAAAGTGTTTCCCGTATGTCGCCACTCTTATTATATAGGCACTCTTCATTTACCTACCGCTTCTTACTATTGGTTTTCACAAGCTGTGTGAAGGGATTTTGTAGTGGACTTTTCAAACGTTGTGTACAAACACGGCATTATAAAATTTTGAGCTTTTTTCTTAAACGTTTTGATAGTTTTAGCAAAGAAAGATCGCTTGGCTCTTGAGATTGAACAAGAACACCTAAGGAAAATACTTGTCAATTTCACAAAATTCAGTAAGTATTATCCTAAAACTAAACATGTTTTGCTTTCATTCCGTTAGGGTACTGTATGGTCTGCTGCACACTACTGGTCATAAAGTATTAAATTAATTTACTTTTTCAAAACTCCATTTTGTAAAAAATTAGTAATTACTGATTTTTGTTTATTCGTGTCCTCCATGTGTTTGGATGGTATGCAGTATCCGATACGTTACAACTTATGGGCGATTTATTGGGTCTAATGGTTAAGGTGTTAGCCTCTACATCGAAAGGTTCATGGTTCGAATTCGGGTCAGTGCATGGATGTTTGTTAGCGTATGGTGCAGAGGCGGTTGGGCATCTCAAATTTATCGTTGCCGAAAGTCCTCACGCCACGTCCTTATTGCCAAATGTGGAAACCTTTTAGTATTCGCGCTTTTCATCCAATTTTAATGCGCCGACCAACCGGTATAGTGGTTAAGGTGTTAGCCTCTAGATCGGAAGGTTCCGGGTTCGGGCATGGATGTTTGTAAACGTATGGTGTAGAGGCGGCTGGTGCACCTTAAATCTGTCGTCGCCGAAAATCCTCACGTTGGGTTGGCGTGGAAGTTTGGAGAGTGGGGTGCCAGCTCAGGTGTTGCTTCGTCATCTGACCGTGGTTCAAAATTACGAGGTGTTGTCCTCGGATCTTTCCCTTAAGGGACTGATCCCGGACCGTCGTCAATAGCCCGTTGTGTTGCTCTGGTACGACGTTAACTAAAAATTACCAATTTTAATGCAACCCTGTTCATAAAAAATTCTGCTATGCTCAGTTTGTTGGATTTACATTGATTCTGGTATTTGTTTGTTGATTCTTTCAAGTTGCACTTTTATTTTGCTTTATAGGAATGTTGAATTTTTTATATTGATGGAATACTTTTTTCCCAATTTCAGTCTCCTGGTAGCATTACCTGGTGCTTCTCTTTAAGGAATGCAAACAGCAAAGAATACGAGGAAACCCTATTAGGAAGGTAAGTGGTGAAGTATGAAATTTACTGTGAAACATTTCCAAGTGAACCCAATTTAATTCGATACTCTTCGAAAATTCATTTAACAACTGAGTGCAATAACTTAAATATTACATTCCTATCATTGAAATGCCCGCTGTTTAATGTAATTCACTCTAGACTGAGTAAAAGACGAACAGAAACAAAAAAATCCAAAATTGTACTCAAAAAAACTTTTATAACATCACTTAACACGAACGGTTTTCACAGACGACCCTGCACATAGAGCACGCCTCAAACAATGACACAGCACACCTCGGGGGGGGGGGGGTTGAAAAGACACCCAGCAACAACCTCCGAGTTAGGAGCTGACGAAAGAACCATCACTGGTGCATCAGAAAAAGTGATGAAGCGCATGACCTTCAAATGTTGTCTTTAACGCGCTTCAATTCAGACAGGCTTAAACATTCCGTCCCACATTGCATTGTCCTGACATGCAATCATTGTATGTGCACTAGATACTGTAACACTTTGAAACCATATAGAACACTTTTATACTCTATACCATGTACAATAATTATACAAATGCAATAATTACAAAAATACTCATTTCACTCTGGCATTGGAAAAAAAAAATTTGATATAGCTGTTGAATACACAGGGTGATTCATATAAAAGATGAGCAAAACTTTAGAGGTGATAGTACACATCTAAACAAACCACTTTCATCAAAGAATGCATGGTCAGAAACAAAACGCAAAGGTGCTGGTGCACTTAATCCTTGCAAATGTTAACCACTGCTGCTGTAAACTCGTCTCCACATGACATTGCCAATGTCATTGGAAAGGCTTTTGCACTAGTGTCGAGCTCCGACTCTTACCGTCCTGCTTTTCAAGCGACAAAGAGTCGAGCTGAACGAACACTTCTTAATTTTAAGAGCAGAATAAACCTCTCCTATAACTGAGCTTATGATGTTTGAATTGAAGAAGGCGTTATCTCAAGCCCATAACACCAGTCCTGGGCCAGACGGAATCACATATTATATGCTTCGTCATCTTTCATTAGATTCTTTAAACAGCATTCTTATCCTTTTTAACAGAATCTGGAATGAAGGAAAATTTCCCAATTCCTGGCAAGAAAGCATCGCGATTCCGATCCCGAAGCCTGGAAAGGACCCAAAAGATCCTCTGAGCTATCGTCCAATTGCCTTAACGAGCTGCCTATGTAAAACCCTGGAACGTATGGTCAATGCCCGTCTCGTTTATGTATTGGAGAAAAACAAGTGCATCCCTCCGCACCAGAGTGGCTTCCGTAAAGGTAGATCCACTCTTGATAATACCATCTATCTCGAACGGCAAATTCGTAATGCCTTTGTGCGAAGGAATCACTTAGTTTCTATCTTCTTCGACATTGAGAAGGCATATGACCGTACATAGCGTTACGGTATCCTTCGAGATATGTTTGATTTTGGTTTCAAAGGTAACTTACCTCTTTTTATTCAGAATTTTTTATCCTCGAGACTCTTTAGAGTACGTATTGGAAATATTTTATCATATCATTTTATTCAGGCTGAGGAAGTTCCTCAGGGATCTGTTTTAAGTGTCACCCTTTTCATTATTCATATCAGCAACATACTTCATGCACTTCCTCCATCAATTCATGCTTCATTATATGTCGATGATTTGCAGATATCATGCCAGGGATCAGATATGCGATTGATCGAGCGACAACTTCAGACAGCTGTCAACAATCTTGTCAAGTGGTGTGATCAGAACGGCCGTACATTATCCACAAGTAAGAGTAGCTGTGTCCATTTCTGTCGGAAACGGGGTGTACATCCAGATCCACAAATACACATTCGCAATATTTTAATACCCGTAGTCAATGACATAAAATTCTTCTGAGTAATATTTGACCGTAGACTCACCTTTCTTCCACATATATTATATTTGTGAGGGAAGTTTGAGAAAATACTAAACATCCTCAGGGTGTTATCAAACACATCTTGGGGAGCTAATCGTGTCTCACTGCTCCGAGTGTATCAGTCTCTCATCTTGTCTAGAATTGACTATGGTAGCATTGTGTATGGGACTGCGAATATCTCTGCTCTACGGAAATTGGACACAGTTCACCATTCTGCTCTGAGAATTTGTTCTGGTGCATTTCGCACATCATCAGTCCAGAGTCTATGTGGTATGTAATGAAATCCCTCTTGACTTACAGCGCAAGAAGTTGTCTGCTAATTATTACTTCAAGATCTTATCAACACAATCTCATCCTTTGAAGCACATGACTCTCGACCCCGGTTTGAATCGACTTTATCTTGCCCGTTTTACTCATATACGTCCCTTCTATGAACGGACAAAAGCTATTGTCAACTATTTGAACCTAAGTGACGTTGTGACCCACATAAACAAAGCATTTCTCTTTCCACCTTGGGATGTACCGCATTTAACTTTTCTTAACCCTTTCGCTAAATACAATAAATCTGACACTGCTCCAGCTGTTTTTCAACAGTTATATTATTTACACCGCTGTAACAATTACAAACCAATTTTTACTGATGAGTCTAAAGGAATAGGATATGTGGGCTGTGGAATTGTCTTTCAGGACTGCACATATAGTTATAGCCTACATCGATCCTGCTCTGTATACACTGCTGAGGCCGTAGCAATTTATCACGCTCTTCAGCAAATGAATTCTTACAACCACCGTACTTTCTGTGTATACAGTGACAGCATGAGTGTCTTACAACAACTGGAGCAATATACCATCACTTGCCATTCCGTCATGTCGGATATATTTACCATCTTACGCACGTTGAAGAGCAGGGATTTTGATATTCTTTTCTGTTGGGTCCCGAGTCACGTGGGCATCAAAGGTAATGAGCTTGCTGACAGTGCTGCGAAAGCAGCCTCCGTTCCACTGCAGCAGGCCGTTCCTTTTACTGACACCAAGATGTCCACAAAGGAAACTTTGAATTCATTATGGCAAGAATCTTGGGATCTGCAAATCCACAATAAGCTCCATTCCATCAAACCATTTATTCATCCATGGCCATCAGCACCCATGCGAAGGAGTGATGTCAAATTGACTCGCCTTTGTATTGGACATACTCGTTTCACTCATCGTCATCTGTTTCTGGGAGAGAGCGTCCCAAATTGTAATTCGTGCTCCACCCCTTTTACTGTAGATCATATTTTAATTGTCTGTCCTGTTTTTAATTATCAACGTCTTAAATTTTTTTAAAGTACTTTTTTAAACCTGCGAGATTTGATTGGGGAAAATCCCCATTCAAACCTTTTTGCATTTTTACATTCAGTTGGTTTTTTAAATCTCATATAGCGCTTTTATCCATCACAATACTTATATAATCTATTATTTATATGCTATTTAAATTTTTTACTGTATTGTTCATCAGACTGCTTTAATCAAAGAAACTATTTAAGATCATGATGTATTATTTTCCCTCACGAATACTTTTTATATTCATTTTATGACGAAATAAATCCTCTATCATGTTGCGTCTACCTTTTATTAAATAATTTTATATTTACATTGATTTTATTTATTTTTATCTTGCGTTTGGCGCAGTTTGTCCGCTTTTGGACCTTGCGCCATAAAACCCCAAAATCCAATCCTTGCAAATGTTAAAGCTCCATTCTTGTTGCGATTTATTGGTAGAAGAACGACAGTAATAACATGCAAATGTGATATGGGGATGAAGAACTCGCATGCAAATTTTTGCCTCGATTAATACATAAAATTCGTTGATCTGAGTGTGCAACTGTCAATTGTGGTAGGAAGATGTTTCCCTTCACTAATACAGAAAAGGCTGATATACAGTTTGATCTATGTGCTTGCTAATGGAAATACCTCAGAGGCTCAACGATTGTACGGAGAGAGGTTTCCCAACAGACGGATGCCCGGCCATAAAACATTTGTGCTCTTGCATCAACAGTTGTGCTAGGCGGGATCCTTTCTCGCTTCCTGTTCGGATGCAGGTCGTGCAAAGATGAATAGAACGTCAGTCGTGGAAGAAGCCATTCTGAATATGGTGGCTGATCAGCCCAGTACAAGTACCTGAGCAGTGGCTAGGCAGTTACATGTATCACAATCCACGACATGGCGAGTACTAAAGGCTGGACGTTTGCATCCTTACCATGTTCAACAAGTTCAGGAACTTACTTAAAAGGATTATCCTCGTTGTGGAATTCGCTCGCTGGTTTCTGCAGATGAGCGCAGTAAATCCAGATTTTGTAGCAACTGTTTTTCACGTACATGAAGGTGCATTTAACACCCACAATCAACATGTTTGAGCGGATGTAAATCCACATGCTCATCAGCGGCTCTTTTCTATCAATATTTGGGCAGGAATAATTGGAGACCACCTACTCGGACTTTATCTTCTGCCAGAACGCCTTGACGGGAAAAAATATCTCACGTTTCTACAACAGATGTTTCCAGACGTGTTGAAGTACGATCCCACACACATCCAGAATGTAATGTGGTTTCAGCAAGATGGAGCACCAGCCCATTATGCACAAGATGTGCGAAACTATCTAGATTTAACTTTTCCGAATCGATGGATTGGCCGAGGTGGTCCTGTAGCTTGTAGAGTCCTGTAGTTAAAAAAGTGCTTTGAGTGTGAAGTATGCAACAAACGCTTTGCACAACGTTGTACCTTAGTAGTCAATAGACGTACCCACACTAATGAGAAACCATATGAGTGTGAACTATGCAAAAAAGGCTTTTCGCGAAGTTGTAACCTAAGAGTGCACATGCTTACCCACACCAAAGAAAAGTCATTCAAGTGTGAAATATGGGTATGAAATGCTTTTACACAAATTCTGTCTTACAAAGACAAATTCTTATCCACTTAAGAGATAATCCGTAGCAATGTCAAATATGCACAAAAAAAGCCTACAAATATATACATATACAACAAACAAATGGAGGGAAGTGTTGGAATTCTGATACAAGCTGTAAAACAACTTTTAAAGATCTGGATTACATCACGAGCTAAGGAAAGAATGCCTTGAAAGACCCGGATTACATCAAGAGCTAAGCAAAGAATACTTTTAAGGACCCTGAATACATCAAGAGCTAAAGAAAGGATCTTCCACGTGCAACGAAATATTCTCTGAAAGGAGCAATTTAACAATACACAAGACATCGAACAGTAGAGAACACTTTCTCTAGTGTGATGCTGTGACTTCATCCAAAGCTCCAGATGGGCCTCCGGACTTACCGTTTCACCGTTGGGTAACCCGAACATGAGTTGGTGGGGACTTACCATGATCACCTTTTTCAGTTTGTGAACCAAATGTCTTGCCCACAAGGGTCAACAAGCCCCTCCTTCAGGCGTCAATAGTTCTTTTCATTCATAACCATTTCATACATCACTAAACATTTGGAATAAATGGTGCAAGTGAGGTGAAAGTCGATTATGAAATTAATCTTAAGAATTTTGTTGCTTGGGTGTGTGTTACAATGTGTTAAAGCCCTTACGCATGTTCTTCTTGTACCCATAAAGGGTTATCTATACAATGTTGTGTTCTTTTTGACATTGCCATTCAACAGTGTCTTTGTGACAAAGAACTATAATTCCACCTCGTAATTTTGAACTATGGCCAGATAACGAGGTCAAGACATGAGATGTCACCGCAATCTCCAAACTTCAACGGCAACACATTTGATGCCACTGCAGATTTAACTTGCACCAGTGTACACGACGGTCTTTCGTTGGTCCAAGGCTTGTAACTCTCCGATTGCTAATCCGTTACTCTTCTTTTCCGCGGCCCCGCCGTACTCAAGGAACTTCAATTAGATATATTTAACCATATACATTCTTTTATTGAAATCTAATTACTATGAACTTGATAATTAAAAAAAAATGAAAACGATTTGCTTCTTTTACAGAGGACTATTCTGTTAATGACATCGTTGTGTCTGCTTTTCGTAAGAAAGCATTTGAATATTTTGTTGCAGCACGGAGGTCCGAAGCTTCGGTTGATCCTCTGGATCGGGGTCATCTTGGAGGAACAGGCCTGATTGTAGCTTCTGTGACGTCACAAAATGAGGCGCATTGGAAATAAGAATTAGCAAGGGAAGAGTCCGTGATTAGATGGATGTAGAAAACGATACATATATATATATAAGCAAATCCTTTTTTTCCCCCAGATTTGAAACAAACAACTTTTTTTGTTGTTGTTGTCAAGTTAGGATTAATTTCACTTCCAAATATATTCTTTCCTTCGCATTTCTGAGATTAACATAAGGTGTTTGGAGCAGTTTTCGTTAAGAGGTCCCAGTACCAGATAATTCGTTAAAATGTTGAATATTTGTCCTTTAGAGATTCAACCTTTAGAAATAAGCGGTCTTATTATTATAACGAATCGAAGCAGTTTTAACAAAGTCATTCAGTAAGTATGGAGCAATTTATTTTAATTTAGTGGCCATTCTTATGCGCATGTAAAGGGAATATTTTCCCTTTCTTGTAAAATGCAATTTGCAGTATATGTTACCGAAACTATTTTTGAACATTTTAGTATTTAATACTATTTCATTGTCTTGTTTTATGTAATACTTATTAATAGGATAAATTATGTAAATGAATATAAATTTTGCAATAACTTGACAGGTTAAAATTTAGGAATAAACTGTAGGTCTATACAGGGCTCCTAGCACGTCATCTTTTTATTTTTTGTCACTTTTTTTGACATTTTGTAACCTTTTCAGGGGTTTTAAGTTCTTAAATTCTATTTAGAGAAGAAAATTTTTTGATCATCTCGGGAAAGTGGAGCAATAACTTTCAGGTCATTATACTTTTCCAATCGTTTTTTAATATACACTTTAAGGTTGAAAAGGATCTTCTTTAAAATCCATCGATCTGATATCTTCATACGCTGTCTTGAGGTTGCACGCTTTCGATTCTAATTTTTCTACGAGACGAATAAAACATTCGTTGCTGCTTTTGATTTTCAGCAAACTTTTTGGCAGCTTTTGGTCACACACTGCTTTTATTACGCGACGCACTAAAATGCCGTCGTCACTGAAACAGCTTGCAATGTCCTTTACGGTGGGAAGGTGGTCGGCGTAGTACAATGCTGTAAGGGTGTGAGTATTGGCTCCGGCTATTGGCCGATGATCTGAAAACCGGCTTTTCGAAGCTTGTTTTGTACTATTGCTGCTTTAACACAAGCGATGAGATTGTCCAGATTTGTGTAAAATCTACGGATTTTTTCTGCAGTTGTGAAACAAGTGTGCCACGCAAGTTACTTTGAGCAATCGTGGATAAAGCACCTTGAGTGTGTTTCCAGCCGCAGTCATTTAATAAGCAGTATCGGATAGCAGAAGCTCAAAATCCTTTTGCTCAACATTCAGAGATTTTAAAACGTCATTTACAAGGCGACATTTACATATTAATGATCGACACTCACATCGTAAACTCTGCAATCGATTACACAAGTTTCCTCTGGAAAGAGTACCAACCAATATGTTAT
This sequence comes from Metellina segmentata, assembly GCA_947359465.1. NCBI lineage: Eukaryota > Metazoa > Arthropoda > Arachnida > Araneae > Tetragnathidae > Metellina > Metellina segmentata. Next base: position 110,227,957 of record OX375883.1, read on the forward strand.
ATGCTTCTTGCCATTTGTTTCACTTTCGTCTGTTAGGACGAACACCTTCTTTCCATGAACTTGTTTGATCCGCAATACTTTGGCGTTCGCAAAATCAGACACCCATGATAGTAGGGTTGATTATGAGGGCAAAAAATGAAATAATAATTTTATATTTGTTAATTTTATGCTAAATTTTAAAAGGTTGCATTTATGCAAAAAGTTGCATTTATGCAGAAAGTTGCATTTATGTTGCGGTTATAACTCATTTACAATACATCCCATGTAGGTAGAATTTTTGTTTTAGTACTTTACATGCAGCGTAGAACGTGTGAAAAAAAGTTGCATTTGTTGCAAAAAGTTGCCCTAGTAATGATGTATAATTCAACAATGTAATTAATAAATTACTATTGAACACTTTTTGTTGTCATTTTTACTCCTATCTTCCTCTACTTTACCCATAATTCCTTCATTTTAAATTTGAATGTTGTTGAATTTACTTTTGAAAATACCTCTAACTAAAGCCCTTTAAATGGACAAAATGAAAAATTCCAAAAGCAAAATCTGGATTTTTACTCCTATCTTCCTCTACTTTACCCATAATTCCTTCATTTTAAATTTGAATGTTGTTGAATTTACTTTTGAAAATACCTCTTACTAAAGCCCTTTAAATGGACAAAATGAAAAATTCCAAAAGCAAAATCTGGAAAGCAGATGTAATTGAATATTGTATGTTCTTAGGGCTTTGCATGAAAATTCACTACGACCTTACTTGAAAAATGCTAAATACCACTCCTTGCATTTTTAGAAAAAAAGTGGATGATATCAACTTTCAATTCAATAACTATTTACTATGAAATGAGACAGGTTTCTAGGATAAATAGTTTCGATCTTAGAGGAAAAACTACGATTTTTTGCTAAAACTCGCTGTTTTTCGTAACTTTAACCTCATGAGCCACGGATCAATATTATCAGGTTGAGCTGAAACTTTGCCAATCACATTTTCTAGCCTATTGGCAACTTTTAAGGGGGGGGGGTGCCTTGGTAGAAATTTGAAAATTAGGTTTTGTGACCACCCCTTTGAGCAGCCGCTCTATTTCCTTGTGCAACCCCAAACATGAAATGCATGTAGGCAAGCTCCGCATTGGTGTAACAATGCATATTGCTCGACATTCATGCGAGGAATGACGATTCAAGCCAGCAAAACGCTTTCATCTGCTGAACTCAATAGCGCTCTCTACTGCCTCAACGCTGCATTTCAGCATACACATTCCTATACAAAATCTGCTTATTTAGGTCCCCTCTACTTACATTTACATTTCTGACACATAGTTTTGAAACACCCTGTTTATACATTTATATAATTTAACAAACATCTATTTGTCAGTGTAAATAATCACCCGCACTTTTCCTAAAAGTCCCAAGAGATTCCTTTTCTCGCTGCTCTCTCAAAACCTTAGCTGTATCGTTCAGCAATACATAAAAAGGGTCTTTGGATAAACTGTTTTGCACTGTGTAAATACTCAAATATCATATACCACAGAATTTGTTATTATTGTAATTACATTCAGTCATATATATTATCCCAGAAATCTATTTGCCAGTGTAAATACTCACCCACATTGTTCCTAAAAGTGAATTTAGAACATAGTAGTCCCAAGATATCCAGTTTCTTGCTGCTCTCTCAGAACCTTATCTGTATGGTTCAGCAATACATAAAAAGGGTCTTCGGATAAACTGTTTTGCACCGTGTTAATACTCAAAAATCGTATCCCCCAGAATTTGTTATTATTGTAAATACATTCAGTCATATATATTATCCCAGAAATCTATTTTCCAGTGTAAATTCTCACCCACATTGTTCCTAAAAGTGAATTTAGAACATAGTAGTCCCAAGATATCCAGTTTCTCGCTGCTCTCTCAGAACCTTAGCTGTATGGTTCAGCAATACATAAAAAGGGTCTTCGGATAAACTGTTTTGCACCGTGTTAATACTCAAAAATCGTATCCCCCAGAATTTGTTATTATTGTAAATGTATGTATTCAGTCATATCATATCCCAGAAATCTATTTGTCAGTGTAAATACTCACCCACACTGTTCCTTAAAGTCAATTTAGTACATAGTAGTCCCAAGAGATCCCCTTTCTTGCTGCTCTCACAGAACCTTAGCTGTATCGTTCATCAATACATAATCATATCAATTTTAAGGTCTATGTAGATTAAATAGGGCCCATTTTAAGCTATACTAAAGAATTGTAGTGTCCGATGGGCTAGCGAAGCGATCCTGAGGGAACTGCTTGCAGTTCCGGGGGTTAGCGAGCAGGGGGCGTTAGCCCCCTAGTTTATATAATTTTGTTATATCTTAAGGTGGTTTAATGTGAAATACCTACTTTTACACAAGAATAATCACATGTCATGAGTAAAGTAAAGATTTGTGTTGAAAGACTCACACAAAATCGCGTTCACCATCAGAACCCCGTCAACACCCTTTCTCTCCTGCGTTTTGAAGTGGACCCAGTGCTTTCAGTCTGCTCACTCTTCTGGGTCTAAAGTTTCAGGGGAAAAAAGAGGAAACCCTCATTGGAGGAAAGGGTAACTGGATGTCATCCCACCGGCTTTAAATGTAATGGGGGTCATCTCAAAAGGTAAAGTAAAATTGCACTTCAGTCCTTCACTTTACCCAAAACTATTGAATTCTCTATCATTTTTGCAAGAAGCTACAACATTTCTTGAATTTCCTTGTTAATCGGTGAACAATTCAGCTGGTTTTCCACGACGACCGAACAATCGACTGAGAGTGGTAAAGGAAATTTTTGGTTGAAAGGTGACTAACTCTAAATGGATAGCACCAGTTGACAAACAATGCTGTATAACATTTTAGTGACTTTTGTCCACGACCCTAATTGCATTTCATTTGAAAAGGACCGTCATAATCAATGCCTACCTTGGAAAATGCTCGGCCAGGAGTCACTCTTAAAACTGGTAGGTCAGCCATCCTTTGAGAAGCTGATTTGGCACAATATCTAAAACAAATAATGCTCTCTCGATCAATTCTTCTAACAACATATTTGCCACTCTAAATCCAAAACCTTTGTTGTATAGTAGATAGCAGAAGTTGAGGACCAACATGGAGACGTAAAATATGAAAATAGTTCCCAATTAAATCATTAAAATGATGATTTTTAGATAAAATGATTGGCTGTATTCGACTCTCAGGAAAACTGGCATTGTTCAAACGACGACCAATTTGAATAACACGATCCTAATGAAGAAATGGGTTTATTAACAATAATTTTACTTTTGTTAGGCAGACGCTTGTTCTCACTCAGACGATGCATGTCTTGAAATGCAGTAGCTTGAACCTTTTCTGTTCAACAGAAACACCTTGTAAAGGTACGATACAATTTCATGAGAATACATTCATTCGATTGAGAGGGGTTTCTTCTGCAAACATGCAACACCGGAAACAATTTACTTCCTCTATTCGCAAAGAACATTTTCAGAAACTGTATGTCACTACACATTGGCAGTTTAAACGATGGATCATTTAACCCATGGTTGCAAATAATGTTGAGGAACCTGGAACTGGAAATATAATTCGGATTTTTGTTATTGGCGTTAAACAGTGATAAGTTCTTGTTCCTGTTATTGTATTTGCCATTGCATACATATTTTCTAATATATTGTTATAAATTACATTTTCGCTACGAAGCAATTTCAGAATTCTGCATTTTTTAAGAATAGGAATTTGGTTTTTGTTAGAAAATAGGCCTTGCAGTATATTACGTATTGCAGATATATTATTTATAAGTTCAAATTTAATGAATTATTTATTTTTTACAACATATCACTAGACATGGTTAATATTTGGGCTGTACATGTATATCTCGACCAACTTTCTTAAAGTCTTTGGTTCAATACTTATTGGTGTGTAGAATGCTGTTTCATTAAAAAATATATATATATTTTTTAAGTAAGGTGTGCTATTTTATTTTAAAATGGCCCTATAAAGTTAAAAAATCACTTTATAGGTTACGTTAAATTAAAACAGGTAGTCATATGTTGTATTTAAAATATATTTTAAAATTTTGACATAGATTTTCATTACGCGATGATTAAAATAAATTAAATTAATATTTGTTTTTAATGTTTTATGGGTGTTATTGAAAGCTATACTCCATAGTCAAGAACCTACAACTATCTTTCTAAATAGATACTTGGTTTCCATTTAGAAACCGGATGTCCTAATTTTATAAAGTACTATAAGGGTTATATTTAAAACCGAATATATTTTGGTGTACAGAGAATTTTAAGTAATACTTTGCTAATCTTAGAGTAATATCACAGTTGGGAATTGTGAAAAATTGAATTATTTTGTATTAAGTGACAGAAGGTCAAGGTTGCTTTATTTTTAGCACAAAATTCGTTATTCCTATTCGCCGAAAATTCGCCATTTTTACTTAAAGTGAACTTGATATATTTGTAATCACATTGTACTTGAATGATATATTTGTAATCACTCCGAAACTTAAAAATCGATTTCTCTAGTAGTCACCTTAGAAAAACCTTATGCAGATTGTCTTACAGCAGAAGTGCGATATAAAATGAATTATATGTGCAATATAAAATGGATTTTACATGAGTAAAATATAGATGCTATAAAAAGGTTTTCCATACAATATTATTTTCCGTGCTTGAACTTTTCAGTCAACATTTACCCAACTCAACCTGAGCAACTTATTGGTCAAACTGTAGATTTTTATAGAGAATAGACAGACACTGAAACACAGCTTTCTATATATTCTTTATGATTCAGGTATATTTTCCCGTTTTGTTACATAAACTGTTAATCATTTGTTATTTTCATGCATTTGAAGTGCGTTGATGTGAAGTAATATGTATGGCATAAATAAAATTTTATTTACATTGTTTTAGGAAGCTTTACTACGATTCAGCTGCTTGAAAATATTAATTATACCCTTGGTGTCATCCAATGATTTTTATTCCTTGAATTTAACTATTTCGCAAGCTTATTGCGTATAGGATATCAAAAATTGCTGTTTTTACCCTCAGTTAATTTTATTATTTTTATTCCAGGTGTTTTAGCTAATCATAATCCAGGATCTCATATTGACAGAAATGTGAAAAGCTTAAAAAGGAATAAAGTTTTGGAAAATATTGATGAATCATATGTGCTGGTCAATAGGATGATCAACCATGGCGATCTCTTCGTGATAAGAATCCCCCTACATCAGCCAAAACAATGGATTCTCACACGAGCATAGAAATGCAACTGGTAAAGGTTCTGACACAAATGCTTCTTTTACTGACCAGGGATGCTTCAAACTTCCGCATTGTTAAATCAGCGTTCAGTTCTAAGTGATTCCAGAGAAGAAATACGACTAGACTGAATAAATTAAGAGGAGCGGTGTTGCAAGCAATGGAACAATTGATATGCAACCGATTGCCACTGTGAGATCAAGGAATAATGCTAGATACCCATGATTCAGTTGGTGTCTCGATGCGCATTGAAAGTAAGGGGCAAAATGTGCAATTTGAGAAACCTACGTTACTTGTTTGTGAAATGAGTAAAAAGGAATTTTCTCAAAATTCTCACTCACAAAGACATTTAGTTACCCACACTGAAGCGAAGGCATTCGAATGTGAAATATGCAAGAAAAGCTTTTCACGAAATTCTTGTTTGCGGAGACATAGACGTATCCACACTGGAGAAAAGCCATATGAGTGTGGAATATGCAAAAATTGCTTTTCGTCTAGTTGGAACCTAAGAGTACACATGCGTATCCACACTGATAAGAAGCCATTTGAGTGTGAAATATGCAAGAAAAGCTTTTCAAACAATTGGCACTTACGAAGACATTTACATATTGATAATCAAGAGAAGCCATACCAGTGTGAAATATGTATGAAACGCTTTGTGCGAAATTCTTCTTTAGGAATACATAGACGCATCCACACTGGAGAGAAGCCATATGAGTGTGAAATATGCAAAAATTGTTTTACGTCTAGTTGGAATCTAAGAGTACACATGCGTATCCACACTAAAGAGAAGCCATTTGAGTGTGAAATATGCAAAAATTGCTTTTCGTCTACTTGGACCCTAAGAGTACATTTGCGTATCCACACGAAAGAGAAGCCATTTGAGTGTGAAAAATGCAAGAAAAGCTTTTCGTATAGTGATAGCCTAAGAGTACACATGCGTATCCACACGAAAGAGAAGCCATTCGAGTGTGAAATATGCAAAAAACGTTTTTCGCATATTTCTGCATTACGAACACATGGACGTACTCACACTGAAGAGAAGCCATACGAGTGTAAAATATGCAACAAACGCTTTGCAGAAAGGGGTAAATTAGCAACACATAGACGTGTCCACACTGGAGAGAAGCCACATGAGTGTGAAATATGCAAGAAAAGTTTTCTGCGAACTTGGGACTTAAAAATACATATGCGTGTCCACACTGGAGAGAAGCCATATGAATGTGAAATATGTAACAAATACTTTTCACAATTTTCGCACCTAAGAAGACATAGGCGAATCCACACTTAAGGGAAACCATACGAGTGAGATGCATAAAACACTCTTCGGGATTACGAAAACATGTTTATTCAAGCTGTAACGAAACCATAAGATTGTGATATACGTTAGAAACCATTTTTGGAAAATTTGTTGTCATGAAGACATACCCACATTTGGGAGGTGTCTAATTCAAGTGCAAACTATTCGAAACGTTTTTCGTAGTTCAAACTTATGAACACACATACTAACCAGTTCGCAGTGAATGCATAAGAATGAAATATTCAAGATACATTTGTCACAAAGTTCGTACTAACCGATATGTTTAACTGCACTGGAAAAAGCTAAACGGATGTGACATGCGTAAAAACCTTTCCGAAAAAAATTCTGGTTGTCTCGCAGATTTTCTGTAATAAATCTTTACAATTTGGATGCGTTTACCATCTGTGTCCTTCATGGATACGTGGTCTTTTTTTCATGGCATTTACTTGGTAACTTCACTGCATTAAAAAATTTTAACTACGGAGGCAGTTTTTTTTGCTAAAGTATTAATTGGTTTGGGATTGGGTGAGATCAAAACTTCTTTCCCTTCTGCTAGTTTTTGTTTTTTGCTTTCCTTGTCGTGTAATTCCTCATAAAAAGACCTCTTTCAATTCTACCACATTAGTACCTTTTGCAATAATAGGCAAAATAATCAGTTTTTAACTTTTATTTGCAGTTTTAAATCTCTTTCAGTTGCTCAATCATTTCTGATTGTGAATTATTACGCTTTTCATGAACTTCATTTTTTTGGTCTTCAAAGGGATTTGCGATTATGCACTTTTTAGTTTTCTACCTTTCCTCTGTAATATTTCTTAGAGCTCTTAATTTTCTTTCTACTCACTGGAAACTCAACAAGAGATGGGAATGATGCAATCAAATAGCTTAACCTTTTGACCACGGCTATAAATATAACTGGCGCGATTATTATAACTTTCAAGGCACAATTGCTGTACCGTTGTAGTCTAAATTCTTTCTTAGTGCGATTCTTATAACTTTTAAGGCACAACTGCTGTAGTCCAGGCCTCGAAATAGATTTTTTAATACAGGTGCACAGAGTGCACCTAAGTTTTTAAATTAGGTGCACATTAAAAAAAAACGTAATGTAAGAGTATTAATGTAATGTAAACTACTTTATTAGTTGAGGTATGTTTATATAGGTTAGTAGTAGATGGTAAATAAAAATATTTAAACATCTAAATTCTCCCTTCTCTGGCGCATGGCTGTCGCGACAGTCGTTTCAACAGAGCCATCTGGAAAATGTTTCGATCATCGGAAAGTTCTGGTGGCAGAGGTACAAGTAAATTTTCCTCCTGTATAAGCCGACCAACCGGTATAGTGGTTAAGGTGTTAGCCTCTAGATCGGAAGGTTCCTGGTTCGAATCCGGGTCCGGGCATGGATGTTGTAATCGTATGGTGTAGAGGCGACTGGTGCACCTTAAATCTGTCGTGGCCGAAAGTCCTCACGTTGGGTTGGTGTGGAAGTTTGGAGAGTGGGGTGCCAGCTCAGGTGATGCTTCGTCATCTGACCGTGGTTCTAAATTACGAGGTATTGTCCTCGGATCATTCCCTGAAGGGAATGATCCCGGACCGTCGTCAATAGCCCGTTGTGTTGCTCTAGTACGACGTTAACTAAAATTACCATCCTCCTGTATAAATCCGTTACGGCAAAGCTATTTTGTTTTTGTATAGTGTGTATTTAGGAATTTTATTTACGTTTCTTTAGAGCGAGAGAGGTCGATACTAATATATTGTTCAAACATCAAACTAACATAAAACACGTCCCAGACCCGTTTTTTTTTTTTAATTTAGGTGCACAATTTTATTTTCATGTGCACCCGGGTATTTCGAGCCCTGCTGTAGATGGCTGATTTTTCATTAACGTGATTAAGGTACAACTGCTGTACCGGCCGTAGTCTAAAGGTTAAGCCTGCATCTGTATCCATCAATTCTAAATCATTAGTTCTGTAACTAGGACTATCGTTATTATACAGCCATGAAGAATATTTTTTAACAACACTCACCTCTTGTTTTTTCTTTCCTGTTTGCAATCTGCAGGAAGTGTGAATTTTCATTTTTTCTTCAATTCTATTACTTGATCATCCAAGGTGTCACATTTCACAGGTCTTTACTAACCCAGTGATCCATTTTTAATGGATTGCAAAAGGAAATAGACCACTTCTTGGAATCCCTATGTAATATTAATAGAGTAAAATTTATTAAACTAATCTTAAGTAAAAAAAATGTCAGTACTTATAAATACGTCACGTTTAAAAGGTAAAGTCCACCATGCAAAACTTAACTCGGATGTACGTACTCTGATAGCTCAACCACAACCGAACTACTTGGAAAAGGAAGTGGTGACAACATGAATGAACATGTCACTGCTAGAAAGGAATGATTCATTCTTGAAAAATCTTGTGCATTACTGGCTTCAACTGTGACTCACTCATGATACAATCCTGAAATTTTGACTGTGCCTTCAGTAAATGTGTACCAACATGTGTAAATTTTTTCAAAATTTTAAAAAATTTCAATTTTTAAAATTGACAAAATTAACATTTTTTTTTTAATTTGCAAAAATAATACGTGCTCTTTATCAATCGAAAACCGTATTCATCAGCTTTAAAATGTTACCATAACCAACTTTGTAGCTGAAACGGTGCGCTTGCAAATTACCTGCTGTTTGTAAAAAATGCAACACCATGAAGGAATCATCCGAATGAAATGAAATTTGCAACAAATTTCAAGCATAGGATGTTATGCAAAGTAGTAAAGTTTCAGAGCCACCACGCATGCGTGGTGTGAGCAGCGCCCTCTGAACTGTTGCTAAAAGCGTACAAATGGAGGGCTTTAGCGGGAAGTTGATAATAGTGCATGGTTATTTTTTAGTGGCGAACGTTTAGTGAGACCTAAGTATGCCTCCACTACGAAATGGGGTGAAATTTCAACAACTTACAAAGTTTTAACAGGGGAGAACTATCGGCCTTCGTGAAGGAGGATTTTCCTATCGCGCAATAGCAGCTCGTGTGCAACGGAACCGTTCCATTGTGGTGCGAGTTTGGAAGCAGTGGACCGGCGAGCACCGGACAACTCGGAGTGGACGACAGAAGGTGACGTCAGGTGATAGACACCTGCTCCACGTGGCGGTGAATGACCGTACAGTTTCCTCCAGGCAGTTGGCAGCACTTTGGTCTACTGCTACAGGTGTACTAATGTCGGCTGCACCGTGGACTGCGTGCAAGGATTCCTTTATACAGGATCCCCCTCACGCCAAACCATCGACGGCTGCGTCTCCAATGAGCACAGAGCCTGGTGGGCTGATTGGCAACAAGTTGTCTTTTTTGACGAATCCCGCTTTAATTTGTGGAACCATGATGGCCGCATTCGTGTTAGACGCTATGCTGGTGAACGCTGCCTTCCAGAGTGCGTTATCGAACGTCATAGTGGCCGAACACCCGGAGTTATGATCTGAGGTGCGATTTAAGTATCATGGACGACCTCAGCTGCTACGTATTGAGGGTAACCTGAATAGCAACAGGTACGTCGGTGAAGTTCTAGAGCCCGAAGTCGTTCCCTTCCTTCAAGGCATCCCTGGAGCTATCTTTCAACAGAATAATGCACGCCCACATATTGCAAGGAATGTTCGCGACTTCTTTTCGGCCCAACACATGCAACTTCTTCCTTGACCTGCTTATTCGCCGGATATGTCGCCTATTGAGCAAGTGTGGGATTTGGTTGTTCGGCGTCTCACTCGTGATCCGCGTCCTACAGCTTCAAAAGGCGAACTTTGTGTGCGCATACAAACAATGTGGAATTCTCTTCCACAAGCAGACATACAACATCTCTTTCACTCCATGCCACGTCGTTTAGCAGCACTTATTGCAGCGTGTGGTGGCTACACCAAATACTGATTTCGGACACTTAATATTGTTTTTTTGCTTTGAAAATTGATTCATTTATTTGTACTAATACAAGCCGTTTGTGTATTAAATTTTATTTAATTCTGATGACTCCTTCATGGTGTTGCATTTTTTACAAACAGCAGTATACATTTGAAGTTTTGCCGAAGATCTGTTTTTAGGACATCTTGTAAATTTAAAAACTAAAATTTCGGCAGCGGAAAAAATAAAAATATTTTTCTTATATTTCAGATAAGGTACCAATATCCCAATAATTTGCCAATTCCATGATGTCCAGGGTTTATGCAATGTCAAAACCAAAATGGTCCATCACGTACCGTTTTTGTAGGAGATCCACTTCTCATATTTATGTAGGAGTGAAACTACTAACCTCCCCAGTTCTCACCAACAGCGCCCTCTACCACCAATGGGCTGCGCGAGCGAGGAGAAGGTAGTCCAACATTAAAGAGGAAGGTTATTCCTCGGATGTTCTGAAAGGACTTACTTTAATGAGCAAGACGTGCTCACCGATGTTTGTCTCTTAGTTTGTGGTTTGTGCCAGACGGGCATAGTGTATATTTTTCTGTATATAGTCATCTGTAACTATTCATCAGCTGCACCTCAATCATTAATTAAATATTATTTACCGGAACTGTGTGTGAACTCAATTATTACAAAATGGGAGCTCGGCCGGGATGCACGGATATTCCGGTGTGAAGTAGGTGTTTTGATGATAGTTTTAAAACAGGTGAATTAAATGCTGAACTTTGTGTGCGTGTGCTCTGAACTGTTCTGTGGAACTTGAGTGATTCAGTGTGATTCTTCTGTGGATTAACCCCCTGGACAGCAATCATCATAAAAACGTGGATACAGTGAATATCACCTGGAACTCTGATCTTCTAGACAGCAATCTTGTAAGTACAATTTTTGAAAATGACATTCTTACAAAGAGCACGAAAGATTGATCTCCTAAATCTCACCGATGAATTAGGATTAATTGTACAATCTGGTGCTAAAATCCCTGAGATTGTGGAACTTATAACTAAAGATGATAAGTACGAGGAAAGATTTGCGAAAATTCGCTTAGAAGTTATCTCTGCCGAACGACAAGAGACAGAAAATCGAGAATTTGAATTGAGAAAATTAGAACTTGAAGCGAAAGTAAAGACTGATAGTCATGTTTCTTCAACAGTCCCGAAAACGCAAAACTTGTTAAAATTAATGCCTCATTATAATATGGGTAGTGATATTAGTGTCTATCTGTCATTGTTTGAGAGACAGATAAATCGTATTGAAATTCTCAAGGAAGATTGGGTCACGCATTTACTTCCATTAGAAATTATCAATATTGTTGCCAGAGAACCCGATCCAGATGCTAACGAATACAGTCATGTTAAAACATTGCTTCTAAAACGTTTCAAGTTAAGCCCTGAACAATTCCGACAAAAATTTGTTGCCCATAAAAAAGAAACGTCTGCCTCTTGGCGCGGTTTTGCTTTTGAATTGGAAAATTATTTTGATGAATGGACATCCGGATTAAACGTCAAAACTTTCGAAGATTTAAAACAACTTTTGGTTTCGGACCAACTGAAACAGAAAATACCCTCTGAAGTACGTGAACACTTTATAGATGAGCTGCCAAAAATTAAAAAGATTGAGGAACTAGTAAACAAATTAGATGATTATGAGACTGCGCGTCGTAATTTCAAAAAAGAAACTAACTGAAGCACGTATGAAAATATCAATAAGAAGCCATTTATCAAGGGTAATGAAAACGCAGCATCAGTCGTTCCCCTATTGGAAAAAATTTATCCGGTATAAAAAAAACACCGGTTTATGAAACACCGGTTCCGGTATAATACTGGATCCGGTATGATACTGGTTCCGGTATGATACTGGACCCAGTATCATACCGGAACCGGTGTTTCATAAGCCGGTATGATACCGGATCCAGTATCATGGAACCGGTATCAAACCGGCTTATGAAACACCGGTTCCGGTATGATACTGGATCCAGTATCATACCGGAACCGGTGTTTCATAAGCCGGTATGACACCGGTTCCATGATACTGGGTCTGGTACGATACCGGTTCCAGAATGAAACTGGAACCCGTATCACACTGAAACCAGCATACTAGAATATTGTTTACAGAATTGCACTGGATTAGATACATTTATGGAGTACAAGATTTATCAAATTAACATAATTAAATCGTTCAGTCAAAAATGTGAAACGTCAAATTAAAGAATAAGAAAAGTGTGTTTAATATGTTAAAGGTCTGTGATACATTCTTTTTCTGTTGCTTCAACAAATCTATTATTTTGTCAGAAAGTATTTTCCTGACCGCAGCTGTTGATGAGAGTTCAAAACCTTCCTGCTCTCCTTTCTCTGGTGTACTGTTAACCAGAATCGCAATCCATCTGAAATAGAAAAAAAAGCATAAAAAATTAGTCAAATGTTATTTGCCAAATAGATCTGGAAGCATGTAATATGAAGTGCAGAATTTTAGAGGGCTGCATTGAAGTTCAGCAAGAATAGTGTAATAAAACTTTTCAACCATTTTATCATGCATACTTTTTGAGGCAACACAAAACAGCTTAGTTTCCTGTACGAGGCATAAAAATGAGGTTTAAAATGACAACTTGAAATTAATATTATGCTGGGAATCTGCTTATTTTTAAATGAGATTAAATTAATTGGGTTTGAATGCCAAGAGTTACATGCCAGCAGAGAAGTTGTAAGTAAATTGTTGAAAAATTTTTTTACGATATGGATATGCAATATGGAAAACGTGTGGAAGCTCGCATGATAGAACAGGTCAAACATGTTAAAATTAAATTAATTTTTAACTGTTGAATCAGCAACTAATGGTGACGATGATTATTAGGATGTTGATATTTGAAGAATAAATATTTTTTATTAAAAAATTGTCATTTTTCTCAAAATGGGATGGATTTCAATCCTCTACTACCTCCTACTTTCACCTAGAATTGTCTGTATTGAAAACTATTTTACCATTTGTTTTTACAATGTCAAGTAAAATAGCAGCTAAACAAAGTTCATATCCATTTGTCGATTGCAGGTCATAAGAGACTCATTAGTTTTCAATTTATTACTATATATCTTGTCTCCAGTTCTGATATTAGCATAAATGGCTTGTTAATTAAAAAAAAAACAGCTAACATTTAAACATGTATAGCTAATTTTACTTTTAAAATTTAGATTGCGCCTATACTTTATTAGAGGGGCTATTATCTCTTTCCGGATTCATTTCCATACACATATGGTCAATCACACTTATTGTATTACAAGTCTTTAAGTTATTATTACAAGTATTTAAGCCAGTATACTGTCTTAAATACTTCCAGTACATTTTCAAACTGGTTTCAAAATATCCAGTATGTTTGAAAACCGGTATCAAAATTTCCGGTATGGTTTCATACCGGCTTAAAAATTTCCGGTATGGTTTCATACCGATTTCAAAATTTCCAGTATGGTTTCATACCGGCTTCAAAATTTCCGGTATGTTTTTACTGGTTCCGGTATCATTTTGATACTGGTATTTTGAACTTTTTCCAATAGGGTCGTGCTCAACCAAATGATTACAAATCAAAATATAAGTACAACTCTGGTTTTAGGCACGAAAATAGAGCAAAAATACGTTGTTTTAACTGTAATATATACGGGCATAAAGCCTCTGAATGCTTGAATAAGAAAGAAGGTCCGAAATGCTCAAAATGTTTTAAGTTCGGACATATTTCTACTTTTTGTGACCAAACAGATGTAAATAAAGTTCTAATTACCAGCAATAATAATCGTTCAAGAAAAATCGAAACAACTGTGATAATTCAAGATTTTATAATAAATGCTCTATTAGATACTGGATCAGAAATGTCCATGATCAGTTATGAATGTTATATTAAAATTGGGTCTCCAAAGTTATCCTTTAATAACGTATCTTTAACAGGAATTGGAAACGAAAATATTACTCCGTTAGGATTTTTTCATACTAAGATATCTTTTGATAATTGTTCTGTTGAAAGTGATATTTATGTGTTAAAAAAATTGTGTTCTGAAGCTATTATTGGGACTGATGTGCTCAACAAATTGAATATTTCTTTAAATGAAAATGGTGTAGAAATTAGAGGTATGAGAAATACATTTCATGTAAGCTATGTAGCAATAAAATCCGATCACACTTTCGTTTTATCAAACCCCAAGCCTCCCTGCATTCAAAAAAGAATATCCTCTGTGTTTAATGTCATGACCCCCCCCCCCCACCGCACGATTCCAGCTGCGAGCATGTTATGACTAATCCGAACTCTGCCCTTGAGAAAGATTTTTTGTTTTGTGTTAGCGATGCTATCCATTTGAACGAAAGTGATCTATCTAACCAAGGTTTATAGCTATCTAACATTATGAGAAGTAAACACAGACAGGAAGTGGTATCACAAATTCAGAATTACGAGCCGCGAAAAATAAATAAAACGGATTTCAAAATGAGTATAGTTCTGAATGATGAAATTCCAGTAACGGAAAGACCACGACGTTTTGGTTTTGCGGAGCAAAAAGTAATAAACGATCAAGTTCAATCTTGGCTTTCGGAAGGAATTATCCAAAACAGTAGTTCGAACTATGCCGCACCTGTTGTACTGTGTAAAAAGAAAGACGGCTCGCATCGGCTCTGTATTGACTACAGAAAACTAAATAAGAAAGTCATAAAAGATAAATACCCTCTCCCTTTAATAGAAGACGTTCTAGATAGATTGGAAACATCGATTGTTTTTACTTCACTCGATCTCAAAAATGGATTCTTCCATGTGGAAATCGAAAAGGCTTGCAGAAAATACACCGCATTTGTTACTCGTAACGGGCAGTATGAATTTGTTAAAGCTCCATTTGGTCTGTGTACATCTCCAAATGTATTTATGCGATTCGTTAATAATGTCTTCAGAGAACTAATTCATGACAACACGGTCGTAGTTTACTTAGACGATATTATTATTCCTTCGCAGGATGAAGCAGAAGGCTTAGAAAAACTGACACGCGTTTTAAAAGTCGCCGCGGACAATGATCTAGGACTTAATTTCAAAAAGTGCCAATTCTTAAAAAGAAAAATAGAATTTCTCGGATATGTAATTGAAAATGGTACAATTCAACCATCACCTAGTAAAACTTTGGCTGTAAAAAATTTTATTATCCCTAAATCGGTAAAACAAGTGCAATCATTTCTAGGACTGACGGGATACTTCCGTAAATTTATCCCACAATACTCGTTAATCGCTAAGCCATTAAGCGACTTATTACGAAAAGAAAAAGTATTCACGATTGGAGTGGAACAATTAGAATCATTTAACAAATTGAAGGACATTTTGTCTCATAAACCTGTTTTACATATTTTTAAACAGGGAGTACCTCTGGAATTGCATACTGATGCAAGTAGTCTCGGATTTGGATCTGTATTGTTAATGAAAACCGATGATGGAAATTTACACCCGATACAATACATGAGCAAAAAAACAACACCCCAACAGGAAAAATATTGCAGTTACGAGCTCGAAGCGTTGGCAGTAATTGAGTCTCTAAAGAAATTTAGGAACTATTTGTTAGGTTCAAAGTTCAGAATTGTAACTGACTGCGATGCTTTCCAGAAAACACTATCAAAGAAAGAGCTTGCTCCAAAAGTAGCTCGTTGGGCCTTGTTCCTAGAAGAATTCGATTACGAAATTGTTCATAGGTCAGGAACTTCCATGAAACATGTAGACGCTCTTAGTCGTAACGCCGTTATGGTCGTTACACGAGCACAAGACGAATTAACAACTAAAATAATATCTGCTCAAAATGAGGACGAACAGATAAAATTAATCAAAATCTTAGTTGAGAAGGGTGAAAAAAAGAGTTACTTTGTTAAAAACGGCATTTTGTATAAATTTGAAAACGGAAGAGATCTCGTAGTAGTACCAGAAGCGCTACAAAACGAAATTATACGGAAAGTGCATAAAATGGTCATTTTGCTACCGCAAAGACAGAAAAAATACTAGAGCAAGAATTTTATATCCCAAAAGTACGAAACAAAATTGAAAGTGTAATAGCTAATTGTGTAGATTGTATTCTGTATAATAGGAAGCATGGTAAGGGTGAAGGCTTTTTGAACCCTATACCCAAAGAAAGCATTCCATTAAGTACTTACCATATAGATTTCATTGGACCCCTTCCGTCTACAAATAAACGATACCAACATATTTTTACTGTCGTAGATGCGTTTACGAAATTCACTTGGTTCTACCCTGTAAAATCTCCATCTTCACAGGAAGCTGTTGATAAATTAAAATTACAGCAAACGGTATTTGGAAATCCTACCAGGATAATTACCGACAGAGGTTCTGCCTTTACTGCAAATGAGTTTGAAACTTACTGCACCGATGAAGGAATAGAACATGTGAAAACATGATATGTTGTTTCCTTGTAGATGACGTTTTAAAATCTCTGAATATTGAGCGAAAGGATTTTGCGCTTCTGCTATCCGATACAGCACATTATATGACTTCGGCTGGAATCACACTCAAGGTGCTATAACCGTGATTGCTTGAGTGGTACACTTGTTTCACAACTGCAGAAAAAGTCCATTGCAACAATGTCAGGTAACATCAGTCTCTGTTGAGCGCAGTTTTTCAATGTTAAAGAAATTACTGACCAAGGATAAGCTATTCAACGGCATCAACGTTCTTCTGTATTTAATGATGTACAAATAAATTTTTATTTATTTTTATTTTTTACTAATAATTAATTTTAAATTTTAGTGTATCAAAAATAAATGCAACTTTATTTTCATAACTTTTTTAACATTAATGAAACTTTAGGGAATGATAAATGCAACTTTTCCCATTTTTACTGCAACAAAAAAAATTGCCCTACTCATAACTCATAACCATAAGTATTTCTTGTTACACCAAGAGAGGCTAATAGTTAATAAATGAAACAACTTTTGAATTTTCAATATAATTTTTTTATAGCCGTTTTTTTCCTCTGTATTATTTGTCTAAACATTTCAAGGATGAGGAGATAGATAATTTTGTTGATATTTTACACTTCTAATACAAATACAAATACAAATATTGACGACCAGCTACAGGCTCAAGCCCAACAAGGCTGGTCCTTTGTTTATGAATTCTCCAATTCCCACTGACTATCCAATTGTGTCTTAAATTCGTACACTCCCTTTGAATTAACTCTATTTTCTGGCAACGCGTTCCAACTGTCTATTACCCTATTAAAGTAGTAGTTTTTCCTTAAATCCCGATTAAAATGTGTCTTATTCAATTTATACCCATGACCCCTTGTTCTGTTATCCCTATTGAAATTTAAGCCCTCTGTGTCCCCTTGTTTTACAAACTTGAAAAGCTGAATCAAATCCCCCCTCCTTCTTCTTCTTTCCAGTGTATACATGTTTAGCTTACTTAAACGTTCATTATAGTCGAAATTTGCTAGCCCCTTTAATATTTTTGTAGCTCTGTGCTGAACCCTTTCAATTGATTCTATGTCCTTTCTCATATATGGAGCCCAGAATTGTACATCATATTCTACATGTGGTCTTACTAAACCCTTATATAACGGCAAGATTATATTCTTATCCCTTGAAGTTACAGTCTTTTTAATATACCCCAATAACCTATTAGCCTTTTTACCCGCAGCTGAACATTGGTGACCCATTTTAAAATCCCTGTGAATTATCACCCCAAGATCATTGACTGTTTCTCCCTCCTTTACCTTTACTCCCTGCAGACAGTACTCGGTTCCACTGTTCCTGTAACCCATATGCAGAACTTGACATTTCCCTACATTAAATGACATACCCCATTTTACAGCCCATTCGGATATCTTATCAAAATCCCCTTGTAAATTTTCTATCTGTAACTTGGTATCCACTGTCCCCCATATTTTTAAGTCATCTGCAAATATACTGATTCTATTCTTGATCCCCTGACCTATATCATCTATGAAAATTATAAATAAAATTGGTCCCAAAACTGATCCCTGAGGCACCCCACTTATAACTTCTGTCCACTGTGAATAATTTCCTTTTACCTGCACTCTCTGCTTTCTACCCAATAACCAATTCTTTATCCATATTAATGTTTTTCCCTGAATCCCCAGCCTTTCCAATTTAAACAGTAATGCCTCATGAGGTACTTTATCAAAAGCCTTTTGAAAATCTATGTACATGATATCCACACTGCTCTTATTATCCAGCTCCTCAGTAATTGTTTCGTAGAACTTCAAAAGGTTTGTAGAGCAGGATCTGCCATTCCTAAACCCATACTGATTCTCTGATAACAGTCCCCCCTCCTCCAAGTATAATATTATATGCTTTTTTAACAGAGATTCAAATATTTTGCAAATTACTGATGTTAGACTTACTGGTCTATAGTTGCCCGGATCACTTTGTATTCCCTTTTTGAAAATTGGAGTTATGTTGGCCAACTTCCAATCCATTGGTACCCAACCTGTGCTATATGTTGAATTAAATATCGTGTGAATTACTTCCCACAGTTCTTCCGCGCATTCCACTAGTACTCTCGGATAAATATCGTCTGACCCTGGTGCTTTAGATGGCTTAATTCTTTTCAACTGATGTACTATTTCTTCCCTGGTGAATTTGCATTTTTTAATTATACCTCCTGCAAAGGCTCCATCCTTGGGATCCTTTTTTAAATTATAGTTACCATTGAAAACCCCCAGAAAAAAGTCATTTAACACGTTTGCCATTCCCACCTCGTCTTGAATTAATTCACCTCCCTTCCCCTCCAACGGGCCCAGTGTAGTGCTAAATTTATTTTTACCACTTGCATATGTAAAAAATTCTTTTGGGTTTATATTTATTTCCCTTGCTAATTTTTCCTCCAAGGACACCTTTTGCTTCCGACTAATAGTTTTAAACTCCTTTCTGGCTTTCTGATATGCCTCCTTGTCCCTGTCGTTACCAGTGCTTTTATATACTCTGTATGTTCTTTGTTTTAATTTTAAAACTTTGTGTGTTTCCCCTGAAAACCACATAGGGAGCAATTTTCTAGATTTTCCTTTTTTCCTGAACGTTACATGCTTTTTTAACACCCTGTCTAACTTATTCTTGAATTCCTCCCATTGTTCAGAATGATGCGGTGCTAATAATCCCCCTCTGAATGTTTCCTTTAACTCTTCCCTTATCTTATGAAAATTTACCTTTCTGAAATTTGGAATTATCCTACTATTGATTGTGTATGCTGACTGAAAATTTATACTTAATCTGATACTTCTATGATCACTTTCTCCCAGTGGCTCACCTATAACCAAATCCTGCACCCTATCCTCATCATTGCTGAAAATCAAATCCAATATTGCATTGTCCCTAGTATCCTCATACACCATCTGGTACAAAAAACAATCCTGTATCACTTCCAAAAATTCTGCCCCTTTCCCATTTGTAGCTAGATTGTTTGTCCAGTCAATATTTGGATAGTTATAGCCCCGTTAAAATTAATTCTCCTTTTTGACATGCTTCGTTTATCAGATTGCGCATGCCCTTTTCCTGCTCTTTACTACAAACAGGAGGTCTATATATGTTGCCCAGAATTAGTCCTTTGCCTTTGTCTGTATTCAGTTTCACCCAGACTGATTCTATACCCTCAGTTTTACTATTTAACTTTATTTCCGCACAGTTTAAGAATTCTCTCACATAAATCAAAACCCCACCCCCTTTCCTATTCACTCTGTCCTCCCTAAACATTGTGAATCCACTTAATTCTAAAATTTGTGCATCTTCACTGCTTGCCCAACTTTCAGTAATCCCAATGATATCTATATCCTCTGCTTGTGCAATTCCCTTGAGCTCATCCATTTTATTTCTCACTGCCGAGCATTACAATAAAATACTTTTAGCTTATTTTTTACCCTTAGATTGCACTTTCCCCTTGTATTATTTGTCTTGGTATTGTTTTTCTCCCTTACATTGCACTTTCCCTTTGTATTGTTTGTCTCCTGCAATTTAGACCCTGTTAGTTTTCCTAAGCAATTACTGTGTACTGTCAACTCTCTATGTCCTTCCCATCCCTGCTTGTATACTAGTTTTTTGACTCCAGAATATTCAAAACCCGCTTGCCAACCTCCCTATTACCTATCAAGCTTAAATGCAAATTGTCCCTGCTTATCCAATCCCTCCTACACTCCTTCCAAACATCTAAAAATCTAACCTCCTCCCTCTCACACAAATCCCTTAACAACCCGTTCATCTTATTGTCCCTTTGATTTTACCACCCATTACCTAACCCTTACCTAGGTAGTAATCCTAATACTGTTACTTCTGCCCCATGAGACTTAATGCCTCTTAAAAGTGTTTCTGCTTCCCTCTTAAACTCAACATTAGTAGTCCTCTCTACGTCATTTGTTCCCACCCACACTACTGCCTTTTCCTCCCCTTTAACCACACCTGCCTTAACTGCCTCAACTACATGTTTTACCCTGGCACCTGGCAAGCAACACTTTGCAAAATTGCGCTTTTTACGCCCTACCATTTCTCCCTAAACCCTAACCATTGAATCACCAACCACTACCCCTCTAGTTACCTTATCAACCCTGATCAACATGCCCCAAGTCTACACATTGGACACCCTTTTCCACTCCCTCTGCAGCCCTCACCTTCAAAGCCTCCAGCTCCTTCCTCAAATCACCCACCTCTAAGCAACTCTTGCATGTAAATTCAACCTTCTCTGACATTTTAACCCCACTCACACACCCCTTTCCTGCCTCAACCATATTCCCACACAAGTCACATTCCACATAGAACTCCCCACTGGCTCCCTCTGTCCTCATCTCCTTGAACATTCTAACTATACCCATGCTTATCCAAAGTAACAATCAATGCACAGAAAAAGCACTAAACAAAATCAAACATACAGAAAAAGCACTAAGTCAAATACACAGAAAAAGCACTGCACTTAAAAAAATATACAGAAAAAGCTGGAATTAAATATCCTATAACCTTATAGTAGTCAACTATCTGAATGAAAACAAACAAGAAACAAAATATTTAGGCCCAACGAGACATACGTGAAATAGGCCTAACGAGACATACGTGAATTAGGCCTAACGAGACTTGATTTAGGACTACTTGACAAGTCAAAAACTAAGTACAAGGACTATAAAAACACTTTAAAAACAATTAGAAATGTTTGAACTGGTAGAAATAGAAGTAATACAGTGCTTAGTACTAAATAAATGAAGAATAACGCAAAAATAACTTGAATTTCTTATCTATTCTGTCATCGTATAACAAATGTAATTTTAATTAGATTTGTTTTGTATTTTTCCAAAGAGTAATTTGATAATGAGTTTTTTGTATTTGTAAATAATAAAGAAAATATAAATATTTGTAGAGAATTGATTTAAAAAACTAGATAGATTAGACTTTTCAAGAAATCATGATTTTTAACCACTCTGTAGTTATAGATATTTAGTTTTTTAATAATTACATGTTGTTTAATAAATTTCAGACAATGGTAATGGTAATGGTAATTTTAGTTAACGTCGTACTAGAGCAACACAACGGGCTATTGACGACGGTCCGGGATCAGTCCCTTAAGGGAAAGATCCGAGGACAACACCTCGTAATTTTGAACCTCGGTCAGATGACGAAGCAACACCTGAGCTGGCACCCCACTCTCCAAACTTCCACGCCATCCCAACGTGAGGACTTTCGGCCACGACAGATTTAAGGTGCACCAGCCGCCTCTACACCATACAAATACAAGTACAAATATTGACGACCAGCTACAGGCTCAAGCCCAACAAGGCTGGTCCTTTGTTTATGAATTCTCCAATTCCCACTGACCATCCAATTGTGTCTTAAATTCGTACACTCCCTTTGAATTAACTATATTTTCTGGCAACGCGTTCCAACTGTCTATTACCCTATTAAAGTAGTAGTTTTTCCTTAAATCCCGATTAAAATGTGTCTTATTCAATTTATACCCATGGCCTCTTGTTCTGTTATCCCTATTGAAATTTAAGCCCTCTGTGTCCCCTTGTTTTACGAACTTGAAAAGCTGAATCAAATCCCCCCTCCTCCTTCTTCTTTCCAGTGTATACATGTTTAGCTTACTTAAACGTTCATTATAGTCGAAATTTGCTAGCCCCTTTATTATTTTTGTAGCTCTGTGCTGAACCCTTTCAATTGATTCTATGTCCTTTTTCATATATGGAGCCCAGAATTGTACAGGATATTCTAGATGTGGTCTTACTAAACCCTTATATAACGGCAAGATTATATTCTTATCCCTTGAAGTTACAGTCTTTTTAATATACCCCAATAACCTATTAGCCTTTTGACCCGCAGCTGAACATTGGTGACCCATTTTAAAATCCCTGTGAATTATCACCCCAAGATCCTTGACTGTTTCTCCCTCCTTTACCTTTACTCTCTGCAGACAGTACTCGGCTCCACTGTTCCTGTAACCCATATGCAGAACTTGACATTTCCCTATATTAAATGACATACCCCATTTTACAGCCCATTCGGATATCTTATCAAAATCTCGTTGTAAATTTTCAATCTGTAACTTGGTATCCACTGTCCCCCATATTTTTAAGTCATCTGCAAATATACTGATTCTATTCTTGATCCCCTGACCTATATCATCTATGAAAATTATAAATAAAATTGGTCCCAAAACTGATCCCTTACAAACATCCATGCCCGGGCCCGGATTCGAACCGGGAACTTTCCGATCTAGAGGCTAACACCTTAATCACTATACCGGTTGGTCGGCAAAATTTCAGACAAACAATTTCTTCTTTTCTCTATCTTCAATGGTTTTTTTTTCTCTCAAATGAAAAGAAACAGGTAAATTTTATATTTGGTTTATAAGTTATCTGTCAAATTCTTATAAATGCTTCGATGATAAATATTTTGGTTTTTGGAACAACTATAATCTCTTAAAATTTACCTAGTCCGTAAAAAACAAGTTGGAGAGTACACTTGTTTGATTTACCTTACAGATAAAAACGGAAAGCATAAACAAAGATTAAGTTAAATATAGTTTTTCCTTTCCAAAAGGAGCAGAGGTAGCGATAATTGTAGGTTTACCAGATAAATACGTTTCACGCAAGAGATGTTTGCCTATCTGTCGTGACGTCTTTCCTCCGGTTGGGAGGTTTTCTTACCTTTAGGTAATTGGTAATTTTTAGTTAACGTCGTACTAGAGCAACACAACGGGCTATTGACGACGGTCCGAAATCAATCCCTTAAGGGAAAGATTCGAGGACAACACCTCGTAATTTTGAACCACGGTCAGATGACGAAGCAACACCTGAGCTGGCACCCCACTCTCCAAACTTCCACGCCAACCCAACGTGAGGACTTTCGGCCACGACAGATTTAAGGTGCACCAGCCGCCTCTACACCATACGTTTACAAACATCCATGCCCAGACCCGGATTCGAACCAGGAACCTTCCGATCTAGAGGCCAACACCTTAACCACTATACCGGTTGGTCGGCTCTTACCTTTAGGATGTGTGGTTGATCCTGGAACCACGTTAATAACCCTTTTGTTGGGCAGTAAAAAGCTAATTAAATACCTACTGCTTCTTACTATTTTTTTTCACAAGCTGTGTGAAGGGATTTTGTAGTGGACTTTTCAAATGTTGTGTACAAACACGGCACTTTTCAAATAAAATTTTGAGCTTTATTCTTAAACGTTTTGATAGTTTTAGAAAAGAAAGATCGCTTGGCTCTTGAGATTGAACAGAACACCTAGGGAAAAGAGTTGTCAAGATCACAAAAATCAGTAAGTATTAACACTAAAATTAAACATGTTTTGCTTTCATTCCGTAAGGGTATATTACATTAAACACACTAAAGCGTAAAAAAAGTTAGCTTATACTTAAATTAAATGTTTTAAACTTTTTGTATTCAGTGGAAATGGTCAAAGAGTATTAAATAAATTTACTTTTACAGAACTCCCATTTTGAAAAAAATAAGTAATTACTGATTTCTGTTTATTTGTGTCTACCATGTTTCTGATAAGGTGTTCTATTAAAGTGTAGGCATGTAGGCACTAGAAGTTTTTTTAAATTTTAACTTTAAAAATCCAGTATTTTCACAGTAGGTCATTGGTTAATGCTTAAAACCATTTCAGTGAGAAAAAATCCTTTTAAACTAATTATAACAAAAAACATGCATATTTTTTGAACAGTGATATCTGAAATTATAATTTGTGAAGTAAGACAATGCTGGTTGGAAATCATTTCCAATATTATTCATGTTTTGACCCTCAATAAAGTTGCTAGAAAGAAGTTTTTCTGTTACAACTTTTCCCCCAAGAATGCATAAAAAATCAAGATTTTTTCTGGAAGTTTGCATTTAAAAATTCATTTCTTAACTAATAACTCTGATTGAAGGTCAAAATATCCTCTGTATTATATAGATTACTATCCACTGCATGGCCAGCACGGCGTTGCCAGTGACAGTTCTTTTTGTGGGATCAGGCCACTGCTTGCTAACCTCCAGTGATTGCTACGAATTTCCATTTGGTTTGTAGCCCATTGATAACAGCCATAACAGAGTTGCCTGTGGTGTTGGTTTGCTTCGCAAACCAAATGAAAATTTGTTGCAACGTCAAAATTTCTTGTGAAAATATAAATATTAGTTATTTATTAAAAGAAAATAAAATGTATAAGGTATCAATCTGGTGTCAAATTTTTCGCAGATTTCAAATCCGTTCAATTTTTTAATCTATCTTTTACGATCACGATTTTACAAAAAAGAACTAAAACAATGCCAGCCAAAATGTTTTTTATTTCTTTGCTTTCCTTCGCTGAAATCGTATAAGCGTATGAAATATAATTTTTTTTATGCGATTCTCTTGCAAAAATATAAAAGATATTCAATTTTAAAGTTTTTTTAATTTAAATAAAATCATATTTTTAAGTACCGACCTAATGTAAAATTTTCCGGAAATTTTAAAACCTTTAAACTTTTTTTTTAATCGTCTGCTGGAAAATTATTCCTCTGCGCAAAATGAAAACGGAAACAAAAAATAAATTTAGATTCTGATCTGTTATGGGGTTGCATTCTAAGAAAAACAATAATAATTTAAATTTCATTAAATTCATTTTAAAGTGTTTTAGATTGAATTTTAAAGTTCGTCGCAACCCAAAAATTGCAAAAAATGTGGACTACCTGTGTGCCAAACAGTAGCCATAGATTCGTCTACTAATGACATATCCAAACACCCTATTCTGCAACAATAATTTAGAACTCTCCGAAAATATCTGCCCTGGCCTTAAGCTCATAGAAAATCACAGCTCCTAACAGCATTTCGATTCTATCAGTAACATTAACCTTTTAAACGCCGCAATTCATTTTTATTAAAATTATTTTCTTAAATGGCTTATTTTAGCTAGTATAACTGTTCTAGACCTTTTTTGCTGACAAAAAATCCCAAGTATGATTTTGAGGATGTTCTCATTTGGGAACATCGGCGTTTGGGATGAAGTAAATAGGGGCATTTTTCCGAAAGGTAATTTTTTTGCAATAGACTCAAAAGGAGGACTAATTTTGGTTTCTATTTCATACTTTTATATATTTCTCTTCGGAAGGATACATTTTTCTCTTATTGCCAGTGCTACGGGGGA
This sequence comes from Metellina segmentata, assembly GCA_947359465.1. NCBI lineage: Eukaryota > Metazoa > Arthropoda > Arachnida > Araneae > Tetragnathidae > Metellina > Metellina segmentata. The sequence continues at coordinate 110,254,086 of OX375883.1, forward strand.
AGCAAGATAAATGTATCTGCTTTTTGCATGCAAGTCACTGCTTTCTAACATTCTTCTTGCACAATTTGGTAACGTCCTTGTGTGCAAGCGACGAGATAGTGTTCGTCCATCTTTCTAAGGTGAATTGGTAGATGAGATTGTGGTCCTGGTCTTACTGAGACGACTCTTGATGCTAGCTGAGCCTCTGCTTTGGCACCATCCTATTTGCCTGAGTAAATTTCCATCCTATATAGATAGCCATTAGATGAGCATATCATCCAAATTTTGTACCTAAATCTGATGGGGTTTCCGCTAATAAGCATCTTACAAGAATGATGTCCGTAATATGGCACCATTGATCCGTCAATGCTGAGTTTATCGTGAAAAGCTCCAGACTGAATCACGTTTCTACACATATTATCATATATTGGCGCAATCTTTTTAGTTTGTTACCCGGTTGGACATCCTTATTGTTTTAACAAGATGAAAGTACTTTTTAAGCTGACGAAAGCGTGCCCTAGCCATTATCTTGGGAAAGATTGTAACACATGTGTCTTCAGAATTACTCCAATAGAAGTCCTCTGTAGGCACCATGTGGTAACCACTCAAAAGAAGTAGACCTAGGAACTGAAGAATATCTTCACAGCTAATTGTTATTGTCTGCTCTTTTTGCAGCGTATACAACGCTGTCATCTCAACTAGATGGTACACATAATTCATTGGGATTAATTTTTGGAATAACTCTAGATGATCCATTGTCTCAAACTCGGAAAAATTTTCAGCCAGCTTTTCGAGGCTTTTTCCTGAAATATTATTATCTAATGTTGCATCCCTTTTCCATCTGGGATGGGGTTCTTGTCTTCGCTTCTTTGCACTTGGAGCAGAACATGAGGGTGCACTTCTCCTCTGATCTTTGCCTGAATCGGTAATTCGGTCATCTGAAATAGTCGAATCACCATCTTCATTGTTAATCATCTGATCAATCTGGCCACGAACATCTTGAGAACGAACCTCATTCAAAGCTTCATCCTTGATGTGTTCTTCATCACTCAAATCAGCGTCTTCATCAGATGGCAATATGTAAAGATCCGGATTGTCTACGTCCTCGAGCTCGTCAACGGATAGGCTGTTGAAAAATTTCTGCGTGGCTCGCAGGAACTTTCGATGTATCTCTGAAAGATGTAGTTGACACGGAGTGATACTTGAGAAGCACTTGAATAGTCAATTCCTATTAGGAATGGCGTATTAAGTTTTAAAAAAATGATTAAAACTACACCGTTCAGCATATACTATACAGTAGTACTCTCTGAGATAGGTGAGAAAGAAAATATTGGTCAGAATGAAGCCCATTGGTTGAAACCGTAATGACTACAGGTCACACCTTCGTCAAGTCTTAAAAAAGGAATGTTGTTGGAATGTGATCTTTGCAAAGGTCATTCAAAACACGCTCCTCTCTTTTTCTACCCGTAAATCACGTGATACATTTCAACCAAGCATTTCACCAAAGGGGAATGTGGTTACAATTCTTGTAAAGTGATTAGAGTGAAAGAAATCATCCTAATCGTAAACATTTATAACTGTAACAATGTGATTACCTTACAATAGAGCATCACGGTTTGCAGAGAAAACAGGTGTTAGGCACATGCAGATACTAAAGTGCCAGCTGGAAGTATGAAAGAATCAGCCACCACATTTATTAAGTAACCCATAGCAGAAGAATTGTGATAATTAAAAAAAAAAGAAGAGTATTGACTCAAATTTTTTTTGCAAGATAAAAAAAATCCCCACAAACACTATAGGGAAAGACGGGGTACGGTGAAACAAAATTTACTAATTATTTTTTCCTATCCACAATTTTGCATGCATTAAAATATAATTAATTCATGCATACTTTTAATCTTGTATTTTCCCCATCTAAAGAAATTTTTATTTGGTTCTAAACAATATCTTTATGTTTGAAAAAAAAAAAAAAAAGTAAATGTTTGATAGTGTTTCATATGCCAGGGTACAATGAAACACATACCTGGGTACAATGAAACACTCCAAATGATGCAAGCAATTTTCGCCCTATATAGTTTATTTTAGTCACATTCGACTTCATTTAAATTTATGATTTCTCCAATAGAATACATTTCCTTATGTTTCAGTTCACCCTCCTTGATTAAAACATACCTAATCCTTTATACAGATACTGCTTGTGTCACATATGTTATGTGTGGATATCTCATTCTAAGTACTTCATTGATCAACTGGAGCTGAAAAATAATCTGGATCATCGTCAGACTCTGTAGGAGGTAGCTTGTTTTGAAAACAATACTTTCTTAGTGTTTTTCCTCTTTTTACTTTCTAATTGCTTAACAAAAGCATTTTTTACTGGCGTGGTTAGAACAAAACTCTTTTTATTTTCTGTTTTCCTACTCTTACTACGTTTCTTGGACCAGCCTTGGGGTAAGGTTTTATCTCTTGAGGAGAAATGTATTTCCTCACAGGTTGAGAGCTAGTGCATGGTGTATAAACAGTTGCTGAACAATCTGCAGTCTGTGATTCTGGCTACTAATGCCACCACTTCTGATTCTTGGGTTTTGTCTGTCTGGTCTTCAGTTTCACTAGTCAGCTCTTCAGTTTCTTTGATCTGAACATGGAAATAATTTTCAGTAGGACTAGGCCTATCTGACATGTACGAACACAAATAGCAGGGCTCCTAACACGTCACTTTTTGTCACCTTTTTATTTTTTGTCACCTTTTTGACATTTTGTCACCTTTTCAGGGGTTTTAAGTTCTTAAATTCTTTTTGGAGAAGAAAAATTTTTGGTGTGCAGTTTAAAAAATTAATTTTCTCTAAAAAAACCCTGGGAAAACTGGAAATATTCCCACGGGAAAAGGCTATCTGTAAAACGAAGTGGCGAAGTTTAAGGGAAGCAAAGCCATCTGCACGTCCGACCCCTCTTACCTAATTACCTAACTTGAGTGATAGAACTTGAGTGGCATTTACGACTAACGTTTTCCTTTCATAGTATTGTGTGGCATATCATTTGGCGCAAGATAGATATCACCAGTCGACAGGGTCGAACAAAAGGAGGAACCCTCTGGGAAGTCAGACGTTGACAGCTCGTAAATGGCAATCAATGCTAGTGGTCACTTAAAGGGGGGGGGGGGATAATATCCCCCATACACAGATCTGAGTACGGTCTCAACAGACCCATTTTATTTTCGGATTCTGAAATAAGACGAGAATGCAGAGGTCGCGAGACCGGACGGATCAAGCTGATATTAACTCAACGTTAACCCAGGAGGAGAGGTAATCCATTTAGTACCTTTGTCATCACATGTTGCAATTTCTATTGTCCCGACAAACATACTACTGGATGAGTGGAAATTACTCCAAAGAAAATTTGAGGAAGAAGGATTTAGAATGAAGCATATTGATGTTTACTGGAACCAGTTCTTCAGACTGCGAGACATTAGCAGAGTTGCCAAGTGCTTCGGAACTTCCAGAGTTTCTACGATAAGGAATCGAAAATTCGAAACTCAGTATAATCTTTGGTTCACTCCGGAAATCGCTTCGATGCAGGAAAAAGGAAATTTCGTCTATGAAAAGGAAAAATTTTTCCATTTTCGGAGAAATTAAACTATTAGATTTTTTGTTTCTATAATTTAAGGATAAAACCTTTCATGTATATATGTAATTTTTTATCCTTAAAACAGTACACAGTCCAAAATTCGGAATCCTCTTGTCCTCGGACTTTCCGGATTTCGGATTATTTGCATTTTTTGTCAAAAAAACCTTAATCTAACCTCCCCTGCGCAAATTTTGCGTTTGCAATACTAAAATAGCAGATATATAAGTAGGAAGAATATATAAATGGGAATTTTCTTTTAAACAATGCACACACACAAGAAATTGTATTTGCAAATCTTATGTTTTCTGTGTAGTATTTACTCTGAACATGTCCGTTATTTTGCGTTGTTTCATCAATTAGTTCCAGGTTTACCTCCTTATTCTATGAAAACTGTCAGAAAGATGGAAAAAAGCGAGAAAACCAAAAATCTCTGGTTAGCAAAACGTCCAATATTTATTTTTTTCGAAATTTTTGACAATTCCGGATTTTGGACGTCCGCATTTGGGACTAAAAAGAAATTATTTGTGCTAATAGGAAATTTTATGACTGTTTTTAAAGAAAAATATACAGATATTTTATTTTTGTCCTGATTTTCGCGTTGCTCCGGAAGCAGCCTCAAAACTCCCGAAATTTTATGAGAATGCTCTTGAAGCTACTCAGAAAAGGTTGGCAACCCTGCATTAGTGGTGTGTATCCTAAGTACCTAGTTGTATCAAAGCTAGTGAAGACTGCTCTGTCACTTTCTCATGGTAGTGCTGACATTAAACTTAGCTTCTCAGCCTCAGGAAGAGCTTTGACAGGAGACAGAGCATCAATGTCAGAACGCACACTCAATGCATTGATGACGGTTAAAAGTATCTTGGCAAATTTTGACAATTAACCTTATTTGGTGTCAATCATATCAAATCTAATGGATATGGTAAGGTTGCATATAAAGCCTAATGTGACTGTTTCGAAGATATAAAACGTAAGGCACAAGAAAAATTAGAGAATGACAGGAAAGAAAAAGATTTTAAAGCAGCTGGCAAAGAAAAGAAAGGTGATAGAAGAACGAAAACTTAAAATTATGCTTAAGGAAGAGGATGAGGCATTGGATAGTGCTTCAAAATTATTAAAGGAAGCAGCACTTGTTCAGGCAATGATTGAAGGAGCGGCTAAAGTCTCAGATGATGCTGGTCAGCAAAGACAGACTTTAAAAAATGCACATTCTTCTATTGAGAAGAAAAAGACAAAATTAATTTTAGACTTTTTCAACAACTAAAATTGAGACATAATTTTTCAAAGAAAAGGAAGAAATTCTTCAAGCTGTGTCAAAAATAAACGAATTAAAAAATCGTAATTCCGATTTTTTTAAAATTTTTATGTTAATATTTTAAAATTTTATACTTTTTAAATGAAGAAAATAAAAAAATATCAATCTTTCCAAAGAAAGAAAAAGAAAAGATAGGGGTTGCTTGGGAGGATCTTTTTATTTTCGATCTTTATACTTGAATATATTTAGCATTATTGTTATTTGTTACTTTTTATTTGCTCGATTAGTCACTTTTTGTCACCTTTTTTTCTACTCGATTAGTCACTTTTTGTCACCTTTTTGGTTTAATTAGTCACTTTTGTCACCTTTTTGGACCTTGATACCTGTTAGGAGCCCTGAAATAGTCTTCTTCACAAAACATTTCTCTATTGAAAGGCCATATTCCAGTCTCTGAAAAACCTTTTGTAATATTTTGTGGAGTGAAAGACTTACAATAAGCAATGCCAAGCAAAGAAGATATCTCATATATAAATTGTATGACCTGGATTACACAGCATCCAATCATTTGCAGCTAGATTGAAGAAATTTTTAAGTGATTTGAACACACAGTTTTGTCTAAAGGCTGCAATTTGTTACTGGTATGTCGGAGCAGGGTTACAACAATTCTGTTATCTTTCGTAAATTTTAGACTTTATTTATATTAGTGACAACCAGTAATATGTTATTTTATATCAGTGATATTATATTTACCAGTGATATATTACTTCAAGTAAATGCATTCACCTGGGGCACAAAGAAACATGTTTCATTGTACCCCGTCTGCAAGTGTTTCATTGTACCCCGTACTGAGGTTACTAAATTTAAAAAAAAAATTTCAAACATCTAATATTTATTTTTTTAAATTTTGGTTTTGGAGGTATGAAGACAACAACACAAAGATAACAATGTATACAAAAAATCTTTATTACATATAACAACGAGGGAAAAGAAACAAAATTACTTTTAGTAAAGAAACTTACTTTCAATGGTGAAAACCCAATAATCTTCTATTGCTAATGTTGTATCCAAATCACATCAGTAATTGGAACACATAGTTGCAAAACATATATATAAATTGCAACTCTCTGTGACAAATTTTACTGATTTTAGAAGTAATGTTTCATTGTACCCCTTGTTTCCTTGTACCCCGTCTTCCCCTACCCCAAACGCCAATGTTCCCATTTGGGAACATCAAAATTGTTGTAAGAATTACTACTTACAAATGACACTTGAAAATATTTTGTTAATTTGTAAGAGAATGTATGTCCCTTGACTACCAAATCACGACAGCAAAATTTTTTTTAAACAGCAGAAATTAAAATGTGCATGACACTTTGAAGTTCACAAATTCAGTAAATTTGACCTAAAATTTGTAAAAAAGCTGAATTTATTTTTTGAAAAACGGTGGCACCTAATATAAATTCATATTTTTATGTGACATTTCGGAAAGTATGAATATTCTAAACAAAAAATAAAGTTATTAAAAAATTTCACAAAAAAATGTTTTTATTTGGGAACATTGGCAGGTAAAAGGTTTAACGCATCATCAGCTAGTGGTACCATCTCAGACACTTCACCATGTACATCAATCACATTATTTGGACAGGGTTCCCACGGGTGCTTAGAAAGTGCTTATTTTGACCTTCCATTTCTAATGGCCCTTAGAAGTGCTTATTTTTCATCAATAATCCTTAGAAAGTGCTTATTTTCCTTTGAAAACAAAATTCAGTTTTCAAATACGATATTTTTTCACAAATATTTCCGACTTATTTTTAGCGGCCTCATTGGCGATAAAACTGCTTACAAGTACGGTTTTGGTGATGATTCGGTAACACAGGCGCCTCAATCCTATGATAGGACTTTACGCAAGTCCAACTTGATTGGCTAATCGGATCACATGACCTAGATACGTAGTCATGAGAATTCTTCTGTTGGCGATTTATCACTTCCTTTGTGCTTTCTTCTTTTCTTTTCAGACCCATGGCTATGGGTGGGAGCCGAAAATTGTATCCTTTTATAAAAAAGTTAATAATTATATAAGTTAGTGTTTTATGTATGCTTTTTGTTACATCAGAATGGTCCTAAGCCAGCGGTGGATACGACACAAACATCCTAAAGCAAAGGGGACGGCAGAGGGGCGGAAAAATATCAGTTGGTAGTGAGTTCAGGAGTGGTTCTTAGATTATTTATGTAAAATCAACGGAAGCTTGGAAAAATATAAAAAGGGTATTAAAAATTGGGAAAAGTAAATTAGAATGAAAAGGAATTAAATTTGAATTTTTTAAAAATAATTTGGAGGATCTAAAAAGTTTTCCGCCAGCTGGGTTCGAATTGGGGTAGTCATCCTCCGCTGCCGACGCTAATCTGAATGTGGGTGACTTTAGCCGTTAGGCCATCGTTGCTTCACGAAAAGAAGCTCTTTAAAGTATAAGTACCCTTTAATATAAGTTTGCAAGAAATACTACTAACAACAACCATACAACATATATATGAAAATGAGGAGCAAATCGGAGTCAACTTGTCGGACACTTACGCTGAGTCGCTAGTGTATGTATTGTATTTCTACGAAACAACGCGCATATTCAAAATCAAATGGTTACTGCAACAATCAGATTGACGAGATATCCAAGTGAAGCCAAGCCCGTGAAACTAGCCAATCAAGTTGGACTTGCGTAAGGTACTATCATGAGATTGAGACGCTTCATTCGGTAACTGGCTTGCTGGAATGGCAACCCTTGATACGCAATATACAAATCGTCGATCTTTTGATGAGCACATAATACACTTTAAAAACTTGAAAATCAGTCTGTTTTCGATTTGTGAGTGGCTCTTGCAATGCACAAAATTGTTGCCCTGATGGAGGAAACTAGACTACAAGCATCAAATGTTAATTAATTTTGTTTTATTCAGTTACCCACGAGTTAAATGTTTTAAAAATTTATTATTATTCTGGGGAACTGTAGGTTTGAAGTGTTTTTGTAGGTGAATCGAAAACAAAATAAAGACAATTTATTTTCATTAATTCTGCTATCTGAGTGGCAACCCGATGTGGTGCAATTTTTTTTTTGGCTTTTTTTAGTCTTCTAATTCTTTGTAAAAACTATCCCAGTAAAGATATAGTTTGAAAAATTTTGAAGATTTTCGGGGGTGATTCTGCTGTGAAAATTTGAAGCAATCGGTTATCAGTTACGAAAAAAAACTAAACCGCTCGATTGAAAAAAAACAATGGAGGAAAAGATCGCAGAAACATAAACGAGTGTGCTGGAGAACAGAGAATAGTAGGGGAATTTCATGAATAGGGAAAAGTTGTTTGAAAACTGGAAATTTCGGACTCGCATCGTATTTGGCCGCAGACCGAACACGAAAGTAATTTTTCTATACTATTATTAAAAGGAAGTGTTTGTCTGTTTTTTTCGTGGCCGCAAAATCTATGGCACTTACAGCAATGAGATTTGGCACACAAGTAGTCCAAATTTTTTGCAATTTTTGGGTCGCAGCTAATTTTAAAATTCAATCTAGAACATTTTAAAACGAATTTAATGAAATTTAATTTTTTTTGTTTCCTTTGAATAGGCATCCGCATAAAGGATATGAGATTCCAAATTTATTTTTCCCGGTTTGGTTTTCATTTTGCTCAAAGGAATGATTTTCTAGCATAGGATGAAAAAAAGTTTTAACTTTAGTTATGTAGTTTTTTTTCTATCTCCTGGACCGTTAAAGATAGAGTAAACATTTCAACGGATTTGAAATCTGGAATTTTTCACTTTAGATCGAAACCTAAAAATATGATTTCCTTTAAATAAATAATTTTAAAATTGAATATATATCGTGAACTTTCTCTTCTCCCCCCAAAAAAATAGATTGCATCTTCTGCCCTTTGCGTTAAAAAAAAGAAACAGATTACATTTCCTGTCCCATTCCATTTCCGGGAATGAGAGCAAGAAACGATAAACATATTGACTGGGATTGTTAAGTTTTTTCGTAAAATCGGAATCACTAAAGATAGATTAAAAATTTCAGCGATTTGAAAACTGCGGAAAATTTCACTTTAGATTGATACCTAAAAATATGATTTTCTTTAAATAATTTTTAAATTGTATATATCTTTAACGGATTTGAAATCTGCGGAAAATTTTACACCAGATTAATACCTTACGGCACGGGCAACGTCGGGCTAGCTACGCAGTGGCTAGTGCTTTATAATTTTTCTGTCTTTGTATCCGGGTGACAAATACTCAATGGCCGACTGGGCTTGAATTTCACTTTGCTTTTGTTATTGCATGCGCAAATCTGTTTCCATCGTCAGCTTAGATAATTAGTTTCAAATTAATTTTGCTTCATTTAAAAGATGTTTATAAGCGTATGGTGTAGTGGTGGCTGGTGCACCTTAAATCTGCCATGGCCTAAAGTCCTCGCGTTGGGTTGGTGTTGAAGTTTATAGAGTGGGGCCCCAGCTCGGGTCTCTCGTCATCTGATCGTGGTTCAAAATTCTGTGGCAATATATCGAATATGTTGTCACCGGCTTAGGCTTGGACAATGGCAACAACTATTCAGTAAAATTGCATTTTATTTTTTTAACCTTTTTATAAATTTATCATAGTTTTAGCATAACTCTTTATGATCCGTTTTGGTTCATGGGAAAATATTTTCTTCGAAACTCCTTTAATCTCCGATCCAGTCAAATTTGACTCTGACGTATGCAACTTGCAATCCTTATAAATCCTTTTAGTAAATGAATAGTTTGCCACTAATTTTATTTTATTCAAACCTCCGATGTGCCAATAAATGAATTTACTTCTTATTTTCATTATGAATTAATGAAAGTGTATTATAAAATAATTACTGGGGTGCTTCGCTCTCTGCAATGCTTAGTGACAATGCTCACAATGAGTCTTACTGTTCACATACATTTTACTGGTCTACAAAAAAAGATGTTGCCAGATAGATATAACACTAAATTGCACATAGTATTAATCTGTATTATGTTCAAAAGAGGGATCCATAAATCCTTTGCATCATGAAATAGGGATCATAAAAATTGTATTAAAACATTATTATTGTGTCTTATTTCCTACACTTATTGTGTTATTTTAAGGTGATAATGATACATAATGTACAAAATTTATGTTTTGTAGCAATTAATGAACCTATGTATATGAAAAGGGACTTCCCACGATACAATATCACATGAAAAAAATATACTTTGTGGTTCTAACCTTCTATTTTAATTGGGCTTATAAAGTGATAATAATAGAGCATTGTACGAAAACATGCGTTCTTCTGCGATATCATTTGAAAATTATTAGGCTTTCAGCATAGTTGAGACCCAATGTTGAAATAATTCATAATATTCATCAGAAGAGGGAGGGGGGGGGAATTATATGGTTGGTTGTGAAGAGGTTACAGAGGGTAGAACTAGACCGATTTTTTTTTTTTTCAATTACGTGTCATTGTCATTTGAAAATTTTCTCTATCTATAACATGTAAAATTCTGTGTTAATAAAGATTATTTCTATGAGCACTTTTCAGTTATGAAGAAATAGTAGTTTAAACTACCACTATAATTGAGTGTAGTGGAGCGTTCCGGCATTGCTTATATATTTTCTTATAACAATTATACATTGTAAATATAAAAACCTACAGCTAATGAACCAGTGTTTCCTTGATATCAGTTATCAATTACATAAGTAAAACAATGATGAATTATGCTATGAACAATTTAAGTATTAATAAATTAGTTATTTTTGAAAAAAAATCTTATATTTGAAACAAAATTCTCAACTGAGTAGGAGGTTTGAACCCCCCACTCCTTTCGTTATGCCTATGTTTTCATACAGCTAATGTACCACTGTTTCATTGATGTCATTTACTATTTACACAAGTCTGATTTATATTGGGCTGCACGTAAGGAAATGGTCAATACGACCCATTCCTCAACGTAATTTTTTAAAAATATTTACACAAGTAAAACTGATGAATTTTAGTGTGAATAATTTGAGTAATTTTTAATAAAGAACTGATTAAAAAAAACACTTGCAAAGTTTTTCTTAGCTAATGGTGGGTTGAACCCCCAAGCCTCCTGATTACGCCTATGTCGGGAAATGGTGAGGGTGACCATGCGAAAGCTTAACGTTTACTACTAAGTTTTAAAACGACCATAGGGATGTGTAGGTGTCTGCAAGTAAATAACTGTTTACAAGATGTTTAAAAGGCTAATGTTTAGCATTGTTTCATTGATATCATTAATTATTTATGCAAGTAACACAATGATTAATTGTATTATGAACAATTTAAGTATAGGTATTAATAAAGGAGTGATCTGTGAAAAAATTCTCAACTGACAGGAGGATTATTAGAAACCCCCCCCCCTGATGGTTACGCCTATGAATTAGACTGATTCTATTGTGATGACTTAATTTTTGTATGTTTCATTTGAACTTGTTATCTCAATATCGCGTCCCTCTGACTTCAAGATTTTGAGAGTATACTGTAATTTAACTTAACTTTCCGAGTATTTTATTTTCTTCTCTACCATAATGTCATGTCTGTCATTTCCCATGTCATGTGCAATAATCATTCCAAATGTCAAGCTTTTCGTTTCAATTCTTAAAATCCGCCCTATATCAGATAAACAATTTATTTTTGTATGTCTAAACATTGAATTTTATTTTACATTCTAACACCAACATAAGCATAAAATCCATAACTTACGCTATAGAAACATCAAACTTCAAGAAACTTTTTATGTTTTATTACAATTACTGAAATTCTGTTTCTTGTCTGGTTGCTGGTGCAGATAATTCCAAACATAAAAAGGTTCAACTATTTATTAGTTAAAAAACATATCAATATTAAAACCTAAATGGTAGAAGATAACATCACAAAGCAGGCGCTATTTCCCACAGTGGATCTGACCACTTAAAATGATCTGGCTCGAATCAAGCAATGGCTCCGAAATTCTCGTTTGGGAAATATTTGATTGAAAGAAACAAAAATATGCTAAGCTTCTTCTAACTTGCAACGTTGACATTTCTAAGTATCTGATCTGAAGGTTGGATTTGTTATGGTTAAGAGTAAAAAAACTAATTTCCCCTATCTTAGCCCTCCACCTTGGAGTTATGCTCCTTCATTCAGCTGCCTTATTATTTTTGCATACTTTGATATAAATAATGTTTTTAACTTCTTATGTAATGCAATAAAATAACCACAAAGATTCATTTTTGATCAGTATAAAACATTTGTTTTTATAACCATGAATTAAAGTAAAATAACCTTTGAGAAAAAATTCTAGTTGTAAATGAACTAACTATTAACCGAAGAACTCATTCTTTTGCAATTAAATCAGTTTATCTGCAAATTATGTAAATTTAATTGAAGCTGCAATTTAAAACTCTTATTTCAACAGCCTACTATGATAATAATTTCATGAAATCAAATTATTTACTAGTTCTTTTTAAATCGGATACTTATTTTAAAACCAATTTTCTGGAAGTTTTAATGCAAACGATGAATTAATTAGATGAGTTTCTGGTATTTTTGACAACATACACCAGTAATTCCTTTCAAATGAATTTTTTTTTTAACAAACCAAGGTTGGAAAATATTGCGATATTTATAATAAATATGAAAATATCGGATATTTTATAAAGAGTTTGCTGGAAAAAAAATATCTATAAAATTCAAAGTTGTGAAGTGGTTACTTTTTGAAATAAGTGTGTTCGGAAGCGAATGCATTTTGGAACTGTTGATGTAACGTTAAACAAACATGTTTATATATTTACTTATACACTCTCGAACCCAAAGTAGAGAATAATTCACGTGACTTTTTACAGCCAATGAGAAGAGGTTGGCTCGATGGATTGAGCTGCCCTGAAACGGCTGTCTACTTGACGAGTTTCTCGCCGAGCTTCCATCATCCCTTTGATTCTTCCCCTCTCGAACTCTGACAGCTAACAAGCTCTGCTTACCTGTTTTATACTCCAAGGAGAACGAAGTTCAACGCCCTCTAGTGGCAATGCGCAATCACGCTGCATTTCTAATCATTTGCATATCTGACCGACATGTACCTTCATGCCAAGTTTCGTTACGATCCCACAATTATTTCTTGGTGCGCAAATTTTTATGGTAATGAGTGTATTATTCAGTGTGTGGATGAATCATGAATTGCTGAAGTGAGGTGATATAATGCAGAAGAGTCATGTAGGCCCCTCAGATACATGTGACTGTACTGCATGACTCATCATACGGTGACTCAAAAGACAGGGCATCTCAGAGAATGTAGATTTGGCTTATCAGTCAATCTATTTCTGGTGTCTGAGGAAATCAGTGTGGTGTACTCTTAGAATTTATCCAATCTTTGATTTTTTTTTGTGCTAGTTCTTGCTGTGTTTTTTAACTCGAATAAGATGGAAGATTCTAAATGTACTGTGGGAGAGTTAACTGCCAGTGAAAGCCATGAGTTAACTTTTAGTCACAGAAAAGGGACTGAGAATGTTAATTGTTTAAGTGAAGAGGACAGAAAACTGTTGCATTTAAGAACAGAAGCTAAAGGCTTGGAAACAATTTGCTTGTATCACCAAAGTGTATATTTGAAGAAATTCGAATTTCTCAAAAAAAAACTAGGATTTCTCTGAAAAAGTACAAAGAACAAGACAAAAAACTACGCCTTGTAACATTACATCAGTCTAAAGATTTTCTAGAAAAGGGAATTAAATTAAAGCCAGGCGAAAAATTGTGCAGTAGATGTAGACAAATTATTTATAGCATTGAGGTAGATCAAGAGTGTGATGTTGAAGACAGGTACATTCAACCTGAAGATAGTGGGATAAGTTTAGAAGTAAATACTACTTTGGAGAGAAGAGAAGTCATAGAAAAGCTAAACACATCTCTTACTGAGGCAGGTTGTTCCCCTTTAAAATTACATGGTTTACCTGAACACAGTAAGACACGTTATGGAAAGAAGATAAAAAAATGTTGAGGAAAATGTTCTTGATAAATTGCAAAAAGTGAGTCTCCCGAATTGTAAAAGAGAACAGGACGGTAACCGTGCAGCAGTATCTCAAAGTATCTCTGAGCACACTGTTCGCCGTACCTTGCATCGTATGGGCTATGGAAGCCGAAGACAGTTCAGTGTATTTAAATTTTTTTCCCCATTTCTTAAAATTGGTTTAGCAACTAATTAATACGACATCGGCTCCATTACATTGATGTTTTTTTTTATAAAACATCGATGTCGCATCCCTACTTTTCAGACCCTTCACCCTTGGTCACTTTGGTCTAAAAGTATGTTTAATTTGCTGATTATGAAAATTATGCTACTTGGTTATTTTAAAAAAATTTATAACTGTCCTTTTTTTATTTAAAAATAAAACATCAACAAGTATAAACATCGATGTTGCAAAAATATCGACCCCAATACATCGATGCTCATACCTACACTGTTGCTCTCTGCAAGGAACAAGATAAAACGTCTCAAATTCGCTCAGGCACACAAGGATTGGAAGTAGGCAATTGGAAAAACGTAATGTGGTCCGATTAATCCCGTTTAAAGTTACACTATGCCGATGGGAGATTTAGAGTTTGGCGGAAACAGCACGAAAGCATGGATTCTAAGTACATTGCTGCAACACTTCAAGCTGGTGGAGGCGGCAATGTGATGGCCAGGGGAATGTTTTCGGCCCTTTATTTCGTGTGCATGGAAGTCTGAATCAGACATCATACCTAAACATCATTGCTGACCAACTGCAGCCTGTAACGCTGCAGCCTTCTGGGGTACAAATTCAAAATGCCAGATTTTTAGACACCTGGCCACTGTTCAGAGATCTTTCGCTCTTGGTATTACCAGAGGCTATAGAAGCACCTCCACTGACGTCGTCCTTTTACTACCCGGTCTGGAACCAATAGACCTCTTGGCAGCAATGGGGGAAGGGGCTACGTCTCTTGTTACCAGATTCGGCAGACCCGCCACAACATATGGTATCTCCTGGTCTCCCTACCAATTCGAAACGAAAACTCCCAAACTCCGCTGGAACCCAACACACATCATTCGTTACACTTAGTCCCCCAGCAACACTCTACCAAATCTACAGACGGATCTAAAACCCAGGATAAAATCGCCTTTTGTGTGTTCCTGGACAACAGAAAGATCTTTGAGTGGGCACGACGACAACTCGGTTTTCCAAGCTGAGTTACTTGCCATTCGAGCAGCTTCATCCTAGGCATCCATGCCGAAATTGCTCAGAAAACACATGTATTTTCTCGGGCAGTCTGTCCAGCGTGACTCTTTTGACCAATCACTTCTAACCCGATGGCACAAAGGAAACATTCCATCATTGAAGCGGCAGCTCCATCAATGTGTATTTATATATCTAGGGTCAGCGGACACTGATGTTGAAGAAAACGAAGCAGCAGATCATCTTGTAAGAAGTGCCACCGGTAATACGTCCATCCGTCTGTATCCCCTCCCTCTTTCGGCGTCGTATCTGAAGAAGTCCCTCAAGCTTGCATCCACTAACATCTGTCAAGAGAGATGGATAAACTCCATCAAAGGTCGGAGAACATTCGGGTTCTTTCCCAAGGTCTGCACAAAGCGACTCATCTCCACCCCAGAGCTCACACACTTTTACACGGGCCCATTCCTGCAGTATCTATTTAGGAGGAATATCCATTGGAGTGACCTCTGCATCTGTGGCATGGAAGCAAACCAAGATCACTACGTTACCACCTGACCTATCACATCTCATCTGCGCATCAAAGAACCAGCAGCTCAGTACTACGACGTCTGACGTAAACGCCTGGCTGTTCATCCCTTTCTTCAAAGGAAGATAATACAAATCGTGCGGTTTGTGGCTTCCAGGGAGTTTGAACCTAAGCAAGCCGTTTAGGTTCACTTTTTGACTACAAGACTTTAATTGCCTCTATAACCTCCTAGCTAACTTTTATTAGAGCAGCACCTGCGTGTGCATTTCTTAACTTGTGCTTTGCATCCCACCAAATTATTTTTGGTTTCCTTTTCTCATTGGGTCACCTTTACGTTGTGGGAGATCTGAACCCAATGTAAGGGTCGGTATCCTATGACGGAGTTCAGTCAAGTTAAGTTGATCGCAAATTGGATCGATACTTTTAACAGGATCCTGCCATAGGGCTGATATTGTACAGGATTGGATTGAGGAACATGAAGGAGAGGACACTTGGTTCAGGTGGCCCTCACAATCCCCGGAACTCAATCATATCGAGCATTTGTGAGATGAAGTTTAAAGAGCCATCAGACATCCACAACCATAAAATCTCACACAATTGAAATTTGCCATTCTTCCAAGCATGGTCACAAACGACCTATCAACATCTCATTTTGTCACCGCAGGTGACCCCCTTACCTCCCGACATATGTCAGGTTGAAGGTTGATAAGGTCGCCCACGGATAAGTGAGAAGTGCTAGCACTCTTGATTAACAGCATTAAAAAAAAAAGACCCTCGTTGGAGGGCACTAGTAAACACAGTTGACGCGGGGGTCTTCGGGAACTGGAGGTGCCTCGGCCGTAGTCCCAGTAACCCTTAGTTTAAATCCCGTCAGTAGAAAGAAATAAAAAAGAAAAACTTCACCCCCATTGCGCTCTTGTGTCCGTGTCACTCCGACCCCGTTTGCCTCGACTCACTTGGCCTCAGCTCCATCGTTCCCTTCTCCCCCCGCGTTACACAACACGAAAATACAATTGGAGAATATTAAATGAGTTGAGAATATTACATGACATTACATATGAGAGAAAACGTTCAAAATCTTTAACACACTATAATATGTCCCGAGCCGGGTTTCTGCCACAGTCTTTTCAAGTCCTTAGTATTCACAGTCCCTAGTCTTTTCAATTAAAAGAAAACAAAAACAGGCATCTGTGTGTTTCACTGCATTTGCATCACCCCAGGGATGACGCAATTTTACCCAACAAGAATCTAATTTATATACCTTGGGGTCTGTATCAACATTTCATAGAGTCCATGACAAGAAGAATCAACGCTTTATTAAAGGCAGAAGGTGACCCAACGACATATTGACGGGGTAGTCATATTAAAGTGGCCGCTCAGTGTATGTGTGTATACCTTTCACCAAAATGCCATTTTACTTCTGGATGCGGCATGAATAGAAGACAAGTATAAGGACATAATGAAGCTTCTACTCTGGATCTAAAGAGGAAATGCATGCTCAGACACTGTTATAAATGTCCTCTACAAGGAATGAACTTGTTAGCCACTTGGAATCTCAATTTGAAGATTTCAATGGAAGTGACCCCATTGAATTTTCACAATAGATTTCCACAGATAGAACCCACTTGATCAAAATCACTTCAACACTAGATGAGTTCATTAATGATCTAACAGACAAAATGGAACATCTGATTCCTCATTCTTTCGTAACAAAGTCAGTTTTTCATCCTTAAAAAATTAAAAGAAAAACTTCCACTACAGACTGCTGTTATTCTACTAGATTCCAATGAAAATTTTTCATTCATCATCCAAGATGAGGTACAAGGTACTTCTGATTCTGTACCACTGAACTTCTGATTCTTGTACTTTATATCCTGTGGTAGTGCATTATAAAAGTTCTGACGGAAAGAAGATGATCTCATCCCATAGCATTATTTCTGATGATTTAAAGCATGATATGAATATGGTATTCAAAACTCAAGAAATAGTTTTAAAATACATACATAGAAGATAATTATCCTCACATCAAACAGATGCACTACT
Source organism: Metellina segmentata (assembly GCA_947359465.1). Lineage (NCBI taxonomy): Eukaryota > Metazoa > Arthropoda > Arachnida > Araneae > Tetragnathidae > Metellina > Metellina segmentata. The sequence goes on from OX375883.1 coordinate 110,271,718, forward strand.
TTAGTGATGGTTATGCAGCAAGGTACAAAAAATAAGTTTAACTTCCTAAATATCATCAGGAAGATTTCCAAATAGACGCACAAAATACTTTGTTTGCCACTAGTCATAGCAGGCCAGAAGTCGACGGTATTGGTGGAACTACAAAGTGTCTAACTTAAAGAGACCCGCCTTAACAAGCAGATCACTACTCCAAAAACATTTTTTGATATATGTGATAAAACAGTTGAAAAGGTCAAATTTCATTATATTGTAAGGAAAGACATAGATATAATCTGCTCTTCGCTCGAAATCCGTTTAAGAGGTGTGCAGATACTCCCTGGAACTCGTAATTTTCACAACTTTAAACCACTCAATTCTACAGGCACAATTGATGCAAGAAGAATGAGCATTGATAAAGAACCCTCCCTCACTTTTAACCTGAAGAGCCTCTCCAAATTTTCCGTGAATGCTGATGATTTGTATCCTGGATGTTTTACCGTTTGCAAGTATGATCATTTGTGGTGCTTTGGAACGATATCGGTGTTTAATCAAGACGAGGAAGATGATTTAGTAAAATTTCTTCACCCAAATGGACCTACACCTTCATTCTGCTGTCCTAGCTATGACGATTTTTGCGCAATACCATTTCCTCATATGCATGGTATTGTACAACCCCCGCAGACTTACTGGCAGAAGATGCTTCTTTCCCAACGAGTGTACGGCGTTGATGGTAGAAAAAATGGAAATCTTACAAGTGATGGTGAGGCTACAGCAAAGAAACTGAAGAGCATTAAACTTGTAAGGTAATCGACTGTGATAATAGTATAGGCTGTTATAGTAATTTTTTACTTTAGTTTAATTGTTGTTGTCCTTATTGATATTTATGTATCTGGTGTTATAAATAGTGATGGGGAAAATGACTCTTTTCAGGGATCGGATCGGAACCGCTCACTCACTAAAAAGAGCTAACTCTTTTTGATGACTCACCGCTCCTTTGAGATATATAATAATGTATATAACATATCAAAATGTATACAATATGTTTGGGCCATCGAACATCCCTCGTTGTCACGTGAGCGCATGTGTCCAGACGAAGAGGCGCCAAGCGTGCTTGAAACACCCACGCACACAACACTTGAAACACTCACTCATCCAGCAATTGCGCAGTTTACCTCTAAAATCAACAAAAGGAGGGAGACGGGGCCCGAGGACGATAGGCATTGCAGCATAGGGCTGCTAAGCTGTAAAATTTAATTGCTAAGGCCTAAAACCATGTCAATTCAAAAACTTTGAAATTGTCCATAAAGAATAAATTACTTTGAGGACACTTCTACTTTTGTAATTCCCGTCATGAACCCGTTGAGATTACAGAAGTAGCAATTAAAATATCCAAACACGTTAAAAATCTCATTTTTGACCAAGAATTCTAAAAAAGTTTTCGATTTTATTGGATAGAGTATTTATTTGACTTTCCAAAACATATTTAATTTTTTCTCTGTTAATTACTTGAAGAAGTATTAAGATTTTAATCAAGGCGGGAAAACAAGAAGTAAGAATGGAAAACACTGAAAATGGCCATTAAAAGGCCAAAAACATGGCAAAATCTAAATTTAAACCTTACTTTTTTTTGCAAATATAATTTTAGAAAGTTTTTTCAAATATTTAAATGGTTTCTCTTTTGAAAATGGAGTGAACTTTTTTAAAGAGAAGGAAGAACAAAATTGTTTACACAAAGAGCAAACGCAAGGGAGCAAGCGATGCACTTGAAACTACCTTTAACTCTAAATTAATATTTTTGCATTATTTCCTCACTTCAAATGTTATAATACAAAAACTTATAACTGGATTCTAGTAAACTTTTGAGAGTTTGTTATTTATAATGTTGTCAAGTGAATGAACTAGAATAATTATGCTGAGTTCAAAAGTTTCTAAATTATTACTATTTATTTAAGAAGTAGGACTGTAAAACTATAAAAAATCTTCTATTCATTTTTCAATCACTTGTAAAATTGTTGTTTATTTAAATATCCATTTATTCTAGTTCATTCCCTATAAATATGCATGTAGTTTATTTTGGTAGCATCATTTTTCAAATTGGTTGAATAGATTTTCATGTAGCACATTTGAAGTTTTTGACACATTTCTTTAAAATTTCATACATAATTATCATATTTTTACAAAATTATTAATATATACTTTTAATATTTATAGCCCATTGCTATTGTTTAAAACACAAAACATAAAAATATCATTAAAATGTTTCTATACCACATTTAAAAAAAGTGTCTTGGACGTGTTTCGATACATTAAGATTTCTTTCTAAAACCACTTAGTTACCAAATGAGACTTCCTAATAATTTAAATGATATTTTAAAATCATATAATAAAAATTTTAATAATTTATTTAAGTACTTAAGATTTTTAAGTATTTATTTTAAGATATAGGTATATAATACCCTCGAATACTCGTTGTCCCAAAGATTTTCAAAATCCAAGTCCCCTCCCTGTCTTTTAATAAAATATTTTCAAAATGCCTTGTTTTGTGAAGGCAATGCAATAAAAACGAGTTACGTTTAATTTAATTTTGTGTAGCTTTATTAAAATGATATCACTCCCGAGAAATCAAGGTTTTATTATAATTATTATATTAATGTTAAGTGAATAACATAATAACTGTTAGAATATGTTTTAATAACAACCTTAAGACTAGTTTTAATTAGTGCTAAAAGGCGTGATGTGACTTAAGCCGTATAAACACCCTTTCAATCTAAAATTGAATTAAATTTAAAAAAATAACATTTATGATAATACATAGATATTTAAAAATTTGAAACTTCAAAAAAGTAACAAAAAGCTAGGGAGCGCAAAAGAACGAATGCGGAATTGACTCTTCGAGAGCGATAGTTATCGAAAAGAGCCAAAGAGTTAACTCCTTAAAAGAATCAACTCCCAAAAGAATCAGTGAGCGCAAACGATCGAATGCGGAAATGATTCTTCGAAAGAGCCAAATCTTGAAAAGAATCAACTCCCCAAGAATCAACTCCCAAAAAAGAATCACTGAGCTGGTGATCGCATGCGGAAATGACTCTTCGAGAGTGGAAGCGCTGATTGGTTAAAAAAGAGTCACCGCTCTTCAGCCCTGATTGGTTAAAAAAGAGCTATAGCTCTTTTTTGACGAATCAGCGCTCGCTCACTCCGTCAAGAGAGTTAACTCTTTGAGTCAGCTCCTGAGCGGATCGCCCATCTCTAGTTATAAAACTGCTTCATTGTGAGTTACACCTCAATACAGATATTGCAGATATATTATTTAGAACTAACATTTAAATTGTTTATTTATTTCCTGCAAAATGTCAGACATCGGTAATTTTCGAACAACTTTTCTTAAATCTTTGATTGAATACAAAAGGATTTGTAGAATAAAATGTGAAAAACAAAAGCTTTTTATGTAATGGGTGAAACTTCTTATTTTAAAGCGATTTAATTTTGTTTGTATTTACATAATATTTATTTAGGAGTTCAAATTTAGAAGTATTTTTTTAAAGTATCACTAATCATGGTTAATTTTTGTGCAGTATATGTATATTTCGACCAACTTTCTTTAAGTCTTTGGTTCAATACCTAATGGTGTGTAGTATGCTGTTTCATGAAAATGAAATGCGTTCATGTGAACTAGGTATTGCGTGTTATAAATAAAAATTTAGGTACGTTTTTTTTGGAAGCTTTACTATGATTGAGCTGCTTGAAAATATTAATTCTACCCTTGTTGTCATCTAATAATTTTTATTCCTTAGATTTTCACTGTTTCGCAAGCTTATTGCGTATAACATCTCAAATATTGCTGTATATACCCTTAGTTAAATTTATTGTTTTTATTCCAGGTGTTTTTTAACGGTATCAAAAGCCTATTGATGGTCCAGGATCTCATATTGACAAAAATGTGAAAGCTTACAAGTAAATAAATTTCTAGAAGATATTGATCAATCGGATCTGCTGGTCAATAGGATGATCAAGTCACGCGATCTCTTCGTGATAAGGATCCCCCTACGATAACAAAGACAATGCAATCTCACACAGGCATAGAAATGCACCTGATGCAGTAAATCTAGTTGTTGATCAGGTCATAAGAAAGAATATAAAGGTTACAAGATCATAACACAAATACTGATTTTACTGGCCCGTATTGCCTCAAAATTCCGCAATTCGAAATAAACGCTCAGTGGTAAGTGATTCCAGAGAAGAAATACGACTAGACGGAACAAATTAAGAGAAGCGGTGTTACAAGCAATGGAACCAATTATAGGCAACCAATTGACATCCGGAGATCAAGGAATAATGCTCGGTACCCATGATTCAGTTGGTGTCTTTATCCACATTGAAAGCAGGGGGGGAAATGTGCGATTTGAGAAACCTACGTTGTTTCAATGTAAAATGTGTGAAAAGGTATTTTCAAAAAATTCCCACTTAAAAAGACATTTACTTATCCACACCAAAGAGAAACCATACGAGTGTGAAGTTTGCAACAAACGTTTTGCACGAAGTGGTGCCTTAGCAGCCCATAGACGTGTCCACACTGGAGAGAAGCCATATGAATGTGAAATATGCAACAAAGGTTTTTCAACCAGCCATTACTTAAGAATACATATGCTAATCCACACTGGAGGGATGAAATTTGACTGTGAAATATGCAAGAAATACTTTTCGAGCAGTCACAATTTAAGAAGTCATATGAAAATCCACACTGGAGAGAAGCCATATGAGTGTAAAATATGCAAGAGATGCTTTTCTATCAGTCAAAATTTAAGGAGACATATGCTAACCCACACTGAAGAGAAGCCACATGAGTGTGAAATATGCAAGAAATGCTTTTCGAGCAGTTGCGATTTAAGAAGACATATGCTAATCCACACTGGAGAGAAGCCATATGAGTGTGAAATATGCAAGCGATGCTTTTCGATCCGTCAAAATTTAAGAAGGCATATGCTAACCCACACTGAAGAGAAGCCATATGTATGTGAAATATGCAAAAAATGTTTTTCGTGTAATTTTACTCTAAAAGTACACATGCGTATCCACACTAAAGTTGAATGTGAAATATGCAAGAGAAACTTTTCACGAAATTGGCACTTACGAAGACATTTACTTATCCACACTGAAGAGAAGCCATACCAGTGTGAAATATGCAAGAAATGCTTTTCGATCAATCAAACCTTAAGAAAACATATGATAATCCACACTCAAGAGAAGACACATGAGTGTGAAATATGCAAGAAATGCTTTTCGAGCAGTTGTGATTTAAGAAGACATATGCTAACCCACACTGGAGAGAAGCCGTATGAGTGTGAAATATGCTATAAACGCTTTTTGCAAAATTCGCATTTAAGACAACATAGGCTAACCCACACTGGAGAGAAGCCATATGAATGTGAAATATGCAAAAAATGTTTTTCGTGCAGTTTTACTCTAAAAGTACACATGCGTATCCACACTAAAGATAATTTATTTCAATGTGAAATATGCAAGAGAAGCTTTTCACGAAATTGGCACTTACGAAGACATTTACTTATCCACACTCAAGAGAAGCCATACCAGTGTGAAATATGTAAGAAAGGCTTTTTACAGAAACACTGTTTATTGAAACATAGACTCATACACGCTAAAAAGAAGTCATATGAGTGTTAAATATGCAAAAAATGCTTTTCCTATAGTTCGAACCTGTGAGTACACAGGCATATCCACAATAAAGAGAAGCCATTCGAGTGTGAAATGTGCAGTAAAAGATTTACGGAAAGGTCTACCTTAGCAACCCATAGACATGTCCACACTGGAGAGAAGCCATATGAGTGGAAAATATGTAACAAACGCTTTTCGAGCAGTCATTACTTAAGAATACATATGCTAATCCACATTGGAGAGAAGCCATATGAGTGTGAAATATGCAATAAATGCTTTTCGATTAGTCCTAACTTAAGAAGACAATTGCGTATCTTCACTGGAGGGAAGCTATATGAGTGGGAAATATCCAAAAAACGCTTTTTGGAAAGTCCTAACATAAGAAACCATATGCGTATCCACACTGCAGAGAAGCCATATGAGTGTGAAATATGCAACAAACGCTTTTTTAAAAGTTCGAACTTAAGAAGACATATGCGTATCCACACTAAAGGGAAGACATACGAATGTTAAATAGGCTTTGGAGAAAGGTGTAACTTAGCAACCGATAGACGTATCCACACTGGTGAGAAGCCAGATGACTGAAATATGCAACAAATACTTTTCACAAAGTTCACACCTAAGAAAACAGGCGTATCCACACCTAAGAGAAATCATACGAGTGAAATATGCAATTAACACTCTTCGGGATTACGAAAACATGTTTTTCAAGCTGTAAAGAAACCATAAGAGTGTGAAATACGTCAGGAACCATTTTGGGAAAGTACGTCGTTATGAAAACCTACCCACATTTGAGAGAACTCTCATTCTAGTGACAAAATATTCGAATCAATTTTCGTAGTTCATATTTATGAAGACACGCTTTCTAGTTCGCAATGAATGCATAGAAATGTGAATAATGTATACACACAACAAGAAACAGTTTCACAAAGTTCGTACTAGCCGATATGCTTCTCTGCACTGGAAAAAAGCTAAAGGAGCGGGAAATATATGTAAAATCTTTTTCGGAAAATTGGTATTATTCTCATTGAAGAATAGCTATTCGAGTATGAAATATCGAAGAATAGCTATTCGAGTATGAAATATGCAAGAATCGCTATTTACAGCATTCATACTTGCGAAAACGTACAAGGGTTGGACAAAATTATGGAAACACTTAAAAAAACACGTAACCTTGCCTAATATTGTGTAGGAAAACCGTTGGCATTGAAAACAGCTTGCAATCTTCTCGGAATGGATGAATACAGTTCCTGTATGCTTGCTTGCCAAGGGAATCTTGTACCATTCTTCCTGCAAAACGGTGGCAAGTTTAGATAACGATGATGTGGCGATGGATAAACATCACGCACTTTCCTCTCTAATGTAGACCATAAAAATTCTATAATATTGTGGTCTGGTGGCATGTGCTAAATCCTCCTCGTGCTCAGGAAACCTGTCTTGGACGATGTGAGCTGTGTGAACAGGGGCTTTGTCGTCTTGGAAGACACCATCACCATTGGGGAACAAAGTTAGTACCATGAAAAGGACTTGATCGGCCAAAATGTTCAAATGTTTGAGAGCACGTTATTCATTTCAGCATTAACTTGTGCAGCTGTGGTCTTCTTATTTTCAGTCACAATCCTCCATAATGATCGTTTGTCACAATCACTCAACACACACTTTCGTCGGCGCTGTGATTTAGCGGAAGATGTTTTTCCGCTTTTCAAATATGCGGAATAAATCTTAGATTCATTACCTCTGGAAACACTTAACACTTCGTCTACCTTGCTTACGGAAGCACCCACCAGACGGGCTCCGACAATTTGCCCACGTTCGAAGTCTGTTAGCTCTGACATGATGCAATTACAACTTCACGGAACAGTGCCCCGACAACGACTGACCTGCGCTGCGTGTTTACGACGTATAGGTAGCGTCAGTCGTTGTATAGTGGGCGAAAACACCAGTGCCATCCACACATTTCACTAGAACAAACATTTATTTTCAAACGTACATTTCACGAGGTGTTTCCATAAATTTGTCCAACCCCTGTAACTTAAGCTCACTAGAGAGAAGTCATGAGTAGGGCAACTTTTTGCAATGCAACTTTTTTTCACACGTTCTACGCTTTATGTAAAGTGCTAAAAACGAAATTCCTCCTACTTGGGGTGTATTGTAAGTGAGTTATAACTGCAACATAAATGCAAATTTTTGCACAGTTGCAACTTTTTACAATTTAGCTTAAAAATAATAATAATGAAATTACTATTTCATTTTTTGCCCTCTGAATCAATCACGTGTGTCTGATCTTGCGAACGCCAAAGTACTGCGGATCAAACAAGAAGTTCATGGAAAGAAGGTATTCGTCCTAACAGACGAAAGTAAAATAAATAGTAAGAAGTACTTTAACACATTGGTTGGCACTCATGATAATCCAGAGCAAACTTGCGTAATCGACTGAAGAGTTTGCGAGGTGAGTTTCGATCATCAATATGTTGTTTCTTTGTAGATGACGTTTTAAAATCTCTGAATATTGAGCAAAAGGATTTTGCGCTTCTGCTATCCGATACAGCACACTATAGGACTGCGGCTGGAATCACACTCAAGGTGCTTCATCCGCGATTGCTCCAGGTTACTTGAGTGGTACACTTGTTTCACAACTGCAGAAAAAGTTCAATGCAACAATGTCAGGCAACATCAGTCTCTGTTGAGTGCAGTTTTTCAATGTTAAAGAAATTACTTACCAAGGATAGGCCATTCAACGACATCCACCTTCTTCTGTATTTAATAATGTACAAATAAATTTTTCATTTTTTACGAATAATTTATTTTAGATTTTAGTGTATCAAAAATAAATGCAGCTTTTCCCATTTTTACTGCAACAAAAAAGTTGCCCTACTGATGACTATTTCAAGATCTGGTCAGTTTTTATGTAATTATGAGATATCTCGTCCATCTACATCTGGACAGTGTTATACCAATGACTTGGTAGGTTACATTTAAATTTAAAGCTTATGAAGAGGGATTTCATTTGATGTATAGCATGTACAGTTTTTATCAGTTACACATGTTGGTACACTTTCACTGAAGGCACAGTCAAAACTTTAGGATGGTATCATGAGTGAGTCTCATTTGAAGCCAGTTGTGCACAGGATTTTTCAAAAGTGAATCATCCCTTTCCAGCAGTGACATGTTCATTCATGATGTCTCGCACTTCCTTTTCCAAGTAGTTCAGTTGTGGAGCTACTGTCATAGTATGTACATCTGAGTCAAGTTTTATATGGTGAATTTTTATCTTTTAAACATGATTTGATATAAGTACTATCATTTCTTTTACTTAGAATAGTTTTAAAAATTTTACTATACTAGGGGGCTCCGCTCGCGAAACCACGTGGATTACTACGCAAACCAACACTCCTATCGCGAAAATATACCTTCATCGCATCAAATTTATTTATGAACCGATTTTTAAAAAAAAATTATATCATAAGAAAGAGAGTATTCTAAGCGTTCACGTGTTTCTTTTCTTCAAATTTTAAGACTGATAATATTAAGCTGTAGATATGACAGTTTTAGTTTTGTATCGGAAATAAAGATCTAAAAATACTACAATTGTGTGACCAACTTTTGATTGCATCGAATTTATTTTTCAAATTTAAAAACTAATAGTAATAAGCTATAAAAATGGCAGTTTTAACAAAAGATTAACGAAAATATCCCTATTTTTCATGAATTTCAAATAAAATATTATCAGGAACCAATTTGAAATTTCTAAAAAAACTCGGCATGGTGCAAAAATTAAGTTTTAGAGGTACTCTAAAAAAAAAACCACGACTGAAGACTGAAAATTTGTACGCCTTTTGCACACTCGCGGTAGAAATTTTGCTGTTTCCTATTTGACACTTAATAAACCCTAAACTAATAGCCGTATCGAAAAAAAACTTCTTCATCGTCTTCCCTGTACAATTTTGAACAAACCATGTTAATTTCGTACTTTCTCAAGAAACCGTCTGAGAATCAAGCGGAAAAAACAAGTTGTCAATCCTGCAGCGGCGGTGGTAACTTTTTTCTAATATAGAGATATTAATATTTTACATGGATTCCAAGAAGTGGTCTATTTTCTGTTGTGATTGTGTTTACTTCTGGGCATCGCGCTTAGAATAATTTCACTTGTAAATTAACTTCTCTTGCCGCCGCATTTTCTACTAAGAAGAAACTTTTAGAAGAACCTTCTTTGCCGCCGCTTTGCAATACAACATGGATGAAGATGTTTAAATTTAGCTAAATTGGAATTGAACGTTCTATTAAGCATAAATTTAGAAGAAACGACATTCGGAGAAATATCTAAGTTAGTCAAGCGTCGACAACTGTATTGGCACCCTGATAAAAACGTGCATAATCCACAGAAAAATCACTTTGAAAATTTACTGAAACGGTTAAACAATGCTTGGGATATTTTTAAGAAGTTAAATGATACAAATGGATATGTATCACCAGAAGTTTCAGATGCAGAGGACATAGAAGGCGAGTTCAGTTACTCTTCATTTTTTTCACCGGAATTTTTTACTGTTTCCCCAACTAAGAAAAAAATATATTTTCCCGATGATGTTAAATTATTCTTTCGCAGCGAAAACTGTAGGCGAGCAGGAAAGCAAATTATTTTAGTTACTGAAGATAAAAAAATTGAAGACCTAAAAAAATTCTTTGCTAATCAAACATACCATTTGCTAATTGTTTCGAACAATGACATTTTTTTGATTTGTTGCATTTTAATCAACGAAGTTAAGTATCTTGAATTTAAAAAAATGCTGAAAAAAATTATTGATAATTTTAAACTAGAATATTCAGTTTACTACTCCGATTTAGTAGACAAATTGAAAACTAATACATTGTATTATGAAACGGGTCAATACAGAGAAGAAAAAAAAGGAATGTGAAAGTGGTACTACAAATTTTCAATATGCTTTGTTAAGTACCTTTGCCATTGAAATGCCAAAGAAATTTGTAGTCGTGAATCGCAGAGTCGCGAACATGAAGATCATCCCAAAATACATTGTGTGAACGCCAATCTCCTGGCAAATTGCGTTGACGCAGAAAAGTATTGCAAAGCGGCGTTAAGAATAGAAATTTAGTTAAAGAATTACCGACAAACAAGCTATTTTTTGAAAATATGATGGAAATGGAATCTCCCGCATTTTGTAATTTACGAACATTCGTAAGCAATATATATATATATATCTAACGCAAATTATTTACTTTATATATTGCACGATAAGGAAACCATAAGGCAGTGCTTTCTGCACATTTTAGAATCATTTTTGATTGGTGAACCTAAAAAACGGTGAACCGCATTAAGAGGTGATTATAATTGCGGTAAAAGCTCAATAGCCAGTTCATTTTCAGAACTGTTCGATGGAGTCACAATAAATGCCAACATGGATTCAAGCAGAATTAATTTTTTTTTCGGAATGGCAATTGGCCAAAAATTTATTATTAGGGATGATGCACAAGTAGGTTACAAGCTATTGGAGAAATTCAGAGAATATTTAGACGGACGATTTAAAGTGTCCCTAGAAATGAAACACGCCAATCCAGTTAACCAAATTTTCCCACCAGGAATAATAACTTCGAATTATAAAATGCCTCAAGCTGTAAGGGTGCGAGTGAAGGAATTTGTTCTACAATCATCAAACAACGTAAGAGGCCCAATGCATAAAGATTTCGATATCAACAAACAAGTCATTCTGATTTCATTATTCATTTTGAACATAGCACCGGTCGAACCTAAAGTTCGACAATTCATTACAAAGTGGAGCTGGATGTGGAAAGATGAGCACAGAGAATGTGAGAGTTGTAAGGAGAACCTCCTTAAGTAAGTACTATTTCGTAGACTTAACCAAAATAAATTATTATTGTTTTTCTTATTATGCATTTATATTTTCAGAAAAAATAAAGACACGAGCTATTACCCCATGGGACATGATAAAGAAGCTATGTACATAATGTAATGTACTTATCAGAATGTCGTGTCTTCTAAAATTATGTTGCTGAAAATTGTCTTCGTTATTTTTTTGTTTTTAACTATTTGTTATGTTATTTTAAATAAAGGGAAAAAATCCCGATGGCATATCTTGTGATAGTATCTTCAGAGCTGTTTTAAGATCTAAGAGCTTTCGCACTGGTTTGCTTTCAGGAGTTTCTCTGTTTATTTTCAGGAATTTCTCTTTTTCCTTCTACGATTTTCAAAAAATAGATAACCTGTTTGGCCCATGAGGGGATCGAACCCGCGACCTTCGCGTTATTAGCAAGACGCTCTAACCAAATGAGCTAATGGACCACGTTTACTTCTGTCGTAAGTAATATTTCAATTTATACAATATATTTCTTTTAATATTGAAGACGGAAAATTTTGAACTACTTTATAATGTTCTTCACAGATATTACGATTTTGAAAAAACAAATTATCTATACTTTATTCGTAAATTCATATAAAAGTATACTTACCGTAAAAGGACGTGCTTCTTATTATGCTCTTGTTTGATGGTTTTTGAGCCATATACTGGAGGTCCAAGTTGGTCATTGATATGATTATAAAATGATCAAAATGGACGTCCAACGCATTGCTTTATTGTTATCAGCTTCACATTCACATGAGCTATATATAATACATGAAAGCAAGAACAGAACAGTACAGTACAAATTATTCAAGAGTAGTAAAAAATGCTGGTAGCACAATATAAGTATACTGTTTATTAGTATCGTGCTTGATAGTAATGTTTGGTAATCCGGACACAGATGCATATTCATTAGAGAAATGTAAAAAGTTTTTAGCATAGCTATATACAATCTCTCACGTTGTCTTAACGGGTTGAATTTTTTTTTCGGTATTCATGCATTAAATCTTTAGCACATTTTGCTGGATCAGGTTGAGTAAAACATTCCAGAAGACGTTCCTGGTCTTGCAGTGCAGCCGGCAATTGTTCTTTGAAATTCACTGCATCAGTTCCCATCATTTCATTTAGATTTGATGTTGTTTTGGAGATGGTGGTGGTTCTATTGTTCCGGTTGGTTCTTGGTGGTTTTCAATTGGTTGCGAATCGATGTCATCCATTACGTTCATTAAGTCGTTGTTCTTAGCCATGTTCCACAGATGGTGAACAGAATTTAAAATAGTTGTTAGATGTGTAACAAAGTCTTCGATTTCCATCAGCATCTGAAAAATATTAGCAGTAATTGGAGGATTACATTTCAAAAATTAATCCAAGTCAGGTGGCAATGCAAGGTGGTTATCGACTGCACGGTGGTGGTCGACTGCACCTGACGGTACGGTTACTTTTTCAGTTTCAGCCACATCCATTGCTGCCTCATCCTGAGGAACCATTTCATTGGTCTGAGAATTCGGCACAAGTTGAGACTCATCCCAAAAATCGCTATTTACGCTCAAGCCGGTTGTTAAAAGAGACATCCCCGTTTCACCCAAAATTGAAAGCTTTCGAATCGGGCGTCCAATCTCTTTATCCATAAATCTCTGTATCAAATTATCTGCTTTAATTTTTTGCAACCAAAAAAATAGTCTGAAACCAAAATTTTCAAAGTTTTCCCCCGTTCCTTTTGAAAAAAAATGCACCTCAACAAACAGTGCTTGCTTAAAGCACAAAAATCCAATCCCAGCATCATCTGTTGTTAATTGAAACGAATTACTTTTCCACACTACAGGAGGAGTCGCTGTGCCTTCTGATTCACACCACATTGAACACACATATTGATTCGATATGTATGGATGGAATTGTGTGTCAAAATGTGAAGCGGAATTTTCAAAATCTGCATGTTGTCGGATTGTGTCTGGCGCTACGTCCTCTGCTTTAAAATTCGCCATTACAATACATTCGTGATGAAAAGCATACGAATAGAAATACGGGCTTTTTGCTTTATTTGATGTTGGTCTTCTAAATGGGTCATATGCATATAACTCCCATACCCAAAATGAATCTTTATTTATAACGCATCGAGATTTTCTTCTGCGAACGTATTTGCGTTTGGTAATGTTAGCCTTCTTATCAATACATTTTTGTCTTTTCATTCGAACCACACGTTTCTTTTTAGGATTTTTTTCTCGTCGTTTAACGCCTCGAGCACACCCTACCCCAATTCTTCCGCCACTAAATTCTTGCAAAGTTTGCTCGATGACATTTTGTAACAAATGTGGAGAACTTATCGGTACTTTGGAATCAATTTTAGTCCAAAAGTTTAAAGACCTTGCTCTTTCAAAAATCTGAGTTGCAAGAACATAACCCTGATTAATTGCAGCGTTAAGTGCACTTTGTTTCATATGTTGGACCACACCAGCTGTAATTGTGCCACCAATTGAAGTCAAAGCGCTAATTCCGGCGGTGGTATAACCTCCATTCGATATAACATAAAAAAAAGTCATTCTGTTAGTAAAGACGTGTTAAAAGCGACAGCTTGGATGATCTCTTCAAATAATGGCTATGAAATCATGTCTCTTCAGGTTAATCAGTTGTGCTGAAAAATCTTCAACAAATTCCTCTGTTGTTTTACTTACTGTCTCAAAAGAAGAGCGATCAATACTGAAATCCACTTCTTCGATAGCAACACTTGGTTAGCAACGCTTCCTTGAATTTGATAATGCTGGGACAATAATCGCACTCATTTAAAAAGCATTTTTGTAGTTGTGGATTGTATACTATTTTCCAAATGTAATTTTGAGTTTTTTTAATGGATTTTCATATTTTTGAAGTGTCACTTCATTTAAGTTACCCCAGCTATCATTAGCTTAACATTTTAATGAATGGTACAAACACATAGAACTTGAGTACCACTGGCTCCTGCAATTATGCAGTTTTTAGATCGCATTTCTGCAAATTTTGTAAACCCTATCTCCAAAAATTAATATTTTGATTTTAAAATTATGTATGTCTCGCAGATTTCCCAGAATCAATCTTTAGGATGTGGATGCGTTTTACCATCTGTGTCCTTCATGGAAACATGTTCTTTCTTTCCTGGCATTTGCCTGCTAATTTCACTTCGTTAAAAAATTTAAACTAAGGACGCAGTTTGTTTTGGTAAAAATTTTCCTGGTTTTCGGTTCGGTGAGGTCAAAACTACTTTCTCTTCTAGTTTTTTTTTTTGCTTTCCTTGCAGTGTAATTACTAATACCAGAGCTCTCTTAGAATTCTTCCACATGAGTAGCTTTTAGCAATAATAGGCGAAATCATCACTCTTTCACTTTTATTTGCAGTTTTAAATCTCTCTGTCAGTTGCTCAAGTATTTCTGATTCTGAATTAATTAACTTTTCCTTTACTTCATCTTTATCGTAAACTGCATTAAAAGTTAATTGGGATTATGTACTTTTTTTAGTTTTCTACCTTTTCTTTGTAATATTACTTAGATCTCTTGATTTTCTTTCTACTCACTGGAGATTCACAAACAGAAGTTAAAGATGCATTCAAGTAGCTTAACCTATTGACTATAGCTGTAGATATAACTGGCTCGATTCTTATAAATTTCGCGGCGCAACTGCTGTACAGGCTATAGTCAATTCTTTCTTGGCGTGATCAAGGTACAACTTCTGTACCGGTCGTAGTCTAAATTCTTTTTTTAGTGCGATTCTCGTAACTTTCAAGGTACAACTTCTGTACCATTGTAGTCTAAATTCTTTCTTGGCGTGATCATGGTACAACTGCAGTACCGACCGAAGAAAAGTTAAGCCTGCATCTGTATCCATCTCTATATATAATTCTCTTACGTGGCATGTAAATAAGACGTTATTTGTTATCGCCTTTTGGCAACACTATACGATTATTTGTTTACCAAGAAGTCTCGCGCATCAATTGAATTTATACAGTTATGGGATGAAATTTTATTGAAAAAAAAAAGAATTTTAAACGAGCTGTTGCAGTTAGTTTATAATAGAAATCAAAGAAGGCGGAGGATCTTTTCAGGGCCATTTAAAAAATGGTCCTTTTCAGGGCCAATAATTATAGTTCAACTAGACGCTTGCACTACAACTTTCGGCAACAAACTCAATGAAAAAGTGTGGGTCGTTCGAGTGCTGGGGAAATGTATACACAAACAACCTGCTGGGTATTCAATTTCCAAAGCAACGCTCACATTTCGAGTCAAAATTTGCTCAAAGTTTCATTTGAATTCTGATTTCAGAAGTACTGCATACATATTTTTTGCAATACAACAAATTTAGATTTGAAAAACATTTTTTTGGTATCATATTTTGTAAACAATCCCTTCTGCTAGGACACATGTCTTCATTGAGGCTTGCGAGGCGAGCATAGGTTCGCGTAGCGAAACAATGTGGATTGCGAAGCAATCCTCCGGTGGTTGGAGAGCAGGGGGCAGGCCCCCTAGTCTCATTAGTACTGTTCTAAATCATTAGTACTGCAACTAGGACTATCATTATTATACAGCCCGGAAGGATTTTTTTTTCAGCAACACTCGCCTCGTGTTTTTTCTTTCCTGTTTGCAATCTGCAGGAATCGCAGATTTGTTTTCTTCCATTCCAGAATTTGATCATCCAAGCTGCGGCTTTTCGCAGATCTTTTTTGAATGCATTACAAAGGAAAATATACCACTTCTTGGAATCCATCTATAATATTAATAGAATAAAATTTATAAAACGTGTCTTAAGTTAAAAATAATGGTAGTACTTATCAATAAATCAAGTTTAAAAGATAAATTTCACCACACAAAGCTCAACTCAGATGTAAACACTCTGACAGCTGCATCACAACTGAACTACTTGGAAAAGGAAGTGCGAGACATCATGAATGAACATGTCACTGCTAGAAAGGAATGATTCATTCTTGAAAAATCCTGTGCATAACTGGCCTCAATTGTGACTCACTCATCATACCATCCTAAAATTTTGAGTGTGCCTTTAGTAAATGAATACCAACACGTGTAAATTGTTTCAAAATTATAAAATAAACATTTTAGTAAAATTTGCAAAAAGCAATACATGCTATCAACAAATGAACACCCTATTCATAAGCTTCAAAATGATACCATAACCAGCTTTGTAGCTGAAACGGGACGCTAGTAAATTGCATTTGAAGGTTTGGTAAAGAGCTGTTTTTAGGACATTTTTTCGATTTCGAAAATTTAAAAACTAAAAAATCGGAAGCGGGAAAAATAATAAATTTGTATTTTTATATTTGATATAAGGAACAAATATCCCCGAAATTTGCCAAATCCATGACGGCAATGGTTTATGCAGTGATTGATTTGGCACGGACTGACGGAGATACAATCACCACGTGTCGAAAACTGCCCGGTAGCCAGCCTTTCGTGCAAAAAGAGTTCCAAGTAGTGATTGCACAGTTTTAGTAAAATTCAAAACTCGGCGAACCGGTTTTGTAAGAAACACGTTAGATTTGCGTAACAAACATTCAAAAAATTATTTATTTAGTATGTAACGTATTTACATACAACGATTATTATTTTACTTATTTAGAAGTGGGTCGTTCATTTTGTTTCGTTTACAAAATTACTCGTTTCCTTCACAAAAAGATAGTACTGCGCATGCGTTAACTCTCAACAGAGAGTTGTTGTTGTTGTCGTGCGGGCCACTAGCGCGTCTTTGTTGGAATGGCTCCGCGTTGCGTGGAAGATTCTATTTTGTACCGTAGGTAGGTCGGTAGATATTAAACTCGTGAAAAGTGAATCGATTCTTCAATTCGATTCTTTCGTAAATTTTTTTATCTACAGTGAGCTATGATTGTTTACTTGTTACAATATCAATTGGACTAGACAAGAGGATGCATTTATTCCACACTGATGACATTTATTTTTGTTTTTGTATTGGATCAATCAGATTTACTTATGAAGGATACCTTACAGAGATCAGAACACTTCTCTGAGGGAAACCTCGAACACTTATTCGTGATGAAAATCGAATTACATTTCTCATTCATGCATATAGTAAATCTGCTTCAAAATCATTGAAGACACGAAAAGACTACCAGACAAGTAAATAATCATACCTCAGTGTCGATCCAAACAGGTTACGAAAGAATCGAACTGAAGAATCGATTCATTTTTCACGAGTTTAATATCTACCGACCTACCTACGGTCCTAAATAGAATCGTCCACGCAACGCGGAGCCATTCCAACAAAGACGCGCTAGTGTATAGGGCCCCATTGGGGGTGCCATTGCCCCGGAGGGTTGGACTTCTTCATGCATGACACATCCGTTTTGCAGGAAGGTCCCTTTCACACATCCATTCACTCACACATATCGTAATTTATATCCCAATCCGAGGCCGATAACCCCCTGATCAGGTACCCCAGAGGTATTGATTTGGTATGGGAACATGGGGGGCTTTGTGAGCACGACCTATTCAACGTGCCCCAGCCACCATTAGCGAACACGACGGTCTTTAGCCAGGTCCAAGCGCCGATCTCGCAACCATCAGAATTGCAGGCTCCGCTGAGGACTGAACCCACAACCCTTCCGATGCGACGCTCTACTGACTGAGCTACCGCGGCTAACAGAGAGTTAATTCACCGATTTCGAAGGAACAACATTTAACACCGAAACGGCGGTTTAAACCTCGCATCAGGCATGTGAATACGGTTGTAAGTTGCTCAAATACTCCTAAATATTATTTCTGAATTAATGTGTTTATTGAGAACTTCAAATAGTTGAACAAACAAAACAATTAAATTTTCAAATCCGAATTGCCTAATGAACAGCAGTAATTGATAATGACATGTAATACAAATACAAATATTGACGACCAACTACAGGTTCAAGCCCAACAAGGCTGGTCCTTTGTTTATGAATTCCCACTGACTATCCAATTGTATCTTAAATTCGAACTATATTTTCCGGCAACGCGTTCCATTTGTCTATTACCCTATTAAAGTAGTAGTTTTTCCTTAAATCCATATTCAAATGTGTCTTATTTAATTTATACCCATGGCCCCTTGTTCTGTTATCCCTATTGAAATTGAAGCCCTCTCTGTCCCCTTTTTTACCAACTTGAAAAGCTGAGTCAAATCCCCCCTCCTTCTTCTTTCTAGTGTATACATGTTTAGCTTTCTTAAACGTTAATTATAGTCTAGATTTGCTATCCCCTTTATTATTTCTGTAGCTCTGTGCTGAACCCTTTCAATTAATTCTATATCCTTTCTCATATATGGAGCCCAGAATTGTACAGCATATTCTAGATGTGGTCTTACTAAGCCCTTATATAACGGCAAGATTATATTCTTATCTCTTGAAGTTACAGTCTTTTTAATATACCCCAATAACCTATTAGCCTTTTTACCCGCAGCTGAACATTGGTGACCCATTTTAAAATCCCTGTGAATTATCACCCCAAGATCCTTGACTGTTTCTCCCTCCTTTACCTTTACTCCCTGCAGACAGTACTCGGCTCCACTGTTCCTGTGATATGATTGATGCTGATGAATTTTTATTCTGATAGGTTGGTAAACGCTAAACGTTAGTTGTTTCCATCAGAATGCGACATGCGTAGTATGGTATACCTTGTGGTGATTTTCTCTTTAGAGTTGGCTATGTAAAACCGGTTTTTCGGTTTCTAAATCTGGGTGTGTTTCTCGATAAATCGGTTTTGCAATCACTAGTTCTAGGTATGCTATGGTTTGGTTTTCCTATTTGGATTTTCCTTTGCTCTCGTAACAGTGTTCTACAGCTATTTCTCGACTAGGTACTTCATTAACAAAATTGACCAGATCTAGATGGACGAGATATCTCGTCAAAACATTTGGGGGTTAAAATCATGGAACCTTTTTACCGCACTACTTTGCTATTTTCGTGTGTTAATAGAGTTCTAATGATTTAAAATTTGAATTCGGAATGAATGGAGTTTAAATATTCAGATAAGTGAAAAGTGTGAGTGTTTGTAGTGCAAAATAAAAATAGGGCAATGATCCCATGTACAATATTCTGATCTGCTGCATTGATCTGAGCAATTGATTTTTTTTTTAAATCTTACTTTTTTGCGTGATACAGATGTATTTAATATTTTACTTAAAACTACGTGACTTTTTATGTTGAAACTAAACGTGGTCTGCCATTATATGAACGATTTTGACCTCTTAAGCTGCTTCTGTTTACTAAATACGAAGTAATTTAAAAACAAATTTGTATTCTATTTGTGTTTAAATTACCGTTGATAAATTTCTTTTGCATTATGTTTTTTCGTGTCAGTTTTGTGGTGTCTTAAATAAATGCTCAGTGTTAGCAAAAGGAGTCTTAATTTTTTTTTGAAGATTTTGAGATGTCACAAATTTACTAGAATTAAATATGACTGGGAAAGTTTTTGCTTAAAAACTAGCTGTCATAAATACTCAGTGTTAATCTTTTATTTGAGCATAGAATGTTTTCAAGCTATAAGTACTGATATTCCTTCCCTGGCAGGCCAAAAGAGGTTTTAGTTTAAATGGCTACTTCTCAATACCTTAAAATGAACTTTTCACTTATCATGAAAATTCAAGAAGAAATATCATGGCCATCATACAGAATAATTGTAATTTAGATTAATTTAGTTTCTATTTTAAGCTTATATTATTTTTTTATTGAATGATGCATTTGACTCTTGTGAACCCATCAACACTCAGACGTAACCCCTTTTGCCCTGACAAGAAAGATTTTTATTCAAATGGAACTTATGTTTATTGTTAATATGTGGTAATTTTGCTACTCAACTTCTATCTGCGGACTACTAAAGGAATTAAAATAAGGTTTGTAAAGATATTTTTTTTCCTCGATAGTTGTGCTCTTGGTATCATGATGTCTGTTTATTTAAAAATGCTGTAAATAGAAATGTCTAATCATTTGTGAAATAAATCTCATGTCAATAGGATTTTCTAGCTTCTGCCTCAATTATTTAATCCCAACAAATATATCTATTTAGTTCTCTTTTCTGCTCATTCTTATATATGAGCTTAATACTATGAGTTATATACCCAACCTCTTACGACTCTTCCAACTTTAGAATATATACTATATTTAGAAAAGATAATTGGACTGGACACTGGAGACTCTTTACGTGAGATCTGGAAGCTTGTTTACATTTCTGTCTAAAGATTCATGTGTGGGATTAATTGCTTGAGGGGGACCATTTCCAATTGCCCGTTGTGTTGCTCGATTGTGATGTTACTTTTTTAAGATAACAAATTCGTTACGTCTTGTCTTAGCTACACTTATGACTTGTAGAAACTACACTTACTCTACCTCCTGCTTCTTAATGAGCTTGGAAAACTTTTTTTTTAAATCAAGACTATAAAACTCTTATTGCTAAAGGATACGTTCGGTAAGTAAGATAAAAGAAATGTTTGTTTTACTTTATAAAGCTTTTTATGCTAAGTACTATAACATACAATCAAAGCACTATTGATGAGGTCTGTATTTCTATGACACTTTGCTTTACTTTTTTTTTTCAAAACGTCAAGCAGTGGCAATATCCGCCATGAACCCTCTGGCAGACCAATAAAATTTAGCCCTAGTATGAAAGTTGTCAAGAGTAAAATTCATAAAAGAGAGTGCACTGTTTGTTTTCTTTTTGAAATAGATATTGTGAGAGCAATGTGACCCAGTATCCATGGTAGGTGTAGAAACTGCCACTCGCCTACTAGTTCTTTAATTTTTTGGCACTAACTTATAAAACAAGTTTTTTGTTGCACTTATGTACAGGTGTTTTACAAAATAATGTGAACACCTGTGAAAAAATAATTTTATTATTAATAGGCAGTTGGTCCTCTTTTTGTATGAATTACAGCTTGTATCTGACGTGGAATTGACAAATACAAGTCACGTGCAACATTCAAAGGGATACGTTCCCACTCAAATTGCAAAAAAAGTCCCTAATTCAGAAAGTGTCATTGGAGGGTGGAATCGACTGCGCAGCTTGTTTTCCAAAATACCCCACAAAGCTTTAATTATATTGAGATCAGGGGACTGAGGGGGCCAGATGAGGTGCTCTATTTCATCGTCGTCTTCATAAAACCTGTCTCGGGCAATTCCACAGGTGTGAATGGGGGCATTATCACTGTAACTTCTTGAGAGCATCCAGAATCATTATCGAGAATCGTGGGAGCTCACAACGGGAATCGTTCCCAAAGTCCACCTCCTGGTCCGACTGCGGAAGTGACGACTGGAGGAGGCGGGCTGAGAAGAGACACTTTGGATCGGAGGCTTTTTCTAGCCGCAGACGATTTGTAGAACTTTGATCTTTTTTAGGAGGCTGTATTGTATTGGTGATGGACATTGTCTTTAAATTATAAACTATAGCTGTACAATTCTGTAAATATTAACTCTCAATATAAGTATTTTAACCAGGAAGTGGTTTTACTTTTTCGTCGATACGGTACATCACATAGGAAGACTGGTCGTTTTTCAGGAAACACCGTTTGCACCATTGGGTGAAGACTGACATAATCCTATTCTGTAACACGTCCTTTCAGAAATACAAGTGGGCCAAGACCACCATGTGATATCGCACCCCAGATCATCACTGAACCGCCGCCTTGCTTAACCGTTGGCCGAAGACAGTCAACTTAATAGGCTTCTGGTGGAGTTCTCCAAACGTAAACACGTCCATTTGTCGGGAATAATGTAAACGACGATTCGTATGACCATATCACATTCTCCCATTGTTGTTGTGTCCAATTTTTATGCTCGCGACACCATATTCGTCGCTTCAAGGCATTGCATGATGTAATCAATGGTTTTAAAATAGCCGCTCTACTATGAATATTTGCCATATGCAATTCATGCCTAATAGTTTTTGATTAAACTGCTTCCTGTAGATGTGTGTTCATCTCAGATGTTATCTGGGATGCTGTTGTCGTGTTTTTTTTTCACAATCCGCTTCTAAACCCTTCTGTCTTTGTCATTCAGCTTCGATTTTCGACCACTGTTGTGCTTTTTAGATGATGTTTTCCCCTGTTTCAAGTATGCTGACATTACATTCGGCACTGTACTTCTCCCAACACCTAGATGGGTGGCCGTTACTGAGGCTCTAGCAAGACGGGCCCCAACAATCATGCCTCTTTCAAAATGAGCCATAACGCAATTTTAACACAGAAATATATTTCGCATCCGACTTTTATCACCTGTACTGACAATAGACTGATGTGTGTACTTTCTCATCCGGTAGAGGGCACCCTTCACCTCTAGAGGGCAGGAGTATACGAGAGGTTTCTTTCGAGTGCTATTTTTCACAAGTATTCATATTATTTTGTCCAACCCCTGTATATCGTTATTATAATGCAGAGTTGACGTCTATGTTCTGCAAATCAACATCGTTTGACCAACTCAGGCCAAATTTGGTACAACTCATACTTGGGAACCCTGCGGTTATTATTGGCTGTATATTAACCCCCATTCTATTTGTCCTAGGTGTCAGAGTTGAGGCGCCACAGGCTCTCAATTTACTTTACCAGTATTGATCGAAAATCACGAGTAAAGAAAAACAGTAAAAAACCTTTAGTTTAGACCGAAGGTGCGCGGAATGCTTTTGCTGATATCAAAAGCGCATTGTGCAACTCAACAATGTTGGTTCATCCTAACCAGACTGCGCAAATCACCCTAACAACAGATGCATCGGATTCCGCCGTGGGGGCCGTAATTCATCAGCTATATAATCGTGAAAAGCAACCGCTAAGCTTTTTCTCTCGATCCCTAACATCCACGCAAAGAAACTACAGTGCTTATGATCGAGAATTACTTGCAATCTACCTAGCGGTAGAGCATTTTAAGCACATTCTGGAAGGACGACTATTTACTATCTTCAC
This sequence comes from Metellina segmentata, assembly GCA_947359465.1. Lineage (NCBI taxonomy): Eukaryota > Metazoa > Arthropoda > Arachnida > Araneae > Tetragnathidae > Metellina > Metellina segmentata. The sequence continues at coordinate 110,295,144 of OX375883.1, forward strand.
AGACCATAAACGAATCACTTTTGCCTTCCAGCAGAATTTAGATAAAGCCTCCCCAAGACAAGCCCGACAGTTGAATTATATTGCTGAATTTACTACAGACATACGGTACATTTCCGGAGAAGAAAACATCGTAGCAGACACACTGTCGAGAATAGAATCCATCGCTACTCCAGCTCCAATTGATTATACAGTTATTGCAGATTGCCAGGAGGTTGACGACCTTAAGATTCTTACATCAAATTCCAGTTTCAAAATAGTACAAATTCCTATTCCGGATAGCAGTAAGAAAATTTACTGTGAAACCTCCACTAATTTTAACCGGCCATACATTCATAAAGAGTTTCGCCAAAGAGTATTTCTCGCTATACATAACTTATCCCATCCGGGAATTCGTGCAACAATGAAGCTGGTGACCAAAAGATTCATTTGGCCCGGCATAAACAAAGACTGCCGACTGTGGACTAGAGCATGCTTGGCATGTCAGCGAGCCAAATTTCACAAACATACACATTCTCCAGCTGCGGAATTCAAAGTTCCGAATCAACGATTCAAGCACCTTAACATTGATATTGTTGTCCCTTTACCATCTTGCAAAGGTTTTAGGTATCTGCTTACTATCATCGATAGGTTCACCCGTTGGATTGAAGCAGGGCCGGCCCCAGGGTAGGGCGATCCGGGCGGCCGCCCGGAGCGCAATGATCTAAGGGCGCCAAAATCATGGAAAATGAAAATAAACTGATAAAAAAAAATTAAGTTACAGGCTTTTATAAAATGCACTAAAACTAAAAAGTAAAGAATATTTTTTTATCATTCTGATATCATATCAATAAATTATTTTTCATAATATTGCATTGTCATCGGACCCTCTGTAAGTATACCAAATTTCATTGAAATCGGTTCACGGGAATTTTCTCAAAAACGCGTTGCAAGATTTGACTGATAGTTGACAAGATTAAGAGGCGGCAGGCGAGCAGAATGAAATAAGCATTATTTCGTCATTATTAACAGAAAAGGAAACCCCTGTTGAAGTTCTCAAGTTTATCGCTACACTTAAATTCGCACCAAACCTCAGCATAGCATTAATAATCTTACTTACATTGCCAGTCACTGTGGCTTCAGGGGAAAGAAGCTTTTCAAAACTAAAAATAATAAAAAATTATCTCAGAACGATGCAGACGCAAAATCGTCTCAATGGATTGGCAATGATAGCTATAGAACACCAAATTAGTGACAAATTAGACTTGAAATCACTGGTTCGTGAGTTTGCCGAAAGAAAAGTTAGAAAAAGGGCATTTTAATTACTTTGGTTAGTTAGAATTTATTTATAATATGGGATATTAGTTCAGTTAGCATTACTACATTTTAATTTTTGTTATTTTGCCTTAAGTGCTAAATTGCTTATCTTGTTATCTGATGATTGAGTTTTTAATAAAACGTTTTTTTCTTTTTTCATTTTTTTTTTCAATGTTTTCTTGACTTTCTGATATGGTCGCATGATATTTACTTAAAAAAAACGGGAAGGGGGGGGGGGCAAAATTAAGGTTTTGCCCGGAGCGCCAAAATGTCTAGGGCCGACCCTGATTGAAGCTGTTCCTTTGGAAGACCAAACTGCAGATTCCGTCGGAAATGCCCTTATCGCGAGTTGGATTTCCAGATTTGGAATACCTGAAAGAATAACATCTGACCAAGGTCGCCAGTTTGAGAGTCAGCTCTTCCAATCATTGAGCAAATACCTAGGTTTCAAAGCTAACACCACTACAGCTTATCATCCACAATCTAATGGTCTAATCGAACGCCAATACCGAACTTTGAAAAACAGCCTTAAATCCCACCTACAAACGTCCAATTCTTTAATTCTCCTTGGCGTTCGATCCGCCGTTAAAGAGGATTTGGGTTGTTCTTCCACTGAACTTGTGTACGGCACACCAGTCTGTTTGCCTGGAGAATTTTTCAGTAACTCCCCAGCTGCCACGCATTCAGATTTTATACAAAAATTGCAAAGTCACATCCAAAACCTAAAACGAACTCCAACAACCAGCCATGGAAAAAAACCAGTTTTCGGACACAAGGATTTAGCAAATTGTTCACACGTATTCATCTATAATAACATAATCTCATCTTCTCTTCAACCAACCTATCTCGGGCCATATTTAGTTAAACAACGTTTTGAGAAATTCTTTGATGTTGTAGTTTCGGGTAAAATTAAGAGAATATCAATAGATCGACTGAAACCAAGTTTCAAACTCAAAGATGAAGTAACACCAAACTTTCGGACATGTGAATCCGATAACTCCAAAACCTCACAACCACTTCCTAGTGACAATGATTCTTCCATCAAATTTGCTAGAACCACAAGAACTGGTCGAAGAGTGCGATTTCCTGTATACCTGAACGACTATGAGGTGTAACGCTATCACTGGAAAGGGGGGAGGGGGGTTGATGGATAGGACAATTTTTAAATAATAACTGTGGTGACATCTCGAGTGCCTATATAATAAGAGTGGCGACATACGGGAAACACTTTCTGATTGGCTTAGAGACCTTTTCTACCGCCCGAAGCGGTCTTTTCCCAGCTCCCGTAGACTTAACATGGGAACTTTTTGTGTGTTCGTGAAAAACGTGTGTATATTAAATTAAAAAGAAAATATAGCTTATTCGTGTTCCATTTCGTGTTCTAGAAGGTCTATTTATAATTATTTTAGTGTTTTGTCAGTGTAAATTTGAAAACTTTTTAAGTAAATAGCTTTTTTTTAACAACATGTGCTGTTTCCCGCTACTTTGGCGATGTAAACATCGCGCCAAAGGCAAGTTAGCAAGTTTTAAACTTTTGATAATGCGTTGTTTTTTTAGCTGTTTCCTTATTAAAGGTTTACAATAACCTATGCCGAATTGAACCATCAGAAAAGCAGAGAGTAAATTGTAGCAATGCTTTATATAAAAAGAATAAAAGAAATGTTTATATAAAAGTGTTTTTTTTTTATGCAAACTTTCATCTTTATTTTGCTGCTAGATCTCGGAACAAAACCACCACATCAACATTCATCTGTGAATTTGGATATAAATGCGTACAAATGCTGTTAACTATTTTTTATCTTGAGATTATTCTTGTATGTTTAGGCTAATATTTGCTCATAATTTAGTTTCAATCTGTTAATTCTATTTTTCATATGAAAATGTGGTAGATTTTTTAACAAATGTGTACTGATGGTGTTGATTATTTTTGAAATTACATGTCTTTTGACTTGTATAAATGGATGAAACTTAAAATAAAATTTAAGTGGGTTAAAATTTTGTGTTATGCATTAAAAAGGTCAAATAAAAATGTTCAGTATCTTTTCTGGTTCGGTTAATGTAAGGAAAGAATTAATACAAATACAAATACAAATATTGACGACCAGCTACAGGCTCAAGCTCAACAAGGCTGGTCCTTTGTTTATGAATTCTCCAATTCCCACTGACTATCCAATTGTGTCTTAAATTCATTTCACACTAAAAAAAACTACATGTGTTGAACAGTTGGTTGAAAGAAAGTTTTATTTTAAGGAACTATTTATTAATAGTAGGACATTTCAAGTCTATTTTTTATTTAATGTTTTAAAATTAATGCGTAAACTTCTATCACACAGCATGGAAAGAATTTAAAGAAAGAACTTGTGCCTGAGAGAGACAACACATCAGATCTTATTTTATTTAACACTGAAGTTATAAGCTTAACTTTATTCATTTTCTTGTTAATATTCACGAAAACAAGTTCAATAAGTCGTGAGCATAAAAATTACGGGTAATAAACACTATCGCCAAAAGAAAGAGAGAGGAGGAAATGTGGGAAACCGATGGATGAAACATATTCGCCCAGCAACCGATTCTGGTAGAAAAATGGCTGCCGCGCATGTGCATTGGGCCAAATTTGGTCCCTTGTCGCCACTCTTATTATATAGGCACTCTAGTGACATCATGTGTCGCACTGAGGCAACAACCCAGCAAACTCTTCGCGTTACGATTTCTCTTGGTTCGAGTGGCATCAGAAAAAGTTTAGAACAAAATAAAAGAATAGCAAAACTAGTTTTTTCATTTTTTTCGCTTTTAAGTTTACCTATTGTCTTACGCATTTATCTTTCGTTAATAAAAGCATTTTAAGAAGTTTGCTCGTTATAATTTATACGACTTTATTCAACGAACTTCAATAACTAAAATTATGCAAAGAATATTCAGCGGTATGACGCTTCAAGAAGTCTGCCGATTAGAAAATAGAAAATGGCTTATACTACGTTCACACATGAAAAGTTAAACTAGTTTAACTTAAGAGAGAACTTAAGCTATCTTAACTTAAGCTATCTTATTTTTATGCGTTCACACTACGGCAGCTTTTAAACTAGCTTAAATCGGTTTATCGATGTTATTTTATCGATGATGACATCGACTGAATGGTGGTGGGAGTTCCCAATGATTTTATGCACTTCCCTGAAATGAAGCCACTCCGAAGGACTAGTGCCAGTTGCTGTGCATCCATGTAATGTTTTCTCAGTCCTAATAGATAGATTAGAATAACATTTATCAACAAATGATAAAGTTTTAATTTGTGCAAGAAAAATTGGGAAGTATTTTTATACATCTGATATAAAGAATTCATACAAAATTTCAGACATGCTGCAGTATCAATTGCTCATGAATTATTTGATAATTGAATGATATATTATATTAATATCCTCTACTAAAATCCATTTATTTCTATGTTCTGGTATGATAAAAGTAACCTACTTTGTAAATTTATTATAATAAATGGTTAAATAAAGGAGTTATAATTAAACAAAGTTATGCCGTTGGTGACATTTAAATTTTCTCATTCTAAATGGATAGAACATAATGTGGAGAAAGAATTCTTTTATCCTTAACAAATTTCCAATAAGAATAAAATTACCTGTATTCTGAAGTCAAATTTTTAATTTTCGTCTGAACTTCGGCATGGGTTCTGGAAAATCCCATTTCCTTTAATTGTTGCACCATATTTTCGTAAATCTCTTTGTTTCTTTTGATTCTTGTCAGATCCGCATACTTGTCCGCCCAAATGGATAATAAATATTTTACTTCTTGAGTGGACCAATTTCTATTCCTTCTTTAACTCTTTTTTTTTTTTTGGAAGTTCTAAACTAGGGGTAGGGCTAAGCTCCATCACAAACGATTACACGGCGAACAGAATGAAAGATCGTCAACAAAAGCGAGCGGAATGAAGTTCGTGTGACACCTCTAGGTGGCGTCACTGTAGAACTCACTTAAGTGAGTTTGGGCTTTTCGCTAAGCTAGTTTAAATCTGAGACAGTTCGTTCACACATGATCGACTTAAGCTAGATTAGCGCTTAAACTAGTTTAACTTTTCATGTGTGAACGTAGTATTACGCTCTGGCTCTGATTGAAACATTTCAAACTCCGCCCACAATTAGGGATTGGCTTCCCCACTGGAGCGCTATACGTCACAGGCGCCTCAATCCTATGATAGGACTTTACGCAAGTCCAACTTGATTGGCTAATCGGATCACATGACCTAGATACGTATGTCATCACGGTTTATAGTTGTTGGCGATTTATCTCTTCTTTTCTGCTTTCTTCTTTTCTTTTCAGACCCATGGCTATGGGTGGGTAGAGGTGGGAGCCGAAAATTGTATCCTTTTATAAAAAAGTTAATAATTATATAAGTTAGTGTTTTATGTATGCTTTTTGTTACATCAGAATGGTCCTAAGCCAGCGGTGGATACGACACAATCATCCTAAAGCAAAGGGGCGGAAAAATATCAGCTGGTAGTGAGTTCAGCAGTGGTTCTTAGATTATTTATGTAAAATCAACGGAAGCTTGGAAAAATATAAAAAGGGGTATTAAAAATTGGGAAAAGTAAATTAGAATGAAAAGGAATTAAATTTGAATTTTTTAAAAATAATTTGGAGGATCTAAAAAGTTCTCCGCCAGCTGGGTTCGAACTGGGGTAGTCATCCTCCGCTGCCGACGCTAATCTGAATGTGGGTGACTTTAGCCGTTAGGCCATCGTTGCTTCACGAAAAGAAGCTCTTTAAAGTATAAGTACCCTTTAATATAAGTTTGCAAGAAATACTAACAAACATACAACATATATATGAAAATGAGGAGCAAATCAGAGTCAACTTGTCGGACACTTACGCTGTACGCTGAGGCGATAGTGTAAGTATTGTATTTCTACGAAACAACGCGCATATTCAAAATCAAATGGTTACTGCAACAATCAGATTGGCGAGATATCCAAGTGAAGCCAAGCCCGTGAAACTAGCCAATCAAGTTGGACTTGCGTAAGGTACTATCATGAGATTGAGACGCTTCTCTATACGTCATGGCTTCAGTGAACCCTCTGTTTACTATTTCTCTGTGGTCCAGTCCAGTTCTTGCCGCCGACCAACCGGTATAGTGGTTAAGGTGTTAGCCTCTAGATCGGAAGGTTCCTGGTTCGAATCCGGGTCCGGGCATGGATGTTTGTAAGCGTATGGTGTAGAGGCGGCTGGTGCACCTTAAATCTGTCGTGGCCGAAAGTCCTCACGTTGGGTTGGCGTGGAAGTTTGGAGAGTGGGGTGCCAGCTCAGGTGTTGCTTCGTCATCTGACCGTGGTTCAAAATTACGAGGTGTTGTCCTCGGATCTTTCCCTTAAGGGGCTGATCCCGGACCGTCGTCAATAGCCCGTTGTGTTACTCTAGTACGACGTTAACTAAAATTACCATTACCAGTTCTTGCCATGCACATCTGGCAACAAATCAAACTATTTGTGTATTTATTTACAATTTACACAAGCTGGGGGAAGAAATTTCTTTTATTTTATGCTGCGGTTTGAATTGAACACAACTGCCACAATTTAATTCAAACCCTCAAAAACCCTCTGCTCACACGGATAAGCAAAATCCGAGCCTCTTGCATCTTGAACACGTCTAATTTTCCCATTTATTCTAGAACTATATTTTACATTAAACACACTTTTCAACCATCATCAGGTACGTATTACAGAAAATATATGATAAACAGATCTACATATATCATTGTATGACAAACCAAACTACGGTTTCAGAGGGAAAAAATGTTTCTCTTAAGGAAGTCTCAAACCCCGTGAAATATGAAATGAAAAGCCAAGCACAAGCTATTTTTGATCTCATTTTTTCCCATTCAAAGTGTGCATGTCGATGTACTTGACGTCTGTGGAAAGAATTACACATCAGTTTAAATTATGAAACAAATGACAACATACTCCCAGGGAGGAATAATCTGCCACCTTCAACTCGGGTTTATATTGCAAGGAGTAAACCACAATAGCCCCTAAAAATTCTGTACTTTGTTTTGTATTTATGTCACAAGTAACTCATAAGGTTTTTAATGCTTGCAATTGTGTTGAAGGTAGGTCATGAGGATATCTTCAAAATGTTTGTTTATCTTGCATGTTTCGTTTGTGGATCCAACTAAAAGTTCTCTTGTTATATTTCAAACTGAAAGTTCATCTAAATATAATTTTAATTACTCTTTAACTTTATGATAACTTTTTGCAGATTGATGACCTTTCTACCTGCTGCCTCACTAAAAAACCACCAAGAGTAGACTGATAAAGGTATTGAAATTTATATTAATCACGTTTTTACACCATTGATATTTAAGCGTTGTTGATATTTAAGCGTATATAAGTGACCCTTCAAAAACCTCTGTTGTGTTTTGTGTTCAGAGAGATAAACTTTTTATAAAAATTATCCAAGATGGAAAAATTAAAATTTCACACATTTGTGTAACAAATTTGTATTGTGGAAAACGTGAAATTCATTTCTTAAAATTTCATTGATTTTTCTATCAATTCACTAAAATCTTAAAAATTCATTTCTTGTCCAAAATAAGAACTCCTTTATTATATCAGGAAATCTGTTGAGACCTCAAATGTCCTCATATTGACGCTGACCAACCGGACAGGTGGTTAATGTGTTACCTTTATATTGGATGGTTACTAGTTCGAATCCGGGTCCGGGCATGGATGTTTGTAAGCGAAGGGTGTAGAGGCGGCTGGTGCACCTTCAATTTGTCATGTCTAAAAGTCCTCACGCTGGGTTGGCGCGGAAGTTTGGAGAGTGGGGTGCCAGCACAGGTGTTGACACTGTCGTCTGACCGTGGTTCAAAATTACGTTGTATTGTCCTCTGATCTTTCACCTTAGGGGATTGATCCTGGACCGTCGTCAATAGCCCGTAGTGTTGCTCTAGTATGACATTAATTGAAAACACTACCATTACCTCACATTGACCTGTGGAAATTTAGAGTGTTGCCAGCTCAGGTGTTGACCACATCATCTAACCATGGCTCAAAATAGCAATGTGTTTTTGGATGTTAGGGATGGAATCCCGAAAGGGCCCCCGCTTTCTTTCTTTCTCACTTGGAGGCAATCACTTCCCTCTGCACCACCCTTTCTGGACATAACAAATTAGCTAAAAGACTAGAAACGACCTCAATCCAAAGAGACTTGGTGTTCCGATGGGTGAGAAAATTAAGTCATCGAAGCATCGATACCCGCTGACCATCATGATCCTCCGTTCGAAAGCCTCCGTCACCAACATCGGTTCGTCAGGGTAAACGAGTGGCACCAGCGGTACAAGTTTTATGCATAGCTCTATTTTGAGACTCTAGGATCAAGAGTTACTGTACCCTCGGTGGTACTTCTGTTGGTCTGCTCTGGTAATGCAACCAGCCTTCATTCATAGTAACTTTCTCAGAATGCTGGAGAGCCCTGATTTTGCCATTCGTAAACATACAGTTAACCAGCCGATCCGCACACACCAGTGATGCCTCCACACTGCGAACATTAACCTTAAGGGAACATGAGTGAAACCTCCATGTGAGGGTGGCTCCTCGGCTTGGGTTTGGCGGAAGTTGTGCAGGAAAAAAAACCGAGCAATGAGTCTACAGGTATGGACAGCCTGCAGTGGACACTATCCTTGGGGTCCTATGGAAAAATACTAAAAACATGACACGGGCTTTAGCATGCCGAGGGTTGCAAGGCCAAACAACGAGATGTGTCAACAAGTGTGCCAAGGGATGAGAAAATAACTTTTTTTCTGGGGAATTGACTTTGGGCGTCTGGAGGTAACATATGAGATCTTTTGTATTCACCACCGAAGTGGGACGGATTGGATAATCCACCAGACAGGTTTATTAAAATTAGTTTTGTTCTTATTTTTGTTAAAATTAAAAATGCAGTAATTATTTCTATTTTGTATTTGACCCATTATGTATCATTCTCTTGAATTCTGTGAGAATATATTTCTTTTTTTGATTACCTGATGTGTTCTGATTTTTTACATGATTTTAATTTACTTTCATGATTACCTCCACAAAAGTATGACAGTACAGTTTCCTATTGTAACTTGGGTCGGGTTACTGTCATCGTCCTCGGACCGTAGTGCCTTCCCCCGATCCTTTCGTTCGGATATCGGAAGTCTTGTAGCCATAGGGTTCACCGCCTTTCTCTTACATCCCTTCTTACAGGACGGGTTGGACTTCGAACTAAAGGTGAAAATTAACGGTCGCCACATGGCAACTAAATGTTTCCAAGCGGAGACTGAAAAATTTTGCTACAGTCGCCACACTTTCGCTTTCTTAAATTTGGAATTTAGAGGGAAAAGCGCAGACACTTGAAGCAGGAAAACGCAAAGCATTCGAGGGAAAGAAGGCTGAAGATTAGTACTTATGTGTGCATGTGACCTGAGATATTTCCTGTCAAGTAAGGTAATTCTTAATTAACATCATACTAGAGCAACACAACGGGCCATTGACGACGGTCGGGAATCAATTATCTTAAGGAAACCACGAGGACAACACACATCATTTTGAACCACGGTCAGATGACGAGGCAACACCTGAGCTGGTACCCTACTCTCCAAACTTCCACACCTACCCAGCGGGGTATTTCCAGAGTGCTGATATTTCACGGGGTGATAAAATCTATTTCAAACACTTGTAAGTGGCCACTGAATGAAATATGCTCATAGGTCACTGGCCACTTACAAAATGACTTAATTTTTACCTTTACTTCGAATCCCACCGCATTCAGCCCTAGTGGAATACTCTTACCGCTACCTGTATCAACTTCATAGGTTCAAAGCACAGTCTGGTCTTAGTGATACCAATTCAAATAAGAGAAATCAGAAAAATTTCCCTTTCCATGTATTCCATTGCTTAGTCACAATTTTTCATGCATGGAGCTTCCTTCTTCACGAGTATAAGAAATTATAGTTTTCATGCTGATTGTTTTTAAAATTTAATTTGTGGATTATTGACACGCATATTGTCTATGAATCTCTAAACAAGACTCCAATAACTGAAGAATACAACTTCAATGGAAACCCCTCAAACGTCTTGTGTTTGATGCAGCTTATCCTTTTTTTTTTTTTTTTTTTTGGATCAACCAACCCCTCAAAAGTCTAGTACTCCTCGCAATATGTCTTGCCGATACTTTCAAATTGTTATCAAATTTGTTTTAATTAAAATTCACTCAAAACAAAAAATTGATGTACCAAGAAGGAATTGTCCAACAGAAACTTGAAACGGCGCTGACTGGGGACGTATAGTCTTCAGTGACGAGTTCCGTTTCGAACTGTGTCCGGACGACAACTGAAGACGTCGACAGCAGTGCGTTAGGGTCTGAGGTGCCATCTCCTTTGATAGCTCTTTGGTAGTCATTTCTGACACACTTACAGCACAGTGGTACGTAGACGACATTCTACAACCGGTTGTGTTACCGTTCCTTTTGCGACACCCCAGACCTTCTTTTCAACAAGGTAATACCGCACATTTTACATGTTGCTACAAACTGTCTTCGAGCTTTCCCAACACTTCCTTTTCCAATTTTGTACAGTTGTATTCTCTTATATTCCACAAGGAATTTGTATATGATGATTAAAGGTTAACTACCGAGAACCCAAGAATACATATTATTACGTGGAATAAATCATCTACGTAATCTTTAATTACATGTCCTTATTGAATGTTAATTGTGTTCAATGAATTGAATATATACTCAAATATGTGTAAACAAAAAAATAAATAACATCTTAACTATGCTAATTAAACACAAGGGAAAAAAGCACACTTGGCACGTAGGAGTTGTATTCTCAGGCATGAGAATCTCGATTTTTCCGATCTTACTCAGCCATCCTTTAGCTAGTGCAGATCTTGTGGTCGTAGTGACATTGCGATTTTTTCCGATCTTACACAGGCATCCCTTAGCGCAGATCTCATGATCATCATAACATAGCGATTTTTTCCAATCTTACACAAGCATCCCTTAGCTAGCGCAGATCTCGCGGTCATTGTGACATCGCGATTTTTCCCGATCTTACTCAGCCATCCCTTAGCTAGTGCAGATCTCGCGGTCATCGCGATTTTTATCGATCTCACTTGTTTTCCGGTGTTGCGATGTTATCGCTCAGTGCCTAATTAATGAGGAATTTCTCAAAGTCATTTGTGTCCATAAGATGACTTTCGATTCCCAATTATTTTTTTAGCAAAATTGAATTTCAGTATAATTTAAACAAAAATGATTTTGCACATTTTGAGTTGAATTTCAAAAACCCATTCTTGTTTCTTGATATTACAATCAATCCGTTTGCATCCTTTTTTATTGCTTACTTCTGTGGCAATCTAGGTCATATATGCTGTCATCATCACTTAGAGGAATCAAATGCCCCTTTATTTCTATTTATGCTGTAGATTTTCTTAAAGCTAATTTTGAATCTCTACTTTCAATGACTTAAAAATATGGGGGACAGTGGATACCAAGTTACAGATAGAAAATTTACAAGGAGATTTTGATAAGATATCCGAATGGGCTGTAATATGATGTATGTCATTTAATGTAGGGAAATGTCAAGTTCTGCATATGGGTTACAGGAACAGTGGAGCCGAGTACTGTCTGCAGGGAGTAAAGGTAAAGGAGGGAGAAACAGTCAAGGATCTTGGGGTGATAATTCACAGGGATTTTAAAATGGGTCACCAATGTTCAGCTGCGGGTAAAAAGGCTAATAGGTTATTGGGGTATATTAAAAAGACTGTAACTTCAAGGGATAAGAATATAATCTTGCCATTATATAAGGGTTTAGTAAGACCACATCTAGAATATGCTGTACAATTCTGGGCTCCATATATGAGAAAGGACATAGAATCAATTGAAAGGGTTCAGCACAGAGCTACAAAAATAATAAAGGGGCTAGCAAATTTCGACTATAATGAACGTTTAAGTAAGCTAAACATGTATACACTGGAAAGAAGAAGAAGGAGGGGGGATTTGATTCAGCTTTTCAAGTTTGTAAAACAAGGGGACACAGAGGGCTTAAATTTCAATAGGGATAACAGAACAAGGGGCCATGGGTATAAATTGAATAAGACACATTTTAATCAGGATTTAAGGAAAAACTACTACTTTAATAGGGTAATAGACAGTTGGAACGCGTTGCCAGAAAATATAGTTAATTCAAAGGGAGTGTACGAATTTAAGACACAATTGGATAGTCAGTGGGAATTGGAGAATTCATAAACAAAGGACCAGCCTTGTTGGGCTTGAGCCTGTAGCTGGTCGTCAATATTTGTATATATAGTGTGTGTGGGGACACACATGCACACAGATATTAGGGTGGATGAACGCCCCTCTAGAAACAAATCAGTTTGTCCCCAGTATCAAAATGTTCCATTTCCCGTAAAAAGTTACCATACCAATTCCTTTTGTTTTTCAAACAGTTTTAGGAGGTCCACAACAACTTTTTTTAGATTTAGATTTAGAACAACAAATTTTAGATTTTCTGTATCAGCATCATCATTAATTAAAACCAAGATAAAGTTGTTGTCAAAACCATGTGGTAACACTGACTACACTAGTGGCTGCAGCTTTAACTTTGTTTACAATACATTTCCTGTTTATTTCAACTTGTGGTTTTCATTATGAACTGATTTTCAACTTTTGTTTATTGCTAGTCTGATTCTAATTTGGACAGTGTACACTGGCTTAACTTTTACTGAACTTTTTGTTCTGATTTCCCTATGGAAACCAGACTGACTTCAAATATTTTTGGTCTTGGAAGCAAAATAACTTGTGATGATTCAAAAATAAATGACTTCAAACTAATTTGCAAGTTTTGAGGTGTATGATGTATCATATTAAAAAAGGTGTCCAAGAAAAAAGGACTAAATGGGAGTTTGGCAAAACTAGTCCTTTCCCAAGCAAAGCTGTTTCATGAAAAAGCAAATATCCCAATTATCAGTGAAAGAAAAGCTTGTGAAAAACTTGTAGAACTTTTTGATGACAGCGCAAAATTAAGAGGGATACCCCTCCCCTTAATTGAAGATCTACACCAAATACTATAGACAAGTTACAACAGATGGAATATAAACTAGCATTAACATTTTCTTAATGGCCTGTGAATGTAGAAAAGTAAATACAGAAAAAAGAAGACCTTGCCTTCATTCAGTCAATGCAAAGTGACCGTTTGGTAACATTTGGATCACATGACTTACGGAAAAACTCAAACGAAAAGAACAGTGTCTACAGCTACAACAAATAAGAAGGGAAAAAGTGAATAGAGAAATGAGTTCCAACTGAATATTATGTGATATTCTCAGCTCTATCGATGATGATTGTGATGAACAAAGTGATACAAATGATGTGGAAAATTTTCCTTTTGAATTACGATCAACAAGTAATCAAAGTCATCATCCAAATAAAAGAACAGGATCGACATTTATTCCACATGACATTATGATGAAAGCTAATCTTGTTTCACTAGAACACATTTAAACATGAGTCCAGCACAACAAGCAGCATATACAAAAGCATTAATTATATAACTAGGAGGAGAGACATCTACAATTGCAGCATCCTACGCAACAGCAGATAGATCAAGAAGGCAAGTTGCTATGAAGATTTCAACTACCTGCAAGGAACAGTGGTGCTTTCCTAAATATACAACTTCATTTAGATTCAAAACTTTTAACATCATTGTCCAATAAGTACAAAACTGAAGAACGTCTCACCATTGTCGTTGGAAATGTTCACCAGCAGAAGATTCTTGATACGCCAGTATATTCCCAAGGAACTGATCGTAAATGCGGCCCAATCATTTCTGATTTAATATATGACCAGCTTAACTCTTGGTAATGCACACATACAATTGTGAACATGACATTTGACACAACTTCTTCCAACACAGGTCATGTTACTACTGCCTGCGTCTGTGTGCTAAAGAAATTGCGACATGCGCTTCTTTGGTCAGCTTGCCGCCTTCATGTTGGAGAAGTCATTTTATACCACGTGTTTGATGACTTAAAGATCGAGGCTTCCAAGTAACCAGATATAACCTTGTTTAAACGATTTCGTGACAATTTTGATCATGAATATTTTGATGGTGAATTGGAACCTTTTGACTCAGTCAGTGAATGTACAAGCGAGAAGCATAGTTGATGGTCTTGGAGACAGTGCAATCCAGACAGCAACATCTGCCATCGATTCAGGAAAAAACAGATGACTATGTGGAGTTCATAAAGCTTTGCTCATTGTACCTAGACTTTCCCAATACTACAGGAGCCTTGCACAAAGCATGTTGGATGGTCAAATTGTTATACACAATTAAAATTTGTCTTCTTGAGAAGCAAATACAGCAACTACCTGCTGGCACAATAACTGTAAAACAACAGGTTTCCAAACTGTCTGACTTTGTTAACTTTGTCACTCTCATCTACTGCACCTGGTGGATAACCTGCGATTCTGCCATAAATGCCTCTTGGAACGACCTACAAATGCTTCATTCTCTTATTGTACAAGGCTGAACATCCCATTATATCTAAAAGTACAATCAGTGCCTTTGAAAACCACTACTGGTATGAGAGAAGACTACTGGTATACAGAAGAGATGGAGCAACAAAGTTCCACCACAAGAACAAAAAGACATCGCTAATGCTATGCTAGCTACAAAACCAAATTCCACCAAAACTACTTTTAAATTGCAAGGTAGTTATGGCATGGATTTTGGAAAACCCAAATTTCCAAAAAATCTCACTCTAAATACAATTCTTTCTGGTTTACTTGGAGCAGATTATTGGTTTTTATTTTATCTGCTTGAACTAGACTCAAATTTTTAAATAGAAGATGTTTCAGAATTTTCAAGTTCTGCATCCTATACCACATCATTCACAAAGTTACAAGCATTGAATGTTGTCAATGACTGCAGAAAGAGGGGTCAAGCTAAGTACTGATTTCATACAATCAGCAAAATGTGTGGATCATTACCAAAATGTTCTTCAGGTTGTTGAACAAGATCGAAAAAACGGAGAAATCTGCGAAAACGACCAAAATTGACTGAATTTTAAATGGAGTGTACTTGCATGAATTTAAATATTGAAATTAGAAAATTAATAGCATAGGATAATGTATTATTTTACTATATCACAAAATCTAAATTTTAATTGCATTGTTTCATTAGAATATATGTTGAAAAAAATTTGTTTTGCTCATGATGCTTTGTTTATCTGAATTTCCATTTTTATTGTACATTCCTAGGACCAGTAGTCCACATAGATGTTAATCAATTTAAAAAAAAAAATAACACAAGGACAGACCATTCCATGAAATTTTTAAAAAAGATGGGGCTTTTGATGCACTCTAACAGATATATGTATGTGCAAAATCTTGTTTTAAATCATGCGTGCTTCTTAATATCTATATATATGGTGATGTAGGAACAAGGTTTTGTTTTTACTATATATAAAATGCATGGTTAACATGATATTGTGATGTTAGAATGCTGATGTATCGCGATGTAAAAGTTTGAACATCGTCCAGGTTTACTAGGGGGTCCGCCCACTGCTCACCAACTCCATAGTGTACAAATTGTTACTCGAGCATGCGCAAGTTGTTAATTTTAATTTCTATTGTTGCGAAATCATGTGCACACAGACCTGACTGGCGTGTATTTAATTTCACATTTTGGTTTTCCTCTTTTTTGAAATTTTGCATTCTCATGCCTGTATTTATGTAGACGTCATAAAAGATGCTCTATTTTTTATTTAATAGACCAATAAAATCAAATTAAAAAGACATTTTATGTTTTCCAACTATTCCTATTTTCAAATCATTAAATTTTATCATGGCAAAAAGGAATATGACACGGTTGAATTGTGAACAATCGCCTATCCCAAAGTAAATCCCTCGAGGATAGACAGAATCACAAAGAATTGAATCCATTAGGCCAATGAAACAGCAGGGGGAGTGGTTAATGGGCTTGGAGATTTCACACTTTTCAGCACTCAAAAGTGGTATTAATTTCCTTGGTGGGGCTCAGTGTGTAAATGCTTTATATTATCAGCTAATGATTTGAAACAAAAATCGTTGTTTTGTGGGGTCAGAAACGTTTTGGCATCAGGGCCTGACTTTCACGCCTCTACGTCACAATCACCCTCTAAAGGAGCAAACCTATTTCCCTTCTACAAACCTTGATTCACTCCTCTTCCCATAACCTTCATGATCATCCAAGGACATCTCACAGGTGTTTTCTCAAGGATCAACATCATCTGACCTTTGTTCAAAAGTACAAGGTTTTGTCCTTAGTTCTTTTCCTGTAGGGATTGATCTTGAACCATCACACATACCATGTTATGTTGCACTTGTGTGACGTTTAAATAGAAATCTAATTTAAATGTTTTTGATAAATAATAGAATTAGAATTGTAACACAATTTTGAATACTTTTCTTAGAATTACTATGTAAAAATGATTTAATACATATTCTTATTGTTTTAATTTACATTTGTAAAGTGAATAAAATTAATGAGAGACAATACAGAATTTGATTAAAATGTTTAACATTTTACTGCACAAAGGTATTTTTATTGTCCTATATTGTTATATAAGCTTCTAAATTACTTACTGGGTGTTTTGATGTATGAAAGTCTTATAGTTTGTTTCTTAATTTCAGTTTTCTCGTAGCTTTATTTGGTTCCCCTTTTGAATGAGAACAAACAAAGCATCAGGAGAACTTCACTGAACAGAAAGTGTTGAAGTATGAAATTCAATCTAAATCAAGCTTGAATAACATTGTTCTGTTTCTTACATAAACATTGCTTTATCCACATCAAAGAGAAGATGCATGAGTGTGAAGTATGTACGAAATGGTTTTCACACAATTCAGCCTTACGAAGACATATGCTTGTCCACACAGGAGAGAGGCCATTTCAGTGTGAAATATGCATGAAATGCTTCTCAAGGAATTCAATTTTACATCGACATATGTTTGTCCACACTAAAGAGAAGCCATTTCAGTGTGAAATATGTATAAAACGTTTTTCACAGAGTTCTTCCTTGAAAAAACATAGACTTGTCCACACTGCTGAGAAGCCATTTGAGTGTGAAGTGTGCATGAAATGCTTTACACGAAGTAGTTCCTTGCGAAAACATAGCCGAATCCACACTGAAGAGAAGCCATTTGAGTGTGAAGTATGCATGAAATGCTTTTCACAAAGCTATACGTTACAACAGCATAAACTTAGCCACGCTGAAGAGAAGCCATTTGAGTGTGAGATATGTATGAAACGCTTTGCGGGAAGTTCTTACTTGCGGAAACATAGCCGAATCCACTCTGATGAGAAGCCATTTGAGTGTGAAATATGCATGAAAAGCTTTTCACAAAGCTATCCTTTGCAACAGCATAAACTTAGCCACACTGAACAGAAGCCATTTGTGTGCGAGATATGTATGAAAGGCTTTACACGAAATGCTGCTTTCCAAAGACATAGACTTACCCACACTAAAGAGAAACCCACGAGTGTAAAATAAGCGCTTTGTACGATCGGATTCCTTACAAAAACATAGACTTATACATACAAGTATGACTGAACTGTGCTAGCAAATGTTTTTCACTAAAATAGTCTATTAAAACATTCTTGTCTACTAAGGGAGTGTCAATCTTAAACCAATTCCTCTTGGGATCCCAGTTACAGAGAAAGGAATGATGTTAAATAATTTGCAAAGGTATGAAAAATTCATAATTTTTCAAAAAAAAACATCGTTTATTTTATTTAAATTGGGGGGAGGGAGTTTTTTATTTATCAGATTTTTATGATTTCAATTAATTCCTTGCCAATACAAGTTTAAACTTGTTGGACATTCAAATAACAGTGTAGTTTCTTGATAGTTTGGATTTGTGTTAAACAATAATGTAGGCGTATAACTTTAATGTATTAGAAAGTATAGCTGGGTAAATTTTTGAAAAATTAAAATTCAACATAGGAATTAGAACAGTAAGTCACATGATAGAGTAAATAAAACAGTGCCACAAATTCCAAGCATAAAGAATGTTTTCTTATCTGTTACTCTATCTGTCTAGAGCAGTTTGATTTTAACCCATAACTGGTAACGGGAATAGAGAAATTTTCCTTCTGGTTCTCAAATGGTTTAGATTACTGAGTTTAAACCATCTATTCTGCTCATCCCCCATTCCAATGCAGTGTGAGAGAATCTTCAGAAAGAACCGAACTGAATGTCGATCTCATCTAACAAAACGTAAAGTTTGTTGGTGTTTGAAGACAAAACCCCCTAAACCTTGTTTTGAGCAGAAATCCAGTGCCCGTGAGTGTGTATTCGTATTCGGCGTTGCCCGTGACAGTTGTTTTCGTAGGGTCAGGTGTGACAACTGCTCGCTAACCCCCAGTGATTGCTACGAATTAGCAAACCAAATGGGAATTCTTAGCATATTGGAATGAATTCTCTGAAAATTCCAATTTGGTTTGCTTCGCAAATTGGATAATAGCCATAACGGAGTTGCCCGTGATGTTGGTTTGCTTCGCAACCCAAATGGGAATTCGGCGTGACGCCACAATCTCTTGCAAAAATATATATATATTTATTGAAAAAAAAATTTAAGAAAATCAAACGTATAAGGTATCTATCTGGTGTCAAATTTCAATCTATCTTTAACGATCCGGATTTTACAAAAAGTTCTAAACAATGCCAGTCAAAATGGGTTTTTTTCTGTAACCCTCTCTTCTGGATAATACACTAAATGAAACAGCTCTGTAAATAGAACATTGATTTTTTTTTTAAATTTCATCTTGTTAAGCTTTATGAACACCAATGATCTGTAATCCTGACACAAGTTTTTATAGTTTGTAACATACAGTTTCGGATGCAATGTGTAAGTACTTCTAAAGTGAATATGTTTTTTTACAGTGGATGTGTTCAGTTTGATATTAAAACACTACTGCTTTGCAAAGTTTCTGCAGTTGATAAAAATGTGAATTTTTTAAATACAAATAATACTAGTTACTAGGCACATACGGATGTTTCGCATACACATTAATTCATCTATTTATGTTGTGTGTTATGGCAAGATGTGTTCAGCACAAAAATATTACTGATGCGCAGTTTTCAAAGTTGGCAAGTATGCATCAGATGGCGATCAGTTATACTGGAAACCCTGAGCAAGCTCTTATTCTGAGTTACATTGGGGCTCCATCTTATATCCTGATCTCTAGCGGGAATGTATGAAATTTGACGAAGTTTATTTTAATGGACGGAAAATAAAGTGAAATTTTACCTAAAACTCAATTGTCAGACTTTTCTAAATGAATTTTCTTCTTTTTTTTTTTTCATATTATCCTTCTGTTACACATCCTGCACATGGACTTAATACTTCATTTAAAACTTGTCTGTATCGTGAAACTAAACTTTGTCTGACATTATATGCAACAATTTTGCAACTCTAGAGCTGCTTCTGTTTACAAAATACCAAGTAATTTAGAAACAAATTTGTATTCCTATTATGTTAACTTAATAAAAGTATTTTTGCATTGTATTTTTCCACGTGTCAGTTTTGTGGTGTCTTAAATAAATGCTCAGCTTTAGCAAAAAGTAGTCTAATTTTTTTTTCGAGGATTCTGAAACGTCAAAACACGGGTCAGGGAATTTTAATTTTGTCCATAAAAATCAGGGAAAATTACACAATTCCGTCCAAAGCCTGGAAAATCGTCTGAATGACCTGGAAAATGATTGATCATGGCGTCTCGGACGCTTTGGAGAACAGTAGCCAATAAGATTCGTACATTTTCGTATCACTGTTGTTGTTTCCTGAAATGTGAAACACGAGATCAGGTCCAGTGATCTGAAGGAGGACAGACACAGAATACAGGTTTTATTATTTTACAAGCACACAGATTATTGATCACTGGTAAAGGACATAGGGGGTGCAGCTATCCACTTTTTGGTGAGGAACCACTTGGGCGGGAGTCTGACTTCTTCCTCGGACATCACATACAACCAGCCCTAAGACAGTAGCCCTAGTCGGGAATCGAACCCAAAGCGTGGGCGCAGAGTGTTTTATCCACTATACCGCTTGGGCGGCAATTATAGCTATTGATTTTCGTTTATAGGATACTTTGTCAATTCTTTTATGCAACGCGTAGTGTTACTTCCCAGTTTGCACACATCAGTTCAATTAAACACTGACCAAACGATCTGGTGGTTAAAGTGTTACATTCTAGATTGGAAGGTTCCCAGTCGAATCCGGGTCAGTGCATGGATCTTTGTAAACGTATAGTGAAGAGGCTAGCTGGTGCACCTTAAATCTGTCGTTGCCGAAAGTCCACACGTTGGGTGGGTGTGGAAGTTTGAAGAGTGGGGTGCCAGCTCAGGTGTTGCCTCGTCATCTGACCGTGGTTCAAATGACGAGGTGTTGTCCTCGGTTCTTTCCTTGAAGGGATTGATCCCGGACCCTCGTCAATAGCCCATTGTGTTGCTCTAGTACGACGTTAACTAAAAATTACCAATTACCTGATGAAACATTAAATCACAAATTGATTTAAGTAAAATAAGTTGGATTATTTGAACAGGTTATTTAAATGCAAAATTACTTGTGCTTTGTATATTAATTTTTATGGTGTATAATTCTTAAATTTATTTTTATTATTAGCTATTAAATAATGAATTAATTCTTGGTTTTTTCACCTTTAAAATGTCGTGAATTGCTTAATGGATGACCTGGAATTTTGAAAAAATATGTGTCTGGAAAAATCAGGGAATTGTATTTCTGAAATAGAGTGGGAACCCTGGAAACATTACGAGAGTTTTGCCTTTTCATTAACTGGGTAATACTAGGTATATACTAGTTGTCACAACTACTCAAACTTAGGGTTCTTGCGATGTTGCATTTTGAAGAGTGATCAATAAATCCGCTCTTTTTGGAATTAACTATTATTTTTTTAAATATTTTTGCATTTCATATTGTTTTGAAAATAAATACTTTTGCGATTGGGAAAGGGAGTTTCAAAAGTTTCAAGAAGAAAAAGTTTCAAAATTGTTTAGAGGTTCTTAAAATGGCACAAAACATTTCATGGTAGGTAAGTAGTAATTGAATTAACGTCACACTGGAGCAACAAACAGAACGGGTTGTTGACCATAGTTCAGTATCAATCACGAAGGGACAATCCGAAGACATCTCGTAATTTTAAACCACGGTCAGATGACGAGGACAACACCTCAGCTGGCATCCCACTCTTCAAACTTCCACACCATACCAACGAAAAGAACTTGTAGTTTTCGTAATTGTGTGCATAAGCTCACTGGCTCGTTCTTTTATTCTATTACATTGAAACATTCAACCAATTAAAAGATAAAACTTTTTAAAGTTTCAATTTGATAAAATTTGAATATATTTTGATAAATATGATTCTAGATTGTGGTAATGGTAGTTTTTGTTAACGTCGCACTAGAGCAACACAGCGGGCTATTCACAATGGTCCGGGGTCAGTCCCTTAAGGGAGAGATCCGAGGACAACACCTCGTCATTTTGAACCACGGTCAGATGACGAAGCAACACCTGAGCTGGCACCCCACTCTCCAAACTTCCACACCCACCCAACGTGAGGACTCTTGACCACAACGAGTTTAAGGTGCACCAGCCGCCTCCACACCATCATACGCTTACAAACAACCGAACCCGGATTCGAACCAGGAACCTTCCGATCTAGAGGCTAGCACCTTAACCACTATACCGGTTGGTCGGCAATTCTAGATTGTGATTAATATTTTCTAGTAATAATGTGTGTTTTCAAATTTTAATTTATCATAATCTTAATCGCATTTCCAATCAGATGGAGCCGACCAACCGGTTTAGTGGTTAAGGTGTTAGCCTCTAGATCGGAAGGTTCCTGGTTCGAATCCGGGTCCGGGCATGAATGTTTGTAAGCGTATGGTGTGGAGGCAGCTGGTGCATCTTCAATCTGTCGTGGCCGAAAGTCCTCACGTTGGGTGGGTGTGGAAGTTTGGAGAGTGGGGTGCCAGCTCAGGTGTTGCTTCATCTGACCGTGGTTCAAAATGACGAGGTGCTGCCCTCGGATATTTCCCTTGAGGGACTTATCCCGGACCGTCGTCAATAGCCCGTTGTGTTGCTCTAGTACGACGTTAACTAAAATTACCATTACCCTTAAAGGTAATGGTAATGGTAATTTTAGTTAACGTCGTACTAGAGCAACGCAACGGGGTATTGACGACGGTCCGGGATCAATCTCTTAAGGGAAAGATAAGATGCCAACACCTCGTCATTTTGAACCACGGTCAGATGACGAGGCAACACCTGAGCTGGCACCCCACTCTCCAAACTTCCACGCCAACCCAACGTGAGGTCTTTCGGCCACGACAAATTTTAAGGTAGGTAGGTAGGTAATTTTAGTTAACGTCGTACTAGAGCAACACAACGGGCTATTGACGACCAAATTTTAAGGTGCACCAACCGCCTCTACACCATACGCTTACAAACATCCATGCCCGGGCCCAGATTCGAACCAGGACCCTTCCGATCTAGAGGCTAACACCTTAACCACTAGACCGGTTGATCGGCGCACCGAGAAGGAGTTGTCCTATTGCGATAAAAATGGTCGGATTCGAAGAACATACATAAAGAAACAAACGATTCAAAATTCAGAACAATTGAGTGATTTATTTCAGAGTTTGGCCTTTACAAAGGGAAGAAGTCAATAAGGCGTTTGTCTACCTCTGGCCTGGATGCGTCACCCGGCGTGGCATAGACACGAAAAGTTCCTGCCCTGCGGAATTTCTTGCAAAATGGTTTCCAAATGTCGGGCTAAATAGACAACATTCCGGGAGATATTCTGAGTTTGACCGTTAAAAAGGGCTGTCCCAAATGTGCTCTATGGGAGAGAGATGAGGAGACCTAACTGGCCAAGGAAGTGTTGGGAAAGCTCGAAGACAATTCATAGCAACACGAGCCATGTGCGGTATTACCTTGTTGAAACGAAGGTCAGGGGTGTCGCAAAAGAAACGGTGACACAACCGGTCATAGAATGTCGTCTACGTACCGCTGTACTGTAAGTGTGCCAGAAATGACTACCAAAGGGCTATCAAAGGAGATGGCACCCCAGACCTTTACGCCCTGTTGTAGGCATGTGTGGCGCGCGATAGTAAGTGCAGGATCCTCATGCTGCCCTAGACGTTTCTAGACAAGTCTGCGGTTGCCGTCAGGACACTCTGCCACGTCCTCCGAAGTATCTCCAGAGTTACCGTAACAGTAGCAGATGTGATCCCACGTACTTTGGTGGTTTCGATCTGTGATCTGTTCCCTGCATACAATGTTCCGGATGTATCCCCAGATTAAGTCGAGCGGCGTGAGACCTGGGCTTCGAGGAAACCACCCTGTCCGATCCCTGAGTTGGACAGCTTCACATTAAAGCCGCATTTACACCGGAGAGTACACCGTCAGGACACTCTGCCACGTCCTCCGAAGTATCTCCAGAGTTACTGTAACAGTATCAAATGTGATCCCACCTACTTTGATGGCTTTGATCTGTGATCTATTCCCTGTACACAATGTTCCGGATGTATCCCCAGATTAAGTCGAGCGGCGTGAGACCTGGGCTTCGAGGAAACCACCCTGTCCGATCCCTGAGTTGGAGAGCTTCACATTAAAGCCGCATTTACACCGGAGAGTTCCGGAAGAAGATTATGCGCATGCGCAAATAAATTGCTGTCGGTGTGGGAGCTTTTTTAACAGCAACAGAGACAGGCAACCAGATTCCGCCTGTCTGACGCCCTGGGTGTGGAGACACCATAAATTCATGGTGTTCGATGATTTTACTTTGCCTGTTCCTTGTTCTCTCCAGATTTCCACACGACTATTATCAGACTCCAGGACAAACCCTGACACCTGTTAGTACTACGTTGGACCCATTCCCCTGCTTTTCATGCTCACGACGCCTCGCTTAAAGTGACACAAACACGAGGTGCTCGGGGATACAGTCCTCCCATATTTAGTCACACGTTGGGTTGGTGGGGAAGCTTGGAGAGTGAGATGCCACCTTAGGTGTCATCTGACCGTGGTTTAAGATTACGTACTGTTGTCGTCGGATCTTTCCCTTAGAATCCCGGACCGCCGTCAATTAGAGTGCCTATATAATAAGAGTGGCGACAAAGGACCCAATTTGGCCCAATGCGCATGCGCGGCAGCCATTTTTCTACCAGAATCGTCTCAAAGAAGATTGTTGGGCGAATTAATATATCATTTCAAGGAGAACAAGAAGCATATGATTGTTACAATATGGATACATTCGGTATAAATGAATCCTATAAACGCTCTACATGCGTAATGGATGAGATGGATTGCACAATGCGAGAAGCGGCTCAATCCCATGATAGTACTTTACGCAAGTCCAACTTGATTGGCTAGTTTCACGGACTTGGCTTCACATGGATATCTCGCCAATCTGATTGTTGCAGTAACCATTTGATTTTGAATATGCGCGTTGTTTCGTAGAAATGCAATACATACACTAGCGCCTGAGCGTACAGCGTAAGTGTCCGACAAGTTGACTCTGATATGTTGTATGGTTGTTAGTAGTATTTCTTGCCAACTTATATTAAGGGTACTTATACTTTAAAGAGCTTCTTTTCGTGAAGCAACGATGGCCTAACGGCTAAAGTCATCCACCATCAGATTAGCGTCGGCAGCGAAGAATAACTTCCTGAGTTCGAACCCAGCTGGCGGAAAAATTTTTAGATCCTCCAAATTATTTTTAAAAAATTCCAATTTAATTCCTTTTCATTCTAATTTACTTTTCCTAATTTTTAATACCCTTTTCACATTTTTCCAAGCTTCCGTTGATTTTACATAAATAATCTAAGAACCTCTCCTGAACTCACTACCAGCTGATATTTTCCCGCCCCTCTGCCGTCCCCTTTGCTTTAGGATGATAGTGTCGTATCCACCGCTGGCTTAGGACCATTCTGATGTAACAAAAAGCATACATAAAACATTAACTTATATAATTATTAACTTATATAATAAAAGGATACAATTTTCGGCTCCCACCCATAGCCATGGATCTGAAAAGAAAGCAGAAAGGAAGAGATAAATCGCCAACAACTATAAACCTTGATGACATACGTATCTAGGTCATGTGATCCGATTAGCCAATCAAGTTGGACTTGCGTAAAGTACTATCATGGGATTGAGGCGCCTGTCACAATGCGTTAACTTAGATTGCGGGAAACACCATGTTGTTAAAAAAAAGCTATTGACTTAAAAAGTCTTTAAATTTATACTGACAAAACACTAAAATATTAATAAATAAACATCCTAGAACACGAAATGGAACATGAATAAGCTATGTTTTCTTTTTAATTGAATATACACACGTTTTTCTCGAACACAGAAAAAGTTCCCATGTTAAGTCCACGGGAGCTTGGAAAAGACCGCCTCGGGCGGTAGAAAAGGTCTCTAAGCCAATCCGAAAGTGTTTCCCGTATGTCGCCACTCTTATTATATAGGCACTCTACCGTCAATAGCCCGCTGTGTTGCTCTGGTACGAACTGAAAAATTACCTTACCTTTCATACGTAGCCTTCGTGTTACAGTTACTGGCAAAAATTTACCTTCCAATTGTAGGAGGAAGATTCTCAAAATGTGGGTTAAACACTAAAAGTTAACTATGAGTAACTTTTGAAATTTAACATCAATACTTTTTTAGTGTTTTGTTTATAGGCCTAGAATACAATATACATTCATTCAAAGACACTGAGGATGTAATAGGGTGATCCCGTATTTCTTTGAACCACAGCTGATAGCAATCTGTTTAGTGGAAAAAATTGTGGTTGAAAAGTTTGGGTTTTAAAGTTTTTGTGTGTTGTATTTTCTGCTTCCCTCCATAATGTATTGAAAAATATGTTGTTCCAATTCTTTACTACGGTCAGTTATGTTTCTATCGAACAGAGAATCATTGACTTTACCTTCTGGGAACTTTAATGCATCTACAGTTGAATGTTTACAGTTACCCCATATTTTTCAAGGGACGGGGTAATTGCAAAAAAAAATTGTAATATGTTCTTGCGGAGCAGGAAGACTGATTTACTAAAACGTCACAAATATGGTGAAGTTCTTACAACTGACCAAGTACTGTCACGCTTGAAGGAGGCAGAAGCGAAAAAGAACAAAAGTAAGTCGAGTGAGGAGAACGTGAAAGAGACAGGAGGGGGTAAGCAAGAAACCAAGAAAGGTGTAAATGGAAAGGAAAGCAGAACTCGAGGACAGCAAGGATGAGGAACTATTGAAAGAATTAACTAACATTGCGGGGAAGAGTTTGAAATTGTACAAACATTCAAGCAAAATATAGAAGACTAGCTTCTAGGGGAAGTTAAATATTTTGGAGCCATTCATGGAAGACATTGAAACGACTACGTTTCTACTTGTAGGTGTTAAGGGGAGGGGGGAAGAGAACGAAAACCCCTTTTTCGTATGTATGAAGGGTGGATGTCGTTTCAGAAGAGGAGTTTGAGTTCACCTGACTCAAATGCATCGACTAAATTTGTTGTGGTTGAAAAAGACTAATACGGTGTTACCAATGACCATGTCAAAGCAATTTTATCTACTCTAACCTGTAGCAAAGAAGGCCGTAAAGAAATTTTCCAATTTGAGGGCACTGTTAATGTGTAAGAAGTGTAATGTTTGCTTGTTTTTTGTACCCAAGTTTATGTATTTCATTTTTTAGTTTATTTTAATTTTCTGTTTTTTTCACTAAATACATTCTTTGTTCAGTAAATGTTTGAATTATTTATTCTTATGTATTCCTGGAAGTTCTCCTCATGATCAATGCAACTTTCAAATGTCACTATATTTTGCTGGGGTAAGAAGTGGGAGCATTTAGTAAATGTAAAGATCAAAACGGGATTATTGTAAACATGGTATTAGAAGGATAAAAATACCATTGGAGTTCATTCTACTGCCATGACTACTGCTCATGCTGTCACTTGTTCAATATTCAATATCACGAGGAAAATCGGTTTTTACAATTACCCCTACTTTCAGGGATAGTTGTAAACACGCAGGGTAATTGTAAACAGCCGAGTACGGTGTTAAATTTCTTTTCTGGAATCTTCGTACCAATTAAATATCAAAGTAGAATAGTGACAAGTTAGTTTAGTAGGGTGAACAATGTTTAATTACTTTATCAAGAGTTTGAAAATAGGGATTGAAAGTGAACTTACAAATTTTGTTTACAATTACCCCACCTTACCCTAATATAAAAATGTCGATAAAAAAAATAGTAATCACACTAACTTCAAGATTAAAACATAAATTCTACGAAAATAAGCTCACAGTAAATTATAATTTAATTTTCAAAATCCATATCGAGTTCAATTTAACAAGAGGATGTGAAAAATGAATGAAAATTGAAACTTATCTTTCACATTTCACGTTAAGGACATTAAATAAAATATTCAAATTGAATGTTTAAATTAATCTTAATTTTTCAAAGACATTTGCCACGCATAAAAAATTAAACGGACCGTTGTCGGTATATGCTATCTCAGAAATAAAATTAACCTACTATCCCCTTTGTTGTAAACTCTTCAAAACATCGAATAAAATGGTTCACAATTAATCATACTTTTAGTTGCTATTTATGTAAAGCAATAAATTAAGGCAACTAAGTATTCCAATCCAGTTATATCTTTTCTATAAATCGAGATAAATAGCCCTTTTAGTGTTCGTAATCAATATCTTCGGCTAAATTCGTAGAGCGAAAATATAAAAGTTACACTTGAAAAATTATTTATTTAAAGAAAATCCGATTTAAAGTATCAATCTGGTGTAAAATTTCCACAAATTTCAAATCTGTTGAAATTTTCACTCTATCTTTAACGATCGCGAAGATACAAACTTGGACTAGAGAGTAAAAAAGCTCTTTTGTTTTGTTTCTCGAATAAAATAAACAACGGCAGTCGTCTGCTCTAGTGGCAATCGACGACAGGAAAACAGATATCCTGTCGTGTTGTGAGTAGATCGAACTGTGTGCAAGCTCCCATACTCTTCTACATGCTACCAAACTAATTTATGGTGTGTCATTTTATCGCACGATCGAGATCGATGTGTACACAAGTAAATGCAAGGTAAATGAAGGGAACCCTTTCAAATGACGCGTCTGTAGCCGTGCGACAGTAGCGACTCGAAACGTCGTCTGTTACGATGCGATTGGAAGTGCTTTTGTTGTAGTTTGCCTTTTTCAGCTTGAAATGGATGACTCGAAACTGATTGAGTTCGTGCGAGAGCATCCAAGCCTATACAACCCTAAAGACCATCAATACAAAGATGCTACTATCAGGGATAATTTATGGATGGAAGTTGCGAGTTTATTGAAACAACCTGGTGAGTAGGGGATGTTTTATTCATTTTTATAATAGAATTATAATTTACTTATTTAACGTTGTTAAAAAATAATACATTTTGATTTTCATTCATGTCGATCTATTCTGGTTTCTTGCTTCGTTTGCCAAGGTACCGAGCCAATTGGTACTACTAAAGTATAATTGATAAACCTTCTCTTCCCGTAAAGCCTTGAATATTTTCAAAGCCACCCCTTGCCACTAGGGATTAGGAATGCGACATCGACAGCAAAACATCGATGTTCAAAATTAAAACATCAATGTTGATAACACATCGCCCTCAAAACTTCGATGTTTTTAAAATTCAGTGTAATTAAACTTTTTCCCCCATTTCTTAAAACTGGTTTAGATGCTAGTGAAGCGACACAGGCTCCAATACATCTATGTTTTTTGTAAAACATCAATGTTTTGAAAACATCGACATGGATATCGCATCCCTACTTTTCAGACCCTTCACCCTTTTCTGCATCCCGATGAACATTAATATTCTGGTCGTCTCGGGGTTTTGAAGTAGCGTATGATTTCCTCTTCCCCGCAACGCACAAAATAATTTTTAAAAAAACCTACATACTTTGGTCTAAAAGTATGTTCAATTTGCTGATTATAAAAATTATGCTACTTGGTTATTTTTTAAATTTTTATAACGGTACTCTTTTCATTTAAAAATAAAACATCGATGTTAAAACGTTGCGATGTTTATACTTCTATATTTTTATGTGTATATATATATATATATATATATATATATATATATATATATATATTTGTTTTCCCTACTATAATTTCCTCAAGTTGAGGACACTGATCGGTTTTTAAGCATAGAAGTTATTATTGGTGATGTTAAATAGAAAGATGTTCCTTCTAAGCGATTGATAGGAATTTAAACATATATTAAGGACATGACTCGGTTTACTTAATAGTTAATGAATTTAACTTGTAGTAAGGAAAAATAAAAGTTACAATCCTTAATTTGAGTTCTGCAATATATTTAAAACGAATGGTTACATTGTTGAAAGTGAACCCATATTTTATATTGAAGGAGTAATTAATCTAATGAGATTTCAATTGGTAACTTTCATTGTTTCTCCAATATCTTTAAAATGAATGCATCACAGTGTTGATAATTTATCTAGATGCAATAATTGAATATAACAATATGTACGCTTGCAACAGTACTTTCTTCAACTATGTTTCTGAGAATGAGATCATACAAGTAATTGATTTACTTTACTTGAGTCGGCAAATTTTATAACTTCTTTGACGATTTTCTAGTGATTTAAATATGGATAAAACAACAGTTTTGGGTTGGATATTTTTATTCCCCTGGATATGGGGATTGATTGGATTAATAATCATCGGCGATATAACTTACATTATACCGCTGATGGTATATTTCATATTGGTCTTGACTATCAAAAGGATAAGGATGAAAAGTTCGATATCAGCTTAGTTAAAAGCGAAAATATCGAATAAAAAGAGAAGGCTAGAACAGTGGTAAAAGACAATGCCACAGGATCCATCGAAAGTGTCATAGAAGCAAATGACGGTGATGAATATAGAAGCGGATTGCTTCAGGTTGAAAGCGAAAACAACGCACTGAAAACTCCAACCACCGAAGCATGTGCAATGACAAATGATGGAATAGCTGATGAATATGACTATGGGATGCAGAAAATAATCAAAATATTGATGATTATATAATTGCGACTATGGAACTCATGGAAAAGTTGATGACTAAGATAGTGAAGATAATGAAGATGATTAAATTCATGGATGTGATTGATGGGATAATGAAGATGACAGAAAAGTTGATGCATTTAATTGTGGGAATAATGATCCTGCCGAGGCATTTGATTCTTGAGATAATAAGCTTGATAGATCAGTTGATAAGTACGATTGTGGCGATAGTGAAAATGCTGGATGAGTTTATAAATATGATTGTGGTAGTAATGGAAATGGTAAAGAAGTTCATGGATAGGATTTTGGAGATAATGAATAATTTGCCTGCGGTGGTAATAAAAATGATGGAAAATTTGATGGATATGATTTTAAAGACAATAGAAAAGTTGATTAATTTGAGTGTGAAGATAATAAAAGTGATAGAAAATTTGATGGATATGATTGCAGAGATTATGGAAAAATTGATCGATTTGACTTTGGGAATATTAGAAATGATGATGAATTTGATAGTGGTGATAATTCAATTGATGGATCAGTTGATGAAAATGAGCGTAATGATAACTAAAATGATAGAAACGTTGACGGATATAATTGTAGGGGTGGCGAAAATTATGAAAAAGCTGATGGATATGATTTTGATGATTACAAAGATGATGAAATATTTGATGTATATGATTTTGGGAATACTGGAAAATGTGATTAATTTTATTGAAGAGACAATGAATATGATGGAAATTTTGAGGTATGTGATTGTAATGATAATGGAAAATATGATTCTGGAGATAATGAGTACGATGGAAAATGTGATGTATACGATTGTGGGGCTAATAGAAACTGTGATGAATATTTGATTGCGGAGATGATGAAAAACTTGATGGATAAGAGTGTGGAGATAATGAAGATGAATAACTTGAAGGATATGATTGTGGAGGTGATGGAAATGTTGAGGAATACGATTGTGAAATAAACAATGAAGTCAGAATTCTTACCTGGAACTATCCTCCTAATATTTCAGTGAAACAAGAGATTGACAAGATTACACAAGAACAAGACAAGGCATACAACTTCGCACTTGGAAATTCAATGAATACCTTTACAAAATCAAGCAAAAGTGCCTAGATTGCGAATACTTCCAACGGACATGGTAAAGTTTGGCTTCTGGAAATTCACCAGATGCTTTTGTAAAACCAGATACGAAGATAGAGAAAGCTATTACGACAGTAAAGCGTACACCCGTGCTCGAATGAATCCAGGAAGGAAGACCTAGAAGCAAAAGATTTGAAATATTCCTTGGGTGAATTGCGAAGGGTGATAATGGTTCGTCCAACCTGGTCCGGCATACACTTCACGAAAAATAGTTACCCTTACACTCAGCATTGTTTCAATTGGGGTGAAATCAATTGGACATGATAAAGATTCAATATGACACTAGTTTACGGTTGATTGACAAAGAAACGAAGAATAAAAAGTAACATTTTGCGACCGCTAAAGTCATTTGCCATGATGGAATCATCAGTGACTCAATGACCCTGTCCAGTACAGAGAACGTAACCTGTCCACCCGGAAATGAGAAAAGAAACACATTAAGAAGAAATACTGTTCCTAAGAATAGAGTAGAAACCTCTTTAAAAAAAACACCAGCCTTTTTCCTTGCAGAAAATTGTGATTGAACTTTTACATTTTGGCATGAATTATTATAGAGAGATAAATAAAAGATATATTGAATAAAAACAGTGGAGATTTTTATTGACTGTTCTAAAAGGAGTCTTAAAGATTTTCTTTTTCTTACTGGAAGCACCCATATCTCAATGTCCATTAGTTGTCTTATACATCTTCCAGAAAGCGAAGGAAATCTGGAATTCGTCTTCACACATAAAATACAATGGTCATGACTGAATGATTTATGAAGAACTTTAGTCAGTTTTCCGAACTTTTTTGGCTCATCGCCTCCTTTTCAATTACAATTCTTTTCGTACGACTCCGCTTGAAAACTACGATAAATTTCAGATGGTGTCATAATTTTTGAATTTCATCACAAATTTATTTATTTGTGTATTTTTGTAATTATATCCTTTTTATTAAAGCAACAGGCCTTGAATAAGAGCACAAATATTGTTAGGTATTACTCTTACAAGTGCGTCAGACTGATAAATCCCCGTTACACAAATCAGAAAGTCAAATGCTTATTTAACGGCCGTATTCACAAGTCCGAGTTAACTCGAGGATCAACGATAATCCGCGAGTTATCGAAAAAACCGTATTCATAAGTCCTGATCCGTGGTTTAAACTGCCGTTTCAGTGTTACATTTTGATCCTCCGAAATCGGCGAGTTGACTCGTGAGTTACATTTAACGCATGCGCAGTACTATCTTTTTGTGATGTGTTCGAGCAAAACAAAATGGATGATACATTTCATTCTATGCTCAATTACAGTATTCTTGCGACGACTGGACTGAGCCTATCATTACGGACCACCTGCTGCTTAGCAGATCATGTCCTCTTCATAATATTGCTTAAATAAAAATTTTAAAACATAATTTTATTGAAATTCAAAAGAAAAATGAAAATAAAAGTAGCTACGTAATCTTAAACAAGCAGCTTGGCGAAAATATAGATGGCGGCACCTCCGTCCACTAAGCCGGAGAAAGCGAACGGTAGAATACGACCATGGCAGATACAAATTCGTCGTAGAATAAAAATTATTCTGTTGATTTATTACGAATGAAAGAAAATTGACAATGCAAGTTACTTTTCACACCACCAACACACACCATATTGACAAGTACAAAGATAATAGGATTACATACATCTGTCAAGACATTGTGTACAATTCTTTCTTGCAAAATTTAGGTTTCCATAAAAATTAAATTTGAAATTAAATACCTTTGCATTTCTTTTCCCAAACCCATATTAAAAAGCTGTGTGAGTCCTATTGAATCACAATTCGGAATCAATTCTACGGCGAAGTACGTGCTTGATCAGTATGAATGCTCGTAAGCAATATAAACAATATCCCTTGATCGTGAGGAGACGTAAACAATATCACTTGATCGTGAGGAGACGTAAACAATATCACTTGATCGTGAGGAGACGGTAGTAGCCAATCACAGAGAGCGTCTCATTTTAATCCCCGGATCACTTAACACGCCGTTTGAGAATACCGTTCTTGATAATCCTCGAGTTCTCACCCGCGGATCAACTGATCCTCGAGTTAACTCGAGACTTGTGAACAGGGCCCGATTTAGAAAATTTGGTATAGTAGGCACAACACGCAAGGCCCCCCCCCCCCCCATGTTATTAGTTCATCACAAAAACTAATTTTATAACAATAATTGGTACTTACGTATTTGACTGTTGACCGTTTCACAGATGTCACCAAAAAGTTTGAGAAAATCGTGACATCACTTATAACTCTTGGCAAAACAAAATAAAGCAGATGAAAATTAAAAAAAATAATAGTTAGATAATTAATGTGATTACAAGAATGTGATAGTGGGGGAAACGGTCGACGGACATTTACGTAAATACCCAATAATTTATGTAACTACTTAAAAACTTTTTAAAATTTTTAGATACTTTTGAAACTTAGGGGCCTTGTAAATTATGGGGGCCCTAGACGCGTGCCTCACGGGCCTAATGGTACATCAGGGCCTGCTTGTGAATATGGCCGTCAAAGTTTTTAGAGCCGAATCTCACGATTGATGTTGATCGAAATCCTTTTCGGCTCAGCTTCGAATGAGACAAATCTGTGCTTACCCCACGTCCGATGACACGATGGCATTATCTCCGTTGGAGGTGGTCATCACGGGCGGTCGAGCCAAGCAGGGGGTGCTCCACGAAGAGAATGTGAATGCCCGAATGTCACAAGAGCAAAGAAGTTTTCTGAAACCCTTGCACGTGAGAGTCTATAGTTAAAAATAGCTTTTTTGTTTGTGCAATCGTCATTTCTTAAGTAAGG
Source organism: Metellina segmentata (assembly GCA_947359465.1). Classification (NCBI taxonomy): domain Eukaryota; kingdom Metazoa; phylum Arthropoda; class Arachnida; order Araneae; family Tetragnathidae; genus Metellina; species Metellina segmentata. The sequence continues at coordinate 110,329,520 of OX375883.1, forward strand.
TTTCATCAAATGGGTTGACAGCTTTGTCTCCTACATGTACGTTTGGTGACACGAGATTTCCTCCCACTTTCATTGCAGGAGGATAAAGTCGCTCATTTTAATCAGCTTTCCTAAATAAGATTTTTCAATGTTACTACTGGTCACCCTCTTTACCATATTAACCTATATCAACCATTACAAATTTGTAGTTAGCATTTGCAGAAGCAAACAAGACTAGAACAGAAAAATTTACTACTGTTAAAAAATTTAGAACTACTTTTCCAGGGCAAAATATCCACAGCTAAAATGCCGTTCGAAAAATTCCATTTTTCTTCAAATTCCTTGGCTGTTGCAAAAAGATGTTGTAATGATGGAGTCGGCATAAAAATAGCTGTAATACTTTCACTGCATACTTTCAACACTTGTTTTACAATGCGACTTGTGTGAGTTAGGGATATCAAAGGACAAAGATGCGTGGCTTTCTCCAGTCGCTGTGAACCGGAAAAATAACAGAAAGATAGTCTGGAAGAAAATTCTATTTTCTCATGGGTATATAGACAGTATAATAAAAAAATATCACAGATGAATAGTGATGCGACATCGACAGCAAAACATCGATGTTCAAAATTAAAACATCGATGTTGATAATACATCGCCCCAAAAACATCGATGTTTTTAAAATTCAGTGTATTTAAACATTTCCCCCCAATTTCTTAAAACTGGTTTAGCAACTAGTGATTCCACAGCGACAGCAAAACATCGATGTTCAAAATTAAAACATCGATGTTGATAATACATCGCCCCAAAAACATCGATGTTTTTAAAATTCGGGGTATTTAAACTTTTTTCCCTATTTCCTAAAACTGGTTTAGCACCTAGTGATGCGACATCGACAGCAAAACATCGATGTTTTTTAAATTCAGCGCATTTAAAGTTTTTCCCCCATTTTTTAAAACTGGTTTAACAACTAGTAATGCGACATCGGCTCCAATACATCGATATTTTTAATAAAAAATCAATGTTTTGAAAACATCGACATCGATGTCGCATCCCTACTTTTCAGACCCTTCACCCTTGGCCACTTGGATCTAAAAGTATGTTCAATTAGCTGATTATAAAAATTATGCTACTTGGTTATTTTTTATATTTTTATAACGGTACTTTTTTCATTTAAAAATAAAATATCGACAACGTAAAAACATCGACACGTATAAACATCGATGTTACAAAAACATCGACTCCAATACATCAATATTTTTTTTTAAACATCGATGTTTTGAAAACATCGACACCAATGTCGCATCTCTAAGATGAAATAGCGAAAATTACGAAAAAAAAGTCGTTCAACTGTGCGAATCCTATCATATCCGCTTATTGCTTTGTTTGTTTCAGTGGAAGAGTGTAAAAACCGCTGGAGGAATATTCGAGATACGTTCATGAGGCGTAAAAGAAACAAGAAATTGCCCACAGGTTCCGCTCGGTCAAAAAGATTTAGAAAATGGTATCTGGAACACCACCTTGAATTCCTCAACAACACTGAGTACGAAAGAGAGTAAGTAAAAATACAAATGCCATAAATTGTTTTTAAAAACGATTTATGCATTTGAAGTGACAAAAACAAATTTATTTGTTCATTTATTCGTTTTTCCAGGACTTTGACAAATACTGCGACATTTGATAAAAGTGATTATACGATCGACTACGAAAGCCAGCAAGCTGAGGATGTAGAAATGGAATTAAAACCGGCAGACCTAGAAAATGATACTTCAGAGACCTTTACTGAAACTGACATCATTGACGCTAACCTAACTGCAACCGAACAGCAAGCGACACACTGGAATGGGAAAGCATCGCAGTCTGCTTATAAACGAAAACACTCAATCGATAATATAGTCGAATTATTCAAGCAAAGTTCCGAAGATAGAGCGAAATTGTTGTCGACAGTCCTTGCGAAACAAACTGAAGAACATCCAATTGATGCGTTTTTCAAAAGCATGGCAATGTCTGTTAAGAGATTGTCCCCAGCAAATCAAATTAGTGCCAAAATGCAAATTTGTCGGATTGTTGGTCAACTCGAATTGAACGAAATCTCTTCATCAGCTTCGGAGTCAACCAAACCTGATCTACAGACGCCCAGACCGACTCCGTTTTTTTCATCTCAAACCTCACCGGCTTCCCTGCCTGACAATGAATTGTCATGACAAACACATCTGACCATAATTTCAGTGGAGTGTTGTAACGTCCGAATGTCTAGGATAATGGGCTAGTGTCTCCCAAGTGTACTTGATGTTTCACCTGCGAATAGAACTGAGGATGTCACTAATAACAGGTAATACAGTAACGAGCCGCGGTAGCTCAGTCAGTAGAGCGTCGGGCTCGCATCAGAAGGGTTGTGGGTTCTGTCCTCGGCGGAGCCTGCAATTCTGATGATTGCGAGATCGGCGCTTTGACCTGGCTAAAGACCGTTGCGTTCACTAATGGTGACAGGGGCACGTTAAATAGGTCGTGGTCACAAAGTCCCCCATGTTCCCATACCAAATCAATACCTCTGGAGGTACCTGATCAGGGGGTTATCGGCCTCTGATTGGGATCTAAATTACGATATGTGTGAGTGAATGGATGTGTGAAAGGGACCTTCCTGTAAAACGGATGTGTCATGTACGTCGAGCAAAGTCGGACTTCCTCTCAATGGGGCTCAATAACATGGAAGGCGCGCCCCCCTTGCCGTCTCCTCTGGTCTGCTAGTGTAGGCATGAGAAACAACAACAATACAGTAACAGGTCTAACTGTGATTGCCTTCAAAGAATATCTGTGATTCTAAACTGACTGAAACTGTTTGGTTTAAAAGGGGATACTGTTTTTGTAGCATAAAGCCGCGTTTACACTGGATTTGCGCAACTTCTCTCCCTCCAAACATCGAAGCTATTCCGAGAAACGGCGTTCATTGTATCGTCAAGATCTCAAGTCGGGGTTACGATTGGGAGAGTTTGCAGAGCCAAATTTGTTTTCCACCATGAGTCGGAAAATATCAGAGTTGCAACCTTTAGGGGAGATTCCTCCGCGATGATTGCTTGACAATAACCGCTCCCCTGTATCCTTCGCCCCATTCCGTGCCCCCTCCCTGCTTAACCATAACCGCTCCCCTCTATCCTTCACCCACCCACCCCTCCGTGGTCGCTCATGCCGTCTTTTGTTCGCTCACTGTGATATTTTGTCCTCATCGCTTACCCTGACCACATCTCCCGCCAAACTGCCAGGGTTGAAAAGAGTGCGCTTTGATGGTTGCCGATGAAGTCCACAAAACGTTCACACCGGAGTCGGTCGAAAAAAGGGACGAAAGGGGTCAGTATAGGTAGAGTGCCCATATAATAAGAGTGACGACATACGGGAAACACTTTCGGATTGGCTTAGAGACCTTTTCTACCGCCCGAGGCGGTCTTTTCCTAGCTCCCGTAGACGTACCATGGGAACTTTTTGTGTGTTCGAGAAAAACGTGTGTACATTAAATAAAAAAGAAAATATAGCTTATTCGTGTTCCATTTCGTGTTCTAGAATGTTTATTTATTATTATTTTAGTGTTTTGTCAGTATAAATTTGAAGACTTTTTAAGTCAATAGCTTTTTTTTGAACAACGTGGTGTTTCCCGCAATCTAAGTTAGCGCGTTGTGTAATCCATCGCATCCATTACGCATGTAATTGAGAGTTTATAGGATTCATTTATACCGAATGTATCCATATTATAACACTCATATGGGTTTTTGTTCTCCTTGAAATGATATATTAATTCGCCCAGCAACCTTCTTTGAGACGATTCTGGTAGAAAAATGGCGCATGCGCATTGGGCCAAATTGGGTCCCTTGTCACCACTCTAAGTATAGGGGAACGTAAAACGGGAGAGATATGTATATGCAACTCCGGTGTAAACGCGGCTTAAGAAATTGTTTTGTTCACCGGAAGATACCCTAAGGCTGAGTCGCGGATTGCAACGAACTCCCAGGTTGTTAACCCTCTACCTTTACGGCCATATTCACAAGTCTCGAGTTAACTCGAGAATCAGTTGATCCGCGAGTAAGAGTTAACTCGAGGATTATCAAAAACGGTATTCTCAAACGGCGTGTTAAGTGATCCGGGGATTAAAATGAGACGCTCGCTGTGATTGGCTACCTCACGATCACGTGGTATTGTTTACATTGGTTACGACGCCCCAATATGCATTCATACTGATCAAGCACGTACTTCACCGTAGAATTGATTCCAAATTGTGAATAAATAGGACTCGCACAGCATTTTAATATGGGTTTGGGAAAAGAAATGCAAAGGTATTTAATTTCAAATTGGATTTTTATGGAAACCTAAATTTGGCAAGAAAGAATTGTACACAATGTCTTGACAGATGTATGTAATCTGATTATCCCTATACTTGTCAGTATGGGTGTGTGTTGGTGTCGTGAAAAGTAACTTGCATTGTCAATTTTCTTTCATTCGTAATAAATCAACAGAATAATTTTTATTCTACGACGAATTTTTGTATCTGCCATGGTCGTTTTCTACAGTTCGCTCTCTCCGACTTATAGGACAGAGGTGGCGCCATCTATCTTTTCGCTAAGCTGCTTGTTTAAGATTTACGCAGCTACCTTTATTTTCATTTTTCTTTTGAATTTCAATAAAAATATGTATAAATTTTTCTATTTAAGCAATATTATGATGATGAGATGAGCTGCTAGGTAGAAGGTGCTCCGTAATGACAGATCCAGTCCAGTCGTCGAAAGAATACTGTAATTGAGCATAGAATGAAATGTGTCCTCCATTTTGCTTTTCCAAAAAGATGGTACTGCGCATGCGTTAAATGTAACCCGCGAGTTAACTCGCCGATTTCGGAGGATCAAAATGTAACACCGAAACGGCAGTTTAAACCACGGATCAGGACTTGTGAATACGGTTTTTTCGATTACTCGCGGATTATCGTTGATCCTCGAGTTAACTCGGACTTGTGAATACGGCCGTTAGAGAAACACAAAGAAGCTTCATCCCAAATCTCACAAGTATACATCACTCCACCGATTGCCCAATCCCATTCAATCCTACACCTCACTGGTACCGAAGGTCCAATACCAGTCTCATCGATCGCAATCACCGATGGAGGTGGATTGATATCATTTAGTCCTTAATCACTCTGCTTCCGAATCACATATATATTCCCTCAGTGTTCCAGTAATCACTGGTATTTTTATAATTCAGTAGCAGATAAGAACTGTGATTCAGAAGTATCGGTGGTTGAGTAATCAGTTCTGTTATTCTCTGAACATCCCTAAATAGTACTTAAAACAGTTTGCTTTCGGGTGTACCGTCATGTAACAATTAGACGGACAGCTGTTTTAAAATTAAACTATTTATTTAGATAATTAAAATATTTACTAGTAAGTTTACTACTTAAAAGTTAGTGCACAGTCATCGACATCCAAAGCCTGCCTGGAGCACCAATGGCTCTACACAAAACAGAGACGTCTGTCTCGTCAAATTCAGAATCAGTCTCTTCTCAAATCCCCGTTCTCTTGGACCCGCAAAACCGCAGCTGCGAACGGGGTGAATTCCGAGCCCTGGCAAGAGATGTTTTTGTCCTCAACAGAACTGAAGACACCCCCACACAGATGCAAAAATCGTCTGTGATGCTGACTTGAGTTCACACAAGTTAATCTCCATCCATTCCAGATTTTGCCTTGCACAGTGGCGGATCAAGTCAAATGAGGGCTACAAGCGGTAAAATTTTCGAGGCCCTCAAGCTCTAACTACAAAAAAAGTTTCAAGAAAACTCTCATTAAGTTATTAACAAAAACAAAAGTAGTTAAAAATTTTATGCCATCACATTAAATAAATTTATTAAAAACAAAGAAATATTTTTCATGAACTTGCTTCATTTCTTGCAAATTCGTCTTCGGTTTAAAATCCTTTGTTCTCTATACAGAATGGCCATATTAATTTATCTTTCTTCTTCCATAGTACTCCTTAAATAATTTTGTACATGCTTTAAAACAGAAAACGATCTTTATCCTGACGCATTAGGTAGGAATTGTTAAAAAAAATTTCAATTCTATTTCAACATTCGGAAATGTACAAGACATTTCTTAGGCTACTCAATAGATGTCTGGTGTGGTTTTTATGGTGTCCTCGTTTTTTTTAGAAATATTAAGAAATAATCAAATTTATCTTCACAAGTCATTTTTTCATAAAACATCAATGTCATTTTCTTTTTAAATCCTTCAACTTTTTTTTATCGTGTTCTATTTTTAGCTCTGCCTTGGTGTTATCACATGACATAACATGCATTGACATTTAAATTTTCTTACTGTAAATTCGTGTGTTTGACTTCTTTGTTTTCATCAAAAAACAGTTCTCTTTTGTTGTCTGCGAGTTTGTTCATCTTCTACATTAAATGATAGCCCTGATAAATCAGTTGACTGTTTTTCAACTTTTTCAAATTCTTCTCTAAAACTATGGATAAAATTTTCTAGTGAGACTTCAATAAAGAATTCTTTCAATAGTTTGCATTCCACTGATTAACTAGTAGCATTTATTCTCTGTATAATAGTATTCCAAATAACTGTCATTAGGGCGGTTTCATATTTGTCTATTTCTTTAGAAGTTAAATCGCCTGCACTATTTTGCAACTTTTATTTTCTTCTCAATTATAAATTTCAGTTAAAGTCTCGATTATATGGGTGAAACCAAATTTTATTGCTAAAAATGCATCTGCCCTGCTGACCATCTTGTATTAGAAATTATTTTCACTGAATAAACCTTGATAGGTAACAATATTTGCGTCCATTTACTCGCATTGTATTTATATTCTTTCGATTTTGATTCATAGTACATATTTTATGTTATCCCGGGGAAGTTTCTCTCGAGTCAGCTAGGGTATTTTCCTGTACCCAACAGAATATGCTCTGGTTGGTCGTAAAAAAGGTTTTTTCTAATTTTTCTGAATTTGCATTTAAAATATTAATGATCTTTCGTATTGTGTGTAATGCGTGTTATTTTATGTTTACGTCTGTAAGTAATGGATTTGTTTGAGTCACTTTGTTAAGTGTCATCCAAAGAAATAACTTTTTGCTGTGAAATAAAGATTTTTTTTTGTGCAATTTCTTTTATAAATTTTATTTATTTTTGTTCTTAGATAATGCTCTTTTTCATTTTGCATGCTTACTGTTTTTCTGCATTAAAATGGTGGATTTTGTTCTGTTCAGCCACACGATAGATAACTTACCCCATACTATGGGGTAAGTTAAAACTGCAATGTCTATCATTATTAAAAAAGAAACTTCTATAATGAAATGCTTCATCTAAGATATAGGCATAACTTATTTTATATCTAATTTATAATTTATCTTCAACTTAAAGGAACCAGAAGAAGTTTCATCAATGTTGCTACTGAGGCTAATGGCTCAACCTACTTTGTTTTAAAACATCTAACATAATGTAGTTATTGTTTACCTGTTTATTAGAATGTGTACACAAGTATCAAGTTCATTCCGAAATAATATGTATAGTTGGGCAAATTTTTTAAAGATGAAAATGCAACAGAAATTAGCAAAGTAAATCACATGCTAGAAGAGCGTAAATCGTTCCATTTGGTTCAAAGCCAGTTTAGATTACTTTGATTGTATTGTACCCCATAACCAGTGTCGTGAAAATTTTGGACTTGGATAAATAAGTTTGTTGGATCTTAGACACCGCACTCAAAAATTTTTGAATAAAATATTTCAAGTCATACACATTTCAGAATTGTTCATGTATTATATTTGGTCATATATGAATAATACTTATAACATCTCTTTAATTCTTTTTATACAAAATAACTAATTAGTTCATATTAAAATTAAAGGAATTGCATCATGAAAGCATTCTTACTTTTCAGTAATATTTCGCTTGTAAAGAATAATCCTATTTGAAAATTTTGTTATTTGTAAGTAACTAATATAAATGAGACAAAACACAAAAACTTGCAATCAAAAATGCTCAATTTTCAAATAGTTTGAGCATTGACAAGGATTTTATAGGTATATTCCTAGCACACAAAAAGGGTTTATACATAACATAAGAAAACGAAGCTTTATCTATGAGCAGCATAGAACAAGTGTTATAGCATTCCCAGAACATGCCAGTCCAGTGGAATTTTGAGCTTGCAATAAAAAATTCATCATTGCAGTTAATCGTAAACATTCCAATAACTTTCCTCTTCAATCCATAGTCTATTTTCTCAACATGATCAATCATCAGAGGAGTGAAAAGACTTTTGACGAATGCGTCTTAACTTTCAAAATCTGAATAGCACGCTTAATTTTTTTAAATAAAATAAAATAAAAGTGCGAAAAATTTAATAACTTGAAAGAAATAAATTAAAGATATCGCGTTCAAAAGTGCATGAAAGAAGAATGTTATAAATGCTCATTAATCTTGCGCTGACGTCATCGGCTGATGCAATCGCAGCGTAAAGGTAATGCGCACTGCCGCTCACATTCATTTTGTCTAGCTCTGGCCTCCCTTTTGTGAGCACGACGTTTGAGGTGTCATTTGCTTCGTCTCTTTACACTTTAGAAATAATAATAGAAATAAAACTTTTGTATTTAATACTTGTGTAGATATCGGACTTCAAAATGTGGAAATTTCGCAAACATTTTGAAATGTTCGAATATATGTATAATAAACACAAGAAAAATTACAGAAACGTCAACAGGAAAAAATATCAAGAGATTTAGAATCCAAGAAAAAAGTTCCGAGCATCCGATGCTAACAGGCACAGAAACAGCGCCTCAAAGTTGAGGTTCCTGCGGCTCGCATAATTTAGTTAAACTCCGGCCTCTTTTGTGCGAGCACGACGTTTGAGGCGTCCTCTCTTTCGTCTCTTTTCTTTATACATGATAATAGATGGTAATGGTAATTTTAGTTAACGTCGTACTAGAGCAACACAACGGGCTATTGACGAATGTCCGGAATCAGTCCCTTAAGGGAAAGATCCGAGGACAACACCTCGTCATTTTGAACGACGGTCAGATGACGAAGCAACACCTGAGCTGGCACCCCACTCTCCAAACTTCCACACCCACCCAACGTGAGGACTTTCGGTCACGACATATTTAAGGTGCACCAGCCGCCTCTACATCATACGCTTACAAACATCCATGTCCGGACCCGGATTCGAACCAAGAACCTACAGTTCTAGAGGCTAACACCTTAACCACTATACCGGTTGATCGGATACATGATAATAGAAATACGATCTAAATATTTAATACTTGCTTAAATATTGGACTTCGAAAGGAAAAAAATTGCAACATTTTTAAAATGTCCACAAAGAAAACGATAGAAGAATTAGAGAAAACGTCAACAGGAAGAGAGATTGAAATCCAAGAAGATCCAGACAACCGATGCTGAGTGTCAACGGGTTAGGAGGAGGTTGTTGGAAATATAGGCGTCGCACCCTTCAAGGTGAACAAACGTCTGATACGAGTGTACCAAGTAACTCCACCGCTCGGTTCGACGCAAATATCATATATGATGACACAAACGTTTTATAATCGCATGAATGACTTTAACCTATAGAGGTCGGTATTGAGCCACAACCTTCAACATTAACAGCAAGTGCACCCATTGTTGCATAGTATGTGTGGAGCGATGCACATTTGATGTGTGAAATTAAAACAGCGTAGTACTAATTTCTATCACTCTCAAATTCACCATATGGCCTCACTGACGTATTCTACCATTGCCCCTTGCATAAGAGGAAATTAAAGGGGTAATGATTCTACGCCTTTAATCTAGCGCCTTAAACCTTATAACCTGACACAGACCCGTCCGGTTTTTTTTCCCCATTCCAAATTTCGATTCTATGAATACAGAATAGTTAAGCTAGTAGTGCAACGGAATTCCAAAGGATCAATGCATGAAATTTAAATAAAAGTTACCAGAATACATACAAAACATTAAAAAAAAAAACATTAACATAGTCAATTATAAAATTTTTGTGCAAAATTGGAATGCTTTTGTAAAACTGCAAAAGACCTTTTCGTTGTGACAAAGTGTCTTTATTTTTTCATGAGTAGTTTACAATACTACATAACATCTTAAAGCATGCAAGTTACGATTTGAGTGAGTAGATATATATTGAGCTTCTTCACCTATCACATGGAGGACGGTTTCAAAATAGGCTATGCGAGATTTATAATCACATGGAATGTTTGAAACAAAATCCACGCCTATGAGCAGCTTTGTGAGTAACACATGGTCAATTGGCCCATGAAGAACACTTGTCTTATAATTATGATCCCAATGAACAAATACTATTATTTAGTGTCTTCAAAAGGAAAGACGATCTGCAGTATAAATTTTGGTGTGACGAGCAAATTCTTAACATTTAAATAAAATAACATGCACCTTATTCAAAGTTATTTCATTTTCAATATTATCAAACACAATATAGGAAGGAAACTTGATCACTTATCACTTGATGGAAATCAAGCTGATTTAAAAATTCACATGCCTGTTTAATGTGGTCAAAATGAAGTTGAATTATTTATGCTTCAAATGATGAAAAAATTCATTGACAAACTGGTAGCCAAGCTCTGGCCTTCAGTTCAACAGGTTGTGTTCAGATTCCGTTATTGCCATGGATGTTCGTAGTAGTTGGCAATCCATTTTAGGCAATTTCGGTCTAATTATCTGTTGGGTATCAAAATATGATATAGACGAAAACAAAGCAAAAATAATAACATCCATAAGTAAAATAGAGACTGTGAAAATTGTGTATTTCTCAACATTAAGATTTTAAATACAGCATTTTATTAAAAATTATTATTAACAGAAGTTACGTTCGTTCCAACTATCTTTACATATTCCTACATTTTAACATTGTGTGCATTAGCTATGCAATGTTAAAATGTAGTTATTTTTTGACAAATGTTAATGTTTCCTAGCAGTGAACACTGGAATACCGAAATCATCTCTGCTTACAAATTTAAAGAACTTGAACAATCAGAGTAAATTAGCGAGTTTCTGAGGAAAAGAAAAAAATAAATTTTTCTAAACTTTCTGTAGTTTAGAAATTTTTAACAAAAAATAATTTTGCTAAAATTACTTTAAAAAAATTGTTGTACTTTTTTTTTTTTTTTACAACTCACCTACAACTTTTTTTCCAAAACGAGTGCGTGATTGTTGAAGCAGATCGATTATGAAATTTTTGACATGGTGTGGAGAGTACGAATTGAAATTCGTTGTTCTTGTCAGAAGCAGACGATTCGCGTAATATCGCTCTCTTTCTCTCTCGGCGCAAGTTTGTAATGCGCATGCGCGAAGCATTGCGAACGGAGCGCGTATCAATATTCTTACTTCTTAACTTTTCCCTTTCGGTTGTTGTTCGTCTTGTGTCTCCTTTCGTCTTGTGGAATAAATTATTGTGTTCTAATTTATGTTGTATTAATTGCACACCAACGAACACCACAAATGGTGACCCGCTATTAAAGAACGCACAATACCTGAATCCGGATATATTTTTCAAAATTATCCATTATTTTTCTTCAACGTGCTGTGAAGCCTTGGACTTAAAAATGACCGACGTCAGCGCGGTGAAAATTCCGTCCTACAACTTCAGCGACCCTGCACTTTGGTTCCACATGTGTGAGAGTACGTTCGAATTAGGAGTACCCAAACCAATAACGGACAATCGTACCAATTTTAACTACATTGCATCCAACCTTCCTCCAGAAGCAGCAAAAGACAGTTCGCGACGTCATCACGAAGCCGGACCCGACCGACCCTTAGGGCCAGTTTACGATTCTGCATATGTCCAACTGCGTCGGTTGCGTCGAACCAATGATAGAGGAGAACCACGTGATTGACAGATGGGCGGGATCACGCAGCCTCTCTGCAGAGCAACGCAAGGTCCAAATTCTATACTTCATCAGATCCTACTTTCGACGCACATACGCAAGCAAACGTGACTACTTTGACGAATCAAAATCCAGCATCTAATGTTTTGATTCAATAGGGTAATAAACTAAACATCGCCATTACCGAACTTGTTAGCGAGTTGCTGAATGCTGACTGTGGAAGTTTAAAAAACATTATAAAACACTGGGCATGCGTTATGTACGAATTTGACTTCGAAAGAGACGGGCAGCTGTTGCAAAGGCCTTGGGAATTCCTTGTAAGTACATGTATTTACACTAATCTTTAATTTGCATTGCAATATGTCTATATTTTGTTTACCTAGTTTCATCCGAAATAATAAAACCTCTTAGTTTATGCTAGTGAAAAATTGTTTTCGAAGTTGATTTGTTGTGTAGCTTTTATTTCAACGTTTATGAGCGATTTTTAAGTTTATTGGCAAATTAAAGTGAGCGATAGAAAAGCGCTGTAGAAATAGCTGTTTATTTTTTATAACTGAAACTATTGTGGTCGTAAACATTTGTGAATGTAGGAAACTTTTGTTGTTTAATTATTCCATTCCACCTCCTCTTTTGACCAATAATTGTTACTTTCCCAACCTCACAAAACACAACACTTGAACTTCTACTAAAGTGCTTAGTTAAGAGGAAATGTACAAAAAACTTCATCTGTTTTTTTATGTGCAAATGTTCTTTCCATGAGATTGAGGTGCCTTCGTTTCTCGGAGGCTTTACCCACAGTTAGCTACCTGCCAGTTGTAGGCAGCATAGGTTCTATTTCTCCCTCGGTGTATTTCCCTCTTTGGTATCAGTAAAACCTTTGTGTATGTACATTACTTGACATGTATTCACAGCGCATTTAACGGTGCAGCCAAATATGGCCCTTGCACCGTTGAAACCTAACCAAACCCTGAGATTTGTTTTCAGTTTTCCTAGTGATAGTGTTTGATGACAGTAGAAGGGAAAGGCGGTTTCTGGATCAAGCGGTGCGCGGTGCCGGAAGTGACGTCAGTGGGGTTCCGGAAGTGACATTCATAAATCGAGTGGAGTGGAGTTGTTTACCTCCTTCTACCGGAAATGACGTCATATTGATCGAGTAGAGTGGAGTTGTATGCCACCTGCTGGCGGAAATGACGTCATAACAATCGAGTGAAGATTAGTTGTTTTCGATTGCTGCTGCTGACGTCATAATATTAGAGTTGAGTTTAGTTGTTTTATTATAGGGGTTTTTCGAATCTGGCAATAGGAATATTTAACTTTTATGGAATGGCAACGACTGACGAAATGTATATGATGACCAAAGTGCGGTGCCGTGAGTGATGTCACAGCCTGGATGTTTGAACAAATTGCGGTGCCTTGTGTGACGTCATGACGTAGGGAAACTGTCAGTACCCGTGGAGCCATCTGGCGAGCACTTTTAAAATTAAAAGAGAAATTTTAAAAAATATATATTTATATATAAAAATTACTTTTTTAGGATTTGATCGCATGACAAAATATACTCGTCTCCGAGTATTTGATCAACTAATCCACTTGACCACGAATATCTACCTATCTTTGCTATATAAATGTAATAATTTTTGCACAAAATAATCAGTCATGGAAGAGGTGAAGAAAGTATTCTACGATGTTGCTCATCCTGCTGGATTGGGAAATGTTCAAACCTTAAAGAAATTTTTTAAGAATGTTCCTTCTAAAGACATAAGGTCTATGCTTCAAAAGGAACGTGCTTATACTTTACATAAACCAATTAGAAAAGTATTTCCTCGTAACCGAGTTTACGTTTCAGGTACACAAGTGCAGTACCAAGCAGATCTAGTTGACTTAAGAAGTCTTTCCAAATTCAACCAAGGATATTGCTATTTGTTAACTGTGATTGACGTATTTTCCAAATATGCTTGGGCTTTACCTTTGAAAGATAAAACTGGTAAAAGTATAGTGGATGCTTTTAAGGTTATATTTGAGGAACGCAAGCCTTTGAAACTGCAAAGTGATCGCGGTTCAGAATTTTTGAATACACGTTTTCAGTCCTTTTTAAAATCTCAGGGAGTTCACTTCTTTTCTACATTCAATGAGACAAAAGCAAGCGTTGTTGAGCGTTATAATCGCACACTTAAAACACGTATGTGGCGATATTTTACTCATGCAAACACTTTCAATTACATTACGGTTTTGAAAAAGTTGGTTCACAGCTACAACAATACCGTTCACTCGAGCATCGGTAGAAAACCATCCAGCGTAAATATTCATAATGAAAATGAAGTCCGTAAAAAACTGTATGGGGATGCACCTCAAATGCGTAAGAAACCTATTTTCAAATTCAAAGTGGGAGATATTGTAAGAGTTTCAAAGCAGAAAATAACGTTCGAAAAAGGATATGAAAGTAATTGGTCAGAAGAATTATTTCTAATATGCGAATTATTGCCTAACCCTATACCCGTGTATAAAATAAAAGATTTGTTACATGAAGACATTCAAGGAACATTTTATGCTGAAGAATTACAACAAGTAGTGAACAGTGACAAATTTCCAGTGGATAAAGTTCTGAAGAAGAGGAAAAGGAAAAACGCGCTAGAGTACTACGTAAAGTTTAAGGGATATTCGGAAAAATTCAACGATTGGATACCGTCCAGAAATTTGTTTTCCCTATAAAAGCACGTGTGTGAGTAAGAAGCGATCATTTGTATAAAGAAAAAATGAGTTTCTACGTAACTCTTCCTAGTGACGGAAGCATCGATTTCTTCACTGATAATGCTCTATCTCATTACATAACAAGACTTCCAAAGAATTTTGAACTGTCTGGAGAATGGGAATGTGGAATAGTTGAGTTGATCTATCCGAAAATGTGGAATAATATTATCCAAGGTAACAACGAATATGAGTATGATTTAGGTTCGGGTGGAAAAATGAACTACAGCATTCCATGCGGATATTATGAAACACCGCAAGATATTATAAACGCTTTTGAAAAACGCATTCATATACAAATGACTTATAATAAACATAGTAAAAAAGTGAAACTACAATTGATCAAGGGTTCAAAGTTGAAGATGTCTGACGGATTAGCGCAGAGTTTGGGTTTTGAACCCCATAAAGTAATTGGGGAGAATAGTGTTTCTGAAACCTTAAGTATTGAGAGTTCTTATGTAGCTGATCCCAATGTTGACTTGCATTTTCTGTACGTGTATACCGATATAATTGAGCCTCAAGTGGTCGGCGGTGTCGTCGCTCCCCTATTGCGCATCGTTACAGTTCGAGGTAAGGACGGTCAGATGGTTCACGAACAATTCGATAGACCTCATTACTATTCGATATCTCGCAAAAATTTTCAGACCATTGAAATAGTTATAAGGACTCACACGGGACAATATGTGTCATTTGAACGTGGGAAAGTGATCGTGAAACTACACTTTAGATTGAAGCATTTATAAACCATGTATCAACCCTATCATTGCTGCACTCGTTCTTACGAGGAATACTATTCGAATCAAGCTGTAAATGGAATGTCCTATTACAAAGGCGTTTCTTTTCAAAGAGGTAGTGGGATCGGAGGTATTTTTCGAAGCATGTATCGAATGATTGTACCATTATTCAAATCGGGTGCAAAGGCTTTGGGAAAACAAGCCTTAAGGACTGGCGTTGATATAGCCAACGACTATGTGCAAGGAAAAAATCTAAAGATGTCAGCAAAAGATAGAGTAAAGGAAGCAGCAGGCTTTCTGACTGATAAAACGGCGGCCAAGGTGAAATCATTGGTTGGCGGACATAAAAGGAAACGACCAGCTAAGAAACGCTTCATTCGGAAGAAAACTCGCAAGCAAAGCACGACAGATATTTTTGACCTCCCTTGACATGGCTTTAATACGCAACGATTCCTATCCATCAGTAAAAAGCGAGCTTGATTTATTTTTAACTCCTCCAACACAAACATCTATAGAAAAAGGACAATGGCTGGAATACTATCCAATTGCTAATATACAAGATGATTCACCCATAGAATTTAATATTTCTGGTAGTGCTGAGGAATACATCGATTTATCCGCCACTCAACTTTATTTGAAAGTACGCATTTTAAAAAACGGTTCCGAGTTACCCGATGCTGAACTAGTGGGTCCTGTCAATTTATTCATGCATTCTTTGTTTTCTCAAGTGGATGTGAGTTTGAATGATCGACTCATTTCATCGTCAAGTAATACGTACCCATACAGAGCTTACATCGAAACTTTGCTAAACTACGGTTCAGATTATAAGAAAAGTTTTCTAACCTCAGAATGTTTTTACAAAGACACTGCTGATCGCTGGTGAAAATGACCCATCGAAAGGAAATGAAGGATTAAAGAAAAGAGCTGCAATGGTTGCCAAGAGCAAAGTAATGGATATGATTGGAAACATACATTGCGATATATTCCACCAGGATAGACTTTTGTTAAATTTGGTTGATTTGAAGATTAGATTGATTCGAAGCAAGCCTGAATTCTGTCTGATGGCTTTGCAGAAAGCTAATTACAGCATCAGTATTGATCACGCTTCTATTTTTATAAGAAAACAAAATATTGTCACCAGGAGTTTTGTTAGGACACGTAAAGGCTCTTGAGAAGTCAAACGCTAAATATCCCTTTGACAGAATTTTATGCAAAATGTACGCAGTTTCAGGTGGAAGTTATAGTTTCCAACAAGATAATGTTTTCCTAGGTGCCATGCCGAATAAGCTAATCATCGCCACCATCGATAATGAAGCTCTTAATGGAAGTCTGGAAAAAAAATCCTCTGGAATTTAAACACTTCGATTTAAATTTTATCGGCGTTTACGTAGATGGAAATCCAATCGCTTTTAAACCCATCACCCCCGATTTTTCAAGCGGACAATATATAAGAGCGTACAACAGCCTACTCTTAGGAAGTGGAAAATTAATATCAGATAAGGGAATATACATCAACAGAGATGAATTTGCGAAAGGATATTCACTGTATTCCTTCGACTTGACACCGGATCTTTGCAGCGGAGACCATCTCAACTTAATACTACAAGGAAATTTGCGAATAGAACTAAAATTCGCATCAGCTTTACCAAAGACTATATCAGTGTTAGTCTATGCCGAATTTCAAAGCATTATAGAAATAACAAAGACGCGTAATGTCTTATGTGATTTTTCAATATGAATTCCATCCAAATAAATGAAATTCTAAGTCGAGATACTTACACAAGACATAATTTCATCGGTGTGTTTGCCTGTGATAACATCCCTTCGCGATTCAAGCAGTTCCCAGTAGCAATGGCTATTAACACCGACCCTATTTACGAAGCTGGTACTCACTGGTTAGCAGCATTTCTGAAATCCCCTCGACAGGCAGAATTCTTTGATTCCTTTGGACGTCCACCTCGAGTTTTCAACAGATACATACGTAACTTTCTTAAACGTTTTTCCAGTGTGACGTACAATGATTTCCCTCTTCAAAACTTTAGAACCGCTGTTTGCGGGCAATACTGCATTTATTATGTCAAGCACAGAAGTAGGAAGAAATCCTTAAAGAATTTGTTATCCATGTTTGGTTACGATACACTGAATAATGATATTATTGTGTATAATCATGTTAAAAAGCATCATAATGTAAATGTGAAAATGTTTCAATAAAAAAAATTATATAAATTGCTTATTTGACTTAGTGTTCTTCATTTGTAGTCATGAATCCCTTAGTGTTACGACACCCCTTTACAGCTCTAGTTTCGGGTCCAACTTCATGTGGAAAGTCATACTTTCTAAAAAACCTCCTCGATCATCATACCGAAGTCATTAATCCCATTATCGACAAAATTGTGTGATTTTACGGTATCTATCAAGATTTGTATGATAAGATATCAAATGTAATCTTTGTCGAGGGATTTCCAGATAATTTCAAAGACTATTTGGATGGAAATACGCTCTTTATTATTGATGATCTAATGGTAGAGTGTGGAAATGATAAACGTTTAACAAATATGTACACTAAAGGCTCCCACCATTTAAATCTATCAATAATTACAGTCACCCAAAATATTTTTCATAAAGGTAAAGAGTTTAGAGAAGTATCGCTGAACAGTCATTATATGTTTTTATTTAAATCTCGTAGAGATGTCAGTCAAATTACACATCTTGGAAGGCAACTGTATCCGCGAAACACAAAATTTTTCATGGAAGCTTTTGAAGATGCAACCAAAAAGCCGTTCAGTTATTTATTGATTGATTTAAAACCAGATACCGAAGAGAGCATGCGCTTGCGAGCCAATATTTTGCCAGGAGAAGCAATGTGCGTTTATCAACCTCGAAACTAATTTTTAGAGTTTAGTTTTAGTCATGTCACCGAATAAGAAGGACATTCAAAAACTACTCGCTATCAGTGTGAGTAAACCTGAAATACGAAAATCCTTAATAAAGAGAATACCGAATTCAACTTTGAAATGCATCTGTGAATATTGCTTAAATCTTATAAAAGGAAATGTGCCATTGAAAGCAGTTCAAAAGACGCGTTTCCGTCGGTATAAAACAACCTTCCGAAAATTGGCCGACAAGAAGACCCCCTTATACGCGAAACGTAAACTTTTGATACAAAAAGGAGGGTTCTTAAATTTGCTTATTCCAGCCGCATTAAGTATTTTAACAACTTTAATTCGCAAGTAATGGAGTACACCAAAAAGTTTGTTCTAGTACCTCACGATCAACTCTCAAAACATGCTCCAACGGAAGAAAACCTAACTGATCTAGACAGAGAGATGTCAGAAATACTGAAAAGCAAACAATCGGACGATGAAAAAGTCAAGCTTTATTACCAAGTTCTTCAAAAACGAATTCAAGTCGAGGCGCATAATCCATTTCTTAAGAAACCTACTGAAATAACCTACGCTCACACATCCAGTGACAAATCCGAAGAAATTCAAAGTTTTCAGAAAGCAGATGAAGAAAAAGCTATCAAAAAAGAACCTTCTAATGACATTCTGGATAAGCTCATCTTAAGTTCTGCACCTGGAAGGAAGAAGACTATAACAAAAAACATTTTATCGTTCTTAAAACAACATAAGAATGTCATTAATTGGAATGAGAGAGGTGAAATCATTCACAATGGCGAGCTAATTCCTCACTCAAATATTATAGATTTGATTCAATCTGTTTTAAAGGATGCATCTAACAAAGAAGAAATAAATGGTTTTTCTCATTTTCTAAATGCTATTCACGAAATAAATATCCCAAAAACCTTTCTTAAAACTAAGCGTAGTGCAACAACGAATAATAAAATTCGGTCATGGATATCTTATTAAGAATGAAGAAATAATAATGAAATGTATACCATGAATAACTTATAAATAAAATGTGGTTTTATTTTCCTAACTGTGTTGACTCTTCACTATTTGTTGTGTATTTGTGTATCTTATCTCGACATTTCTTTGATACATTCGTTATCACTGCATAGATAAAATAATCTTATCCCCAGATCCTCCAAAAGAAAACACTATTGTTTCATATGACAGTGATATCACCACCTCAACCCCACGTGCCAGCATTGCTCGGACAAGTCTTAAGCTGAAATCTCAACCACACGTGACAGCATTGCTCAGACAATCTGATTTCAAGTGACCAGTTCTCATTTTTGAGCTTGTTCAGTCGAGTCTTATACAGAAGTGAATTCTTCTGACTACTTTTTAGTCTCAGCAGTGTCACCAGTATTTTCATTTTTTTTTTGTTTTCATCTGATTCAAACTGCTCAGTTTGTAACTTATTCAACATTCATACTTATTTACGTAAAGGATTTAAACAGCGTTAAAATGTTTTCGTGTGAACTTTGTGGAGTTGCTTTCACGGCTAAAAAAAGTCTGTTGCGGCATAACAGGGCAAAGCACAGTGAAACACATTCATTCAAATGTGACATTTGTGAGTCGGTATTTAATCGCAAGGACATTCTACAACGTCATCGAAAGATTCACAACAAGCCTGCCCCAGATCCGCAGAAGAAGCGTAAGCATTCCAAACCATCAAATAGCGATTTGTGTCCCGATCAGCCTACTACAAAGAGACTTCATTTGGGGGCATGTGCCATGAGAAAAAGTGAATGTGCTTTTGACGGTGTGCTGGACACATACCGAATAGACAACTCTCTTGGGTTCTTGGACATTCAGAGATTCCTGAGTTCGGTAGAAATGGAGGTATGCAATCGACTGACGGATATTTTACCGCAACGTGATCTCAAAGTCAATTTTCGCTTGTTTTGTCGATACGAGAAAACTGTGGACGGTGGATATATTGAAGAAGTAAAATATTTCAAAACAAAAGCCGCTGTAGTGCTCCGAACCACAGAATTGGCAAATTTTTATGAACGTGCTGCAGACAAGTTGTGTCGAGAAGCGTCAGAATTTGAGCAAAAGGAATCTGGATGGCGGCTAATAGAAATTTTGTATTTGGAACTGCGAATAAATACTTACAATCCTTTAAGAGCCACATCATACGTTCCATTACCTGCAGCCATACAGCAAAAGCATGCAGTGATAAATGTTCAAAACAATGATCTAATGTGTTTCAAATGGGCCGTTTTGTCAGCCCTGCATCCAGTTGAAGAAAATGTTAATAGACGAGCCAACTACGAGGAGCATACTGATTCTTTAAACTTTGATGGAATACCATTTCCGGTGAGTCTCTCGGATATTCCAAAATTTGAAAAGCGCAATAATATTTCTATAAATGTCTTTTCCTACAATGAACGATTTAAAATTTATCCTCTATGTATAAGCAAAGAAAATTATACTACCCATATTGACTTGCTCTACATAAAAAGTAATGAGAATACCCATTACGCGTGGATTAAAGATCTTTCGCGTTTGGTGTCAACGCAAATTTCACATCATAAAAATAGAAAGCATATCTGCCGTCGCTGTCTCATTGCTTTCGGGTCGACAGAACTTTTGTCGAAGCATCAATTGCTGTGCTCCGAGCATGATGCTGTGCGGGTGAAAATGCCTCCAGAAGACAGCTTTGTTCAGTTTAAAAACATTAAACATCAACAGAAAATTCCATTCATAATTGTTGCAGATTTTGAAGCGTTAACTGAAAAAATCGATGGGTGTCAACCAGATCCCAGTGCTTCATTCACTTTTGCTTATCAAAAGCATAAACCCATCTCCTTTTGTTATTATGTTTTATATTTATATGGACCTTATAAACCACCTATGGTGTACCGAGGTGCAAATGCGTCCAAAAAATTCATGGAGTTACTTATGGCTGAAGCGCAAGAAATAGAAAAAAAATATGAAACCAACGTACCCATGGAATATCTTACTGCTGAACGAAATCATCAGTATTTCATTCAAACAGTTTGTTATCTCTGTGGTTGTGCATTTTCGAATCAAAATCCAAAGGTACATGACCATGATCACATAAACGGATCATACCGGGGGGCTGCGTGCAATACCTGCAACTTGAAACTTAAAAGACCTAGTTTTATCCCGGTTTTCATTCACAACTTGTCCGGATACGATTCACATTTCATCGTAAAAGAACTTGGTGTGGATGAAAAGAAGATTAACATAATTGCTGAAAACGAGGAAAAATATATTTCTTTCAGCAAGCAAGTGGGGAAAATGGAATTGCGCTTCCTCGATTCCTACCGTTTTATGCCAAGTAGTTTGGAAACGTTAGCTTCCAACCTGCCCCGCAATGAATTTCATTTTATGAAAACATTTTACCCCTCACCCCAAGTGGACTTGTTACTACGGAAAGGCGTCTATCCTTATGATTATATGGATGATATGTCCAAATTTAAGGAGACGTCTCTTCCGCGCAAGGATGCTTTCTACAGTCTGCTTAATGAAAGTGATATAAGCGATGAAGATTACCAGCATGCTCAACACGTATGGAAGGAATTTAACGTGAGAGATATGGGCGAGTACACCGACTTGTATGTGAAAACAGATGTCTCGCTGATGTTCTTCAAGCGAAAAAAATGCTTTCATACATATGGTTTGGATATGGCCTGGTATTTCACGGCTCCCGGCCTCTCTTTCGACGCAATGCTGAAGTTCACAAATGTGAAAATTGAGCTCCTTACGGATTATGAAAAATTGCTTTTTATTGAAAAAGGGATAAGAGGTGGTATGTCCCAATGCAGTCATCGATATGCTCGCTCCAACAACAAATATATGTCCGAGTATGACGCTGGAGAACCCGATACATATCTGCTCTACTTGGATGCAAATAATCTGTATGGTTGGGCCATGAGCCAGCCACTTCCACTCAACACTTTCGAATGGGTGGATTATACATCCCATATATTAAATACATCCAACGAAGACGAATTCGGCTTCATTTTAGAAGTTGATCTTGACTATCCTCATGAACTGCATGAAAATCATAATGATTATCCATTAGCTCCTTCCAGTCAAGTTCCTCCGGGCTGCAAGGAAAAACGGCTTCTCCTCACATTAGAAGACAAGAAAAATTATATTGTTCATTACAGAAATTCGAAGTTTTATATTCAGAATGGACTAAAGCTCAGTAAAATACATAGAGTGCTTCGTTTCAAACAATTGCCCTTTTTAAAACCCTATATAGAACATAATACCAATCTAAGAACAGCTGCCACAAATGCCTTCGAAAAGGATTTTTATAAATTGATGAATAATAGTGTTTTCGGAAAATGCATGGAGGATGTGAGGAGAAGAAAAGATATCCGCTTATGCTGCAGCACGAGGCAAGCTGAAAAATTGATTGCGAAGCCGAATTTTGTTGATCGAACAATTTTTACTCCCCAACTGGCGGCAATTCACCTCCGAAAATCGGAGATTACATTTAATAAACCAATTACCATTGGAATGGCTATTTTGGATAATTCAAAAATACTCATGTATGACTTTTTCTACAACCACATGAAAGTAAAATATGGAGCAAACGTCCGTCTGATGTATACCGACACAGATTATTTAATTCTCAAAGTAGAAACACATGATGTGTATGAGGATATGAAGGATTCTCTTCATCTATACGATACATCGGATTATCCTCAAAACAATGTGTTTGAGTTGCCCCTACTCAACAAAAAGAAATTAGGGCTCATGAAGGATGAATGCGGAGGTCGTATCATGATCGAATTTGCAGCACTCCGCAGCAAAGTATACAGCTACAGAGTGGAAGGAGGAAACCCCATAAAAAAATTAAAAGGCGTAAGAAGACCGGCCTTGAAAAATCGGATAACCTTCGAGGATTATAAGAATTGTATATTTGAGTGCAAAGAACGATACACAACCATGCAAAGCATTCGAAGTATGGGACACGAGATCTTTACTTCAAAGATGAATAAACTCGCACTATCTCCTAGTGATGAAAAAAGATTCGTCTCTGAGGACGGTATTTCAACATACGCTTGGGGACATCACGAACTGCAAGAAGTAAGCTCATCTTAGTTAATTATTGTAAATAATATTATCAATTAACTATTTAACTGTGTTATGAAACTGCGCGTAGCTATTTTTTAATATTTTCAACTTTGTAGTTAGTTATACATATTTTTTTAAATGTTACATTTTAAACTGGTTTCGATTGAAGAATAAACATTCAAGTAATGTAGTAAAGCCAAATTTCTTAAAAACAGAATTCTGAAAATTAGATTGAAAGGAAAAAAAAAGCCTGTATGAAAAATATTTTAAAATACTAATTTTGGTGTTTGTGTTATCCATGCAGATATATAGTACAGTTATGGCTAATAAGATAGATAAGTATATATTACGCCTTCATGCACATTGTCACTCATTATGGTTATTGTTTTTGGAATAGAATGATCTCTCAGAGCACTATGGCATGTGATCGAATTTTTAATCACAAAGTTACGAAATTGTTTGGGTTTCTTGTAATTTTTGGATTTATCATGTACATTGTTTATGCAAATGAAAACATTTCTGTATGTTTTGACGAAGGCATTAATATTACTGATCATATAAATGTGATGCTATGTAATAGAACTTGGAAAATGAAAATTGGTCGGAAAATTGCTGTTGTTTATAATAGGAGGAATTTAACTTCTGTGTCATGACTTTGTACGTTAATGTAAGAGAATCTGTTTGAGAGGTTGTGTTACAAACTATTTATGAAAATTTGTCTCTTGTTTGAGTGTTAAACTGTTCTATTTGAAACTAAATCTAAACCTAGTTGAAAGATGCAAAGTATCATTTGAAAATAGTATGGTCAAAAAGAATTTAGCCTCATAAATGTAACTTTTCCTTTAAAGTATATGGTGAAATAAAATTTGTTATTTGGATTTTTATTGTGTTTCATTTTTTTTTTTTTTAAATCTTCTACTTTCTTTCTGAAATAGTTTCTATTGTATTGCTTAAAATGACTATATTTCTAAAATGAATTTTAAGAAAACTTAGTAATGCAATTCTTGTGTTAATTTGTGCTAAAAAATTAGACAAATACATTTTTTATTTTGAAGTAATTGATGTGATTAATGATTACTTTTAATAGAATTTTTCATGAGAAATGGTCTTTAAGAAAGAGAAGAAAATCGTGTTTCTAATATATTTTCGAGTAAAACAATTTTTGTTTAAAAGATTTTGTATTTCCAGTAAATAAGTTAATTTTAGTTATTATTCTTCAAATGAGATAATTTATGGTCATTTCTTTGAAATCTCTCACAGCAATTTATTATTGTAAAGAATAATTTTGATAACACACAAATGAAAAAACATCAACATTTATTTAAAGCACATAAGATGTTAATTTTGTTAGAGAATACATTGTATTTATTTTACAGACCTTTCACATACATCTCTCTAACAGTATTAAAAACATCAGTTGTATTCAAGCAATCAAAAAAGTCACCCTCAAATACAATATAAAAGAAGTTTACAATTCCATGGTTTTCTTTCACAAAGTTAAAAGCAAAATCTTTCCAGTTTACAGAATATAACGCAGGAGTAAAGAATTCGCAAAAGCGTTCATCAGCGCTCATGTTCATGCATGTATGTACAGATTGATTGATAATTTCATTTTTACAACTTAAACAGTCCAAAAGAACAGTAATGTTAAGCGCTATAATATTCTTCAGACACTTACACAGTGAAGTTGTAACTTCTCTCCAGCCCTCAGGGTTATCAGGATCACCGTAGTAAGGTTTGTAAACCTCACTGGGAAAGTTCTTTTGCACTTCCTTTTTCACAAAATACTGGAGGGAATATTTCAAAAGCGATATTTTCAGCATATATGATACACTCTCATAGTGTTCACACAGTTTAAAGTACTGCTCAGAATTCAGAAAAACAGAGTTGGGTAAGAATTGTAGTGAATGGTCTCTTTTCTGAAATATTCTTTGTAAAACCAAGTCCATTTTTCCGTTATCACACACTTTCGAAAGACAGACTTCTTTCTGTATTACTTTAACGTCGGAGTCAGAAGCATGTGCGAAAAAGTTGCTAACCTTTCTCATCAGAATATTCCATGTGTTTGGGTATAGGGAGATACCTTCCTTCGTTGGTAGCAAAACTCCATTTTCATCCAAAGCAAATTTTCGTACATGCACTCGAGTAGAGCCGATGAAGTTATTAATCACCACAAATGAATAGTTTCCAAGAGGGAACATGTTGTCTGGAATAGTTTGCATGGTTAATTTTGAGACATCCGATGAAATAGTTTGATCATCACCACGAATTCTTTTGCATATTTCAGGTTGATTGCTAAAGCGTTTCATTTTTTTCTTCTTTTAAGACTTAACGTTTCTCAAGAAGAAATTTCTAGTAACCACGATAGCAACTTTTCACCAAGGGAAAGAAGATTTTATCACACGAAATCCAAATTAAAACGCTGTTATACCTGCCGTTGTTGCCAAAAAGCAAGTACAAATCTTAGACAGCCAATGAAAATATTCCTAGCAGGGCAAGTACAACTCAAACCAACTTCTTTCCACCTTATGATAGCACAGCGTCATTGAGAACATGATCAGACATGTGTGAATGAGTCCTTTCACGTATAAGAAGTATGACGTCACGCAAGGCACCACAATTTGGTCATCATATACATTTCGTCAGTCGTTGCCATTCCATAAAAGTTAAATATTCCTATTGCCAGATTCGAAAAACCCCTATAATAAAACAACTAAACTCAACTCTAATATTATGACGTCAGCAGCAGCAATCGAAAACAACTAATCTTCACTCGATTGTTATGACGTCATTTCCGCCAGCAGGTGGCATACAACTCCACTCTACTCGATCAATATGACGTCATTTCCGGTAGAAGGAGGTAAACAACTCCACTCCACTCGATTTATGCCGTCACTTCCGGAACCCCACTGACGTCACTTCCGGCACCGCGCACCGCTTGATCCAGAAACCGCCTTTCCCTTCTACTGATGACCAAAATCCTTCAGTTCGCTACTTTAAACCGAATTATCTTCATTAATTTTTCTACTGATAGTTTTTTAGTTTTAGTTCAAGTCTTATGACAACCCCTATACATAGGCTTTCAACAAAGACTGAAAATTTCTTGGTTTAGTCAGATTAAATTATACTTTCTTTTGCCACATTTTTTTTGGTCTTTTTTCTGCATTCAATAGTTTTGTTGAACGGACCGGCACAGCCAACGAAAGCATTATTTCGATTCACAGCCCAAATAGCCACTGCACTGGAAGAACGAGACTGCAACAAATACCAACAAATTTCCACTTTTGAAAGCTTTACCGCACAATTATGACTAAAAACCAGTTAACCGAAAAGTACCTTCCAAGTAAAATGTATTATCAATTTTCTTGTGGTGGATTTGTATCAGTACAAATGGCATCAAGAGGGATTTCTTTGTCGAAAGCAATAAAATCAAAGGAAATTATGCCGCTGCAAACTACCAAATGTAATGGGCTCACTTGAAATCCACTACCCTTGCAAGTCAAAGAAAGTACATGTATTCGCATGATAGGTTAGGTTTTGGTTCTCGAACCCGCTTTTCACAAAATAAACTTCCTGATGCTTAACACAAGGAAGAACACCTCATTTGGACTGTAGCTTATTTGTTTCTTACTCTGAGAGCTGAAACCGCTCGATGGCTTCTCAAGAACACACCAACAGTTAAAACCTTTCCAACAGATGATGCTTCTGGTGCAAACAGCACATATTTGGAGAAACCTTAAAAATTTTGAATTTTAATTCCTGTGTCAACTAATTGATTGAAATTTTTTTTTTCAGAATAATATCCAACTTCATTTAAGTGATGAAAGTACATCCAGGGACAGATGTTCAATGGAAATGCTGTAGCAAGACAGAAGATGCTGCAATACTGAGCAGTTCTCTTACAAAAGGTCACTCATTATTTTCTTAAAATATGGTTTGTTTAAATAATTCTGGTAATATTTAAAATTTGTCGTGTCTAAAAAAAACACAAAATTTAGTACCGTTTTCTACTGTAAATGCATAAAGTGTGAGATTCTTGTATGGAAACGCTGGCAATATTCTACTTTATCACAAGATCAGTCACTTTCTGAGAAGTTGGCAATGTTCGAAGAACGTGAAAAGTTATGCCTATAAAAGAGTGGTGCCAAAAACTGTTCCGGAAATAAGGGACACGAAAAATACGTTTATAAAGTAATAACACTATGTAAAATAATCTTTTATAACTTAACATTTTTATAATATTTATGTTTGTAATTCAAAACTAGTGTCATTTTATTCATGCTTAGTTGCAATGCATTTGATGTATCTGTTGATGAGAAAACATTTCTATGTATGTTTACAAGGTTAATTACTATACTCTGCTTCCCCCCCCTCAATACATTTAATATTTTACCTTAGGTGACAACTATATATTGTGAGTAGTCAGTATCATAATTTTTCATCTACTCCGGCAATGTGTCTAGATTTACATGTAACTCCTTAAAAGCTCTGCTTTCAGCGAGTGATTGTGTGAAATTTCGAAACATCCTTGAATACCCATCAAATCAAGACACAGTAACCGCAATTGATTCTTCTGTAAAATTTCTATCTCAAATTTGAAAAACAATGTACTTTCCATGTTAAAAGTGATATAAAACTAAATGTTGATTAATTCAGTTTTTAAAGTGTTGCTATGTAAGTTTTTATAATCTTATTACACCAGGATAATAATCAATATATTGGGTAAAACTGTTTTAAGTTAGTGTTGTAAGTTATATAAAACGTATAGTGTAGAGGTGGCTGATGTACCTTAAAGCTGCCGTGGCTGAAAGCCTCACGTTTGGTTGGTGTAGAAGTTCGGAGAGTGGGGTGCCAGCTCTGATGTTGCCTCGTCATCTGACCATGGTTCAAAATTACAAGGCGATACACCGAATGGCTTAGGCTGAGATAGTGGTTATTAGTTGAATATAAAACATACTCCCCTCCCAGTTTAATAAAATTTCTTTTTGAGTTATTCAGAAAGTCAAAAGTTAACTTACAGTGTGATTTCATGTTTAATACCATATATCAAAAAATTAGTATCCATAAGATGAATTTCATGACCAGTGGTTATATAGTTTGCATTTTGTTTATTTCATTTTATATTTCAGACATTATTCTCTAAAGAAGAGAAAGAAGCTAACTTCTGAAAGATATCAGTTGCTCTGTCAATGGCGAAAGAATACACTTGAGCTACATGATAGTTTTGTAAACTCCATGGGCATAATTCGACTGTATACAATTGCACCCTTGCTTATATTGATAGATTTATAATTAAATAAATTTAATGCTAAGAATTTCTTGTGTGTACATTTTATTATTCATAATCTTTAGTACTAGTTTCATTTTAAAATTTACAAGTTTTGTATTTAATATAATTTTGAGTCACAAATGCAGAAAAAGAATAAAATAATTTTTTTCAATACTTAAATTAAATAAAGTGAAATTATATTTGCTTACTAATTATTTCTTAATGTTTCAGGTAAATATTTAAAATAACACACATTACATGCATCATATTACATTTATTATAAATTAATTATTCTCATCTGTGTTTACTTCACTTGTATTTTGCCACCTATCCATTTTATAAATTGAAATTATTTGCTCAGTGAACGGCATTCAATCCAAGTATAATATTAAACATAAGTAACTTAAATTTTCTTTGAATATCTTAATAGGAAGTTTATATGAAATAGTCAATTGCATTGTTCTTGTGCCTATTAACTTGTATATTTAAACTATCTATATATATAAAACACTAACGTACGTGGACCCGAAATCGACGTTATTTGTGTATCGTCGAATGGCAACAATCAACATACAGTGATCTCTCACTTATGCGCGGGCGTTGGGGACAGTGAAAAAAACGCGCATAAGTGAAAAACCACAAAAGGGAGCTTAAAAGTGCAAAATCAATACAGTGTACACAGTATATTGTTAATAAACTACAGAAAAAATGGAAATAAGGTTACATAGTTTCAAAATACAAATACAAGTTACATGTATAGCTTCCGTTTACTATTTTTTAAGAACATAAAGAAAATGGAAATGCTTACATACCCAACTTTCGTTTTGCTCCTATTACTTTCTCACAAAATAATTTACAATCGATGATTGTTTTTGTTTTCGTGAATTTTCAAAAAGAGTCTTCTTAAGTTCGTCAAGACGTGAAAAAGTTCCTTCACTTCCGGAATTGAACTGAAAATAGTCACGCAGAGTTTCTAAAGCTTCAAACGCTACTGTGTGAGTTGGGGGAACTTTTGCCACATCTTCATCATCGTCGTCGTCTTCATTTTCGTCATCACCATTTATTTCGGCTGCAATGTCTCCAATTTCCCGCAATTGAGATGTGATTAAATTTTCATCTGCATCAACGAAATCATTGAAAGTAGTGCACGTAGCGAGTCCACCAGATACAATATGCCAATCTTCTTCGTTTATGTCATTTCCACTTTCATTTTCAGGCTCCTCACATTCATTTTCTGCTGGAAACGAAAATCCTGCTTTCTTAAAGCAGCTTTTAATGCACTTGTCAGTAACATTTCTCCATGATGAACACAACATATGAATTGCATCAAGGACGGTAATTTGCTTCAATTCATCTTTCGTTGCATGTTTTGTTTCCGAAGCAGCCAGAAGTCGACGGATTAAAGTTTTTCTATAGTGCACTTTCACGCAACGAATGACACTCAGATCCAAAGGTTGAATCTTGCTCGTGTAATTTGCGGGAAAAAATACAACTTTCGTGTTATTAAAAGTTGGAAGATCTTGTGGGTGAGCAGGACACTGATCCATGAATAACAGAACTTTACGTTTTTCTTTTTCCATTTTCCTGTCGAATTTATGAAGGAAATCCAAGAAAATGCGCGATGTCATCCACGCTGTTTTGTTGCTAGTGTAGTCGCAAGGAAGCTTCTTCACGTTCTTAAAACAGCGAGATTTTTTAGATCTGCCAATGACCAATGGCGGGAATTTTTCTGAACCATCGGCGTTGCAACACAGCAGGGCAGTTAGTCTTTCTTTACTTTTTTTCCCACCATGGCATGGTTCACCCTTGAATGTTAAAGTTCTGTCGGGCATCAGTTTATAAAACAGTCCAGTTTCGTCACAATTGAAGATGTTTTTCGGTTCGTATCCGTTTACTAAAGTAGCCAAGTCTTCTTTCCATTGTTCTACGGTTCCTTCATTGACACTCGCACTTTCCCCAGAAAGGACACGAGTTGCCAAGCCATGCCTATTTTTGAATTTTTTCAATCCATCCATGTGATGCAGAAAAGTTTTCCATTTCAAAACTCTTTGACAATTGAACGGCCTTCTCCCTTAGAAGCTCAACGTTAACAGGAATGTTCGAGGCACGAGCTTCTTTAAACCATAGCAACAAAACTTTCTCAAATTCTTCGAACTTTCCACCTTGAATTCTGCTTCTTTTCTTCGACTGAATTCCACATTCTCGATGAGCGACTGTAATCTCCTCCCGATTTTTTAAAATCCCTCTCAATGTTGATTCTGGGACATTAAAGTGCTCCGCTAAAGCTTTTTTCGAACAAGGATTTTCTTCTAATTTTTTAATGACACCCATTTTAAACGAAAGCGACAATTTTGTTCGTTTTGCCATTTTAAAACGCAACCATCTAACCCAAACTCCAAAGAAGGTTCTTTCGTTAGCGATCAATGCCACGTGGTAGAGTGGTTAGTACGGTACGTACTAACCACTCTAATTGGCTGCTATATAAATGCGACTTTTACTGACGTCAGTCACAAGACCACTCCGGTACACCCGTGTATACGGTAGAGGAATGTCTTCCGAGAACCCGAACGATAGGGGAATGGCGAGGGAATACATTCCTAGAAGCAGAACAAAAAAGGAAAAATTCTTGGACAAGCAACACATGACTTGAGGAACCTACTTTTTGAACTGAAAATTTTTTGGCGACGCGCATAAGTGAGAGGTGTTTTTTTACTGTAGCGTATAAATGAATAAGAGTTATCATTGTTTTCCTATATTCATGGCCGGGACCGCGAAAAAAACGCGTATAACTGAAAAACGCGCATAAAAGAGAGCGTGTATAAGTGAGAGATCACTGTATATAAAATAACCCAGATATTTTGAATTCTTGCTGTTTTGAAATAGCCGAGGTCAATTTCTATTAAAAATAAGGAATTAAATTGTAATATTTATGTTTGAACTTACTTTTTATTTCTTCCTTTGATGTAAACGTAATTTTGCTACCCGGTATCGGACCACGCATCAGAATTAATGTTTACTTTTTTAATTTGATTTAGAATTCCGTGTTTGGGTATTTGAGTTGACTGCGAGATGTTGCCGACATATTTGAGGATTCCCAAGTATTATAAATGTGTTA
Source organism: Metellina segmentata (assembly GCA_947359465.1). NCBI lineage: Eukaryota > Metazoa > Arthropoda > Arachnida > Araneae > Tetragnathidae > Metellina > Metellina segmentata. The sequence continues at coordinate 110,361,211 of OX375883.1, forward strand.
TTTTTGTTAATAAATCATTATTGTCTTTGTCAATATCGTTGAAAAGTCTTTTGTCGCATTATTCTATTTCACAATAAATATAATCAGGAAGTCGAAATTCAACACGTTTGAAAAGATACGTACATGTTTTTTTTTTCAGAATTTAGCATTTTTTCAAGGATTGGAATTTTATTTTTGTTTGCATTATGTGTTCCGGTATATTACATGTTGCAGAAATATTATTTAGGAGTTAGATTTTAATGATATGTCTATTTCCTGCAAAATATCTCTAGACATGGGTAATTTTGTAGCGGTATATGTACATTTCGGCCAACTTTGCTTAAATATTTGATTGAATATGCAATGATTTAAAGAATTGTTTCACAAAAATGAATAAAATATACAAATCAAAACATGTTTAATTACGGTGTGTAAAAAAGTTTAAAAAGCACTATTACACACTGCCGAGCGCTAGCTGGCGCAGCCCGACTAGTACTAAGTATTTAACAATGCTTATAAGATTGAATATGCAAGACACACAAATCATAAAAGAGAGGACATGGTAAACTAAATCTAAATGATTAAAAGAACATGGTTACCACATACATGTGTAGTATGCATAAATAAATTTCTTGAAATATGAGAAACAGTAATTTTCCTATTGTAGTGAGTTTACAAGAAACATATTCAAACCCTCAGTACAAAATAACATTTCTATTGAAACGAAATTAACTACAGAATATATCATTGGAAAATGTTTCGCTGACTAAAAATTCAAGGTATGTTTTGTTCAAGTTTAAAAAAATCTTAGGCAGAAATGGAATGCTGACAATTTGAATTTATAGCACCAACCCAATGATAAAATATACATACTCCCAATTCATTAAAGCTTACTTTATTCTGTTTAATGTGAAAATAAATTTTAAAAAAAATTTGTAGATTTTACAAAAGATGATAAAAATTTTCAGGAAAATGAGGTTTGTATGGACAACTAAATTTTTGTTCGGTGGTTGGCTGGATTAAATATAATGAGCAGGGTGTAAAAAAATCAGATTTTTAAAATTTAAATTTCTGTAGGCTGCTTCTTTCTTCCTGCTGACATGTTAATGGCTGTATGTGTGAAAATGTATATTTCTACTCTTTAATCTATTGCACACCACAAAAATAAGCTAACTGACAAATACCTAAAAAAACACTAGTAGGAAGTAATTTAGACTCTTTCTCTTTAGTAAACTACCCTTTAGTTTATAATTTTGAATCAAACTGTGTTGCATACATACTTTTGAGTGTTAAAAAATGAGTGCTGTTAATCAGGAATGTTTTTACATTACTCTTCCTGGCATTTAGATTTATGATGTCATGTGTGTTTACATTACTGTTTCGAGTATATAGTATATTCTAATAGGTTACAACTGGCTGTTGCAATCTTTTATAATATGCATTAATTGACCCAGTTCTCTCTGAGCTTAGTGTAGCCATTAATGCTGAAATCACCATGAGTACAGAAACATTAAAGCGTTTTACAACTTCTATTTACTCGATTAATATTCGTAGGTAGAATAAACTCGCTCGGTGTATTTACTTAGTTATAAAAAATTTGTGATTTGTTGTGATTCAAATCAGTGAATTAAAAAAAATCATTTGATTAAAATCATGATTTAAATCTTGACACCCTGATAATGAGTAAATCGAAGATATATTTATTTACATTTCAATAACTAGAAACCCTCATCAGATATCAAATTTCGTGTTTTCCTTCAATCTCACATAAAGGCTTCAAAAGTAAAAAGATTTTAAAACAAATTATTCGTGTAACTTCATTTCATTTTGGTTTTTAATGCTCTGATTAAATTTAACACTTATATATAGTCTCAGTTTAAAGTAGATAGTTGTTTTGGAAAGAAAATAGTTTAATGTTAATTTATCTGAGTATTCACAATCGGTACAATATTTTTTAGAAATCGAGATTTACTTGTTTATTTTAATTTTGGTTTTGTTCGGAGTTAAAAGTTTCCTAAGTGATGTTAATTTCGCAATGTTCTCAAGTACCTACAAAAATGTCTCCCGTGGAAAAAGAAAAAAAAAAAACGGTTCTCAAAATTGGTTAAAGTAAACATAAGACGGTAGAAAAAAAACGCTCTTAAAAAATACTGAAATGGATCAAGAAAGCGCGCGAAAAGTAAACACGCCATCTAGTGTGCATAATCGAAAGCTGGATTTCTCGTTCCGACGCAAGCCCATACGCAAAACTGTAAACGACTATCCTCCGCGTATGCGTTAAGGCGGAGCATACGCAGTTGCACATACGCAGAATCGTAAACCAGCCTTTACCAACATATCAAAAGGGAACTAATCAACCGAAGTGGCGAATCATCACACCAGGAAATTCGGAAACTTTTAGCTGGCGAACAATTAGGAGACAGGAAGCCTACTGAATTGCTCCGCATCATGAAGCGACGTGCCGAATCGCATCAAGTGCCAGACGAGCTCATGCTCGAACTTTTTCAAACGCATCTGCCAACGCGAGTACAGTCCATTCTTGCAGCCATAACTCCTCTGACGATCGAGAAAGCAGTGGAAGTGGCCGACCGAGTACTGGAAGTGACGCCGATGCCGGTAAGTGCTTGCTCAGTTGCCTCAGTTTCCATGGAAGATCGATTATTTGCAGAAATTGAAAAATTAAATCTGCGCATAGATAACCTTTCTCGTGGCAGAAGCCGCAGTCATAATAAGCAACATCACGCGCCGGGTAATCGCATCAAATCGCGATCCAGCCAAAACCAACACGATCAATGTTGGTATCATTTTTAATTTGGCGAAAAAGCCCAAAAATGCACACCTCCCTGCAAATTTCAAAAAAACGACCGAGGCCTGGTGTAGAGGCGACTACCACCTTGCCCAAAAATTCTCATCGCCTATTCGTACGCGACAGACGTACTAATATACAGTATTTAATCGACACAGGTTCTGACGTTTCCATAATTCCCGCATCAAAATTACAAAGGAGAAATGGCTCGGAAATGACTCTTTCCGCAGCAAACACTTCCCCCATCCATGTATACACATCACAAACTCTCTCCTTAGATCTGGGTTTGAGACGCGTATTCACATGGACATTTTTAGTTGGAAATGTGTCCACTCCCATAATAGGCGCCGATTTTCTGTACAATTTTAACCTAGTGCCAAATTTAGTGCAGCATAAATTGAATGATGCACAAACAAACATAAACACTGACGGTATAATGCGCAACAGTAGCATCCATTCCATAAAAACAGTATCTGGTAATAGTGTATACCATAAATTGTTAATGGAATTTACAGAAATCACACGACCTCCACGCCCGGATCAGGAGATAAAACATTCAGTTGTTCATTACATCAACACGACTGGTCCGCCCGTAACGGCCAAAGCCCGCAGACTTGCACCTGACCGCTTACACATTGCTAAGGAGGAATTCAAAACAATGATCCAATTAGGCCACATGCGCCCCTCGCAAAGCAATTACGCATCTCCTTTGCACATGGTACCGAAAAAAGATAGCTCTGAATGGAGACCTGTTGGTGACTATCGAGCACTTAATGCTCAAACAATCAAAGACAATTACGGTGTACCAAATATTTTAGATTTTACATCGAACCTACATGGCACAAAAAATTTTTCGCACATAGATCTCATGAAAGCGTATCATCAAATCCCTGTAAATCCAGAGGATGTTCATAAAACTGCCATTATTACACCCTTTGGTTTATACGAAAGCTTACGTATGCAATTTGGTCTGTGTAACGCCGCATCTACTTTTCAACGATTTATCAATGAAGTAACACGAAACCTCCCTTTCGTTTATGCTTTTGTTGATGACATATTAGTGGCTTCTCGATCATCAGAAGAGCATATCGAACATCTACAGATTTTATTTGAACGAATACAACATTATGGCCTTACTTTAAAACCATCAAAATGCGTTTTTGGAGTCTCCTCCATTGATTTCTTAGGTTTTAAAGTTTCCGAATCGGGTATTGAGCCTCCGCCAGAACGTATAGAATGCATCAAAATTTTTCCAAAGCCAACCACTATCACACAATTAAGGCGTTTCCTTGGATTATTTAATTTCTACAGACGTTTTGTACCCAAAGCAGCTCATATATTAGCCCCTTTAAATAAATTCTTAGAAGGCGTCAAAAATAAAAAGAAATCTAAACTAATTACAGTAACCAAACTTAATGAGTTACTTCAATGGACTGATGTGGCAGAGCAATCATTACGGATGCTAAAAATGCCTTAGCAAGTGCAACTCTTCTGCAACATCCGATACCTGGAGCGAAGCTGAGTGTCTGGGTCGATGCAAGCGATTTAGCTGTTGGCGGTACTCTTATGCAACTGAATAAAGATGCCTGGGAGCCTATTTCATTTCTATCTGCCAAGCTTTCCAAAAGCCAACGGAACTGGTCCACGTATGCCAGAGAACTATTAGCAATATACACATCCGTCAAACGCTTCAGACATATGCTCGAAGGTCGTGATTTCATCATTTTCACCGATCAAAAGCCTTTGATTTACGCCTTCAAGCAGAAGCCAGACAAGTGTTCGCCAAGACAACTCCGTCATTTGGACTATATCTCTCAATTTTCAACAGATGTCCGCCATACAAAAGGCACTAACAACGTCGTCGCTGATGCATTATCTCGCATAGAAATTGACACTATCTCTTCTTCATTAAATTTTCAAGAATTTGCTTCAGCCCAAGCGAATGATTCAGAGTTAAAGGCGATTCTAACCAAAAACGACACTTCACTAATTTTTGAAAAGACTTATTTTCCAATCGCTAATTTGAAACTGTTGTGCGACATGTCCACCGGACAACCTCGACCATTTGTCCCACAATCATATCGAAAAATCATATTTAACCAACTTCATGGACTTTCCCATCCAGGAATCTTCGCAACTAATAAGTTGATAACTTCTCGATATGTTTGGCCAGCAATGAACAAATGGTTTAAAGAGCAGGTACAATGTTGTATTCCTTGCCAACGTTCTAAAGTCCATCGCCACACCAAGACTCCACTTGGTACATTCAATCTACCAGATGCTCGATTTTCCCATATACATCTGGATTTTATTGGACCACTGCCATCATCTGACGGCCAACGTTATTGCCTCACGATAACTGATCGTTTCACTCGCTGGCCTGAAGTAATCCCGACTACTGACATGACTGCCGAAACAGTTTGTCGAGCACTATTAAGTGGTTGGATTTCCAGATTCGGCTGTCCTACAACAATAGCAACAGATCAGGGCAGAAGTTTCGAATCAAATCTCTTTAGACAGCTAACTAAAGTGCTTGGAACCAACCACATCCATTCCGCAGCGTATAGACTCCAATCTAATGGGTTAATAGAACGTTTTCATCGTCACCTCAAAAGTGCTCTTAAATGCCATGAGCATACAAAATGGACCGAGGTACTACCAATTGTTTTGCTAGGATTGCGATCTGCAATAAAGAACGATATTAACGCTACGTGTGCAGAACTTGTATATGGAACAACACTTCGTTTACCATCTGACATTTTATTAAGTGAACAAGTTTCTGCAACAGCCTTTCCATCATACGTAGATCAACTTCGCACCTTGATGCAAACTTTAAATCCAATTGCAACATCAAAACATTGCAAGGATTCAATCTATGTTCATCCCTCATTGGAAACATGTTCTCATGTGTTTTTACGTGTGGACTGTCACAAACCTCCATTGTCTCAGCCTTATACTGGACCACATCCTGTTCTTGATCGTTCGAAAAAGAACTGTCGGATTATTGTGAATGGCAAAACAATTTCTGTCACGTTAGACAGAGTAAAACCTGCTCATATTCTGCGTGACGATAGCAACATTAACTTATCTTTGCCTTCTAAATCTACAGAGTCCAGGGAATCTGTTCAACCTCTCACAACAAGAAGTGGAAGAACCGTACATTTCCCCAAAAGGCTTATTGAATATATTTAATGTTATATTTGTACATATTAACGATTATCATTGTATATTTGTGTTTACTCATTCATTTTCAATTTTTTTTAACACATTCTATTGTTACGAAAATGTGCGTATTTTTCTTAAATTTGTGTTTTTTTATATTTTTAATGTATATAATCCTCTATTATGACTGTATATCGTTCCTCGGTATCCCTCTTTCACTGGGGGGATACTCTGTGGAGAGTACGAATTGAAATTCGTTGTTCTTGTCAGAAGCAGACGATTCACGTAATATCGCTCTCTTTCTCTCTCGGCGCAAGTTTGTAATGCGCATGCGCGAAGCATTGCGAACGGAGCGCGTATCAATATTCTTACTTCTTAACTTTTCCCTTTCGGTAGTTGTTCGTCTTGTGGAATAAATTATTGTGTTCTAATTTATGTTGTATTAATTGCACACCAACGAACACCACAATGGAATTATTCTCCAGAAATGAATTTTTCATATTTTGATGATCAATTTGTCATCTACTCTCAAAGAAAATTTCTGAGTATATACATTTCCGTTTACAAAAATTCAAATCAAATTGAAAACTTTCAAAGTTGTATTCCTCCCGTCAAAAGAAAAGGGATATATCGTGACCCCTTTCCCCCTCAAACAAAACTCTTTTTAGTAGGGAAGTACACTTTTTTCCCCTATCGTTTAATTATTCAATTCGCCTTTTGTTTCATGTGAGTGTGAAGTTTGTTTACATATCCCACACGAGTCAAGAGTACGAAAAGAAACAAAATTTTGAAAAGGCGGGAAAACGGAGGAAAATTTTATCTTACAAACCCCCCTTGCCCCTACTTATCACTAACTGAAACCCTTCTTCCTAATTTGTATACGACAAATTTTGGCAATTTATGGCAGATTCCAAATATATAACAGTCGCCAAAGAAGTTAATGCTGTAATTTTGCGCATGCGCAGTTTGCTAGCTCATAAGAGCCCGACTGGGTATATTAGCCAAATCATAAGTTGAGACGAGATTTATTTTTTATGGAGTTATTCTTGTTTTGATGAATTGAAATCCCACAAGTGTCTGACTTTCGTGCTTGTAAGCATTCAATTTTGCTATTTGTAATAAAATGTTTTTCAGCTTTTTCCAGACACAATTTCGGGCGTCATCCAGTCTTCTGTCATAGCATGTTTTACATGTGTTTCACGTATCTACATGTATGATTAATCAGACCTCTCTATTTACGTGGGTTCTGGTTTCAGTCGAGCCGTGGTTACAAAGTTTGAAAAGCAACATGTTAGCAACCGGAGGGAAACGAGTTCGAACCCAAGCAATGACTGTATGTACAAAGGGGGGCTGGTGTACGTTAAATCTATCTTGGACCCCAAACGCTGGCTTGTTGGGGAAGTTTTGAGAGGAAATGCCAGCTCAGGTGTGACCTCATCATCTAACTGTGGTACAAAATTACGTGTTCTCCTTGGATCTTTCCCTTCAGGGGGTGTATCCCATACCGTCACCAACAGTCCTTTGTGTTGCTTCAGTGTGGCACAATTAAATATACCAGTGCGACGTTAATCATTAATTACCAACCTCCTAGTTTCAGTTGTTCAACGCAAAATATATTTTAGGATGTTGAAATTTTTTTTTTGTCCCGTTCTTTCCAATCAATCACCCTGCACGTTCTTTGATTTTTTTTATTTGCTTCAGCTTTTGATTTAATTGCTTTACTGCTAAAAATGAACATTGTGCCTCTTGTTGTAACACCATCCTCTTGTTGTAACAGAACTTTCATCTCGTAGCATAAACAAATTGTTAAAATTCTGCACCCACACCAAACACTATTATATTTTTACTGATCAGACAAAAGAAAAGTTTGATTTTTAATAGTGTAGTAATTGCCTACCTTTTTTGCTCTAAAATGGTGTAAAAAAAATGTTTAACAATTTATAAATTCTACTTTGTAATAAAAAAATTTTAATATTGTTGATTGAAAAATAATAATGTTTTGCAGTTATTTGTGAGGATTTATTTTTGGTACTTAAACCTTTAAAATAAATATTAATTTAATTGCTTTGTTGTGGAAGGTTGAAAAGTGTTGTGCCAGCTCAAGGTGTAGTTCTTGTCATCTTACTGTGGATGAATATAGCCCATTATGTTTCTCCAGTGCAACGTTAATTAATTACCATAACAACCACCTGAGTGGTTCAAAGATATGAGGCATCCTTGTATCTTTCCCTTCAGGATTGTTCTCTGACCTTCACCAATAGCCTGCTGTGTTGCTCCAGTGCAACATTAATTTTCTATCTAACTTAATTTGAACCTTTTCACTATCCCTCTGGGACATCACTGTTGAAAATAACTTATTTTGAGGGATGGATGGAGTTCTGGCTAATATATATGCACAGGTGTATGATACAGAACTCAAATTATCCAGATCAATTGGGACCAGAACCCATCCCGATAGTTTGATAATTCACAATAAAAAGGTTTTTCTTAATAAAAACTAATTTTGCTTTAGTATGTAGTTTAATGTCTATGAAATTCAGTACTCTTTAGAGTCACCCCCATTGTATAAATCATAATGACTATGAAAACAGTTTTTTTTACATTTTGTACTCGTACTGTAAAGGATCATTGCTTGAACATATTGGCCATAGTTGTTTTGCTGCTGTTATTCGTTTTTGTACAGCGAGTCGCTATTGATGATCACACTCAGGCTGCCGATCCATCCATCCATTCTAGTGTGGTGTCAAGGCACTCAAACAATGACTGACCTGCATCTGGCTGAGTAGCAATTTCGTTGTCATCTTCTGTGTCATCAATGAGTTCATCGTCATTTCGAATCCAGGGTTTTAAGAATCGGACACCAGCCACTAACCTACTTCCTTTGCACTGCACTCGGAACATCCAGGAATTTTCTTTTTGATGTTTCTTATCTCCTGAACTGACACTTCGTCCTCTTTGTTTTTATCATTCACTGATAACAAACTTTTAAAACACAGATTTTGCTGTTTTAATTTTTTTCTCAAAGTGATCTGGATAACTGGAGTTTGGATAATTGGAGTTATATTGTCAAAATGTATTGCAGTCAAATACGTTTTGGAAGCATGAGACATATAATGGTGTCTGGCAACGTCCTATCCATTGGTTAGAAATTCTTGACATCTCCCTTTCTTAAAAACCATGGAGTGGAAATGGTTTTTAAGATGGGGAGAATATAAAAGGCATATATAGTCCAGTTGTAACAAGAAGGCCGTTGAGTCGTGGTTTTGGATAAGTTTATTCTTTAAATAAGGTGATAAGTTGGAACGTAAAAGCATTTGCTTAACTGGAGTCTTTAGTATGGATTCTGGTTTGAAATTTATCGTTCTGTGCTGTAAGCAATAACAGGATAATGAATGGGCAGGGTGTAAACAACCCACAAAGATTGGCAGCTTACTTTTGCGTATTACAACCCTCCTAACACCCTTTCACACCTGTTTAAAAGTTGACTGACCCAAGGTTGACAGCCTTATGGCCAATCCTAAAACCCAGTCTAGTATTGAACTTAATGACCAAGTGTTAATGTGTACTATTAAAATTGATCCAAATCACCACTAGGAATGTGCTATCTGCCAATTATTTTTTGACATTCTGACTATTTAGTAAATAGTGAACTGTTTTAGGATTGCAGGAAGAGCATTTTAAGTTTTCACATTGAAGCTGTTGTCAACAAATGAATTCTGCTTCACAGTAGTAGCTTTGATCCTACAGGGTTTACAATATATTGTTTCCTGTATGACCTTTGTTTGGAATTGACCCTCATGCATCAAGTGTTGTGCGACTACATTCTTGATCGACTAAATTTGGTTTTTGGAGAGATATCTGCCACGACTTTCATGTTAATATTTTGTAAATTCATTAACTGTGTAAAAATGAACAAGAAGAGCCAAACAACGAAGAAAATGGCTAAACAAAGATCAGGTATATTAGAGCCTGTTGAGAAATTACTTTTGATCTTAACAGAAAAATAGTGCTGACAATAATGTATTGAAGGCAATGATTTGCGAAAAGACAAAAATGATGCATGCCAATCTTTAGAAAAACAAGGCAAGAAAATGAAGTGTTTAAAGCCAGCAATGGCTGGTTTGTAAGAGGACTGTAATTCAATTGTTGTGAGTCATGGAGACCATTGTCTCTACTGATCTACCAATCTGAAAACCTGAGGGCCTTTAAGAAACATAACATTCAGAAACTCAGTTACCTGTGATGTGGAGGTCAAATAGCAAGACTTGGGTAACCAGAGAATATTTTTTATCAAGTGCTTTAATGTTATATTTGGGTCAAGTGTAAAAAGTTATTTAGAGAAGAAAAACCTGCCACTGAAGGCCCTCCTCATAGTGGACAATGCTTCAGCTCACCCTCAAAGCTTGCAGGATTGTGTGTTAGTTTGACTTCATCACTGTAAAGTTAAATTATTTTATACAATCCCATCAATGTAAATTGGGATTTTTTTTATGGGAATGGATAGATCATTTTCTCTTTATTTCTTATGGGAAAATTTCGTTTGGTATGTCCAAGGATCTGGAACGTATTAAGGACGTATACTGAGGTACTACTGTATTTAATTTTAGTGTTTTGCTGTACTTTATTCAAGAATAGTTACTAGACAGATCTATATATGTATATGCTGATCTTACTTTTTTATACCAAATATTTATTTCTTAATTGCTTCAAGTATAAAAGTAATGCAACTATTTAACTTAAGATAAGCATTGAGAGAGATATCTCATCTTAATTTTATTAAAACAACAATGTTATCTTTCATTCAATTTTCAAATTAGAGATAGACACTTGTACACACATCTTTATCATAAGTCTACAATATCACTTAAGTATTTTAAAATTGGTTCTTAATCCTCAAAATATAAAGAGGTAATTTATAAGAAATATTTAAGAGAAATTGTGATTAAAAAATAGTAGAATTAAAATTGTACCAAAATTTTGAATGCTTCTACCTGGATATCTTTTTTTTGCACAAGAGTACACATTTGTTCACATTGTGTATATATTTAAAGTAAATATAATTGATGACATTACAAAGTTTAATTTTTTTTTTTTTTTACTTGAAGGTAAACTAGTGCCAGTATTGTCCTTTTGATGTTTGAAGTGGATTTACTTTTTTAGTTTCTATTTTATTTAATATTTTTTTATTTGTAAAAAACTGATGGTTTGTTTCCTAATTTCAGTTCTCTGATAACATTATTTGGTCTCTTTTAATGGAAATGAAACAAGGCCATCAGGACACCATCACAGAAAAGAAGGTATTGAAGTGTGAAATTTACAATAAAACATTTCCATGTAAGTCAAATTTGAATAGACATAACCAATCACTGTGTGGAGAACATTCTTTTATCTATATAACATACCTTTCCTTGAAACCTACTCAAACCAGTTGCAGATCTGTATAAAATCTTATTGGTTCATTATTGTACCTTGAGTATTGCAGCAGACAAATCGTCAATAATGGTTATCAATGTGACCAGTGTGGAAAACGGTTTACGCAAAAGCAACTACTAAAACATCATGGACTTCACACTCAAGGGATCCCAGTCCAATGTGCTACGTGCTGTGAAAAAGAACAGGCAGGTGCACAGTGGTGAGAAATCTCATGAGTGTGAGGTGTGCAAGAAAACATTTCCAGAAAGGAGTGCTTTAATAAAACACAGAAGTGTCTACACAGGAGAGGACCCATATGAATGTGAAGTGTGCAAGGAAACGTTTTCCGAAAGGAGTGCTTTAATTAAGCATAGACACATGCACACTGATGAGAAACCGTTGGAATGTGAAGTGTGCAAGAAAACCTTTTCGCATGACTGTAATTTAAGAACACACTTGCGTGTCCACTCGGGTGAAAAACCTTTCATTTGTGAAACGTGTAACAAAGGATTTTCTCAGTTTTCACACTTACAAAGACATATACTTATTCACACTGAAGAGAAGCCCTATGAGTGTGAATTATGCATGAAACTCTTTTCACGGAGTTGCTCTTTACGAAAACATAGACTAACCCACACTGAAGAGAAGCCGTATGAGTGTGAAGTATGCTTGAAACGCTTTTCACAAAATTCACATTTACGAACACATAGACGTATGCACACTAAAGAAAAGCCATATATGTGTGAGGTGTGCATGAAAGGGTTTGCACAAAGTTCTAACTTACAAAGACATAGAAGTGTCCACACTGGAGAGAAGCTGCACGAGTGTGATGTGTGCAACAAAAAATATTCCGATAGGAGTACTTTAGTAAAACATAAACGTCTCCACACAGTTGAGAAGCCTTACAAGTGTATTTTGCAAGGAAATGTTTTCAGATAGGAATCTAGTATTATAAAAGGAAGTGTTTGTTTGTTTCTTGCACTCAAAGTCCTGACGAATCTATGGCACTTACAGTAATGGGATTTGGCACGCAGGTAGTCCGAATTTTTTGCAATTTTGGGGTCACAGATAATTTTAAAATTTAATCTATTACATTTTAAAATTAATTTAATGAAATTTAATTATTATTGTTTTTTTTTGGAATGGCAACAGCATAAAGATATTTTTCAGATTCTAAATTAATTTTTTCCGTTTTCATTTTGCGCGGAGGAATGCTTTTACAGCAGACGATAAAAAAAAGAAAGTTTTAACTTTAGTTATGTAGTTCTTATTTCTATCTCCTAGACGGTTAAAAATAGAGTAAAAATTTTGCATTTTCGAAAAAATCACATTAGATCGATACCTAAATATATGATTTTCTTTAAATGAATAATTTTAAAATTGAATATATCTTATATTTTTGCAAGAGTTTATGATGTCACGTCAACTTTTGCTTTCCAAAAATAAACAGATTTTTTTTAAACACAAAGAGCAGGAAATGCTGATTACATTTCCAGCTCTTCACGACTGGCGTTTAGTTTTTTTTCGTAAAATCGGAATCGTTACAGATAGATTGAAAATTTCAACGGATTTGAAATCCACGGTAAATTTTACACCAGATTAATACTTTACATCACGACGTTTCACGTGGTGTAAGCAAACCAGCAGCATGGGCTAGTCATGCAATGGCTATTACTTAAATAAAACAGATGTGTTCCAGCAGGAGAGAAGCTGTGTGAATGAATTGTGCAAGAATTTCAAAAAACCGTAATGTAGTAAAACATGTCAACACAAGGTGGGTTAACTGATTCTGTGGATTTCCTCAAAATGGGGCCTCATCAGAGAGGGAGTTGGGAATAGCATATTTATTAGTGAATAATTTTTATCTCTGAATCGTTAATTAACATTTTTAATACATGCAAAGCATAGATTAGTTTTTTAAAATGTCCTTTTCCTGATTTGTTATGCTTAAAAGTACTAAGGATTTTGAATCTCAAGTCAGTTAGTAATTAGAAAAGTAAAATTTAACTGCTTCATAAGCATAAGACAGTGTGATAGAGGTTACATATCCTATTGAGGTCATCAATTGTTTATAGTTTACAAATCCTTTTGAGAATTGTAGAAAGTTATTTATTTTGTTCTGTATAAAAAATAAAGTATAATTTTACTTTTGCTACTCCTTTTTATACATATCTTTGTTTTATAAAAACTGAATGTTTCCCATTTTTCATCTCCAGCCACATCATTCTTGTTCAAAAATATCTTTACATATATATTTGACGTTTCTACCTAAAATATTTTTGTGAACTCGAGGCATTTTGAGTTTTACTATCTTGATTGAAAGTTTACAAAACTAATCAAAGAAAATTAGTGTTTACGACTTCTATAGTTTTATGCAGGCAGTTAATGATGGAATACCCCACTATCTATGATGGGGTTTCCATCTGAAAAAAGTTATTTTCGAAAGTCTTATAAAAAATTTGGTTTTATTTTCCAATTCTCAGTATCTGAGAAATATTTGAAGAGTACCAAAATTTCGTTGATGTACTTTATTACAAATAAGGTACACGACAAAGGCAATCAAAATCAATTGATATATTTTCGTCTAAATTATAACTTTTCTATGTCGATTTTCTTCATTTTCATTTATTCCCACTATTTTGTGTATTGCTAATGGATTTAACATTTGAATTTTACTGTAAGACTATAATTTATAGTATGTTGTACGCTGCATTTTTAATAAATTAAGCTAATGATGGTTTAGTATGCTGTTATTTAGAAACAAATTTGTATTACTATTCTAAGAAGTGAACTATTATTATTTTTATTCTTGTTTATCACATGCTAATTTTATACTGCCGTGAAAAAAAATGTTTATCCTTTACAAAAGGGTGTCTGAAATTGTTTTGGAATTTCCTGAAATGGAAAAACTTTTCAAGAACATGAATTTGCTTATGTAATAGAGTAGCTGAGATTATATTTAGTTTTTTCATAAGGGGGGAGCATAGAAGCTTTTAGCCAATAAAATATATGCGTTTCAAGGGTTTAATTTACCCGAATAACTTTTTTTTGTTGTAAATTTAAATAGTCAGAAGAAACCACTTAAAAAATGACATAGTATGTTTTGTCTTTTCTGGCAGTGAAGTATGTTCTGAAAACATGTTCTCTTATTTCTGATCAGATGAAACTAATAACTTTTTTTACATTATATCAAACAATTGAATCATTTGATTAATATTTATCCATATCTAAGCTGAGATGTCAGATTACTAGCTCTTTCTGTTGATGATCATTCTAATATCTCAAGTCAATACTGTGTTTTTTAATGCAAACTGAACCCCCTATGATGGCTATTTTCAACTTTAGAATGCAATATGTTGGAAAGAGACATGAAGACTGTGTGGGCACTTGGGAGGCCCTTTTACATACGACTTGGAAACTTGTTAACTCCTCTGTTAAAAAATCCACATTTGGGGTCCTATTTCTTGGGGGAACATTTTCTTATGATCTTTGGATGCACACAGGTAGTCAGAAGCAATTTTTGGGTCACTGCGAATTTTAAAATTCAATCTAGAACATTTTTAAATGCATTTAATGAAATTTAATTATTATTGTTTTCTTTGGAATGTCAACAGCATGAAAATATTTTTCAGATTCTAAATTTATTTTTTCCGTTTTCATTTTGCACAGAGGAATGATTTTCCAGCAGACGGTAAATAAGAAAGTTTCAGCTTTGGTTATGTAGTTCTTTTTCTATCTGCTAGACCAGGGGTGGCCAAACTTGGCGCATTGGATGTTTACAAGTGGTGCATTGCATCCTTGCACCTACTTATTCTTTTGAAAAGTAGTCTTCATAACTGAATTCATCTTCATATTTTCAACACCAGAGTACTCTTACTTCAATTCGTACAACCTTTTTACTCATCAGTTCGTCGCAATTTTTTGACAGTTTACAATTGATATTCTGTGTGATACGACGTACATACTTGTGATCTGTTTGTTCATATTAAAAATTTTTTGTACTTTTAATATTTTTTTTTACATTTCTGTTATGTATGACTGTGCAAAAAAAATGAGCAAAAGTTGCGCAAAAAGTGAGAGAAGGCGTGAATTTAATGAACGGTAGGAAAATGAGTTGTTATTTATATTTATAGCAAGTCCATCAGGAAAACCGTTTTGCAATTTTTTGTTTGTGAAACTACTTTTTCACATAATAGAAGACATGATCTTAATAAACACTTTAAAATACAGCATCAGGATAACATAGAAGGAAAAATTAAGCTTTCTCTTGGGTCGGAGTTACGTAAAGAATATGTGATTCTATTTTGTAATGCGAATCCATATAAACATTAAATAAAATAAAATCACAATTTCAATCAGCATACTTTGTGTAAGAGAAAAACCATTGGAGTCATCCTTTGAGAAATTTGGAACTAAGAGGTTAAAAGAGATCATCTGTGTCCTTTATAAGATCTCAGATTCACACACAAGTGAATGGTCCGAAAACAATGCTTCCGTCGACTTGTGGTATAATTAGCAGATTTAGGCAAAAGTGATCTGTTAACTTATATTGCAAATTCATAATTCATTAGAACTAACTTGATATTTAAGGCCCGGTGCACACATCCGGTTTTTCAACGAGCGGCAACGCAAGTGCGGTCTGAGATACATTAGATCCAATGGAGTAGTGCACACATGCCTGCGGCGATGCGCGTCCAACTTGCGTGCAATTTGTACCGCATTTCTCCACGGTGCCGCAGCTCACCGCACACTCATCTCCGGTCTGAAGTACCTTGTTTTCATAAATAAATGGAATATAAATAATTATTAATAAATGATTGTATCCAGTAACGTCTATTTTGTTTAAAAATATACTTTTTTGAAACCTAGTAAGCGAAAGAAGCACGTTTTATTCGATAGAATATTTGTCGCAAGTGGCGCGAAATGAGTACTTGCGTCATTTCACGATCATATGTGCATAGTTGGGCTTCAATACCGCAGCGGCGCCGCACGTTGGAAAACCGGATGTGTGCACCGGGTGTAAAAGACGTTATCTAACACCAATAATTGGTAGCTACTTAAATGGTTAATATTATCTGTTTAGTAACTAACTCAGCTGTGTAGTAATTTAAGAAAATCTAGGTATATGGGTAGTTGAATTAACATCTCACTGGAGCAACACAACAACCTATTGGCAGTGGTCTGGGGTCAGTTCCAAGGGAAAGATTCGAGGACAACATCTCGTCATTTTTAACCACTCGAATTACAAGGTTGACACACTTTTTACGTGCACCAGCCACCACGTACAAGACAATCTTTAGTGGGATCTGTTTTCGATCTCGCAACCCTCCGGTTACTGATCCAGTACTCTGCCAACCGAGCTACCGCAGCCCTGAGAAATTTTAATAAAATCAACTTTACATTTTTCAAATATTTTCACAAATTTCTATCTTTAAAATTTAATTTAAAAATTTTTGTAACTTGGCATTGTTAAAGTAACTCCAACTTTCTGTGGTGGTTCAAAGATACGAGGTGTTGTCCTCGGATCTCTTCCTTAAGGGATTTATCCCGGACCGTCGTCAATAGCCCGTTGTGTTGCTCTAGTACGACGTTAATTACAAATTATTAGTTACCGACTTTCTGTGAATAGTTTTAGCTGCATTAAGAAATATGTTTATTCCTTTACTCTAATGCCGACCAACCGGTATAGTGGTTAAGGTGTTAGCATCTAGATCGGAAGGTTCCTGGTTTGAATCCGCGTCAGTGTATGGATGTTTGTAAGCGTATGGTGTAGAGGCGGCTGGTGCACCTTCAATCTGTCGTGTCCGAAAGTCGTCACGTTGGGTGGGTGTGGAAGTTTGGAGAGTGGGGTGCCAGCTCAGGTGTTGCTTCGTCATCTGACCGTGGTTCAAAATGACGAGGTGTTGTCCTCGTATCTTTCCCTTAAGGGACTGATCCCGGACCGTCGTCAATAGCCCGTTGTGTTGCTCTAGTATGACGTTAACTAAAATTACCATTGCCTTAAACCAGAAGGGGAGATTTGGGGGCCCCAAGTCCACCTGTGCAAGGCAGTTAATTTCTTCGAATGCGTGTTACAAAAATGAGGTTTTTTGAGTAGGTAGTTATAGTCGCGATAGAGTAATGTAGGACTATTGGCGATGGTCCGGAATCTATCCTGAATAAAAATATCCATGGATGTGTAATTTTGAACCACGGTCAGATGACGAGATCAACACCTGAGCTGGCACTCTTCGCTTTACCCAGGATGCAGTAAAACGTGCCTTGTCTGTATGTCCACTGTTTGATATTGTCTGGTGGAGGCATGGTCAAATATGGCCTTTCGTAATAAAATTCACCGTATTCAGGAAGATCGAGGTGACACCGTTGGTAATCGTATAAATTTAATTAAAGTCGTTATAGAGCAACACAACGTACTATTAACTACGGTCCTGTATCAATCGTCTAAGGGGACAGATCCGAGGACACCACCACGTAATTGTGAACCACAGTCAGATGACTAGGTAACACCCCAGCTGGCACCCAACTCTACAGACAACACTCCCACCCAGCGTGAAGACTTTCGGCCACGACAGATTGAAGGTGCACCAGCCGCCTCTACACCATGCGCTTACACTGACATCCATGCACTGACCCGGATTCGAACCGGATCCGATCTAGTAGCTAACACCTTACTCACCAGACCGATGGGTCGAATTTGCAACCGGAAGGTTGCGAGTTCGAATCCCACAAATACCGTCGTGTACAAAGGGGCGACGTTCAATTTGTCGTGGCCGAAAGTTCTCACGTTGGGTTGGCGTGGAAGTTTGGAGAGTGGGGTGCCAGCTCAGGTGTTACCTAGTTAATAGCCCGTTTTGTTGCTCTGTTATGACGTTAATTAAAATACCAAGCCCAGGTCAATTCTCATTTGATACAATAGGAACGAAGTGTTTTCTTGCTGCAATTCTTTAACTAGTTTTTTGCAGAGCCGACCAACCGGTT
This sequence comes from Metellina segmentata, assembly GCA_947359465.1. NCBI lineage: Eukaryota > Metazoa > Arthropoda > Arachnida > Araneae > Tetragnathidae > Metellina > Metellina segmentata. The sequence goes on from OX375883.1 coordinate 110,379,548, forward strand.
AAGGTGTTAGCCTCTGGATCGGAAGGTTCCTGGTTCGAATCTGGGGCAGGGCATGCATGTTTGTAAGCGTATGATGTAGAGGCGGCTGGTGCACCTTAAATCTGTCGTGGCCGAAAGTCCTAACGTTGGGTTGGCGTGGAAGTTTGGAGAATGGGGTGCCAGTTCAGGTGTTGCCTCGTCATCTGACAGTTGTTCAAATTGACGTGGTGTGGATCCCTTGGATCTTTCCCTTAGGGAATAGATCCCGGACCGCCGTCAATGCCAGTTGTGTTGCCATGGAATGACATTAATTAAAAATTACGATTTCACCCGAGTTTTTACCTTTAGACTACTGTTGGTACAGCAGTTGTAACATGATCGCACCAAGAAAGAATTTAGACTAAGTGGGTTCGTAGACGATCAATATTATTGAAGCAACCAATTGATTGTGTTGGATATGAAATATGTGGAAGATTTTACACCAGATACCTTAAATCGAAATTTCTGTTAATAAATAATATTTCAATTAAAACTTTTATATTTTCGCAATACAAATTTAAGTAAGACGAATGTAAGTCAGGGTTCAACTTTGTGTATAAATATTATTTAATTGGGATCAAGGACTCACAAATACACTTGTTAAAAAGAAAATTATTTAATAAAATTGCAGGGTTTTTTTATACATATTAATACGAAATATTAAAAAAATTACTGAGTTACTAAAAAGTTATTTCGATAATTTCATAAAATCTAACAAATTCGTCTGACACGCAATGCCTTCGTGCAAGTTAATGATTTGTATTGCTTGCTTTGTATCTACAACGCGTTCTTTGTTTTAGTATACGTTTTCTAAACTTTTTAAGCCTCCCCTTTCAATTTAGCTGAGACCTTACGTCATCTGATCGGGCCGCGTAGGTGGTCTTCGATAGCCGTCCCGTTGGTTTTGAGTGCAGGTGATTTTTAACTGATTCCCTGAAAAATCTGGGATTCAAATCTCTACTGTAATAAAGCGTACTAGGGTATCCGCCCCCTGCTCGCTTACCCCGGGAGGATTTCTTCGCAATCCTCATTGGTTCGCTGCGCGAACCTATGCTCGCTTCGCTCGCATCAATGAAGACATGTGTCCTAGCAGAAGGGATTGTTTACAAAATATGATATTCCAAAAAAGTATTTTTCAAACCTAAATATTTTTGCTATTTTTCAGAAAAGATATATACAGTACCGATAAAATCTGAATTCAAATAAAAACTTTGAGAAAATTTTGACTCGAAATGTGACGGCTGATTTGGAAATTGAAACCCAGCATGTTGTTTGAGTGTATATTTACCCCTGCACTCGAGCCACCCACGCATTTTCATTGAGTTAGTTGTCGAAAGTTGTAGTGCAAGCGTCTTGTTGAACTATAATTGTTGGCCCTGAAAAGGACCTTTTTTTAAATGGCCCTGAAAAGATCCTCCGCTTTCTTTGATTTCTATTATTAACTGCAACAGCTCGATTAAAATTCATTTTTTTTTCCAATAAAATTTCATCCTATAACGCTATATCACGTTGGGTTGGCGTGGAAGTTTGGAGAGTGGGGTGCCAGCTCAAGTGTTGCTTCGTCATCTGACCGTGGTTCAAAATTACGAGGTGTTGTCCTCGAATCTTTCCCTTAAGGGACTGATTCCGGACCGTCGTCAATAGCCCGTTGTGTTGCTCTAGTACGACGTTAACTAAAATTACCATTACCGATAACGCTATAAATTCAATTCAAGCGCGAGGCTTCGTGAAAAACAAATAATCGTACAATGTTGCCAAAACGCGATAACAAATAACGTCTTTTTTGCGTGCCGCGTAAGAGAATTATATATATAGATATTTCAACTAGTTACTACCGTCCCAGCCTAAGTCATTCGGTGTATCGCCCCGTAATTTTGAACCATGGTCAGATGACGAGGCAACATCTGAGCTGGCACCCCACTCTCCAAACTTCCACACCAACCCAACGTGATGACTTTCGGCCACGACAGATTAAGGTGAACCAGCCGCCTCTACGCCATACGCTTACAAACATCCATGCCCTAACCCGGATTCGAAACAGGAACCATCCGATCTAGAGGCTAACATAATAAATCGTATATATAGGTTTTTTTTTTTTGTAAAATAAACGCAAGTTAACTGCCCTGGTGCAGAATTATATTCATAGTTCTGTAACATAACTCCAAGCAATTGCAATTGTTCTGCAGACATTTTGTCCGAATATTGAAAACTGCAGTGCAATCAAAAACAGACGTAAAACACAATTATCGGCTAAATATGTTATTACATATTTGTAACAAAACACACACACACATTAAAATTAATTAACTTACTTTATTTAAAACGAAGGCATACTTTCAGAATTTGCAATTCTGTCGATAACTTTTGAAGTTAAATCTGTCATTGATATAGAAGATGTGTTATTTATAAAGTGTTTGTGGTAATTTGGGTGGTTGTTCCGTAGCTAGAAAAGAGAAGGAAAAAAAGTGTGGCAAGGTGTGCGCTTTGCACTGCAGAATATCGTAACTTAGGATTTAAAAAAAAAATGGCCAAAATTTTGATAAAATTACGGGAAAATTATTCTGCAAAGTCTTAGTTTGTTCTGCTAGGTTCGTCGCAGTTTTAAGCACTTTCTGCTCCCGGAGGAGTTTATGAAGCTTTTAATTACTTTGTATCATGATTATCCTGAGTTATAAAAAGTTAAGTCAAGTAAATATTTAAACAAAAACATAAAAAGTATTGATTTGCAAAAACAAAGTTCATGGGTTAAAACAATACAAATCGGATATTACTGAGGAAAAATAAAAACAGAAAATTAATATTCTGCGTACGATTCAATGTCTCGCAAAAAGTTTGGTAAATGTTTGTGAGCAAAGCGGCTTGCTCAGTTTATACCACTCTTTGGGTCAGCGTCTTTTCCTTTTCTTTTCTTTCGATTGCAGATAGCCAAATTGAAGGCAAGAAGGCCCAAATCTGAATTTGAAACCATTCTGTAACTCAAAAATTAGACACGTCGCGTCTCTTCGAAAAACATTGACCGAATGAGATTGATGGGTTGATTGAAGTAATATTGAAACACCTATCAATTAACCGTCAATCACATTAACAATAATATTGTTCGTCTAGGGAGCCCTTAAAGACGTTTCAGCAGTTATACCTCGAAAGTTATAAGAATCGCGCCATGAAAGAATCGCGTTTGTTATATTTATAGCCGTAAGAAAAAGGTGAAGAGAACGAGACAGAAGGCAGGTATTTGGAGGAGAAATTTGGTTTTGAACGCTACCTCAACGTAAAGGACTATCTATTGGTTTCGGCAATTTATGGCAGATTCAAAATATAAAACAATCGCCATTATAGGACCTCCTGCAATTTTGCGCATGCGCAGTTTGCTAGCTCGTAGGAACCCGACTGGGCATATTAACTAGTGATGGGCAGAATCGAGTACTTTTGAGTATCGAGTACTTAGTAATCGAGTACTTTCAAGTATCGAGTACTATTCGAATACACGAAAAAAACGATTAATCGATATAAGAATCTGAGAATTACGATATATGGCTTTTATTTATAAAAAAACTTAATATGTCACGTGTTACTTGGTATAGTGGTTAGAAGCACGGATTTGGAGTAACACGGAACGCGGTTCGAATCCAGATCTAGGACTGTGCTACCTTAAACAAAAAATAATAAAAATCAAATTAGTTTGATTTTTTTTTGCTTTGTAAAAGGATTGGGTTTTTTCTCTCACAAAACTCTGAATGTTTTCTAAATTAAATGTTTGAACATTTTTTTTTCTTCCGATTTATTAATATAAATTTTTAAAAATTTTGTTTAAATGAAAATTACTATTATTTCTCTTTTTGAACTTGTTAAAAAACAACTGTATTTTGCAAAACCAAAATACAATTTACAAATTGCCGAATTTTTTAATTTTTATTTCGATTTTACAAATCATTTTTTAATTTAAGTTTTTGCATTTTATGGATTTGGTTTTCTACTATAATTTGAGGAAATAATCACTCAACAGGAAACAAGACAAACTTTTATTTTGAAGGGAACCCCAAATATAAGAACAAAAATTCTTTTTCTACAAAACTCTAAAAATATTTTAAAAGATGTAAGAGTGTTAATTTTAATACCAGGATCTGAAACTTTAAAAATATTTCTGTAAACTTAGCCCTTATTTCGATTCTTAATTTTTTTTTCAATATGGTATATTCACATTTAATAAGATTAAAATCTGCTTGTTGAAGTTCAGACAATTAAATTAATACATATTACACTTGCACTGAACTAGTAAAAATTTGTAATTCCAATATTTAGGTAGTAATATTAATAACGATATACATATTAAATTTTTATCATGTCAGGATTTTTGCTTCACATACTGAGCAATATAGGGCTCTTACAATGACAAAATAGGAGGACATTTATCATCGTTTCATAACTTATTTCATAGTTCAGAAACCTGTTCGGTGAGACGTTGAAAATTCAATTAAAATAGTACTTTATTTCTAGTCCTCGTCTACAAGTTCTCATAATGGCTTTATTTTTATTCCGTGCTTTCTTTGAATATTATTTCAAATCAGTCACAGTAATACTCCCAAGTGCTGTGTTCGCATTAAACGTCAGGGTGGTCATGTTCGATGAGATTTGTTTCATTAGCAAAACTGACCGTATCTTGATGCACGATATATCTCATAACTAGAGGAAAACTGACCCAATCTTCATCTTGTAATCAGATATTTTTTGTACTTGATGTTTTTCGTTGCAACCACTAGGGTGGTTAAACTGAATTCTTATTAAATTTGAAATTTTTAGAAACTTTAAAGCTTATTATTGTGAACTTAATGTTTCTTAACTATATTAATTTCAAATTTTTAAAATATCATTTGGTGTTAAATTTTGAGTAAATATTTTTATTCCAATCAATTGAATAAAAACACCCAAGCTTGTAAAATCTATATATTTTAATTGGATTTGCTTAAGTGTAAAGAACCATAAATTAGTATTTTTTTGTTAAACCCACAGATCTTAAGAACATGTCATCCACGGCTGAGTGTCAGTACAATAACTAACTAATTAATGTAAATGCCGAGAATGGAACAAGTATTGTTCAGGGGCTGTTTCTTCTGGTGTCTAATTTCTCTCTCTTCCAAGGAAAGCACTTTGGACACAATTGTCTTGTTTGAGAATTTTTCTGCTACTAACAATACTCACTAATGTTACATAACAGGGCACCGTTTATAGGCAACGCCATCTACATTTTTAATAAGTATATTTCAGACTGAATACACCAATTTGATGTTTTAAAAGCTATTACAATTATATTCTGTAACTTAAAACATGTCCTAAAATGAACGATTCCATTTCCACATCACCCATGGGGTAGGAATCATGATGCACTTTTTTTATAGAGGTATCGCCAAGAGCTCTAATCCTCTTTAGCAGAGGTTCTCACCTCTAAATTTAATAACCAGTTTACGATGTAAACTGATTTTTCCTGTAGGAACCCTAGATATAGAATGCATGAAAAACTAAATTTAAAATTAGGAAAACTGCAAACATTTAAATTACTTTACAAACTTTAAGGAGGGAAAACACAAGAAAGATCAAGCTGGAGAGGAAAACCACTGCTCTTCTTCAGATTCCAAATGCCTAAAAGAAAAGAGAAAGCAAACATAAAAACATGTGTGCCGAACTTAGCCACCACTAAAAAAATTAACTTAAGTTTACTAGTATATATAACTAGCAGTGTAACTCTTCTTTACTTTTGGTAGATACACGCTGCTAAACATATAATGTTTAAGAACAGTTCACTATCGGCAATCTTCAAGCAATTTAATGACTGATTGTCAGGACGTAAATGAAACCATGTATCTTCTTGGCCTCGATGGTGGACACATCTAATCTCGCTTCTAATTTAAGAGCCTAAGTTGTGTCTAAGATTCAAGTGAGACGAGAATTAACCATCTTTTCAAAAAGTTAGCACATGCAGCTGGTGAGTGTGATTGGCTTATTGTTATATGCATTTGTTGGATCTTTACAGGTTTTTGAAAAGGTATAAAAAAGGAGTGTATCCAAGCCAAAGGGAAGACATGTTCCTCCAATATGTGATGATACAGATGTAATATGTTATAAAGTGAGTGACAGAGGAAAGATGTATCATTAGATATACAATGCCATCAGGACAGGCACAGTTTTTCTGGTCCTTTTTAAAGCATCACATCAATCCTTTTTCTCTGAATTGAGTTATACGAGAGTTCAGATCAAGAATGGAAATTAATGCAATGGGATTATGCATGTTTTGTGCGCTGAAATGTCTCTGGATAGGTGTTAAAACAGGGAGCTGCAGAAAAAGCATGTGAAATGGCATTTACTATCGACAGGCTCTGAGATATGTTGCCCATTTGCTTCAACGAAGGAGATCGAATATAATCTCATTGCCTTCCGAAATCTGTCCCATAACTGTGTAGGAGCAGCAGATGTTATGCTAAAAGCATATTTTTGCCAAGATTCCCTTAGGCCTTTGTGTCGCACTCTTTGAGCATTGCCTTTCACTCGTTACTGCATAAATATGAGCACTTTAGGCGCTGAATATCACTTCTTGCTTCAGCGATCTAATGTACATCATGCTTATCTTGTCTCATATAGAAATCTTTGTCATAATATGAACACTTACGTTTTTATTCTTTTAAACCTGATCTGGATGACTCAGTTTCAAATATATCTTGGTAATGGGAATTTTAGTTAACGTCGTATTAAAGCAACACAATGGGCTATTGACGACCGTCCGGGATCAGTCCCTTAAGGGAAAGATCCATGGACAACACTTCATGATTTTGAACCACGGTCAGATGACGAAGCAACACCTGAGCTGGCACCCCACTCTCCAAACTTCTACACCAACCCAATGTGAAGACTTTGGGCCACGACAGATTTAAGGTGCACCAGCCGCCTCTACACCATACGCTTACAAACATCCATGCCAAGACCCGGATTTGAACAAGAAACGTTCCGATCTAGAGGCTAACACCTTAACCACTATACCGGTTGATCGGCTCAAATATATCTTGAGATATTTAAGATTCATACACACGATGACATGCAAAACAGGGAAACATATCGAAAACAATATACAAATGATAAAGCAGTTGCAACTAATTCAAGAGTTTTACTGGATTATACTAGATATTAGAATCAATTAAATTTTAGAAACATTAATTTAAAACATAAATGAAAACAAATAAGAACTGAAAGCAACACAACATTTACTCAAATGCAAGAAAGAACCCAACATACAAATGATAAAGCACTTGTAACTAATTTAAAAGTTTTACAGAATATTCTAGATTTTAGAATTAATTAACTTTTTAAGCAATAATTTTTAACCTTTATGAAAAAGTAAACAAGAAATGAAAGAAACATTTAAACTTAATAATGACCCCAAGTAACTTTGTTAAGACTAATACTATCACTTAAAAGAATTAATCTAGAAATTAAAGAAACGTAATAGAACTGATAATACTTAAGTGATTTTCCTAACCGACAGCAAATTGTTCTTGTAGAAAATAAAGGGCATAGCATGTGTACTTCACTGATAATCCAGCCCGTCTATTCAGGAAATTGCTTCCAGAAAATTTTAAATCCAATTTCTTAATCGATGGAACTTTTTAGCATTTCATGCAGCACATATTTTTTCAAGATAGCATGTAAAAATTGGGAATTTGTAGCCATTTACTCTGGTCAGGTACTTTGAAGAAAGTAACAGCCATCTCAAGAATGAAATAATAACGTTATTTTACTTGAAGAAACAGAAAAACATTTTGAGCATAAAAGTATCTTATTTGTATAGATAATTTTAATACCAGAAATAAAGCCTGAAAATTAAAATTTTAAAAAAATTGACAAATTTAAATACAATTTTCAACAATAAAAGGCAAACTCAATGTCTTTTGCAAAGAAATCCAATCTCTCAATCGATGGAATTTTTCGACGCTTCATTCATCACGTGCATTTTCAAGATTTATAAAATTGGGAAAAGCAAAATCGAGACAAGAAAAATAAAACTAACGAGAACCATAGATATCCATACTTTTACAATATGACACTTCTGCTACTTAAGAATACGATGAATTCTCAGGTGTTCGAATACGCAGCGACATACTTTTGGTATTTGAACAGCCAGCATGAGTACTCTTGTATGCGAATACCTTTGATGAGTACTTACTACTTTGTATGAGTACAGGAACTACTACTAGAGTACTTCCGGTACTCAAATGAATACTTTTGTAACCGATACTCCTAGGATGAATACAACTACTTTAGTACTTCCTGTATTCATGAATACTTCCTGTACTCATATGAGTACTTTTGTAACCGATACTTTGGATGAATACAACAACTACTTGAGTACTTCCGGTACTCATATGAATACTTCCGGTACTCACATAAAAGTATCGAGTACAGCGGTTACTTTTAAGTATCGAATACATGAGTACTTTTGTATTCGAATACTCCCATCACTAATATTAACCAAATGGCTGTTCGGTTTCTGCGGTCAGACGCAAGTAGTAGCTGTACTTCCATAAGCTGTGTGAACTGAAGAGATTTCATTGTTTAGTATTTACTTGAGTTGTATCTTGGCGTTTGTATCTTTTATTCTTGGTAAGATGTATTGATATACATTTTCGCTAATGTGAATTTTTCTTTGTTTTCGTTTGTTCAGTTTGAACTCTTAAAAATTTTCGTACTGCCTTGAACTGTGTTTACTCACCCCCCCAAAAATGCGCACAAATTCTCAGGACACAACTTCAATTATCTAGCTCTAGGGCTGATAGGTAATTTCTTCTACCAGTGTAAGTTATTCTCTGAAGAAAACGAGTTTTTGAGGGTGTTTTTTTTCCATGTATTAAAACATTTCTAAAAGTTAAGGTTAACAAATACCGAAACAGAAAGTGATATTAAATTAGGGTGATTATAGTGTTAGGAGACAATATAACGGTTTAGCCTATAACTTCTATATCGTATCTTCCGTGTTATGGTAAAAAGGTCTTGATGGGTCCCAAGAGCTCGAGTGCATTATAATTTTTAAAGTTTGATATACTTGCAATCAAAATTAATTGATCCTACGAATCTATATTACATAGTGCCCACTGATCAGATAATTTAATTTTGTCCAAAAAGTCTGGGAAAATTACGAATTTTCGTCAAAAACCTGAAAAATTGCTTCAATGACCTGTAAAATGATTGATCATGGCTTCTCAAACTCATTTGAGAAAAGTAGCCTGTAAGATTCGGGCACAATTTCGTGTCACTTTATTTTATGAATTGAATTGCTTGACTGATTTTTAAAGAAACAGAAGTCAAAATTATTGGATTATTTGAATAAGCTATTTTAATACGAAATTACTTGTGCTTTGTGTGTTAATTTTTACAATGTATCGTTCTTAAATTGGTTTTATTGTTGGCTATTGAATACTTGGTTATTTCTTGGTTTTTCACCTTTAAAATGTTGTAAATTGCACTATGACCTGGAATTCTGTAAAAATTTATCTTGAGAAATCAGGGAATTTTATTTCTAAAATAGAGTGGGAACCCTGAAATTAGAATTATTTCGTTGAATACTGCCTTTTCTTTCTGAATATTTGAGAAAAATTGAAAGACTTAGTATTCCGAAAAGTATCCCTTTGGCCCAGGGCTGGATTTAAGAGTATGCCGCCTATAGGCTAAAGTCCATTTGCCGCCCCCTCTATAGTTCATATTTGCTTAATACATTTGTTTTATACAACAAAAGGATATAGTAGTTCATTGGTGTTTTCATCTTTTTTAAACATAAAGTTCATTTACTTTAGATAAAATTACAATTTTAATGGTTTGCATAATAAATTATATAATCAAATTTGTTATCTACTTGGGTTTTTTTACTTATTTCTTGTAAGATTCGTTGAAAAATGGAATGGGTTTCGAACTTAATTAATTTGTTCTTGGAGATCAGTGATCACGATTTTAAACATATGTTTATATTTTAATGCTAATAACTATCTTTTGCGAAATTGAAGAACTGTGTTCAATTTGAATTAAGTTGTTCCACATGGAAATGAAATTATGTATAATGTAGTTAATTACTGGTTTATTTATTGAAAAATGTACAAACCTTTAAAACAACTCACCCCACGTAATCTTCATGTTCAAATTTACATAGCTTTCTTACGAGATTTCTTGATGGCAAACTTGTTAATAATGTCCACATATGAAAGTGTTTTTGTTGTATTTGACTCAATACAAAGTAATGAAAGTAAGTTTAACCATATATCAGAAATGCCAGTTCGCAGATAGTTCTTAACTCTTCTAAGATATGTCTTGGAAGAGAGATAATTTGTATTGTAATAACTACCACAATTACTGTATTTTTCAATGTGTGTTGCTAAGAATGGATCAAACTCAGATATCAGCTCTAAAGCCATAAGAAAATTTCCATTCCTGTTAGAACCAAATATCTCGTTGTCACCTCTTAAAGCGAGGACTCTTGATGTCAGGGCCTTGACAGCTGCTGCAACTCTAGTTAAAACATTTCTCCAATACTGTGTTTCTTTGTTTAGTTGTAAAGTTAAGCATACTATCAACATGGTTTAGAGAAAATCTTCTTGCATTCAGAGTAATAACAGCAGATTTGTGTATTGGGGGAATTTTCATGGTGACATGCACGACTTTCTCCATTTTTCCAGTCATTAAAACCATCTTTGTCGTCAAATTGGGATCATTCTTTTGTGTTAAACACTAAACAAGGGCCACAAAAAAACTGATCCCTTACTTTTAGAGAAAATCATCCATTTCCTTTCATGAACTTCTCCATTCAAAGAGAGATTTAGTCGAATATCTCTTTTGATCTGTGTACGCTCTTAAGCTGTTAGTGAAACCTAATCCTATGCTTTGGTCAAAGACATTTTTTGCTATTAGATCTCTAGTAACATCATTTAAGATCCACAAAGCTGGATCCTTATTTAAAGAGTTGGCTCTTTATTTTCTGACTTTTAACATCAAATCTATCTGAGATTGTACCTGATAGATTTGATGTTAAAAGTCAATCTCATTGTGAGAACTTACTTGTATTTCAGTAGGTTCTGATAACAACATGGCTGTTTTGGAACAACTCGTTCCAGAGAAAGCATTGTCGTCCCCAACAGAACCATCACAAACAGCACAAGCACTTTCAGGTTCACCTTTATCTTCTTTATCGTTCTTTTCTTCCACTGGCAAATATTAATTTAAAAAAATAAATATAGTTTTTTTTGTTTGTTTCAGAACACGTTCTTGTTCTTGAAGTTTCAGTTTTGTTCTTTTTTTTGTACTCAGTGCCACTGAGTCTCTTACTACCGTCACTCATAGTAGCTAGTAGCCTACTTGTTAAAAACTGTACGTTATGTATTGGAATACTCTAAATTATGAGGCAAAATCGTAACAAACAACACAAACTCGCCTCGCTCAACACAATCATCAACGATCCCGTTGTGTACATCGATAGACATGAATGACAGTGTCAGACTAGACTGATACTACACTACTGACAGCGGAGCCAGATCGGCTACAGTGTTGTCAGATCGAATCGCTGCGCTTGTGCCAGTGTTGTCAAACCAAATTAGATTGCACTACAAGAAAGTTATAATACAAGATTACTTGCTGTGAATTTGTATTATGTTATAGTTTTAGAAAGTAGGCTATGTAGAAGGACTAAAACATATTTTTAAGTAACGCATATTCTTAAAATCGCACGGAAAATATTATTAACCTTTGAAATACTTTATTTTAACTTTTGAATAAATTGCCAAACTGCCGTCCCTGAAAAATTTGCCACTCTAAGCTGCAGCCTATTTAGAAATACGACCCTGCTTTGGCTTTTCAAGGGAAATATAGCCTGGTGCCATTAGACTTAAAACTAATAAATTGTTTAACTTCGACAAACATTTGTGTCAATGTATTTTTGAGAAGTATATATATTTTTTCTGTAAATACTTGCATATTTAAGGTTGCCAGAACATCTCTTTATAAGAGAGCATGTCCTCTTTTTCCTGCCCGGATCTTTTTAGGCTTCCTTTTTACGCATAAATGTATTCACATTACATATACTATATCGATATGTAAACCACAGCTACTCAAATACATATACTAGATCTAGTACACTATACGAAAATCGTGTACGCATATCTAAAATGCATCAATGTATAACAGAAAGTTCAACTTCCGGTGTATATTTAGTTTCATGCTTAAACCTCATTTACATTGTTTATTTGGTTTAACTGTATACCTAAATTGTTCATGCATATTTGAAAACATAAAAAAGAGAACAATCTCATTTCAAACATCTTCAATTTTATAAATATTTACATTAAGATTTTGAAAATACATAAGTAATATGTTCAAATGATTTTCTTTCTGTTAGTGGTTTATGTATTCAAGATTCGTCAAAGATTATCCTTTTTATTAGATACCTAACAATTATGCACTAATAAGCATGTTTTTTGTATCTTTTTTTTTTTTTTAAGTATTTTACCATATGTTCTTTTTTCCAAAATTCATCTTCTGGAACCCTATGCATAGTTGCAAGATACAGGTGAGAATTAAGAAATTTTGTAAGTGGCCATTGGCCACTGAATTTGTTTCATTCAGTGGCCACTTTCGAGCTTTCACATATTTTGGTCGAATGCACAAACGTTATATATATGTGTGTTTAGACCAGGGTTTAGGCTAGAGAAAATATTCCCTTAGCAAAAAAGCAAAAATAAGTAAAAAAGCTTTAGCAAAATGCTAAAATAACAAATTTGTTGGTAATTGCAATTTTTAGAATTGTCAGAAAAGGCACAGAAGCTTAAAAACATCGGATTGGAATATTTCAATCGGAATTATTTAATTTAATAACAGAATTAAGATCAAAAGTTTTCTTCAGCATTTAATATTCTTGCTTAAATGATTAAAAACCGATATTTCTGCTGATCCTATTCCGTTTTTTTTTTTTTTTTTTCTCTCACCAGTGATCAAGGAAGCGATGTTTGGAACATGTGCGTAACGATTTTTTATTCAGATTTTTGCGAAAGTGGTCACCATTTCTTTCACATTTTGCGAATAAAGCAATCGTAGCTTAATCCCTGGTATAGACTTTTACTTAATTAAAAAAAAAACATTTTTTACGTTTTTTTGTAAAAGTAAAATCCAAGGTTCCACCATGTAAACTAGTGTTTTTAAGAAAGTGTGCCGACTGTAGCAAAATGTTTGTCTCCACATTCAAACATTTAGTCGGCAAGTGGCGACCATTAATTATTTTCACCTTTATTGCAAGAATATTTTTTTTTAACAATTTTCTGATTAGCCTAAAGTGGTTTTCTCTTGGAAATTCTTCCTTGATGAAAAACATGCCTGAAAGCATTGCTATTAAAGTTCACTTTGGTATTTGATATAATTTAATTTCGTTTTTACTTTTAAAAATTCAAATTTCGCTTTCGTCCAAACTCTTGGCTTTTGTGCTTTAACCTTCTGGCAGCCTAAGTGGTTAAAAACGCTTTACATCCAGACACCCGATACCGGCCTGAGATGGGTAAAACAGTAATCTGCTTTTCTTCCCCTCTTCCAGTAAGGTGGATAATCATTCATCACCACTCTAAAAACTTCTAGTATATTTCCTTGTCACCTGAAGCATTGTTATATGATTATGGTATTTTCAACATGACCTAAATTACACACAAGACCCAGTGTTGCTGTTTGTGTAAAAATTTCCAGTTATGTGGAATTGAAGCCTGAGATTCTTGAGTGAATAATTGAGTTTGTGTCCATAAGTCGGATCGTTTTCTATACTAAACCATGTACTTCGACCAGTTAGAAATAATTTGGGAAATTGTGAAAACATTTAGCCCAGGAGTGCTGTAGTATAGGGTATGCCAATACTCAAAAGAAAAAAATTCAAAGAATTGGATGACCGACCTTGTTAGTAGCTGATTTTTATGTTTCCGCTTTGTTCTTATAGAATTGTTCATTGACTTTTAACAAATGGGGGAGGAAATATCCTACACCTTTTAGTGTGTTATTTCTTAACTGAGTAAAATTCTAAGCTGATGTCACTCAGGTAATCTTCCTTTAAACATTTAAAACTATTTCCAGATGCCTTGGTACTTCATAATGGGAGTTCTCATGAATTTATAACAATGGTAGAAACTATCCTACATTACTTTTTGAAACGTACACATAAACACCGCTTTCAACACAGAATTTCACAGAAGCACATATATCACTCGTCTTTGTCACATTTAATTTTATACAGGGTTCCCACGGGTCAGGGAACACCTGGAATTGCCAGGAAATATTATTGCTTCCAAAAAATTAGGAAAAATTACGAATTTTCGTCAAAAACCTGGAAAATTATTGATCATGGCTTCTCGGACACTTTCGAGAAAAGTAGACAATAAAATTTGTACACAGTTTCGTATCACTTTCTTTTATAAATTGAATTCTTAACTAATTTTAAAAGAAACAGCTAATATTTAACAGATAAAGAATTTTGTTTCGTCCATTGGCTTAAATTGAAGAATTTCATGCTTATGATGCATTAAATCACAAATTGATTTTAAGTAAAATATATTGGATTATTTGAATAAGTTATTTTAATAAAAAATTACTAATACAAAATCATTTTTAATATCATTCTTAAATTGGTTCTTATTGTTGGCTATTGAATACTAAATTATTTCTTGGTTTTTCACCTTAAAATGTCGTAAATTGCTTAAGCATAACCTAGAATTTTGTTAAAATTTGTTTGGAAAAGTCAGAATTTTATTTCTTAAATAGAGTGGGAACCCTGTTTATAATTTTTGCACTTAAGTATTTATAATATTGTCTGGAAAAGATGTATTGCATAATGAATTACTCAAAAATTTTATAACGATCTAGAAATGCTAATTTTGAAATTTTTTAGGGTGGTATTATAGTAATAATGTTGGACTTATTTTATTAGCAAATGTTTTCTCCTGTTGGTGTTATGCCCTCCCCCAAAGTGTTATTCAATAAAGTATTGCTCTGTCACTTTTGCACTTAAAAAAGTTCCTAGTGTGTTTAGGAAAATATATTAAGTTCTATTCCCTATTTTACTTTATATTTAGCCCTAACTCACTGGATACCTCAGGTGCAGGTCAGTGTCGTACAGCATATTTGTAACTAAAGGCAATGGTTTCAAAAGTTCCTTATGATGCTGTGTGGTAGCGTTTGAGTGGTGAGAATGCAAGTGATGTAAGTCAGTTTTTAATATTTTACAGGCCTAAGTAATTTGTATTTGAGATTACTAACAATTCTGATGTCAGGAAAATTATATTATTTTGCTTTGTTCTGTCTTAATAATAGTTCAAAATCACTGTTGCTAAATTATTAATTTAAATTGAAACTGCCTAAAAATTATTATTTAATGTATCTAAGTACAAATCAGTAAAAGCTTGACTTGCACCACTTAAATTCCCAACCCCTCATACCGAACCATGGTTGAGTACCAGGCTTGCATGTACCTCTATACCATATATGCCACCCACTGTGAAATTAATAATATACTTACCATCTGGTGGTGTATCATGATGGCAAGGTGATTATAAAGTCTTGAAGACCACACCCATTGAGGTAAGTCCATATTACGTTTTAGGTGTTCTGGTCCCATGATGTCGTAGCTGAAATGTTAATTTCCTTTCATTTATAGGTGCAGTACAAAAGTCCCAAACGTCCAATATGGACGTTTTGCTAATCTGCATTTTTTGGTTTTTCTCCATCTTTCCGACAATTTTTAAAGAACACGGAGGCAAACCTTTACCTTATTGATGAAACAATGCAAAATAACGGACATGTTCAGAGTAAATACCACACAGATAAATTAGAAGATTTGCAAGTAAAATTTGTTGCATTATACAGGGCTCCTAACACGTCACCTTTTCAGGGGTTTTAAGTTCTTAAATTCTATTTGAGAAGAAATATTTTTGGTGCGCAATTAAAAAAAATATTTTCCTCTATAAAAAAAACAGGTTATGTACAAATTCAATTTCAAAATGCGTGTTATGTTCTACTGCAAGAATGGATTAAAAAATGTACCGGTTCAATTGTAAAAGGATACTTCACGTTGCCCGCGGTGTATTAGCAGCAAGTTTTGGAAATTTTCCCACAGGAAAAGGCGAAGTTTATGGAAGCAGGGCCATCTGCATGTCGTACCCTAATTACCTAACTTGATTGATATCACTGGTCGACAGGGTCGAACAAAAGGAGGAACCCTCTAAGAGGTCAGCCGCTGACAGCTCGTAATCACAATGCTATTAATAAATAAAAGCAATTAACAAAACGTTAAGTACATGTAAAAATGTTGAATTGCACTTTCTTGAAAATTCCATTCCTCTGACACAAGAACAGGCTTTTAAAAATATTTTTATTTCAACCATCTTTCTCAAAAAGTCATTTTTGTTCGCTACACTTTTGTTTTATAAAATGACCTCCAATGGCCAGCTGTACATAGTTTGTTCACATGCAAGAGCTAGTAGAGCCATGAAAAAAGCACAGAAAGCTTAAGTAAGTGCAAATAATCCCGAGGATGTCTCTTAAGAAAATGTGACCAGAGGGTAAAAAAAAGGTACCAAAGATTCCTTGTACTGCTATAATATGTTAAGCCAGTCAAAAAAATTCAAAAGAAACTTGCTCTAATTAAATTATGACTAATCTCATTTTTTTTTATTTAAGAAAAAATTTAACTTGTATAAGAAAAAAAGACAACTATTATTTGTTTCTGGTTTATATTACTTAAATACAAACTGTTAAACTATTAAAATTCCTGTAAGTTTCGCTTCTCTGTATATACTATCTGCCCTTCATTTCTTTTTGACAAACTATACTACCTGTTTTCAAATAAATGGAATTGAAAAACATGTTTAAGTTTTGTATTCACAATAATTTCTTTTATGGTTTATTTTTTTACAGTAAATTTAATTTTTGTGTTTTGCTGTACAAAATTGAAAAATAGTTACTAGACCATGAGTGTAAAAACTTCAAATGAAATGTTGAAAGGACTAATTAAGTTAGCTGTAATCAAAAAAGGCCATATACAAGAAAATTTCAAATAGATAGACTTAAAATGTAATTTATTTTATAAAAATGGAACTACTATGCGCAGGCAAACCTTGTTATGACGAATTTCACAGAGCCTTAAAATATTCTTATTTTAAGGCCTTCACAGTCTGTTATCTGAATACAGAGAAAAGCATCGTTTCATATTAATATGTTTTACATTACTTACTGCACAATTCTTGTTTCACAGATAAATGATATTCTTCATCATAAAGGTTATACAAATAATTCATCCTTTCACAGATATTACCTGATTACTCAATTTTCGTCTTGAAGTAATAAATTGTTTGTGGGATTTTTTTCGTGTGTCATTACGAAAATCTTTGCTGTCAATTCATGAATTGACAGCAAACAAAAAGCAAGTCGCTTCATGCTTCCAATAATACAATTGAAAAGAATCTGTTTGTTCTCAAGTTGAAAATGTCTTCAACAAATGCGAGTTAACATACATTTTGACTGGGATTGGAATTTAGTTTGTATTGCCAGTAATTCGTATTAACCAAGTTTGTCTTAATGAAGTTTGACCACATAATAATTTCAAAAAATTTGTTAATTTTAAAGTTATCTCCTCTTTTATTGACTTTCTTGTGTCTGCTTTTGTAGGAAAGCATTTGTATATTTGGGTGCAGCATGGAGGTCCAGTTTCCATTGATCTGTCACTTGTTGTGACAGATGATATCGGACTGGTGTATTCGATTCCTCATAAACTCACCAACCAGCCTCATGAAGAGTAGCATAAGTCAGGCAGAGGAACACGTATCGAACATTTTAGAATAACATTAGAATGTAATCATGAATGTTGTAACCATAAATTTAGCCCTTATGGCTTATTCTTGTACAAATTGTGCCAGTCAATCTGGAAGGATTCTTTTATTGAAACTTATTTTGTTTGATATTTAAAATACATTAATATCAAATGAAGTAAAATATATATATATATTGGGTGTAGCTTTGGTACAAAAACTTTTGGTACATTTTTTGGCATGCTTTTTAATTTGCCAAGGAAGGCTTTCTTAGGAAAAAACAGTTTAGGCTTTGCAGGAAGTAATTGAAAATGTTAGTGAAAAAATAACTATTAAAATATAAAACAAATCCAAAGATTATATCCCTACTGACATTAGGTACTTTAATGGAAAAAATCAACTTTTTTTAAGTATTGTGAAATTTGTATAAGTTAAATAATTAGTTAGTTTTATGTCTAATGAAACCAAGATATATAATACGAATGGTTTAAATTAAGTCTAGAAAACTAGTTATTTATGCATGGTAGATTAAAATAAGATATTGATTTACAAAACTTAATAGAAAGATTTAAAAAAAAATCCTGATAAAACCAAGTTGCCTTTGCTAGATACAAAAAGCGCACCAAAAGGATTGCCATAAAATCTTTATATCAAAGATAAAAATGAAAGGATTTTTGTAAAATTTGTTTTCCAAAGGACGCATAAAAGGAACTAGGGACCACAGATTTCCCACTTCTGTACTAAACATATCTGTATATACTGAACAGACTTAATATTAAATAGATATTACTAATTATTTTTAATTTGTTAATTTGGCTTTGTTTAATTTTAGGGGTTATTTTTTTTAATTATGTATAAAATTCTACAACCCTATTTGTGTGTTTTGAATAGAGAATTATGGTAAATAGAAAGATCTTTTCAACACATTTTTAAATACTTTATGTGCAGGTATACATTTCTTTACTCATGTATGTTCGTGGAGTAAATAAAATTAACCCTTTACAAAGTTTTATTGTGATGTTTAACAGTTTACCATATAAAGATATATCTATTGCTCATTTAATATTTGAAATGTTCTTGTTTTTCGTTTCGAAATTTGTTTATTTTTTGATGGGTGAAGGACTAATATTTTTTCCTTTTTCAGTAGCAATATTTCTTCCCACTTTGAAAGGAAAGCAAACAGCAAAGCATTGAGATGCCTTCACTGCAGAGAAAATATTAAAGTGTGAAATTTACATTAAAACATTAGCAAGTCAAAAGTGCTTGGATAAAATCAAGGCAATCCGTTACCATAAAACTGTTTCCGTAACTAACTTGAAATGTACTCAAACAAGTCAAGCATTTCTGATAGTGAACCAGGGGTCTCGAAGCAGAAAGACAGTGCAGTTGTAAATGATTTTGAATGTGACGAGTGTGGAAAACTATTTAAAACAAAAAGACGGCTAAAGCAGCATTATGGACTCCACTTTCAAGGGAAACCAATCCTATGTTCTGTTTGCTCTAAAGAATGTGCAGATAAATGGAGTTTAGATCAGCACATGCGAGTACACAGTGGTGAAAAGCCTTTTCATTGTAAGGTATGCAAGAAAAATTTTTCACAAAGTGGTAGTTTAACTATACATATGCGCTACCATACAGGTGAGAAACCTTATGGTTGCAAACTATGTAGCGCAAAATTTGCATGTAGTTCACACTTACAAAGACACGGACGTACCCATACAGGCGAGAAGCCGTTTGAATGTGAAGTGTGCAAGAAAACATTTGCAGAGAGGAGTGGTTTAACGAAACATAGACCTGTGCACACGAATCGAAAAGCATTTGAATGTGATGTTTGCAAGAAAAAATTTTCGCATATGTGTAATTTAACGAAACATAAACAAGGCCACACGGCTGAGAGCAGTTCTGCGTCTGGAAATGTGCCCGAGGCAACTGGATATGTTTGCGATCTGTGTGGGAAATGTTTCAACGAAAAGCAAGAACTTAAACAGCATCAAAGGAATGTCCACACTCAAAGGAGACCAATCCAATGTACCACTTGCTACAAGGTGTTGGGAGGCAAATGGACTTTGAAAATGCATATGCGAATTCACAATGGCGAAAGACCTTATGAGTGTGAAGTATGCCATAAAACATTCACCAGAAAGTGTCATTTAGTAAAACATGGACTAGTTCATACAAGTGAGAAGTCTTATAACTGTACAATGTGCGATGCAATGTTTGTGTCTAATTCGCACTTGCGAAGACATATGCTGATCCACACAGGCGAGAAACCGCACGAGTGTGAAGTGTGCAAGAGAATATTTGCGGACAGTAACACTTTAGCTAAACACAAACGCATCCACTCAGCGGAGAAACCGTTTGTTTGCGAAATGTGCAAGAAGGGATTTTCTCGAGTTTCGGACTTACTCAGACATATACTTGTCCACACTGAAGAGAGGCCATATGAGTGCGAAGTGTGCATGAAATGCTTTTCAGAAAGTTCGCACTTAGACATGCATAGGCGTATGCACTCTGATGAGAGGCCATATGAGTGTGAAGTGTGCAAGAAAACATTTTCACGAAGCGGTAATTTAATAAATCATCTACGTGTCCACACAGGCGAGAAGCCGTATGAGTGTGATATTTGCAAGAGAACATTTTCGGAAAAGAGCAATTTGGAAAAACATAAGCTTGTCCACTTGGGCATAAAACCTTTTCACTGTGAAAAGTGTAACAAAGGGTTTTCGCAGAGATCAATCTTACAAAGACATACATTATACAAGCACATGCAATTCACCATGAAGGAGAGCTAATGGACACTTTCTTGTATGTAGAACTGGCTTCTTTAAAATTATGTTCATTAAAAATAGCATTTTTCCAGGCTTGTTAAGATTTAACTTTTAACTGAATATGAATTGTTAAGTTCTCACTCAATAAAAGATTATTGTTCCAGGTATGAATTGAATGTTTTGATTATTTTTTATCGAAACTTAATTTTCAGCACATTTTAAAATTTGACTTGTGAAATGTACATTCCTAATTTTGAATACTTGAGATAAAAATAACTTAACCACACCTCTTCGTTCGACAGGAAATAATGTCAATAAAATTTGCTTAAGGGGCCATCTGTATCAAGTAATTCGTTTCAAAATTATAACCAATTGTTAAACCAGTTTCGTATACTTAATCGTATCCTCCGAAATTATCTTTCCTAGAGCTGTTATTTTGTACTGTTGCTACTAAGGAAGCCGAACAGGGAAAAGTTTATTAACCTTGATATATTTTGATGGGAGTCTATTCAGAACTTAATATGACCATTTAAAATTTGAGCTTTTCAAATGTATAGTATTATCACTACACTTAAATTTTATGGAGCATCCAAATGTTAAAATTACCCGATGAATGGGTAAAATACTGGGAAATATCTGAGAAACAGCTTTATTTCTGCTTTAATGTATGAAGCGTTCATATTAAATCCATTTTATAACATTTTGATGAACGAGTTAAAAATTTCTGTTGTGCCCTTTTTATATACCCCCGGCTTTTCTTCTGCCATAAATACAGAGACGAAGCACCATGGGACTTGATTCAAATTAAAGGAGTTCTGATGCGATTATCAGTTTGACCAGAAAGTGGATTTGATCCACTCTATTTCAATGTCTCATCATTGATTAATTTTGTAACAGTCACCAAGTTAACATTTCCAAAACGTATTTTTAAAGTTGATCAACAGTTCATGTTGATAATTTTAATAACTTAAATATATATATATTTTTTCAAATGTTGCTAAACGTCGTCGGAGCAATAACGCTTTTTCAATCAATTGGCTCAGGTGTTGTCGTCGTCAATACTCCTTTGTATTTCTAGCAATCAAAAGTATTAACTATCGATGAATGTTGGGACAATAGTACTTTCTCTCAGACGTTCCGTTCTCTGGATGGATGCGAGCTGACTAGTGTACAAGTTATAGCTTGATCAGAGGTATTGTCCTTGCATCTTTCCTCACTGAGTTGCTCCAGTGCGACTTTGATCAAAGTCCAAAGGGGGCTGACGCATGTTAAATCTGCAGTGTCCTCAAGTTGGTGTGAGGTGGAAACTTGGAGAGTATATAGCTAGCTCATGCCTCGTCAACCGACCATGGATCCTTGTAAGGGTATGGTGTAGAGGCTGTACATCCTGAGGTTGGTTTGTATACGTGTTGCTCTAGTATAGCGTTTTAAATAAGCTATCTACCTCCGGTTGTTCTATTTTGTTACTCTTCCCATTGGGTTCAACCGACTAACCAGTATAGTGGTTACGGTGTTAGCCTCTGGATAGGAAAGTTCCTGGTTCGAATCCGGGCATGGATGTTTGTGATCATATGGTGCAGAGGCGGCTGGTGCACCTTCAGTCTGTCGTGGCCGAAAGTCCTCACTTTAGGTTGGTGTTGCTTCTTCATCTGACCGTGGTTCAAAATTACGTGGTGGTGTCCTCGAATCTTTCCCTAAAGGGATTGACCCCGAACCGTCGTCAATAGCCCGTTGTGTTGCTCTAGTACGAAGTAAATTACCAATTAACCACCGTGTTCAGTGGCCCTGACGCGTCTTTTGTAGGTAGGTATTATAATTAATGTCGCACTTAGCAGAAAAAATGGACTATTAATGACGGTCCCGAGTCAAACTCGAAGGTAAAATTTGAGGACTAGACAATTTTGAACCACGGTCAGATGACTAGGCAACTCCTGAGACCTCATACCAATATAAGTACATTTGAGGCCAAGACGGTTTTAACGTGCTCCAACAACCTTTGTACATGACGGTCTTTGGTTGGAATCGAACTCAACCCTCCGGTATACCGGATGGTTGAGTTTGGATGTTTCTCTTTGGTAGTCATCCCAGAACGTTAAAAGCTACCGATGAACTGATGGATCGCGGTTGTCTGTTTGGAAGGATTAACGAACTAGCAACCGGAAGGTTACAAGTTTGAATCATATCAAATACCTTCGTATACAAAGGGAGCTGGTGCACGTTAAATCTATCTTGGCCTCAAATGTCCTATTAATCGCGTGGTGTTCAAATTTTAAGAATGAGGTTCCTGGTTAGTTGTTGCCTTGTTATCTGAAAGTGGTTCAAAGTTACGTGGTGTGGTCCTTGGATCTTTCTCTTGGGGGTAGAACCAGGAATGTCGTCAATAGCTCGCTGTATTTCCAATGTGACGTTAATTAAAATACCTACCTACATACTAATTAACTGCTTTATTTCCCATTCGTCATCTGACCGTGGTTCAAAATTACGAGGTGTTGTCCTCGAATCTTTCCCTAAAGGGACTGATCCCGGACCGTCGTCAATAGCCCGTTGTATTGCTCTAGTACGACGTTAACTAAAAATTACCAAAAATTACCATTACCATTGCTTTATTTCCCTTGCTTTCAAATTCATCTGGCAACGCTGTCTCCAGTGTGACGTTAATTAATATACCTACCTACATACCAATTAATTGATTTAATTCCCTTGTTTCAAATTCACCTGGCAACGCTAAAATCCGAATTTTTATTAGCTGTGTGAAGAGATTTCTTTGTTTACTTGTGTTTGCTTACGTCTTGGTACACATGTTTTCATTTAAACTTTCGCTAATATTATGAAGTTTTCAGGTTTTATTAGTTCAGTTCGAACAAAAAGAAGTTTTTGGTGTTTTGAACTCTGATTTGTCCATAGAAACGCCGAGAAGAAATTTACCCTATACTACAAATGTCCAGAAGTAGTGCTAATGTTGAGGTCATTTTAAATCTGAATGTAAGTGCTTTTGAAAAGAAATCGTAGGTCGAAAAGAGAGGTTCAAGTTCCCCTGAAATATATTCACAAAAAAGGTAAGGAAAACAAAATGTTGAAACAGTGGTTTTAAATCTCGATGATTGTGGTGCTTGGAGGTAAAGTGACGTATTTGCATCGTATGTAAAGATGTGGTTTGTCCCATTTCTCTCAAATTGTGGTTTTTTCATGTGAAAATTGTGATTTTCTCGCTCATGTAACAAACCTATTTCACAAAATATTCATAAAACTATAGTCGTTACAAATTTTTTTTTTAAAGCGAAAATGTATTCTTAACTTTTTAATTACTACTTAAGTTGATCATTCCAGTAAAAAATTGAAAATTCACTTTTGTCTTTTTTTTTTTACACAAAACACTTGTGCCTTTAACCCTCTGCATACGAAAGTGCCCGAGAATCTGTTTCCTTTCGTTACGGGGGACAGGGAAAAAGAATGTTGTCGGATTCCCAACAAGACGCCTGGATCCATTAAGCGCTTTTTTCCCCTTCTCCAGGCCTTCAAAAAAGAGGGCGTGTTTTGCGGTCACTGTTGATCACATCTAGCTGCAGGATACCGATACTGCTTTCTCAATGGTGTCAATTTTTAGACGAGTCATTCAAAATGCAAATGGAAGATAGGGTTTTTTAGTTTTAAAACGAATGATAAACGTCGACATGTCTATATATACACAATTTATTACATAATTCAAATTTTATTAGCTACTTCGGCTATAAATTTTAAATACTTATTCTAAAAGCAGGTGGTTTCGATAATTTGTTTTTAATATTCCTTTGATTATCCATATTTCCTTTGACTTTGTTTTATATAATAATGTTTTTTTTTGTAATTTTATGGGTTAATTTCTGCGACTTTTATAGGTTTTCTTCAAAACAGCTTTTGCAAAAGCATTTCTGACATATTTCGCACTCCCATGTGCTCTCTACAAATTTGTTAGAAAACGTTTTTATTTCGATTTATTGCCCCCCCCCCCAATAGAACACACTTTCTTTTTCGACCATCTATTTTTCTCCTCTTATGAATGCGTGGGGTGGAATAAATAAATGTGTTTTTTCTTTTTTAATTCCAATACTTTTTGTCTCTATCGGAGATTAATTCCAATTTAAAATCGTAAAGAGATTTGCACCTCTTAGGGGCCGGCATGCTTATAAGATATGCATTATTGAAAGCTGTATCAAGAAGGAAGTAAAATTTAAGACTTCCACCATTTTGAGGATTTTCTTGAAGTAGTGTGGTATTTCCTCTGATCAGGGGGGCTAAATCCACTCCAACATATGCTTATTGTACTTCATAAAAGCGATAGGGCAAACTTTATCTCTTTTAACAGAATTTTGCCTTTTTTGCACAAGACCTGTTTCATTCTCTGAGTTTGAGGACAGCATAAAAACATTTATTTTTGTCCATCCACGCCGTGCAAAGTAAATAGGAATTAGTTTTGCTTTGAAAATCCTTTATATTTTTTTTATCCTCGGAAAGTTTTAAGGCCTTGATGTTATTGGGCAAATATTTTCTGTTTCCGTTCAGCATCCCACAACCATAATGTCCCATTTTTAATAAATCTACAGGAAAACTGAAGAAAACCGGTAAAAATATATATTGTGGCTTTTATTCTTCAGAGTACTTATCAAAGACGTGACCACATCGTATCCAAGTCCTTTCAGGGACGTTGGTATATTACTCATCTTTCCAGCCTATAGTTCAAAATTTAAAACATAGCCGGATTTTGATGAACAAAGGATCCCCATTTTCTGACCTTGTTTGGCCCACTCGGCCCTTAAATTTTACTATGGGGTTTCGTCAATGCAAACTTTTCTAGGAGCATTGAGATTCTGAGAACATTTGTTTTCCACTATAAAATACAGAGGTTCAACCTTCTGTACGTAAGAAAACTCGACATTCTTTCTTCCAAATTCCTTTTCTCTATCTGAGATGTGAAACTAATGAAAAATTTAAAAAAATCTACCTCTGGTCATAAGTTTTTGCACCATCATGTTACCTAACATCGGATTCTGCGACCAATAGTTAGCAAGCCTAGGCAAATGAGCTACAATCATAATAAGGCAATTATAGTTAACGTCGTACTAGAGCAACCAGGGTGTCAAGATTTAAATCAAAATATTTTTTTTTTAAATCACTGATTTAAATCACAACTAATCTTACATTTTTATAACTAAGTTAATACACCATAGAAAAATGACAGAAGTGGTCAAATGCTTTAATTTTTCTGCACTCATGGGGATTTCAGCACTAATGGTTACACCCAGCTCATAGGGAACTGGGTCAATTACTGCATATGATAAAAGATTGCAACAGCCAGTTGTAACGTATTAGAATATACTATATACTAGAAACAGTAGTGTAAACACACATGACATAAATCTAAATGCCAGGAAGAGTAATGTATAAACATTTCTGATTAACAGCACTCATAATATAAACACTTAAAGGAAGTATACAACAGTTTGATTCAAAATTAATTACGAAAGAGGTGACTGATTTTATTAGCTAAAAAAACACAAGTGGGAAGTAAAGTTTTTGAGGCATTTGTTTGTCTCAAGAAAAACTATGTAGGATGTCAACTTGTGTTTTAAAGTTAAATAAATGTTAAGTAAATATTGATTTACCATGTCACAAATTCTGATTGTTTACTTAAAATGAATATTGGTTTACATGTCATGTCACAAACTCAATTATTTAACGAATTTATATATATTTATTACATAAACAGTGTTTAGGGCCTGCAGAAATTTAAATAGAAAAATCTTATTTAAATCAAAATAATCCGATTTACATAAAAATTATCCGATTTAAATAAAATAAATCCGATTAATTGATTTTTTTTTTAAATCATGTTCATACCATGCTTATATAACTTGTTTGCCAGAATTTGTGATCTATTATAACCAGGGTTGGACCAACTGAGTCGACCCAATGGGTTTTGCAAAAAAGACCATCTGTAGTCATTTTGGGTTATTTCAAACTAAATCTCAATTTTGCTCACATTTTTAAAATATAAGCAAGTCTTGGTGATTAAAAAAACATACAAAATTGTAGTTATGAAATTTTTTTACAGAATTGACAACTTTTATCGAAGATTTATTTTTAATTCACAAGTTTTGAACACATGTTATCTATAACAAGCTACCATTCTTGAGTGTCATTGTCTCTTCAGGAAACGCTGAACTTTGACCAGTTGCTCCCTTTGTCTATTTCTCAACTTTGTCCATATGTAGAGAACACACGTTCAATGGATGCCAAACTTGGTGGGCAGCTGAGGAGTTGAGCGAAAAACCTGCAGAATCCTTTGGAAGATTTTGATGTTTTGATCTTCTTCAATTTCTGTGTGTTACGCTCCATTAGCAACCACCACTTTGAAGGATTATTTTTGTTAAAAACACATTGCATTGAAAGTATTTTGGGGAAACAACTCACTGTCTTTGATTTTGAAGACTAAGACACCTGGTATATATTTAGGTTTAACAGATTAGATTGCAACCAAGTCTCCCCTTGCTCTGCTGACAATATGTTGCCTATACATGATGGGTACATTATATTGGCTAGGTAAAAAAAAATGGTTGCATTGCTTTATCCTTCATTTATTGTATCAGTTGCTTATATGGTAATAATTCAATACTCACGGTGAGGTCAATCCAGACCTCCATAGCTTTTGAGAAGTTTGCTGAATCTGCTTGCAACCAATCTAAAGCTACAGAAACTTTTCTTAATTGCTTCTGTAATGCTGAACTTTCACAGTGCAGCCCAACGTTACTTACAATTCTTCCAATGTTCGAGTCGACTCGCTGTTCATTTCATTTATAATTTCCACATATTTGAAAGTGCTAATGCATTTTACTTACGAATTCCAATGTGTATCATTTGGAATTTGAGCTTCACTTTGGAATTTGAATCAAGCCACTTTTCCTTTAATAATTCATGAGACGTGGTGGTTGCGAGAAAAAATATTTTATTTACCTCCACAATATGTTTAAGGACACTTTCATAAAAAAATGTTCTGAAACAAATTTGGTAAAAATTTTATTTTTAAACTTCTATTTGCATACTAAGTATATTTATTTCTTTAAAAAAAAGTTAAAGTGTTTTTTTTTAACCCAAATTTATTCTGAAAAACCTGGATTTAAAAAAAATGACTTTTTTTTTTAAAACTCGGAAGTTTTTTGAAAAGGTTTTGAGTTGAAAACATTTTAATGGTAACACCTAGAAGATCTTGGTGGTATCTTATTTGTTTTGATCGAGTCAGGTCAGGGATGAGATTCTTCCAATTTTTGTCAGTATTTCAGACTTTTATAATTTTTTAAGAAAAAAATTTCGACTTTTGGCCTTTTTGTCTTCTATAAACGTGAAATGCGCCTAATGAAACATATCTCGCCAACATTGCACTCCTAAATTTTGCCAAGCTGTTAAGTCTGCAAATTCCTCTTTTAAAAGAATCCTTAGAAGCAAATAAGTTTTATGGCAAACCTGGAGAACTTGGATTTTGAACAAGTTAACGTAGGTTGTTGCTGTGTTGTTGTTGTTTCTAATGCCTACACTGGCAGACCAGAGGAGGAGTACCAGGCCCGTCGAAGACGGCAAGAGGCGAGGGGGTGCGCCTTCCATGTTATTGAGCCCCATTGGGAGGAAGTCCGACTTCGCTCGGCATACATGACACATCCGTTTTACAGGAAGGTCCCTTTCATACATCCATTCACTCACACATATCGTAATTTAGATACCAATCAGAGGCTGATAACCCTCTGATCAGATACCCCCAGAGGTATTGATTTGGTATGGGAACATGGGGGACTTTGTGACCACGACCTATTTAACGTGCCCCAGTCACCATTAGGTTGTTGCTGTAAATTTCGTAGGTAAAGCTACGGTTTCCTAAGGAAGTGGAGCTGTTATCTAGCGGCTGTGGTACATCATGATGCGTCGGAAAAGGTATAAATGAAATGTTTTAAGTTGATCAGTTTTTAATGGGAGGTTTGTCTTTCAACTAGAAAATAAGATGCTCGGTTATTTAACCGATGAAGTTATTTCGTCTTTTATGGCAAGCGGAAATTTTAAAGTTTCTTTTTGAATATTCTAGGAATTACTTTCAAAATCCGTTAAAACTTCTTTGGCGACTTTAGAAGTGTGCCAAGGTGGTGGACATCGCTTTAAACATAGACTGCAGCTATTTTTTGCAACGGAAATTTTCAAAATGATGCTTCTTTAAGGGCAATATTTATGATTGTTTAAAAAAATTTATTATTTCTTGGAAAATATGGGTTATTAATTTTAAGTTATATTAAGTTTAAAGGGTTGACAAAATTAGAAAATAAGAATATTTACGGAAAAATATTAAGACAATTGAAATTGGTTAGAGATTTTGAAAAGTCATTTTATATTCGAAAATAGGTTAATTTAAACTGAATTAAGTTATATTTTATTTAAAACAAGGGTACAGCTTCAATCTGTTGGCAATACAGCAATGGCCTTGGCGCACTTCTTAAATCGCCAAGGAAAGAAATATTTAAAATGAACCAATGAAATCAAATGACAGTTTAAAGGATTTTGAAAGAACTTTCTTTTGTTTCAAAATGAAAGTTAAAAACTTTCCACTAGTTCTGGTTGTCTTAAAATCCTTATACAAATGGGTTACCTAACCTGTCATTACTCGCTACTAGAAGTGTGCCAAAAAAAGCACCAATACCGTTACCACCGCTATAAACGTAGACATGCTGCACCAAAACAGATTTTGATTTGTTTTAAATTAAGTATATTTTTAACGTTTTATTAAGGTAATATCGGTGAAAAGCTGTAATTATGCTAATTTTTATTTTTAGTGTCGACTTATTTTTTCATAACATTTATGCTATTTAATAAAATTAGTATTTATTTGATTTATTCTTTTGTATAACATAGCATTTTTATTTCCTGTTATTATCATTTTTGTATCAAGGTTTTGGAAAAATTGCAGCTGTTTAAAAAAATTGTATCTTTTTTTGAAAAGTTCAAAATAGCATTTTGGCCGACCAACCGGTATAGTGGTTAAGGTGTTATCCTCTGGCCTCTGGATCGGAAGGTTCCTGGTTCGAATCCGGGTTCGGGCATGGATGTTTGTAAACGTATGGTGTAGAGGCGGCTGGTGCACCTTAAATCTGTCGTGGCCGAAAGTCCTCACGTTGGGTTGGCGTGGAAGTTTGGAGAGTGGGGTGCCAGCTCAGGTGTTGCTTCGTCATCTGACCGTGGTTCAAAATTACGAGGTGTTGTCAATCTTTCCCTTAAGGGACTGATTCCGGACCGTCGTCAATAGCCCGTTGTGTTGCTCTAGTACGACGTTAACTAAAATTACCATTACCAAAATAGCATTTTCAACTTTATGCAACTTATTTATAGTATTTACAGAATTGCCAAGATATTTTTTCTTTTTGTGAGAAATATGATTTCATGCGCCCCTTTTCTTATTTGCAAAATTTGAGTTTACGCATATTTTCAGACTTTTTGTCTTTTTCCCATTCTTATGCCTGTCAGATAGAAATCTGGAAAACTTCAATTTATGTTTGCCTTTCTAAAGCATAGTTTTTGTTCTCCTGAGCTAGATAAAGGACTTGTTAAGAGATTCTAGGCTAGAAATTACAAATTTTTTTTATTACTAGATGTTTATTAAATGAAGTGGAGTTAAATATGTATTATTTGTGGCATGTTTCTTGCCTAATGAAGAGGGCGGCCATCTTGTCAATTTGATTAGTTATATATGGAAGTAAAAATTTTCTGTTCCTTAATAAGAATATCAGAATATATATCAGAAAGCCAGTAAGGAGTTTGAAACTATTAGTCGGAAGCAAAAGGTGTCCTTGTAGGAAAAATTAGCAAGGGAAATAAATATAAACCCAAAAGAATTTTTTGCATATGCAAGTGGTAAAAATAAATTTAGTACTACACTGGGCCCATTAGAGGGGAAGGGAGGTGAATTAATTCACGACGAGGTGGGAATGGCAAACGTGTTAAATTACTTTTTTCTGGGGGTTTTCAATGGTAACTATAGTTTAAAAAAGGATCCCAAGGATGGAGCCTTTGCAGGGGGTATAATTAAAGAATGCAAATTCAACTGGGTAGAAATAGTACATCAGTTGAAAAGAATTAAGCCATCTAAAGCACCAGGACCAGACGATATTTATCCGAGAGTACTAGTGGAATGCGCGGAAGAACTGGGGGAAGTAATTCACACGATATTTAATTCAACATATAGCACAGGTTGGGTGCCAATGGATTGGAAGTTGGCCAACATAACTCCAATTTTCAAAACGGGAATACAAAGTGATCCGGGCAACTATAGACCAGTAAGTCTAACATCAGTAATTTGCAAAATATTTGAATCTCTGTTAAAAAAGCATATAATGTTATACTTGGAGGAGGGGGGACTGTTATCAGAGAATCAGTATGGGTTTAGGAAGGGCAGATCCTGCTCTACAAACCTTTTGAAGTTCTACGAAAATATTACTGAGGAGCTGGATATAATAAGAGCAGTGTGGATATCATGTACATAGATTTTCAAAAGGCTTTTGATAAAGTACCTCATGAGGCATTACTGTTTAAATTGGAAAGGCTGGGGATTCAGGGAAAACATTAATATGGATAAAAAATTGGTTATTGGGTAGAAAGCAGAGAGTGCAGGTAAAAGGAAATTATTCACAGTGGACAGAAGTTATAAGTGGGGTGCCTCAGGGATCAGTTTTGGGACCAATTTTATTTATAATTTTCATAGATGATATAGGTCAGGGGATCAAGAATAGAATCAGTATATTTGCAGATGACTTAAAAATATAGGGGACAGTGGATACCAAGTTACAGATAGAAAATTTACAAGGGGATTTTGATAAGATATCCGAATGGGCTGTAAAATGGGGTATGTCGTTTAATATAGGGAAATGTCAAGTTCTGCATATGGGTTATAGGAACAATGGAGCCGAGTACTGTCTGCAGGGAGTAAAGGTAAAGGAGGGAGAAACAGTCAAGGATCTTGGGGTGATAATTCACAGGGATTTTAAAATGGGTCATCAATGTTCAGCTGCGGGTAAAAAGGCTAATAGGTTACTGGGGTATATTAAAAAGACTAACTTCAAGAGATAAGAATATAATCTTGCTGTTATATAAGGGTTTAGTAAGACCACATCTAGAATATGCTGTACAATTCTGGGCTCCATATATGAGAAAGGACATAGAATCAATTGAAAGGGTTCAGCACAGAGCTACAAAAATAATAAAGGGGCTAGCAAATTTCGACTCTAATGAACGTTTAAGTAAGCTAAACATGTACACACTGGAAAGAAGAAGAAGGAGGGGGGATTTGATTCAGCTTTTCAAGTTTGTAAAACAAGGGGACACAGAGGGCTTACATTTCAATAGGGATAACAGAACAAGGGGCCATGGGTATAAATTGAATAAGACACATTTTAATCGGGATTTAAGGAAAAACTACTACTTTAATAGGGTAATAGACAGTTGGAACGCGTTGCCAGAAAATAGAGTTAATTCAAAGGGAGTGTACGAATTTAAGACACAATTGGATAGTCAGTGGGAATTGGAGAATTCATAAACAAAGGACCAGCCTTGTTGGGCTTGAGCCTGTAGCTGGTCGTCAATATTTGTATTTGTAAGCAAAATCCACGCAGTGAACCTTTGCATATATGGAATTAAAAACGAAAAATGCACAAATAAACAAAAAGTAAAGAAAAATTAAATGTTAGGGTTGTATATTTTGGTAATTTCCTGAATGAAAGCAAGGAATTCCAAAAATTTCCCACTATATTTTCAAGCAAGTTGCACATTTTAATTTATATTTATTTGTTTTTTATTTTGAAATTAATTTATTAGCAGCTCACTTACAGTTGATCGGGTATGGCAATGAGCACAGAGCTAAAAAAAAACAACTGTTAAATGTTCAGGACATTTAACAGTTTTCGCAGCCAACCTAACTTTCTGGGCACCATTCAATCACTTTCAAGCTCTCTGGATTCGCTAAAAAATCGCACTACATGTTTGCAAAAAAAATTATTTTTCTAACGTTTAATCAAGCCATCCATTGCCATAAGTGAGCTACTAATAAATCTTTTTTATCACAAACGATAATTAATTAAATGAATTTGAAATTAAAAACAAATAAATATCAAGTAAAATGTGCAACTTGAAAACATAGTGGGAAATTCTTGGAAAACCATCGGAATATATTAAGCGTAGAGCAAAAAAAAACCTGTGAAATGGTGCAAGCCGTTGGTCTAAAAAATGCCTTTTACGTGGTAGCTAGTTAAAATCATTCTTTCTGAAGCAATCATTGTACTAAAAAAATCCAAACTTCCTCGCCATGTGTAACAAACTTTCCTCCCTTGGTGTAGGGTTGTCATAAATCTAGATGTAGTGTCATGGTTACCAGGTTTGACACAAAATCGCTGTTGCCTCGGATAATATATACCACTCGAAATGATAACTTTAGGCTTATCCGCAAAACTTTGATGAAACTTTTGTGGTTCTTTTGTGTAAAAGATAATTTTGAATCAGCAAAAATTAATAGGTATATGTTCAATAATATATATATATGTACAAGTATAATATTGTGGCTACCCCCAATCACAAGTCATGCCTTACAGACCTTAGACATTGGTGTACCCACACCATTAATATAACAGGGACATGAATTTATGGACAGGGAAAAACGACTTGCAAAATCTTTCTAAATTTCTATGAAATTATTTCTATTTGCATGTTTATTGAAAGGGTTAAGTGAATCATTAAAATTGGTCATGTGAAAGAATTTAAAGGAAGTAGTTATATACCGTAAACCTACATGGAATGCAGAATTGTAAGATAGAAAATTCCTTAATTTCCCAGAATAAAGTTCTACATGTGTCAAAAAATGAAGAAAATCAAGCATCACAGAAAGTAATAGTGTATTATTTTCAAGCAACTTGCATGCCAAATGAAATATGCTCACTGTTAAAAAGACCCAAAATAAGCCATATTAAATTCCCCCCCAACTCCTATATCTCCTCGGGGGCTGTCGTGGCTTAGTGGGTATACCCACTGAGCAACCTTAGAGCTGTAGGAGATAAGGTGAAAATTGACGCTAGCCACTGAAAAATTTTGCTACAGTCGCCACACTTCTCGAAAACATTAGCTTATATGGTCGAACTTCTAATTTTACCTATTTTTTTCTGAGGGCAGTAAAAAACAATTTTTGTAAGAAAGGAAAAAAAAGCAACTGCGCATAAACATGGAAAATAGTATTTGGAAATTTTTTTTTTTTTGGGGGGGGGGATGCAGACGCTTCAAGCGGGAAAACGCAATGCAATTTAGATGAAGAAGGCTGAAGAAAACCACTTACACATGTGCATGTGACCTGGGGTGTTTTCGTAGTGCTGGTATTTCGCAGGAGGAGAAGATCTATTTTGATATCGTATATGTATATATAGTGGCCACTGAATGATACAATTTCAGTGGCCCCTGTCCACTTACAAAATTTCTTAATTTTCTCCTTTAGTAGGAGGCACAGGTTTGATTCCTGTCTGGTGAATTCTACCCTGGATATATTTCTTTTTTCGCTTCTGTGTCTAAAAAATTTTGTGTATGTGTATATTTGGTATTTTGTCTGACTAAATAGAACCCTTGCACCTTAAAACCCCAAATCAACCTATTTCTACTGAATTTAGAAATGCTCAGAAATAGGTCTTGTAAAAACTAAAAAGAAAAAGTTAAAAAAGAAAGCTAAAAAGTAAAACTAAAAGACACCAGCTCGAATACTTACTTGAAATAAAGTTCCGAAACCAGAAGATAATATTGAAGTATCAAAAAGCTAACTTAACAGCATCAAAATTAAGTAAAGTTATTGTGAAATGCATAAGGAAAAATCAGTTCAATAATTCATTAAGAAAGTACCAGAAGAGTCCGGAAAGGTTCATTCAAAGTATTTAGAGGTTTTAAGTCTTCTGAGTAGGCAATACTGCCACAGTGTTCGTTTACCATCATTACAGTCTTCCATTTTTGAGATTCTTTTCACATAGAAAAATGCTTAAATGAAAAGTTCATTGAAAATTTATTAAAAGATGGCTTATGTGGTAAGTATCCACTCTGCTAAACGGAATAGATTATCAAGAAGCAAGAAGTGGCTAATTGACTTATGTTGCACATAATATGAAACTTTTGAAAGAAAGGAAACAAGAAACAACCTATTCAGAATTTTCCAAGAGCAGTAGGTGAAATGTTAACTACAGATTCAGAAAGTGATTATTAAATGAAAGTACTGTTGAAAATAAAAGTGCAAAATTAAGTGAAATGTTTATATTTCTTTATTTTTAATGTTAAACTTAACAAAATATTACAATGTTTTTAAATTTGTGATTTTTTTTTTCCTGAACCGTCGTCAATAGTCTATTGTGTTGCTCTAGTACGACGTTAACAAAAAAATTACCAATTGTGATTTTTTTCATCTCGTGTATTCATTCTTAGATTCAAAAAATATGTTCCATCTTTTTATTTTTTATGCATTTAGAAAAGAAAATTCTTGATTATTCTTCCACTGGGGAATGTTCTCCAAAAGATTATTTCCAAGAAATCTACATCTCTAGGTTCTGATCTATATGTACTGAGCAGACTTTTGAAAAGAATGTCCAAAAAAAATGTTCCCAATTGTTTGTAATTTTTTAATGGGGTTTTGTTTAATGTAAAATAATTGTTAAGATTCTGTCTTAATTTTTTATTTGAATGAACTGTGTTATATTGCAGTAAATTTTAAAATGAGGAATATGTACATTGCTGGTCATCTAAAATGCAACATCAAGAAGGACAAGAGATATCAAAGCCAAATTTATTAAGAGATAACACACAGTACTAAAGTGAAATAATTGAAAATACAGCCTCCTGTGATGTGAGGAAGACGATGAAATCAGTATTGAGTATTTACTGTGGTATTGCAAGCAGAAGCGTGATTCGTCGGAAAAAGCAATGCCGTGCCACTGGATCGTCCATGTCCACCGTTTATCACACCATTGCAGACGTTATACTGTGCTGCAAATGACGTTGAATGGTATGTGTGGCCACTGATTATTGTGCAACAGACCGTATTTGTTGCGATATGATTCCTGATATGGCAGAGCGATCCATCACTGCCATGTGCACAATATGCCTGCCATCAAGTGTAGTGTTGCGATGAGGCATGTGCAATCGGTCCTGTTGGTCAGTCGTTACCTCCTGCATCCATCGATTACAAATTCACATCACCATTGCTTGGTTACGTCCGACATGATCACCGATTTCTCGGAAGGATAATCCGCAATCTCTATAGGCAACAATTCTTCCTCGGTCGAACTCAGAAACATGCTTGAATGACTCATATTCTTCTACGAGGCATACAGAAGCTGCTCACACAAAACAACTGCACAAAATAATAATTCCAGTAATTCAAAATGGCTTTCTGTTCTCCCTTTATATAGCACTAGTACAGGGCACAACAAATCTTGGTCGCCATGGCACCTAAAAAATTTGGTCTGGTTCCTAGATTTTCTGTTTCTAAAAAAATGTTTACTTTTCATGAAAAAAAATTTTTTAGGCCTTCAAAGGTCAAAAATAGAGCAAAATGTCTAATGTAGAATAAAAATTTTATTTTTTTATTGCCTCAGTTGTGCATTTTAAAAAGAATATTATTTACTCTGCATGTAATGAGTTCTGCAATATACTCAGCATTCAAAAAAATATTAGTGTTTGTATTGCAAGGGTCCTGGCACCTAAATTTTGTTATTTTTTATCATCCCCTGTACTTGTATGGGGCACCTATGATGTGTGTATGCACTGAAATGCTAATAATTTGCATATCTTACCACAGTATACGCATAGTTCAAATTTCACACGGTTTGGATACTTCCTTCATGGTGTTGCATTTTGGGTGGTCGGCTGTGTATTTATGCATCTATCATAATTAAAATTCTACGATATTTTAAATATAGTTTTGAATTTCATAAAATATAAATAATTTTCATAAATATTGTAGAGCAGTGTTCTTCAAGCTTTTAACCCCAGCCCCCTGCAAAAATAGGAGAAATATATCATGGACATAAATTTAGGCAAATAAAAAACAATGTAGATAGAATTTTATTTATTAAATTTAATATTATAATTTTTGGTTTGTGCATCATCTGCTGCTTCCTTGTAAGCAAATTTTATATCTGTGGTTGCAGAATTGTTTCTGAGAGACAAAGCACTATAGTAACATACATTCTATTTCTCTGTATGGTTTTTATGACTGACATAGCTGAAAAAGTCTTCTCATACAAATGGGAAGTCGAAAAAGTGACCAACAATTTGATAGCTTTATAACTCGAATGGAAATTCTTTATTGTGAGATCAAAAATTGAGACCATGATTGCATTTTATGTCTGGACCTTAAGTGGTATCAGAAAACAGCTCGATTAGCCTTTCTTTCTCACAAGTATCAAGTGTTTATATCTTCTGGAAATTCATCAAAAATCATCTTTAGGATTATTAATTCAGAAGTTAGCTTTAGCAGGATCTTCATTTTCCAGTGGCTTATCAGTGAAATCTCTGCTTCGAATGCAAATTGACGAACCAGTTTGGACGGTATCATAGCGTGATTTGAACTTCAGATCATGTTACACACAAAAGGCATGGTGATAATTCACTGCCAGGAGTTACATCAAAACCAAGCTTTAAATATTCCTTATTGTAATGCCTAACAAAGTTTCCTTTTATCTTTTTGGTTTGTATTGCACATTGCGAAGTATCATTATATTTTTTCTTCTAAACTTAAAGCATTATCACTTGGCATACTTTTGGCACCATCACTAATTTTCTTCTGAATATTGTCCTTGCCTCTACAAAAGAAGGTTAAAAGATTTTGCTGGTTGACTTTTATTATGTATCTTGGAGGGTTTCAAATTTTACAAGAGAGATAATTTGTTTTCCAAAATTGCACGACACAATAAAAAAACAATATGCATGTGCGATAAAATAAGAATTCTTGCACTGTATCGTCGACAGGAGAACTGACGCAATACTGGCCATTCCGAGGCACCAAACTTAATCCATACTTGTCACATGCAGCACCCTGTTCGCTCTGAAACAGTGAGAGGTCATGAAGCTTGTAACGGTATAGTCAAGTGAAAGCTTTTGCAGAGCAGTAATTTTTACTCGTGGACCGGTGCCGGTTTGCAGACTACCGGTTGAAGACAACTGTTCTATAGAGTTACAATAAATAATAGTAGAATGAGAATTGTATCAAAGTTTTAAAATACTTAATATGTTTAATATACAAGAACATATATAATTATAACATTTTAATGTAATGTTTAACAATTGACTACTTGAAGGTATACCTAATTCCAATTTAATATTTAAAGTGTTAATTACTTCTATTTTTAGTTTCTAAATTCATTAGTATTGTTTTTTGATCTGTGAAAGGCTTATAATTTGTTTCCTTTTTCAGTTTTCTGGTGAAGTTTTCCCTCTGTTGAAGGAAAGCAAACGACAAAGCATCACAACACCTTTACTTCAAAGAAACTGTTGAAGAGTGAAATTTACTGTGAATTGTCTCCAAGTAAATGGATCTTGAATAAACATTTGCAATTGCTTAGTGTAAAGAATTCTGTTTTCTAATCACAGCACGTCTATTCTTGAGATGTGCCCAAACAAGTCGCAAATTTGTGGTGATGTACCGGAGGTCCCAAAGCAGAAAAAGGACAAAGCGAAAAAGGAATTTGGATGTGATGATTGTGGAAAAAGTTTCTCTCAAAAAAGACGGTTGAAGCAGCATTATACACTTCATGCTAAAGGGAATCCAATCCAATGTACTGTGTGCTCCAAAATATGTGGAGAGATATATACTTTAAAACAGCACATGCGAGTACACAGCGGTGAAAAACCCTATCAGTGTGACGTGTGTAAGAAACAATTTTCACAAAAGGGTAGTTTAACAATACATATGCGTTATCACACTGGTGAGAAACCTTTCAATTGTGAAATGTGTGACAAAAGGTTTGCATGTAGTTCACACTTACGAAGGCATGGACGCACCCACACTGGCGAAAAGCCGTTTGAGTGTGAAGTATGTAAGAAACGTTTTGCAGAGCGAAGTGGTTTAACAAAGCATAAACCTGTGCACACTGACGAAAAGCCATTTGAATGTGACGAGTGCAAGAAGACCTTTTCATATATGTGTAATTTAAGAAAACACAGACTGGTTCACACAGGTGACAGAGATTTTATTTGTGGATTTAACCCAAACCAGTCGGAAATCTTCAAAAATTTACCCGAGGTCCCAAAACCGGATGACATTTCAGTGGAAAATGTAAATGTTTACGGATGCGACCAGTGTGGAAAAAATTTTTCACAAGAACGACGACTGAAACTGCATAAAAGGTTTCTCCATACTCCAAGGAAACCATTCCGATGTAACGTTTGCTTCAAAATGCTGAGAGGTAGCTGGAGTTTGAAAATGCACATGCGAATCCACAGTGGTGAAAGACCTCATGTGTGTGACGTATGCAATAAAACGTTTACCCGAAAGTGTCATTTAGCAACACATAAACAAGGCCACACAGGCGAGAAGCCGTATTCATGCGGGATGTGTAATGCAAAGTTTGTGAGCGGTTCACACTTGAGGAGGCATATGCGCAGCCACACAGGCGATAAGCCGTACGAGTGTGAAGTGTGCAAGAAAACATTTTCAGACACTAGTACTTTAGCGAAACACAGACGCATCCACTCGGAAGAGAAGCCTTTTATTTGCGAAATCTGTAAGAAGGGATTTGCTCGAATTCCAAACTTACTTAGGCATATACTTGTCCACACTGAACAGAAGCCCTATCAGTGTGATATATGTTCAAAATGCTTTTCGGAAAGTGCAAACCTTGACATGCATAGACGCATGCACTCCGTTGTGAAGCCATTTGCATGTGATTTGTGCGATAAATCGTTTTCTCGTAGCAGTAATTTAGTAAATCACACACGTGTGCACACGGGAGAGAAGCCGTACGAGTGTGAATTGTGCAAGAGAACATTTGCGGAGAAAAGTAATTTAGAAAAACATAGGCTCGTCCATTCCGGTGAAAAGCCTTTTAAATGTGAAATGTGTGATAAAGGGTTTTCGCAAAGACAAACCTTACAAAGACACATACTTTACAAACACTAAAAAGGAAACTTACCTTTTAGAATGCGAGAACATATTTTCTCTTGAATGTGGACTTGCAACAACATGAACTGTGGCTCGATATTATTTTCGAGGGTATTCTTTTGAATACGTGGGATCTTTCGGAAGACTTCCAATGTTAGAAGAAAACTGAAAAGTGATTTTTAAGTTATGTAATTAAATTTATGAATGTATCTGTTGTAGTTCCTTTGCTGGCAACTGATTAGACTTCCTGCATGGGATATTGTCTTAATTTTTTTCGAGAGCTACTAGACAGGTTCTTTTATGTAGGATTGACTTTTAAAATTATGTGTTCTTTAAAAGGACGATAGTTGTAGGTATGTTGAGATTTAATTTTTAGTAGAATATGGAATTGTAGGATTGTCACTCGATAAAAGATTATTCCAGGCTTACTGAAAAGAAATGTTTAACTGAAGTGAAAATGTCATAAATATATTGTAAATGTGTTTTAATTTGTATGGAAATTCTTAATTTTTAACACATTTTAAAATTAAAAAGACTTGTAAATATATTCTAATGTGCATGCATTTTATTAGTTTTTGTGCATTAAACAACAGGATACAGCTTTGATGTACTGTGGCAATGCTTTTTGCAGTGATATGTGGCAGGCAAAGGCAACCATGTTTTATTAGGATTATGGCAATGTCACGATTACTTAAATATCTTGCATTAATTTGTGTAAATCATCTTTTTGTATTTTACCATGCCAAAAAATCTCTTCTTTGCTTGTTAACAATATTTCAGAAAAAGTTTGTTTGACATTAATTACATTAAGCCAAAATGGTGCTTTTTCTTTGAAATTCTTCCTTGTAGACATAAAAGTGCCACAAAATGTCTATCAAAGTGTATATACATAAGCTTTATAGATCACAGTTTTCCCAAAGTGGGTTTTAAAATTTTTTGGGGGAGTGTTGTGCTGGCCCTAGAGAAATAGGTGCTTAAAAATGTGTCACCTAAAAATGTTTTACGCAAACACTTTACCAATCGGCCGTACACACTTGTTTGTGATGCAATGTCAAAAAACGTTTGTGCGTTGTAAAATGTCTGTTATGCTGATCATTCTAAAAACCAAATGAAGTGACAAGCAAGTATGTATTTGTGCAAGTACAGTGTACAACAACAGGAATCTGCATGTTATGTCAAGTTTGCTGTACAATGCTATAAATTGATAGCACTCTAGGCTCATCCTTCTCATTAATGGTACTCATTTTATTGTAATTAATTACTAATAATAGTGAACAATTTGGCCTGCTTATCTACAATTTTATTTAGTTTTAATAATAAATAGTTTTTTTTGGGATAATTTTAGTTTCATTTCTGAACTAGCTTCACGCAATTTGAATATTACACACCCAAGCTACCATACTACAGCAGCTAAATATTTTGGTGAAATTTAAAATTGAATGGTTCAGCTACACATATACTTGTAATTAATTCATTTTTGTTGACATAGTTTTCCAGGGGAATGAAATAAATTGTCTTTAAAAAGGGGAAAATTAGGAATTACATGTAGACTCGTCAAATTTAATTGATATAAGATAAAATGAAACATTTTGATTTGTGAAAGATAAAATCGAAACTATACTTAGTGTGTTTTAACCTTTTTGTACACTAACAGTGAACTATTGGTTTACATTGATCATAGAATGTTACAGTGGTATATGTAGCAGTTACTTTTATTTTATTACCACATGCAAACAGAAATAACAGTTCTAAGTTCTATTTGACAGTTGGCATATATATATTTACATAACTATTTTTTATTGAAATCTATTTTTGGTGGTCACACTTAAAAGAAGCATCTTATTACAAATCAAAACTTCAAATGGTGTTAACTATTCTATATAATGTCGAATATTACTTACCACTCCCATTCTCTACTTGTTTATGATAGCAGTTTGTTGAGTTCCTCTTTCCCCAATCTGAATTTTTAATTATTTCTGGGCAACTTTTTGCTGGAGTGACGAGGTGGATCATTAAAAAGGAAGCATTGCCTCACACAAGTCTTTGGCTCCAGGTTTTTATGGACTTTCTATTCCTTTCTTCCTAAAAAAAGATTGCGAAAGCAATGGGGTGGGCGATTCAAAGAAAGCTGTACCATCGCCAATTGGCAATGATTTTTCATTGCGAATTGGCAATAATTTAAGATTATGGGAAGCTGTTCTAGGCCTTTTCCAAACGGTCGTTTGATGATGAAACTTTTTACTGTCAATTTGGCTAAGGTCCGGTACCATGTTTTACTGTCCTTCAAGACATCTTAATACTGATTAAAATAATCGCGAATCGGCATTTCTAGGGAAGACATTCAGCAGAAGTAGAGGTAGACAGTCTGGGCTGTAGTGGAGGGTATACGCCGTATACCCTCTGGTTTTTCCAGCAAATTCCGTATTCCCTCTACTTTTCTCTCTGTATTAAAAAAAGTTGCCGTCGCGGGA
Organism: Metellina segmentata; assembly: GCA_947359465.1. Taxonomy (NCBI): domain Eukaryota; kingdom Metazoa; phylum Arthropoda; class Arachnida; order Araneae; family Tetragnathidae; genus Metellina; species Metellina segmentata. The sequence goes on from OX375883.1 coordinate 110,421,828, forward strand.
TTGAAAACTGTTGTTTAGCATGATTCTTTGACGATTTTCCAAGAAAGTACAGATCAGAAAATTACGAAATTATCATGGTTTGTTCAAAATTGTCCAGTCAACGCGATGAAGATTTTTTTCCGATGTGGCTATTAGTTTAAAATTTATTAAGTGTCTAAGTTGAAAGAGCGAAATTTCTACCGCGAGTGTGAAAGATGCTTTTTATTTTTATTTTGCTGGGTTGGGAAGCTTGTACAAACCTAAAGGAGGAATACCCCTGGGGGCGGAACATAAAAGAAACAATTACAAGGTAAATATATTAATCTCTAGGGGGGAGGGGGATAACGAAACCAGACGTTCATTGTTCGAGTACAAGGATTAGACTCGTGTATTTCTAATAATCCTGAATCTCCAAAACTTCGATAGGTGGCGTTAGGAGTGATGAAAGGATAGGGAAGTGTTACAGGTTCCTCCTCTGGCTGCGAAGACGTCTCGGCGAGAAGCCAGGAGAAATTTTGGATTGTTGATCACAGTTATTGATAGGTTTATCTGCCGGAGAAGTCTTTGATGGTCGACCTCTTTTCCGGATAGGCACATTTTTCGTTAGGGGGGGGGGGGGAGGCTTCATGGCAAGGACACAGGGCAGACGTATGATAAGCTCCAAGAGAAACGTTTGGAGTAACAAGGTAGGCTATTTCACAGCTTGCTGGGAGAGTAAGACACAAGGTCCATCTCGACGAGGGGAAATTTGGTTGTTCTCTTCTTGGTCTTATTGCTATGAGGGTGTAAGTTTACCCATACACGATCACCAAGCACGTATTGAGGACTTCTTTCCTGATCTACATACCTCTTTCGTTGGTCCTGCTTTCTGTTCAATATCCTTGATTTCTTTCGACAGATTAGCAAAAAAAATTTTAAATATGGGGTAATTTCTGCAACAAAGTTGTCATTGCATAATACCGTTCTTAAATCATGTTGGATGTCATCAGGGGTTCGAAATTCTCTTCCAAAGTGTAGAAAAGCTGCTGTGTGTTCAGTAGAGTCACACTTTGCTGTGTTTAAGGCAAAACGTGTTGTTGGAAGCTGATGTGCCCATTCAGTATGATTTTCACCAACTAAGATTGCTAATCTCGGGTTTAAATCTCTATTTTTTCTTTCGACGGGGTTTGCCTGAGGAGAATAATCTGGTGTAAGAACTTGCTTTATGTCTAGAAGATGGCATACCTGCTGAAGAACAGCACTCACGAAATGTGGTCCGTTGTCACCGATGAGTCGACGTGGAATTCCGAACCGCAAGAGTACTTCTTCCAACAAAGTTACCGCACACTCTTTTTCGGTGGCGTTTTGGAGGGCAAAAGGTTCTACCCACTTTGTAGAGGTATACAGAAATTCTAAAGAGTAGAGGCATGATTTCACGCACATGGTGTAGTAATGCTCCCGATTTATGCCAAACTGATGACAAAATTTATCCCGTTGGTGATTCAGAAGAATCTAAAGCTTTAGGTATTTTATGGAAACCTAAGAAAGATTATTTAAGCTTCAAACATTAGATCAATGCTGATACAATTGCCACTAAAAGGAAAGTACTGTCAGTCATAGCGATTGGCTTAGAGCTACAGTCATAACTTCAGCAAAAATATTTATGCAAAAACTATGGTTATTGAAAATTGGCTGGAATGATATTCTGCCAGAAAAAGATGCCGTTGAATGGAAGCAGTTTGTGTGGCTAACTTGATTAATTAACAACATTGAAATTAGTAGACGTGTATTTTAGTGAAAGATGCGACTGTGATCGAGCTACACGGTTTCAATGGCGCTTCTGAAGTAGCCTACGGAGCAACAATTTACTGTAAATCAATATCAAAGTCTGGCCAAGTGTCTGTAAAATTAGTGACCAGTAAATCAAGAGTGTGCCTTTTAAAACAGATAACGATTCCTAGATTAGAATTGTGTGGAGCAGTTCTTCTTGCAAAACTAATTAAGCGAGTGATATCGTCATTAAAAATTACTGTGCATAATATCATCTTGTGGTGTGATTCCATGATCGTCTTGGCTTGGATTCAAAAGGAACCATTTGAACTGAAAACGCTTGTTGCGAATAGAATTTCAACTATTCAAGAATTAACTGAGGAAATGGAATGGCGACATGTTGTATCACAAGAGAACGCTACCGATCTTCTGTCTAGAGGAGTTAAAAGGAGCAGTGGTCGAATGGTTCCGTTGTTCCTAAATGAATAGATCTATTCTAACTGAGTTATTTCAGAAGGTTTTTCAAAAGAACTAAAAAACTGAATTTAATGATTCTATTTCTGTTTATACTGTTTCTATTAGTTCATTTGTTCCTGTAATAATCAATGTTAATAATAACTATAGTAAGATAATTCGTATACTAGCATTTATTTTCAGGTTTATTGATAATTGTAAGAAAAATAAATTAGAGGGACCCTTGGATACTAATGAGCCTTAGCAAATCAAAAACCTTTCTTTTAAAAAGTATCCAATGGGAAGATTTCAGAGTGAGAGATAAAATCTCTTTAAAAAACAGGTAAAGTAAAATATAACAGTCAAATAAAAAATCTTCATCCATTTCTAAATGAAGAAGGGCTGTTAAGAGTCGTAGGTTAATAAACAGTTATTTAAATGTTAATAAACATATTTCCAATTTTGTTGTATGGTAAAAGTAAACTTACTAATTTAAAAATAAATTGTGTACAGCCGTCAAAAAAAAAAAACGACTCACCCGATCGCAATTGCACAATTTTCATCACAAAACAAAACGGAAGGTGGCGCAATCGATAGAATTAATGTTTTCTACAAATATCAATACTAAAAATTGGTCTAAGGTGCCGTCTTCATATTAAATTGGGTCAGGCACGTGCCAACAGGGGGGGGGGGGTTGGCCCCTCCTGTCACTGAGGAGAAGGGGCGAAAGCCATATTTCGCCCCTCCACAATATCAAAGAACATTATTAACATTTTCACTTCAAAAGTAACATTAAACAGTACCGTTGAAGCAAATTTGGACTAATTTCATTTCCTGTCAATAGATGCAGATCCAGATCTGGAGGAGGGCAAACAGGCACTTGTCAACAGGAGTACAAGGGGTATTTGGTTCCTCCTGTCACTGAGGAGAAGGGGCGAAAGCCATATTTAGCCCCTCCACACACACACTATCAGGAAACATTTTAATCTTCAAAATTAACATTAAAAAGTACCGTTAAAGCAAATTAGGACTCTGATTTCATTTCCTGTCAATAGATGCAGGCCCAGATCTAGAGGAGGGCAAACAGGCACTTGTCAACAGGAGTACAAGGGGTATTTGGTTCCTCCTGTCACTGAGGAGAAGGGGCGAAAGCCATATTTAGCCCCTCCACACACACACTATCAGGAAACATTTTAATCTTCAAAATTAACATTAAAAAGTACCGTTAAAGCAAATTAGGACTCTGATTTCATTTCCTGTCAATAGATGCAGGCCCAGATCTAGAGGAGGGCAAACAGGCACTTGTCAACAGGAGTACAAGGGGTATTTGGTTCCTCCTGTCACTGAGGAGAAGGGGCGAAAGCCATATTTAGCCCCTCCACACACACACTATCAGGAAACATTTTAATCTTCAAAATTAACATTAAAAAGTACCGTTAAAGCAAATTAGGACTCTGATTTCATTTCCTGTCAATAGATGCAGGCCCAGATCTAGAGGAGGGCAAACAGGCACTTGTCAACAGGAGTACAAGGGGTATTTGGTTCCTCCTGTCACTGAGGAGAAGGGGCGAAAGCCATATTTAGCCCCTCCACACACACACTATCAGGAAACATTTTAATCTTCAAAATTAACATTAAAAAGTACCGTTAAAGCAAATTAGGACTCTGATTTCATTTCCTGTCAATAGATGCAGGCCCAGATCTAGAGGAGGGCAAACAGGCACTTGTCAACAGGAGTACAAGGGGTATTTGGTTCCTCCTGTCACTGAGGAGAAGGGGCGAAAGCCATATTTAGCCCCTCCACACACACACTATCAGGAAACATTTTAATCTTCAAAATTAACATTAAAAAGTACCGTTAAAGCAAATTAGGACTCTGATTTCATTTCCTGTCAATAGATGCAGGCCCAGATCTAGAGGAGGGCAAACAGGCACTTGTCAACAGGAGTACAAGGGGTATTTGGTTCCTCCTGTCACTGAGGAGAAGGGGCGAAAGCCATATTTAGCCCCTCCACACACACACTATCAGGAAACATTTTAATCTTCAAAATTAACATTAAAAAGTACCGTTAAAGCAAATTAGGACTCTGATTTCATTTCCTGTCAATAGATGCAGGCCCAGATCTAGAGGAGGGCAAACAGGCACTTGTCAACAGGAGTACAAGGGGTATTTGGTTCCTCCTGTCACTGAGGAGAAGGGGCGAAAGCCATATTTAGCCCCTCCCCACACACACTATATCGAGGAACATTATTATTTTTATTTTAACTTCTAAAGTAACATTAAACAGCACCGTTGAATCAAATTTGGACTAATTTTATTTCCTGTCAATAGATGCAGGCCCAGATCTAGAGGAGGGCAAACAGGCTCTTGTCAACAGGGGGGCAGGGGGTATTTGGTCCTTCCTGTCACTGAGGAGAAGGGGCGAAAGCCATATTTACCCCCCCCACACACACACACACGCTATCAAGGAACATTATTAACATTTTAACTTCAAAAGTAACATTAAAAAGTACCATTAAAGCAAATTTGGACTCTACTTTCATTTCCTGTCAATAGATGCAGGCCCAGATCTAGAGGAGTGCAAACTTGGCATTTGCGCTGGGCAGCCGATTTCGTGGGTGAGGCGCAAAATTAGTGTAAAGAAAAAATATAATGTATGAAAACAAATAAAAAATTATAGTACATGAAGGTTTTCGTACATTGTCAACACTCTGCATGTACTCAAGATAGTTGGGCGACCCTTCGACGATATTGACCAAATGACTGCAAACCATTTAATTAAAACAAAACAACTACCGCAGTCATTTCCGTCGTTCATCTCCAAACACACATGCCTCAATATCCATATCCATAAACATAAAAAACTTTTTACAAAGGTTTTTATCAAAAAGGTTTATGACTTTTCTCCAGCGGGTTGTTGAATAGATTTATTTAAAATTGTTTAAATGATAGTTTTGGACATTTTTTTGTAAAAAAATGCACAGGGAGGGGATATATATATATATATATATATATAGAGAGAGAGAGAGAGAGAGAGAGAAGAGAGAGATAAAGAAGCACAGAGGGGGCAGCGCGCATTATGAGAGCTTCGATATATTCCCATGTATGAAAAGTTTATCAAGAAACTTCGAACGAATTTTATTTATGTAGTAAAAGTTTATATTTAACTAAAAGTGAAAAAAAATTGTTTCAAAGATCCAAAGTACCAAAAAGATTAAATTCTTTCTCCGAATATGTGGAGATAGGTGGCCCAGCATACAGATACTTTATCACTTTGTTTTACGGCTTTAAAGTGGTTCTACCCCCAAAATGAATGCACGTGGTGCTCGCACTTGAATGCTACGAGATGATAATTTCATTTTCGAAGAAATTGCTGTATAGTGGTTTCACCTCTGGCTCCTTTAAATGTATTGGAGGGCTCGACCATGTCTTTGACGGCATGTCTTGAGAAAAGCGATTTATTTTTATGACCGACTGACGGATTGTATGTTAGGGTTTTATTGCCCTAGGTCCCAAACTGGACAAGAAGTGCCTGACCAACTGACGGAAATGTCGTTTGAAGATAAGGGCATTCCGGAAATCGCAACAAATCTGCCATTGCTTATTTTGATGATTTACAATATAGGGTCTTTTAAATTGTCGGCTTTCTTATTTGAAGTAAATACAAGAAAACTGCCTGCAAGTGAACTGTTCTGAATTTTTGCCCGATGGATTATTTAGTCTTACGGATTTCCTTGACGAGTGAGGTTCCGAGATTAATGTTTTGAAAGTGAACACTTGAATTTGTGAAGTAATTTAAGTGACGGAAACGTGAGAACAGTGCATTGTTAAAACTTGTTGCTTCGCAAACCAACACTCCTGTCGTAAGTAGTGATGCAAAAAACCCGGTAATTTTGGAAGAGGGGAATAAACACGGGAATTTTGGGGAATAAACTCGGAACTTTGGGGAACATTGGGAATAAACTAAACCAACCATTTTTTCACATTGTGTGGCTTCTTTTGGTTTGATGCTGAGTAAAACTATAAAGAGAAAAAAAATACCCCATATATATAACACTACAACCTGAAAAATTGTTTTAATAAAATTTAAATTTTCTTTTTTGGGTTTTTTGGGGGAAAATATCGGTTTATTTTTATTGTATAAACAACATCAGCATTTACATCCAAATCCAGATGAATGTTGATGTGATGGTTTTTTTCCGAGACCTAGCAGCAAAAAATAAGATGAATGTTTGCATCAAAAACAATACTTTTGTAAACATTTTATATTATCTTTATATCAGATACAATTTACTCTCTCTTTTACTGATGATTCAATTTGCCACCGGCACTTGTAAGCCTTTTATGAGGGATTAATAGATGAAAAAAAAAAAAAAAACACAATATCAAGAGGATCTATTTGTAGATTCTGATATAGTCCTGGATCCATATACATAGTTTCAACGTCCGTTATCACCTCTTGGGATCCCACAATAACTGAAGGTTCATCTTCATCTGCCAAAGAATATATAGGGAAAGACATTATTTGGGGTTTTTTAACGCATTTTTCTAAATGCTTTGCCATCTTAGTAGCATTTGGTACCAGATACTTCTTGTGGCAATACCTTTATTTAGCAGTCTTTTTATTGCCATGACCAAACTCTGATCTGTAATGACTCCACACTGTTATCATCCCATTAGTATGAAATAGAACACTAAATTAAATTTTAAATGCTTGAGTTCCCAATTAAAAGTTTTTTTTATCCTACGCCCCGCTCAAGGCCTTTCGGTCATACGCTGTCTTGCCGTCCAATATAACGAATAAAGTCCTGGTGTCAAAGGTACAAAACATAGCAGGTTAAAATTCACTAAGATGCTCTTAGCATTGATTGCATTATAAGTATTACTTATATAGATTGATCTGAACTCATGAAATTCAATGTTTCTAGTTCATGCATTAAAGTGTTGAGTAAAAACACCAAAATTAAAATTTAAAAACAAAATGCTCAGAATTCCAATAAATAACAAATTAGGTTTTTAAATTTCCAACTAAACTTATACATAGTAAAAACCTGATTTTATGTTGGGAAGATAGCTTTATCAATTGCTAATTAAAGTTTTAAAATTAGAGTATAATCACATTCAAAGATCTAGTCAAAAAAACTTATTAATTCACTGGAAAATCAATTTGCATAAAACGATGACAATATAAATAGGAAACAGCCAATCCAGAGAATTATTCAAAGGTTCAGAATATATAGTCAGAACTATGCAAAGGTTTGAATGCTCACAAGGGTTCACTTAAAAAGTTTGTTCTTAATGACTCATTGACAAAAAAAGATTTAGCTAAAAAATATTGTTTTTTTCCATGCGCCTATTAGTACTAGTAATATCCACAAAATCTCATTAATATTTACGTTTCAATTTTTGTAAATTGCAAGATGGCAAAATTTAGGCATAAATGATATGCTATTTCTTAAGGACGAAAATTTTCTAAAATTGAAATAGTCAATGCAAACAGTTGTTAGAGCCCGCCAAAAGAGTACACGTTTGAAGTTGTTGTTATGAACTATAAAGGAGTTTCTAAAAAAATTATTGTTTTAAAATTTTCCAGACAAAACATTAAAAATTTTCAAAATTCCCAAAATTTCAAAATTCTTGGAAGTTTTCAAAATTTCCTTCCCAAAAAACCTGGTTTATTCCCGGGAATAAACCGGGTTTTTTCCACACTTTGCAACACTGGTCGTAAGTGATTTCGCTTTTTTTTTACTTTAACACTTAATGCACCCTAAACTGATAGCCGCATCAGTAAAAAACCATCTCCATTTTGTTCCCTGTACAATTTTGAATAAATCATGTTAATCTCGTAATAATCTGATCTGTACTCAATCGACAAACCATCTTGAGAATCGAGTGAAAAAATCCAGTTTTCAATCCTGCGACAGCGGCGGTGGTAACTCTTTTTAATATAGAGAGATTCTTAAATACTTCTAACTTAAAACAACATTAATACCCAATTATTGAAAAACGGGTTTCCAATAAAAATACCTATTTCAAGTTGTAGTTAACAAAATCATTCTTATTTTCATATAAGTAGTATGAACAAAATTTGCGGTCTCTAAGCAGTAAAAATTGATTTTTGATAAATGTTAGGCAATAATAAATCTAATAAATTGTCTACCTGAACCATTATATTCCAAACTTTCGTCCCATGTATGAGCCGCCGACCAACCGGTATAGTGGTTAAGGTGTTAGCATCTAGATCGGAAGGTTCCTGGTTCGAATCCGGGTACGGGCATGGATGTTTGTAAGCGTATGGTGTAGAGGCGGCTGGTGCACCTTAAATCTGTCGTGGCCGAAAGTCCTCACGTTGGGTTGGCGTGGAAGTTTGGAGAGTGGGGAGCCAGCTCAGGTGTTACTTCGTCATCTGACCGTGGTTCAAAATTACGAGGTTTGTCCTCGGATCTTTCCCTCAAGGGACTGATCCCGGACCGTCGTCAATAGCCCGTTGTGTTGCTCTAGTACGACGTTAACTAAAATTACCAATTACCCGGACCGTCGTTAATAGCCCGTTGTGTTGCTCAAATACTATATTAACTAATAATTACCAATTACCGACATATGAGCCTTAAAATTTAATTAATAGAAAATTTTCTCATTCTCGAAAAAACGAGGAATTTTCAATATAATTTTCCGCAGGGGTTTATTATTATCTATCATATTTATATTAATATTGCACTTAGAATTTTAAAACTTTGCCTATGTAAGTTGCAAGTAGTGAAAAAAGTTTTCCCAAATTAAAAATTATCAAAAATTATTTCAAAATTACAATAACTCTACATACACCAAGTAGATTGACTATAACTATCGAAAATGAGTTTTGTGATAAATTGTGTTTTAAAGAACTCATACAAGATTATGCAGAGTAAAAGGTCAGAGGAAAATTTTTCGATTAAAAATGGAATTTTTTATTATTGTCAATTGTGCTTTTTAAAACCAAATTTTCAAATACATTTTATATTTTAATTATTGTTATTAGTTTTTAACTTTTTAAAATTAATGTTTATCTTATTTCATTGGTTTTTAATAATATTGCTTACTGTGCTTCATTGAAACCGAATTTTTAAATATATATTCTGTTTAAAAAAATTATGAGCACTCATATGCGGCACAGTCAGAATCGAGATAATTTTTACCCATGTGCTTCAAGCAAATCAAATATAAATCTAAAAAGTTCAGAAAAATCGAAACATTTACGAAAAAATCGACGTTTTAATTTCTAATTTAAATGTATTGTAAGTTTTAAAATTCACCTTAAAGTCATTTAGTAAATATTGTATAAAGAAAAAAAATATGATTTTTTAAAAATCAAGTGTTTATTGATGAATATTTTTTTATGTAAATTAATTAACTGTTTATAATTTATTATTGATAATTAATCAATATTAATATAATTCATTTATTCTTCCCATTTTTTACAGGGGTACTTTTCGGGAGGACCCCCCCCCCTCTATTCAAAACGTTGGCACGTCCCTGAATTGGGTGATTGCTCCGATAATTTCAATACGAACCCCCATCTTTTATCACACATTTGGATTCTACACACGATTTCAGGCGGATTTGATGAAAAAATAATGTAAAACAGCGTAAAAGTGACAGAGAAAATCTGTAACAACCATTGAATACGTTAGTGAGGCCATAGTGATTTTGAGATTGAAAGAAATGAGTTCTAGACTGTTTTTTAGCCACACATCAAATATTGATCGCTTCGAACATATGTCGCAGTGGGTGCACTCTCTGTTGATGCTGAAGCTTGTTACTGACCTCTCTATGGGGTGAACTTCATCATTCGATTCTAAAACTTTTATGTCATCAGTAAAATGCAACTTTTTTTCACACGTTCTACGCTGCATGTAAAGTACTAATACCAAAATTCCTCCTACATGGGGGTATTGTAAATGAGTTATAACCGCAGCATAAATGCAACTTTTTATATAAATACAGCCACCTGCAACTTTTTTAAATGTAGCGTAAAATTAATTCATATGAAATTACTATTTCATTTTTTGCCTTCTGAACCAACCCTTCGATTGCGTGTGTCTGATCTTGCGAACGCCGAAGTATCGCTGATCAAACAAGAAGTTCATGGAAACAAGGGGTTCGTCCTAACAGACGAAAGTGAAATAAATGGCAAATGTACTGTAACACATTGGTTAACACCCTTGATAATCCAGGGGAAACTTACGTAATCGACTGCAGAGTTTTGCGAGGTGAGATCATCAATATGTCGTTCGCCTTGTAGATGACATTTTAAAATCTCTAAATGTTGAGCGAAAGGATTTTGCGCTTCTGCTATCCGATACAGCACATTATAAGACTGCGGCCAGGCCCTGATTTACCATTAGGCCCGTGAGGCACGGGCCCCTAAGTTTCAGAAGTATCTAAAAAATTTTTAAGTAGTTACATAAATTATTGGGTATTTAAGTAAATGTCCGTCGACCGTTTCTCCCACTATCACATTCTTGTAATTACATTAATTATCTAACTATTATGTTTTTAATTTTCATCTGCTTTATTTTGTTTTGCCAAGAGTTATAAGTAATGTCACGATTTCCTCAAACTTTTTGGTGACATCTGTGAAACGGTCAACAGTCAAATACGTAAGTACCAATTATTGTTATAAAATTAGTTTTTGTGATGAACAAATAACATGGGGGGGGGCGGCTTCCTGCGTGTTGTGCCTACTGTACCAAATTTTCTAAATCGGGCCCTGACTGCGGCTGACGAATTTTTTCAATGTTAAAGAAATTACTAGTCAAGGATCGGCCATTCAACGTTTTTCTGTATTTAATGATGTATTATAATGCCCTTACACGACTAAAATTGTCAATATATTTTAAATTTTTTACGAATAATTTATTTTAGATTTTAGTGTATCAAAAATAAATGCAACTTTATTTCCATAAATGCAACTTTAGGAAATGATAAGTGCAACAAAAAAAGTTTCCCGCTAGTCATCAGATACGTTATTTAGGTCGAAGTGAGCGGTGGAGTACTTGGCGCACTCGTATCAGGCATTGGTTCACTTTAAAGGTGCGACGAATATATTTTCAAGAACACCCTCCGAGCCCGTTGACACCCAGCATCGGATGTCCGGATCTTTTTGGATTCTCCATATCTCGATCTCCCTTGTTGACGTTTTCTATAATTCTTCTGGTGTGTTTATTATGCATATATTTGGATATTTTGGGATTTTCACCACTTTGAAGTCCGATATCTAAACAAGCATTGAGTATTTAGGTATTATTATTATCTCTAATATTACAAAAGGAAGTGTTTATATTAGGGGGGAATTTTGTGACGAATCTATTGCACTTAAAGTTATGAGATTTCGCAGACAGGAAGTTCGAATTTTTTGCAATTTTTGTGCGAAGCCCGAATTTTAAAATTTAATCTAGAACATTTTAAAATTAATTTAAGTGAATTACTATTGTTTTCTTTAGAATGGCTACAGCATGAAAGATCGCCATATTCCAAAATTATTTTTTCCGCCTCCGTTTCATTCTCCGAGGAACGATTTGTCAGCAGACAAAACCGTTCTTTTTCTATCTCATACATCGTTAAAGGTAGAGTAAAAATTTCAACGGATTTGAAATCTGCGGAAAATTTCACATTACATCGATACTTAAAAATAGGATTTTCTTGAAATAAATAATTTTTAAATTTTTTCCAATACGAACGCCGCTGCGCACAATGACCTTCGTTTGATTCGAGGAATCAAGATTTCATTTCCTTTGCGCTCAACAAAACAAATAAACATTTCGACTGGCATTGTTTAGTTCTTTTTTTTGTAAAATCGGAAATAAAGACAGATTGAAAATACATTGAATAGGTAGGCTATTATTTCTTAACATCCCACTGGAGCAACAAAGATATTGGTGACGGTTCCCCCCCCCCAAAAAAAAAAAAGGGAAAGATCCGAGAACCAGACTACGTAATTTTGAACCAATCAGATGACGAGGTCACACCTTAGCTGGCACCCGTCTCCAAACTTCCACACCACGCCAACGTGAAGACATTTGTGGCCACGACTGATTTAACGTACACGACGGTTGTGTTGGATTCGAACTTACAACACTCCGGTTGCTAATCCGTTACTCTTCCGATCGGGCTACCGTTGCCCGTATGACTGGTAATGGTAATTTTAGTTAACGTCGTACTAGAGCAACGCAACGGGCTAAAGACGAAGCTCCGGGATCAGTCCATTAAGGGAAAGAACCGAGGACAACACCTCGTAATTTTGAACCATGGTCAGATGACAAAGCAACACCTGAGCTGGCACCCCATTCTCCAAACTTCCACACAAACCCAACGTGGGGACTTTCGGCCACGACAGATTGAAGGTGCACCAGCCGCCTCTACGCCATACGCTTACAAACATCCAGATTCGAACCAGGAACCTTCCGATCTAGAGGCTAACACCTTAACCACTATATCGGTAGGTCGGCCCGAATGTGACTGGATCTTTTGTAAATCACACAAAATGTACATTATTTTTAATCGAATACTTTTATAAATGCAAAAATAATCCTGGTTTAAAAATAGTTTTCTACTGTTTCTGTAAACATTTTGTATCATGGAATGTTTGTATGACATGGTTTCACAAGAAGCTTGAAATGCTTTGAACTTTTCTCAGTTAATTTATAAATGTTTAAATAATGGAACATAGCTGTGTTTTCCAAAAGGTATATCGATGTAATAATTTCATTTGTATCCTTATTGCAAAAAAATACAACTTTCACAACACATTTCTGAAAAATAGATTTTATTTTTCTTGTGATATCAAAATCTACAAATGTTCAGTGTATGACATGGTTTGACAAGAAGCTCGAAAAGCTTTGAACTTGTCTCAGTGAAATTTGTAAATGTTTAAATAATGGTAATTTTAGTTAACGTCGTACTAGAGCAACACAACGGGCTATTGACGACGGTCCGGGATCAGTCCCTTGAGGGAAAGAACCGAGGACAACACCTCGTAATTTTGAACCACGGTCAGATGACGAAGCAACACCTGAGCTGGCACCCCACTCTCCAAACTTCCACGCCAACCCAACGTGAGGACTTTCGGCCACGACAGATTTAAGGTGCACCAGCCGCCTCTACACCGTACGCTTACAAACATCCATGCCCGTACCCGGATTCGAACCAGGAACCTTCCGATCTAGAGGCTAACACCTTAACCACTGTACCGGTTGGTCGGCAAAAATAATGGAACATAGCTCATTTCTTTTTACATTGTGTTTTCTAAAGGTATATCGATGTAGTAATAATTTCATTCGTATACTTATTGCAGAAAAATACAACTTTCACAATGGAGCACTTCTAGGAAATTTTAAAATATCAACCGATTTCTGAAAAATAAATTTCATTTCTGATTTCGTAATTCTTGTGAAATCAAAATTATTTTAAATTGATAATTCTGTCCTTAATTTACCCATGGAATCATCTGATCGTTTTCATTACCTAATTTCAAAATTAAAATACGTTCTATATTCAAGGATTCATTCCATTACTATCATCTGATCCTGATAGTAAAGTATTGGCAAGGAGATATATGATTTAGCGTTCAAAAGTTTTAATATTTCCTTAATTTTCCACACACAAACACTGAATATCCCATGATCTGATAATTTAACTTTTCACCGTGAAATTTCAAAATATTGAAAAGTTAGAGAGTTAGTTGAACCTAAGCATCTGGCTCCAACTGTTATTGCCAAAAATAATTTTAATACTAACTTGAGCATTTTGTAGTTGATTACTTAGTTGAATAGTTCAGTTTTATTTGAGTGTTTAATGTGAACGAAACTAAAAAGTTAAAAGCAAAGACCTTTAGAGTTATATAAATATTTCAAATCTTAGAAATATGAATCTCCAAATCTTTCAAAGGCCCGGTGCACACATCCGGTTTTTCAACGTGCAGCGCCATCGAAGCCCAACAATGCACACACGACCGTGAAATGATGAAAGTACTCATTTCGCGTCATTTGCGACAAATATTCTATCGAAGAAAACGTGTTTATTTCGCTTACTTAAAAAAAAATCTACATTTTGAAACAAAATAGACATTACTGGATACAACCATTTAGTAATTATTATTTATATTCCATTTATTTATGAAAACAAGGTACTTCAGACCGGCGACGCATATGCGGTACAAATTGCACACAAGTTGGAAGTACGTCGTCGCAGCGGCGCCGGAGGCATGTGTGCACTACTCCATTCGATCTAATGTATCTCAGACCGCACTTGCGTTGCGGCAGCGACGCCGCACGTTGAAAAACCAAATGTGTGCACCGGGCCTATACGTTTTTGTTGCAATTCAACCGAAATTATTATCAATATCGTTATTACTCTTAAAGTATGTGTAAAATATAGCAGTATGTATAAATTTTAAAGTTCCAACTAAATAGATCCACTATGTTTTCATTACTGTAATAATTAAACGTTGTTTATGAAGGTATTTTCTAGTTCATTTTCTCTCACAATTAGTTTGAATCATATCCATCTTAGTTCTTCTCGGTTATTAAAAAAAAAATTACATCTAGTGAGAAATCAATTACGAAAATATCTATAACCGATTTGAATAATCTGACCATCCAAGCGCATGGTCATTAGATGTTAACAGTAATGCAAAACTACATGGATCAATTGTTTTGTTTTTGTTATTCTCAATATAGCTCACTTGTTAATGAATTCATTCATTCATTTTAATAGTTAATTTTAAACTCAGTTTTTAATGCAAAATATTTGAAATTTTCTTCATATTTCAACACAAAAAAATAAACTTTAGAAAACGAAGTAGATAAATACAGGCATGCAAATTTAATTGATAAGTATATGTAGGTGGAGAGTAAGACCTGTATAGATCAAATTCTAAAAGAAATAAAAGTGCCACAGAAATTATTCTTACATTACTAATTACTAGTGTAGGTTCTCTAAACAATTCAGTACTTCAAACAATTCAATTCATCTCTCAAAAACTGTTCACAACATTTGAATCAAAATAATTTGAACTTGCTATTGAAAATGAGTTAAATCTGTAAATATTTCAAGTTAATAAGAACACACATAAGGCCTCAGATATAAGTAACTCATAATGTACAAAATAAATATTTGTTATATTATTAAAAAATATTGTTTTCCTACTCTGATAAACAAGCTGATGCTTTCAGAAATAGTTGTAGGGATCACAGGAATTTAAGGTTTGCTCAATGTTAAATTTTTTATAACTGTCAAAACCTATTTTAAGTTATTTATAACGAAATTTATATTATATTTGAACCTACTTTTGGATTTCTTGTATAGTATAAAGCTATGTTTTTAATCTGAAGTGTTTTCTTTTTGATAAATCTCGATTCCCATATATGCAAACTTTATTCTCTATAAAAGGAGACAAAACTAATTTTTTATTTTGTGATTTTACAGAAATGTAAATAACAAAACATTGCTATTCATTTCGAAGTTTTCATTTTATTCATTTCATAACAAAAAAAGTAACTAAGTGTATCCTTACTCTTAAATAATTGGTGTTTTTGGTGCTCTACTGTTATTTGAACTTTAGTTAATTTTATTGTACTGTGTTTTCACAAATCTACATTTTATAAAGTTTGAATGCATCAGCTTATGTTTAGAATTGTATAAAACCTTTATAAATGTTGCAGTTAATAAAATTTTAAATAATTTGTAATCTATATAGTATTTATATAGGATGAAATGTTAATTGTTAGATAATATATAAACCGAGCAGTTGATATTTCTATTTATTGCTGCATGTGAAATAAAACTAGTTATTAAATGTTTTAACTTACTGAATTGTTGATTGAATGATTTGAATATTTCATTTTCTATTCTTGAAGAATTCTTTGTGTGAAAATGAGATAGTGCAAAAATATGGACCACCTATTATGAAATTGAAAAATTTCATTTGTATTAATTTTTTTTCAAAGTAGAAAATGAGTAACATCCTTTATGTTGTACGTGTATATTGATCCAATGAATATATAAGGTGTTATTTATCCATTTAATTAAAAGCCTAATTTAAACTTCAAAAGAAAAATAGGTTAATTAAAATTCAATAATTAGCATTAAATTAGAAACAAATTAATCAAGTATTCTAATGCATATATCTCTTGACTTTAATGTTCGATGATTAATTAAAAAAATTGAAATTATATTAAATAAAAAAAATATTGATATACTATTTTAATCTGCAAAATCCCAGTTATGAGTAAGTAGTTTTTAAAACCTCCAATAGTTTATTCAGGGGGAAAAGTATCTTATCTTTAGAGAAAGAATGTATGGTTAATACAAAAATAATATAAAATGTTTTATTCAGTTTAAATTGTAGGTTTAGTTAGTATTGCATTTAAAATTTAAAAACAATTTTGATAAATACTGAGGATGACTATTGTGGAGTGAACCTACTAAAGAATTAAAAAATATAAGAGCATCTTTACGAGATACTTTGCACTCAACCAATCAGATTAAAATCGTAGTTTAGAATCAGATATTCTTCAGTAGCAGTCACAATTGCAACTGTTACTGTGAAATCACTATTTGTAACATTTCCAACTCCCAAGTCAATGAAAATTTTTCTTAGCGTTACTTTTTGCCCCTTAACACCCCTATTTTAAGTTGTCATTCTTCCTGTTTGTGGTAGTTCATTAAATATATTGTAACATGAAAACAGACATCGTAAAATAAATAATTTACATACTTTTACACAAAGATTCATAACAAAAGAATGCCAGTTACAGGTAAATAATTAACATCGCACTCTCTGAAGCAACCACAATGGGCCATTGAAGACAGTCCAGGATCAATCCCTAAAGGAAACATCCAAGGACAATGCCTCGTAATTTTGAGCCACAGTCAGATGACGAGATCAGCACCTGAGCTGGCACAACGCCAACATGAGGACATTTAATGTGTATGCACCAGCTTCTTTTGTGGTCTTTGAACTTGCAACCCTCACTCTGTGCTAATCTGTTACTCTTCCAAATGGGCAACTGCAGTTCTTAAAAGATTTGAAGTTCAATATATTAGCATTCATTTAACATGAAATAAGACAATAAATTCCAAGTAAAAGATCATTTAAACATTACATCTTTAATGAATTGAAGTACTTTAAGACAACAGTGTACAATGAATTGGGCAGAAACACTTTAAGCTTTCATAGCATATACCATAATATAAGTTTGTGATCTTGGCACAAGAAGATTATTAGTAGGCTCCCATGAGCACAGCAGAAACATCATGATCTGAATAATTGTGAAGATTTGCTCTCTTGAATAGTTGTTTAGCAGCAGACGCAGTCAATGTGGATTGTAGCTGTGCATCACCTAGTTTAAGAACCAAATTCAAATCCTTCAGCTGGTGCTTCAAAGTAGTACTGGTGGAAAAATTTTTTGTAGCCATAGCACTACCTTTATCTGTCATAAGAGGGCAACTCAATATTGACATTCCAAGGATATCCGAGAAACTGTCCTTTGACAGTCCACAGCGCTCAATTAATGCCATAGCTTCAGCCAATGCAGCAGTTGTGGTTCCAAAGAGCATGCTTTGAATAATGCTCATTTTAGAACCACTCCCTACATCACTGCTCAAATAATAAACATTTCTTGTGAAAGCAAAGAAACAACTATAGCAATCGTTGAAGAGTTCTCGGTCTCCAGCCACCAAACTCAACAAAGATCCTTCTTCAGCAAACTGCCTGGATCCAATGACAGGAGCTTCAAGATATCGCCCTCCAAAATTAGTGATAGCTTTAGAAATTTCTAGAGATGTTGTTGGGTCAATGGATGTCATTTCTACGTATCCTTTAGATCCCACAGTACACCCTTCAAAACCTTTAAGGACACCACAATTTTCAAACACTATATCTTTTACAGCCATTGGATCTGAAACACAGCAGAAAGTGATATCACAGCTTGCAACAACATCAGCTGGAGTCAAACCTTTGCAGGCTCCAGCTTTAACAAAGGCATCACATTTATCTGCGGTACGGTTCCAAACCGTTACTTTGTGTCCGGAAAGAAGTAAATTCTTTACCACGCCTCTTCCCATCCTTCCTAGACCCAGAAATCCTATCTTCTTACTTGTGGGTGTAATTTCCTTTGCATTCAAAAAATCGGTTGCACTCATGACATCGAAAATGGGTGATGGGGGACGTTCGACGTATGCAGGTCTTGAAGGTTTAGGATTCCAGAGCCTGTCTGTTGGTTCAACATCTATATGAGAACATACAGTTTCTATACGAACATCAGTCGACAGAGAAAAATAATCATCAATAACCACTACTTGAGTAGATGAACATTTGCGTTTGCTACCTGATTTATTTGGTGAATTTTCTTTTGATCTCTTTAGAGCCTTTTGATTAGCACCAACCTTTTTTCGGATTTTGCTGATTTTTTTTCCGGAGTGCTGTGATGTTCCTGGAAGTATTTTTTCAGCATCTTCATTCTCACCATTCACTGCAGCAGTGATGCTTTCCTCTGAACTACTCATCTCATCATCATCCAATTTATTTGTAGAACTTTCTTTCACCAGAGATTTCTTTTGATCCCTTGCAACTTTTTCTTTTTTAGTAACAACCTTTTTTCTGACTGCTTTTTTTCCTGCACTGTTTGAAATCAATGGAGATGTGTTTGGTAACATTTCTTCACCACTTTCATTATCAGTTTTTCCATTTCTTGATGTGTCGCTATCATCAGACGTGTCTTGGCTGAGTTCAGTGATTTCATCTATTGCACTTTGAAGTGCAGAAGATATCTTCTTGCTACTTTTCCTGGTAGATAGAACCATTTCTTCAGAATGGGGAACAATTTTCTCATCTGAAATCCAAGCATAATTTTTGGTACCAAAGAAAAGCACACAATGCTGAGCTTTCTTTGAGCTTGGTGTTTTTATTGTCTCTGGTGGATTTACGATTCTCGATGGCCAATATGGATATGACTTCATCTTTGCCCACACCAGATCTCCAACTCCAAGCTTCTTTTGTGCCATCTTCACTGTGGAATCTTTAAAATCTATAATTTGAAAATAAAGAAATTCAATTCAACTAAATTACAACTAACAAAAAAGAGACATAAATAACTAATTTAGTTCATTTTCCATTCACAATATTTATTTTTAAGCAAACACTACATGGTGTCCTAAGCTAAGCCATATAAAGCGACCATAAAAAGCACATCATCTGTGCAAACCCCAATTTATTTGCACCAATGCAAACCGTACTGTTCAACAGCCCTTTTAACCTCATGAAGAATATTTCTCCAGTAGTGGGCCCTTTTAGAGGCCAAACATCTGAGTATTGATGATTTGTATCAGTGTTGTTTTAACAATCACATCCGCTAGTAAGGATGGAATCAAGAAGCGTAAGGCAGTTTCTCAGATACAATCAATAACAAAATTTATATTTACTATACCCGATTATCCGTGGAATTGAGTGGCGTGATATGTCGCCGATAACTTGTCTGACGATTTTGAAACCTCGTTTTGATTTAATTTGTTAAAGAAAACAGGCTCAGCCATCTCATATAACCAATACTAATTTTATTAGTAATAATAACTATATAAGGTAGTATTGGAAATACCTACTTTTACATTCAGATGTGCTGCAAATAATTCAAGATATTTTTAGTGTGGCGTTAATTAAAAAAGGTTGATATACACTGACCCACGTAGTTCAGGCTTTTGTCCCCCCCCCCTCACTCTTTTGTTGGCGAAAAACAAGAATGTTTACTTTTTTTTCCGAGCACGATTTTAAAATGTTTCACAGGCCAGATCTAAAGCCGGGGGTTGCCTATATATGATATATAGGATGCACTTGGTTCATGATGAAGTATGAATCAAATTTTGTAATCATATTCCTCTCAATAATCCTAAATCTTTTCTTAACCACCAATTAATTAAGATATTGTTCATCCGATTTGTTTTGGAATGTTGGTAATTGGATGGTTTTCTCCAATCCTATGGTAGAGCAACTAATGTTGTTGAGGAACCCGAAACTTACATCCTACTTTTTTATTGGTGTTAAAGAGTGATAAGTTCTTGTTCCTGTTATTGTATTTGCCACTGTGTAGCTATCTGGTAATTGATTATTATGTATAAATAACAATCACTACAAAAAGCATCTATTTCTTTAAAGAACTTTTGTAAAGTTGTACAAAAGCATTTAATATTACATCCTTGCATGGATGCTAAAGGCTTCTTAAAGAGGCCATACAGTTTATGGTTCCACCAATATCATCACAAACTCCTACTGTTTGACAAGAGGAAAAAAAGTAGCCCTCAGCTTTCAAACTATTATTTTTTAATGGCAAATAGTTTTGAAATTAATTTTTGTAGTTTCCATCACCTAAATGCTTTATATTTTAATTTGTTGAACTTGTGCAATTAAAACTATTTGATAATTATTATTTTGAGTCTAATATGTTGAAGCGGTCCTGCATTAACCTGTCACTTATAGGAATAGGAAAGATTTCACACGAACAAGATCCATAAGCCCTGTTATCTATAATAGCATCTTGAATAATGAGGGTTGGACCCAATGGGTTTAAAAAAAAAAAACCACTTGAAAAACCCAAATTTGTACACAATTTGGGTTTATTTTCAAAACAAAATCTCAATTTTGCCCATATTTTAAAAATATAAGCAAAAGTTTCAGTGATTAAAAAATACATTCAACATTGGAGTTATAAAATTTTTTTTAACAGAATTAATAATTTTTATAGAAGATTTATTTTTAATACACAAATTAAGTGCACATATTATCTATAACAAACTATCATTCTTGAGTGTCATTGTCTCTTCAGGAAACGCTGAACTTTGACCAGTTTTCCTGCTTTCTCTGCCCCTAGTCTATTTATCAACTTTGTCCATATGAAGAGAACACACATTCAATAGATGTCAAACTTGGTGGGCAGCCGAGGAGTTGAGCAAAAAACCTGCAGAATCATTTGGACAACTTCCTAAATTTCTGTGTGTCATGCTCCATTAGCAACCACCACTTCGAAAGATTACTTTTGTAGGGGTTCAAAACATCTACATTGAAAGTGTTTTGGGGAAACAACTCACTGTCTTTGATTTTGAAGGCTAAGATACCAGGTATATATTTAGGTTTCACAGATTGCAACCAAGTTTCCCTCTGCTTTGCTTGCTCTGCTGACAATCTGTTGTCCTATACATGATGGGTACATTATATTGGCTAGGTAAAAAAAAATGGTTGCATTGCTTTATCCTTCATATGTTGTATCTGTTGCTTTTTGGTAATAATTCAATACTCACAGCGAGGTCAATCCATACCTCCATAACTTTTGAGAAGTTTGCTGAATCTGCCTGCATCCAATCTAAAGCTAGATACTTTTCTTAATTGCTTCTGTAATGTTGAAGGGCCTATAAATTTGTTAAATAAAAAATTGGGTTTCTGACATGACATGTAAACCAATATTTAATTAAGTAAACAATCGGAATTTGTGACATGGTGAATTAATATTTATTTTACTAAAAATCATAGTGTGTTACATGGTAATACATTTAAAAATGAATTTTCAAAACAAGAGCAAAAGATGAAACATTTGTTTAACTTTTAAATAAATATTTGTTATGGGTCACAACTCAAGGTGAAAGGTGACTGTTTCAGGGTGCATTTTGCAAAATAAAAGATGTTCACAGTGTTTAAACTTTCATCCTTTCAAATAGAAAGCTCAGTTGAATTTTTTATTTAATAAATTATTAATCACATTAATTGTGTTATTTTGTATTTATGTTTCAATTTAAAAAAAAGTAGTTGAAAAATATCACTATAGCTAAGCCATTGGTCAATCAATTAAAGGGGAAACAAGTAGTTTAGGCCTACTTTGCGGGGATTTTCTTTGGCTGTCTTGACATTTACGTAGAAGTAGGCCTACTGCTTTATCTTTGAATGCTTTATTGTTTGTAACATAAAATTATGCACGAACATTGTAAAAACTTTCAAATAGATGTCAACTTATTTTTTACTTTACTGTTTGGCAGTATCCCGACTCAACACTCAATAGATTACTAAGTCCAGACACCTCAGATTATTTACAAGTGTCCAGTGCCAAACATTTTTTTAAAAAGCTCATCAGTATGAGGTGTAGCCATTAGTGCTGGAATCACCATGAGTGCAGAAAGTTCAAAGCATTTGACGAATTTTGTGGTTTTCATAGAGTGTATTTACTTAGTTATAAACATGTAAGATTAGTTGTGATTTAAATCAATGATTTTTTTAAAAAATCATTTGATTTAAATCTTGACACCCTGAAAAATACATAGGACTGTAATTTAATGTTCTATTGATATTTTTACATTTAATGTGAGCCTGCTTTAAATTTGTGATTCATAAACAAATTAATTTGACCACATTTGTTTAAACTATGGTCATTTTTGCAAGAGGACAATTGTTTTTTGAAATACATATGCATGCTACATTACAGCAGCTTTTATTCAGAAACAAAAGATTTTAACTCCGAATTTTTGTCAGATTTAAGTACGCATATTAGCTATTATTTTCATTTAAGTTTCCGAAAAAAAAAAAGAGGGTTCATTTTTTCTGGAGCACTTTAAAATCAACTATTTTCAAGTGATTTTTTTTTATCACTTTACATGTAAAAAAATCCAATAACCATTGTTTTTGTGGTTTATATAGGGTCTGTTAGGGTAAAGTGGGTAGTCCATATAAAAGCTACCTCAATAATTATAAACCTTGGTTTGATGGAAAGTAAAACTCACAGCATATTTCTGTTCTTAAAAACGTTTTTCAAACAAAAACATTTTACAGGTAACACCTAGATCCTGGTGGCCTCTTATTTGTTTTGATCCAAGAGAGTTGTAGTTGTCTTGGAAACCTTCTATTTATGTAGGCTTTTCTACAACTAATACATATTTTTAGTTCTCCTGAACTATATAAAACAGATTGCCATAAACAAGCAAGAAATTACAACAATATTTACTATGCTAGATGCTTTTAAATGAAGTGGGTGAGCTTTAGGCTTAGCAGTAGCATTGATTAACTTCTTTTACAAATACAAATACAAATATTGACGACCAGCTACAGGCTCAAGCCCAACAAGGCTGGTCCTTTGTTTATGAATTCTCCAATTCCCACTGACTATCCAATTGTGTCTTAAATTCGTACACTCCCTTTGAATTAACTATATTTTCTGGCAACGCGTTCCAACTGTCTATTACCCTATTAAAGTAGTAGTTTTTCCTTAAATCCTGATTAAAATGTGTCTTATTCAATTTATACCCATGGCCCCTTGTTCTGTTATCCCTATTGAAATTTAAGCCCTCTGTGTCCCCTTGTTTTACAAACTTGAAAAGCTGAATCAAATCCCCCCTCCTTCTTCTTTCCAGTGTATACATGTTTAGCTTACTTAAACGTTCATTATAGTCGAAATTTGCTAGCCCCTTTATTATTTTTGTAGCTCTGTGCTGAACCCTTTCAATTGATTCTATGTCCTTTCTCATATATGGAGCCCAGAATTGTACAGCATATTCTAGATGTGGTCTTACTAAACCCTTATATAATGGCAAGATTATATTCTTATCCCTTGAAGTTAGTCTTTTTAATATACCCCAATAACCTATTAGCCTTTTTACCCGCAGCTGAACATTGGTGACCCATTTTAAAATCCCTGTGAATTATCACCCCAAGATCCTTGACTGTTTCTCCCTCCTTTACCTTTACTCCCTGCAGACAGTACTCGGCTCCACTGTTCCTGTAATACATATGCATAAGGTTTCTTTATGCTAAAGATAATTTTTAATAAGCAAAAAGAAATACGTATATAGGTATTCAATAATATATGCATAGGTAAATTGAGTTTATCTAATATAAACCACATTTGGTCCATTGTGGCGTGAATGGTTTTAACAAAACGGGGTAGAAACAGCCTTCACCTAACAAAATAACATATTGTGGGACGGTCCATACTGGCGCTCAATACCTCATTTAAGGCTACCCCAATTGCAAGTCGTGCCTTACTGCCCTTAAATGTTGAGGTTTCCATGACACTGAAAATACCATGAAGATAAATTTCAATATATCATAGTACAGGGGAAAACGACTTGAAAAATATTTTTAAGTTCGTATTTTTATGCTATTGAAATGGTTATATGAATCATTAAAATTTACAATGTCATGGTTCCCACACCTTTGTCCAAAAAAATTTCAAGAACTTTTCAAAACCAAAATTTTTTTTTCAAGGACCTGAAATTTTTTATAGCAATCTAAAGGCATGTGCAAAAGTTGTGAATTAAAAAGAAACATGCGAAAGATATGAAAGAAAATGCCATTTTTTTAACTACTGACAGTAATAAAAGAAGGCAGGTTATCATCAATTTTGATTATAATTTAGATTTTCTTTTATCACAGAACCTGTGATTTTTTTAAAAAGTGGGCTTCTCGTCTCAATGCTAACAATCAGGCTACTTTCACACAGGGTGACAAGATTTAAATCAACAGTTAAAATCATGATTTTAATTGAATGATTTTTTTTAAATCACAAGTAATCTTACATTTTTATAATGAAGTAAATACACCATAGAAAAATCACAGAAGTGGTCAAATGCTTTAATTTTTCTGCACTCATGTTTACACCAAGCTCAGAGGGAACTGGGTTAATTACTGCATATTATAAAAGATTGCAACAGCCAGTTGTAACTTATTAGAATATACTTGGAAACAGTATTGTGAACACACATGACATAAATCTAAATGCCAGGAAGAGTAATGAATAAATATTCCTGATTAACAGCACTCATAATATAAACACTTAAAGGAAGTATACAACAGTTTGATTCAAAATTATAAACTAAAGGGGTGACTGATTTTATTAGCTAAAAAAAAAAACACAAGTGGGAAGTAAAGTTTTTGAGGCATTTGTCAGTTAGCTCAGGGGTTCCCAAAGTGTGTGTCGCTGCACCCTGGGGTGCCACATAGAGAGATGAGAGGTGCTGCGAAGTGCCTGTAACCTCCAATCTAAGCAACAGAAAAAAGGGTGAGGTCGTTCATCAAAAATCGGTTCACTCCCTAACCAAGAGCATAATGAAGGTAATTTTATTTGTTTATTTATATTTTCACCAACCTATGTTTTCTTTTAAGTAAAAATAAAGTGTTTGTGTGTGAATTTTAAATACTAGTTACATTAATTATGTTTATTTTCTTCTCTAATTTCTTTTTCAAAGTGGTACAAACATGAAATATGTATTAATGTACCAGATAAATATTACATGACGACAAGGGTGCCGTGAGAAAATTATAATTCTCTTAAGGGTGCCACCACTTGGATAATTGGGAACCCCTGTGTTAGCTTATTCTTGTGGTGTGCAATAGATTAAAGAGTAGAAATATACATTTTCACACACAGATATTAAAATGTTAGCAGAAAAAAAAAGAAAGATCCAATATGAATTAAAACTAATTGAAAATCCATAATCTGCTCGGCAATTTTACTATCAGAATTTACTTGTCGGATTATTTCTGTCCTCTATTCTACTTCTCACGACTATAGTTTAGGTCTGTCACTTACACTTACTGATAAATTTGTTAACATGATGATGAAAGTTTCTCAAGAAAACTATGTAGGATGTCAACTTGTGTTTTAAAGTTAAACAAATGATATTAAAAAGTAAATATTGATTTACCATGTCACAAATTCTGATTGTTTACTTAAAATAAATATTGGTTTACATGTCATATCACAAACTAAATTTTTTTTATTTAACAAATTTATATATAATTATTATAAAAGCAGTGTATAGAGCCTGCAGAAATTTAAAAAATAGAAAAATCTGATTTAAATTTTTTTTAAATCCGATTAATTGATTAAAAAAAATCATGATTTTTTTTACTCTCTGCTTTTACACATATCGATTTTGGTCATCGATAAAATATTGTAAGATAAATTCTTTGTTAGCACAATGAAGAGTATGGGAGTTTGCACATGGTTCTATCTACACACGACACAATCTCCGTTTTGCTCTTGTCCACTGCCAGTATAACAGACGGCTGTCGTGGTTAATTTTGCTTTAGAAACAAAACAAATCCAAAGTTTTGACTGCTGTTACAGCTTTTTTATTCTCTACTCCAAGCTTTATCTTCGCAAACTGCAGAAATTTTTACACCAAAAAGATATCTTAAATGTGTTTTTCTGTAATTAATTTTTCAACTGTAACTTTTATATTTTCGCACTACAAATTCAGTCACATTTTACGAAGATATTCATTACGAACACAAAAAAGGTCTATTAGAGGTTTTCTATCTTCGCGATCGGTAAAGATAGAATGAACATTTTAACGGATTTTTCTCCTTCTAGATAAGCTAACTTTTGAATTACTTGAGCATATATGGTGTGTGGAACACAAACACATATATAATACTAGCCACTGCATGGCTAGCCTGGTGTTACCCATACCAGTTGCTTTTGTGAGGTTATTGGTTTGCTTTGCAAACAAAATGGGAGTTCGTAGCCTATTGGATAACAGCCATAACGGAGTTGCACATGACAGTTCTTTTCGTGGAGGGCACATTTTTTGGTCAAAATATAAATAATTTTTTCACACAAAATATAGATACTTAATTGAAAAATTATTTACCAATTTATTTTTATTAAAAGAAATTTTTTATTATTATTCAAAAATTATTTTTATTAAAAGAAAAAATCAAACATATAAGATATCTATCTGGTGTGAAATGTTCTGCAGATTTCAAATCGGTTGAAATTTTCAATCTATCTTTAACGACCACGATTTTACAAAACAAAAACTAAACAATGCCAGCCAAAATGTTTTTTATTTTCTTTGCTTTCTTTCGCTGAAATCATAAGAGGGCAAGAAATGTAATCTGTTTATTATTTGAATGCTAAGTTTGATGTGACGTCACAATCTCTTGCAAAAATATAAAAGATATTCAATTAAAAAATTTTATTTAAAGAAAATCATATTTTTATGTATTGATCTAATGTGAAATTTTCCCCAGATTTAAAATCCGTTGAAAACTTTATTGCCTTTAACTGTCTAGGAGATAGAAAAAGGAACTAAATAACTCCAGTTAAAAGTTTTTGTTTTCTATCGTCTGCTGGAGAATTAGCCAGCCTCTGCGCAAAATGAAAACAGAAAAAATAAATTCAGAATATGATCTACTATGCTGTTACATTCAATAATAATTAAATTTCACATTAAGTTCATTTAAAAGTGTTCTAGATTGAATTTTAAAATTTGCTGTAACCCAAAAATTGTAAACAATTCGGACTACATGTGTGGCAAATCCCATTGCTGTAAGTGCAATAGATTCGTCAGGACTTTTCAGTCAGAAAACAAACACTTCCTATTATAATATTAGAGACATATGATAAACCTTGTTTAAAATCATGCATGTTTCTTAAATGTACAATGCACATCTTTATTTTTTTCTTACCATAATTTTTTAAAGGAAAGAAAAAAAGAACTTGATAGATATCTATGTTCTTGCTCAGGAGCCTTGCAACTCATTTCTCATCAAGTGTTTAGTGTGTGTGAGAGATTGAGTAAATGAAAAGTGATTGAAGGAAGAAACAATTAAAAAATTGAGGGAAGTTTTGGTTTTGTGCAGGCAACTTTTTTTACACTGAGCTTGTGAAAACTGTAGATTATATCGTAGTACACTTACGACACAGAAAAAGGAATCATTTAAAAAAAGGGTAATTGGTAATTTTTCAGTTAACGTCGTACTAGAGCAACACAACGGGCTATTGACGACGGTCCGGGATCAGTCCCTTAAGGGAAAGATTCGAGGACAACACCTCGTAATTTTGAACCACGGTCAGATGACGAAGCAACACCTGAGCTGGCACCCCACTCTCCAAACTTCCACGCCAACCCAACGTGAGGACTTTCGGCCACGACAGATTTAAGGTGCACCAGCCGCCTTTACACCATACGTTTACAAACATCCATGCCCGGGCCCGGATTCGAACCAGGAACCTTCCGATCTAGAGGCTAACACCTTAACCACTATACCGGTTGGTCGGCTTAAAAAAAGGGATGGTATGTAGTATCCGAAACATTACAACTTATGGGCGATTTACAACCTAATGTGGTAACCTTTCAGTTTTCGAGTTCCCAATTTATCTACAGTTCTTTACTCATTCCAGAAATTTGAAGAAAAAAAAAATTTAACCTGGACGTAATTGATGAAACAGCGCAAAATAATGGACACGTTTGGAGTCAATACCACACAGAAAAATTAAAATATTAGCAAGTCAAATTTGTCGCTTTGTATTAAATACGTTTCTTTCTCCTTTTAAAAAAATTATCCCTATTTATCTACTATATGAAAAGTTTCACAGTGTGGATTTTGCTATAGGCAGACATGTTGGAATTGCTTAGATGGCTGCCATCTTGATTTGGCGACTAACATATCGGATCACCCAATAGATTTTGAAAATCCTTCAGCTTGAACAGTTTAAAAAATAAAATTAACAATTTATTGACTGAAAGGGTTCATTGGGACATAAAGGCAATTATCTTTGTTATACAGCACCAAGTCCTGAATTCGGACGTGTGAAATCCGGAATTGTCCAAAATCGGGACGTTTAACAATCAGTCTTTTTTCTATCTTTCCTCCTCTTTTAAAAATATAAATAACAAGGTATTCAACCTGGACCAAATTGATGAAATAACGGACATGTTCAAAGCAGGGTGTCAAGATTTGAATCAACAATTAAAATCAAATGATTTTAAAAAAAAAAATCACTGATTTAAATCACAACTAATGTTACATTTTTATAACTAAGTAAATACACCATAGAAAAATGACAGAAGTGGTCAAATGCTTTAATTTTTCTGCACTCATGGGGATTTCAGCACTAATGGTTACACCCAGCTCATAGGGAACTGGGTCAATTACTGCATATGATAAAAGATTACAACAGCCAGTTGCAACTTATTAGAATATACTATATACTGGAAACAGTAATGTAAAAACACATGACATAAATCTAAATGCCAGGAAGAGTAATGAATAAACATTCCTGATTAACAGCACTCATAATTTTAACACTTAAAGGAAGTATACAACAGTTTGATTCAAAATTATAAACTAAAGGGGTGACTGATTTTATTAGCTAAAAAAACACAAGTGGGAAGTAAAGTTTTTGAGGCATTTGTTAGTTAGCTCCCAAAGTGTGTGCTGCGGCAACCGAGAGATGAGAGGTGCTGCGAAGCGCCCGTAACCTCCAATCTAAGCTATTTCTAAGCAACAGAAAAAAGGGGGTAAGGTCACTTATCAAAAATCGGTTCACTCCCCAACCAAGAGAATGATGAAGGTAATTTTATTTATATTTTCACCGACCTATGTTTTCTTATTAAGTAAAATTAAAGTGTTTGTGTGTGAATTTTAAAAACTAGTTGTATTACTTATGTTTATGTGTTCTTAATTATCTAATTTCTTTTTCAAAGTGCTACAAATATGAAATGTGTATATATATGTAATAATAAACCACTGATAAATATTACATGATGACGAGGGTGCTGTGAGAAAATTATAATTATCTTAATATTATTATTTAAATTATAATTATCTTAAATAAGGGTGCCATCACTTGGATAAGTTTGGGAACCTCTGTGTTTGCTTATTCTTGTAGTTAGCAATAGAGATTAAAAGAGTAGAAATATACATTTTCACACACAGACATTAAAATGTCAGCAGGAAAAAAAGAAAGATCCAATATGAATTAAAACTAAGTAAA
Source organism: Metellina segmentata (assembly GCA_947359465.1). Lineage (NCBI taxonomy): Eukaryota > Metazoa > Arthropoda > Arachnida > Araneae > Tetragnathidae > Metellina > Metellina segmentata. The sequence continues at coordinate 110,451,804 of OX375883.1, forward strand.
AATCCAATTATTATTGCTGCTCGGCTGGGTTTTTTTAAATCAGAATTTACTATATTCTGATTATTTCTGAGTTCTATTCTACTTCTCAGACTATAGTTTAGGTCTGTCACTTACAACATGATGATGTAATTTTCTCAAGAAAAACTATGTAGGATGTCAACTTGTTTTAAAATAAACAAATGATATTAAAAAGTAAATATTGATTTACTATGTCACAAAATTCTGATTGTTTACTTAAAATAAATATTGGTTTACATGTCATGTCACAAACTCAATTTTTTATTCAACAAATTTACATATATTTATTATATAAACAGTGTTTAGGGCCTGCAGAAATTTAAATAGTAAAATCTTATTTAAATCAAAATAATCTGATTTAAATCAAAACAATCCGATAAATTCGATTAATTGATTTTTTAAAAAAATCATGATTTTTTTTACACTTTGGTTCACAGTGAGGGGGACAGATCTAGCAAGTACGGAGGTCAATTTATGGGTCCTCAGCGAATTCACAGGCCTGTAAATGTGGCATGAAGGCAAGACTGCACTGAAGTGTAGGAACCACATTTAATGACAGATAGCTGCTAGCACCTGCTCCAACAAATCTAGTAAGACTTGTTGCAGGAATATCAGGTACATCCACCAATTCCGGTAACTGATGCGGGTCAATCAAATAGTAATAAACAATACTGAAGCACACATTGACTGTGAACCATTGCTGGTAGAAATGTTATGTGCAGATTACCACTGGCCCATACATGCACATTGTAGGCATTGAATACGCCTTCACAGGTGAACATGGCACATGTGCCCTAAATTCCAGTTCCACTCCTCTCTGCTGCAGGAACCAGTAGATGTCAGGATGCTGTTTTACCTCTTGTAAAATCTCTTCTGGCACATACCGTATCATGAATGCAGTACTGGAGGATCCTCTCTCGGACAGTTGGCTGTGCAAGCGAGAAAACATTATGCGACTAGGAATGTGCATAGCTATAGCTGTTCTACCATTACCTTAGGCAAGATCATAAACGAAATGCTTCCTTCACCTTCTCCACATTGATCAATTCCTAGCATACAAAACCTGAAAGAGCCCTCTAGCGTGTAACCGTTTCACTTGTGTGCATGCATTCAATTAAGAGTGTTTATTTCGGTGTTCTATGCCCCACGAAAGTTTCACGAGTTAGTTTTGAAACGTGTATTCGCAGTTCTAAAATTTACTGAAAGTTACATTTTTTTTACAAACAAAAAACAAATTCAGGTTACTTACATTATTACTTTTTGTCTTGGCTTTATAGAGTTCTGGGAAATTCAAAAACCGAGATGTGAACTTGATGTTTTCAGAAGCACTTATTTTCGTAGATAAAATGTCATCATCTATCCAAGCCTTTCTTCAAGGCAATGTGGGGATGATTTGTCAAGTTATAAACAGCACTGTGAATCACTTCTTTTTGTTTGAACAGAACAAAACAAAAATAATAATAAAAATTTTAAACCCGCCAAAACTAATTTCGAAACGGGCGCATTACGACGTGAACGAAAGCAACACAAGTAAAATTGTCAAAATCACTTTCACACAGCTTATGAAAACACATTGTTTAAAGTGTTGCCAGATATATTTGGAAACTTCGAAAAGTGTTAGTGTATCGAATTTTACCCTCTACGTAACTTGGCATGATAATCGAGGGAAATTTTAATTTCTCTTTGATCGGTTAGTTGGATTTTTCTGGAGCAAGGACAACAATTAGCCATTTGCTTTGGACATGACAATTTTTTAAGAAATGAAAACAAAATTGGGGTTGTTAATTAACGTCGGGCAGGACCACGACCACACAGGCTATTGGTGATAGTCCCGGATCAAAACCCAAGGTAATGATCCCAGTACACACAGGGCCATGATTGACCGATTGGAAGAGAGGCGGATCCCCAAGGAAAAGATCCGAGAACTGCACGGTCAGATAACGAGGCAACACCGGAGCTGGCACTCCACGCTAGAGTGAGGATATTTGTGGCCATGACAAATTTAACGTGCTCCAGTCCCCTTTGTACACTGCTGTCATATTCGAACTCGCAATCATCTGGAGAAAAAACCCGGTTTTAGTATAGTCTATAACCGGACTCTGTGGCAAATATTTAATGAACGTCCTACTGGAGCAACATAACTGGCTATTGATGACGGTCCGGGATCAATCCCAATGGTGGCAGATTCGGTAGTTATTAGCTGTGCCCTCATCTTTTAAATGACTTCTCGCAAGTTGTAAAAATAATCTGTACTTCTTCAAATTCTTTATTTAAATAAATGTTTGATTGTTCTGTTACCAGAGTAATCTCAAAAGAGATTGAAATGTTACACCCATTTAAATGATTCCTTCGTAAATGTATATCTCTATTATAAAAAGAAGTGTTTGTCTGTTTTCTGCGATCAAAGTCCTGATGAATCTATGGCACTTACAGTAATCAGATTTGGCACGCTTTAGTGTGAATTTTTTGTGTCGCGTCGAATTTTAAAATTCAATTTAGAACATTTGAAAATGAATTTAAATACTATTGTTTTCTTTGGAATGGCAACAGCATAAAGAGATGGCCAGATTCTAAATTTATTCTTTCCGCTTCCGTTTACATTTTACGGAAGAACGATTTGTCAGCAGACTAAAAAAAAACAAAGTTTTTTAACTTTAGTTATGTAGTATCTCCTAGATCGTTAAAGAGAGTAAAAATTCCAATGGATTTGAAATCTGTTTGTTCACTTAGATCGATACCTAAAAATGTGATTTTCTTTAAATTGAAACTTTTATATTTTTTCTAATACAATCGGCCACTGCGAAGAATGACCTTCGTTTGATTGGAGGTATCAGATATTTTTTTCCTGCGCTCAAACCATTCCACAGCGAAGAAAGCAAAACAAATAAAAAGCATTTTGACTGTCATTGTTTAGTTCTTTTTTATAATATCGGGACAGGAAAAGATGGATTGAAAATTTCACAGTATATCGATGCCTAAAAATATGGCATCACGCCGATTAGATCTCTTCGCAATTCGAATTTGCGAAGCAAACCAATACCACGGGCAATGCTACGAAGTCCCATTTGGTTTGCAATGCGTTAGCGGTCACACATGACCCCACGAAAAGAACTGTCACGGGCAACGCCGTGCTGGCCACCCAGTGACCCAAAAATGAAAGGACTTGTTTTATGCCCACAACTTTGAAGGATTGTAAAAAAAATATTTAAAAGATCTTGAAGAACACATACTGTTGTGAATTTTTATTATTAAGATGAAAAAGCAGAATTGTTTTGATAAATTTAAACTTTTGATGTTCATAAAAATGATGAATAATACTCTCAAAAACACTTTAAATTTAAATTGAATAGAATAGTGTCAGTAAATAGATTAGCACTTTGTAGGATTGTGAAAGGAGAGTTAAAAAGGTCTTAAGGACACATAATGTTGTGAATTCTTCCTTATTAAAATTCATTATGAAAAGCAGAAATGCTTTTGATACCCAAGATGAAAAAAACAATGTTTTCAAAAAGTGATGTACAACTCCAAAACATTCAGAATTTTTTTTATTAAAATGCTAGATGATTCTACATTTTTTATTTAAATTTAATTACAAGAATTTAGAAACTAAAAGAAAACGTTTGCATTCTTTTTTCACACAGTGTCATTTATATATATATATAAATACCCACAAAGGAATCAAAATTAACCAAGACTGCCATTACAGGAGACTATTACTGTTATACGTACTACTGTTTGTTATAGGAGATTGCAGACATCAATGTGAATAAAGACCAATTTGTTAAAATAGGTCAATCACACTGGTGCCTGTGTGTTTCGAAAACCATTTGTATAAAACCAGTTTTCTTCTCAGGTGATTTCATTTTCGCCAATTCTATGGACTTAGTATGAGAGCTGAGTATGGTAAGTTCAAGTTAATCCACCGCCCCACCGGAAGGTATACAATAAAGCTGAGTATGGTAAAAACCCCAAATTATTTTTCTAAATTTCTATAGAGGAACACTATGCTATATACACTGCCAACAGTTTTCATGGCTACAGACTTTTGTGTTAAGAAGAAATGACACAACACCCTTTGGGGGAGGGACTTCAGCCCTCAGAATCCACCCTTTCAGGCTTTTGCCACAAAAAAATAAACAAGATGTTTTAAAAAGCAGTTAGACATCAAATTTTGGAAAAACAACTTTTACACACTAAAAACTAATTTAATTAAAAAAATAATTTTTAAGATTGAAATTTGGATGTATTTCAAATTAATAGTTGTTTTCCCAGAAATTTTTTTAATCTTTGTATGGTAGATTTAAGCAATTACTAATTGTTAAAATTAACATCAATGTCTTTTTCTAACAGTTTAGAATTAACCATTAAATTGGCTGTTATATAGAATTGTCAGGGTTAATTACTTATTGTCAAAGAAACTGTTGAAAAACAGTTAAACTGTTGTTACTTAGCTGTCATTCCATTTTAGCAATAGCTGTTTACACTGTGCAGTAGTAAAATAACAGTTTTGCCCATCTCTAGATGTCACCATCAAAGAAAGGATTTTGGATGGTATTAGAAGTACCTATCACAGATGATAAACACCACTACAGAATCATCAATTAGCAAAGGTATCCAGAATCACAGCTAAAGACAAAGGGCTGCATAGAGTCCCGACAACAAAATGAGGAAGAAAGTGCAAACTTGAAATAGAATCTGGGATTTGTCAAAAATAAATTACTTTTAACATCTTGTTTCCTTGATTCAGTCAATAACTTATTATTTCTTATGTTTCAACACTAAAATGCATAATATAGCATTCTCTTTAGAGTTAACCATGCCTTCTGTATTTAGTGCCATAGATAAGTTTCAGGATGTTCTTTTGTGAAATTCAAAATTGAATTTCTCTGGTTGGTAGGGCAACTTGGGTGAACGAGGGAGATGCTTATATTGAATACATTTATGTCAGGATAAGCAGCTTTTCTGGATTTTCTATAGAAATCAGGATTAAAAATAGAACTTCAAAAAAAAATAAAAAATAAAAAAATTGGTGTGTGAATTTTTTTCTTCTTTTTAGTTAAATTTCTAACCATTTTCCACAAAACCTAAAACAGTGGTTTTTTAAAAATAAATGTTCCCTTATCAACATGAAAAGATTGTGAATAGTATTGCCACAAGTATTTACATGTTCTTCAGTGCATGGCATGTGTGTGTTTTCAATTTACGTTCATGCAAAAAGGTATTCTTGCACCATTGACATTCAAATGGTCTTTCGTCAGTGTGCACACGTCTATGTTTTCCTAAACCACTCCTATCTGCAAAAACTTTTGGGCAGAACTCACACTGATATGGCTTCTCTTGAGTGTGTACGCCTCTATGTTTTGTTAAACTACTTTTTTCGGAAAACGTTTTGTTGCATACTTCACATTCGTGAGGTTTTTCACCAGTGTGGATCCTCCAATGTCTTCGTAAATGTGAACTACTTACAAATTTTGCATCACACATTTCACAGTTGAAAGGCTTCTCGCCCGTGTGGAGTCGTCTATGTTGTTCTAAATGACTCTTTCGAATGAAAGTTTTAGTGCATACGTCACATTCATGAGGTTTCACACCACTGTGCACCTGCATTATATGCATTTTCAAAGTCACTTTGTTGATGAACATTTTGTAACAAACAGTGCATTGGACTGGTGTCCTTTGAGTGTGGAGTACAAGATGGAGGTTTAGATTTCGTTTTCGTGGGAAATGTTTTCCGCACTGGTCGCATGCATAACCACTTTCTACTGAATTCTTTCCACGCTTCAAGACCCCTGGTACATTACCACTGATTTTTGACTGGTTTGGGTGCATTTCAACAATAGGTATGAAGTGATAAGATAACAGTGTATTTTGCAATGTGTTTGCTTACATGTATTCAAGGTACATTTATTTGGAATTGTTACACAGTAATTTTCACACTTCAATATTTTCTTTCCAGCAAAGGCTGTTCCAGATAGTATTACCAGAAAACTGAAATGAGAAAACAAACTATAAGTCTTTCACCCATTAAAAATATAAGAAAAACTAAGGTAGAAAATAAGGAATATAAGTAAACTAGCCACTGCATGGCGTTGCCTATGGTGTAAGGTATTAATCTAGTGTAAAATTTTCCGCAGATTTCAAATCAGTTGAAAATTTTAAACTATCTTTAACGGTCTAGGAGATAGAACAAAAAGAACTACATAACTAAAGTTCAAACTTTTTTTTTATCCTCTGCTGGAAAATCATTCCTCGGCGCAAAATGAAAGCGGAAAAAATAAATTTTGAATCTTGTCCACATTCTACTTGAGGAAAAAAACTTGGCATGGTTCCAAAGTCTGACGGCAAGGTCATGTGGGTAGAAAAAGTTAAGATTGGGGTGGTTCTTCTTCGGAAGAAATGCGTTGAAAAACTAATGGAGAATAAAACTATTAAATTCATTTAAAAATCTTCTAGATTGAATTTTAAAATTCGCATTGACCCAAAAATTTGGACTACTTGTGTGCCAAATCTCATTGCTGTAAGTGCCATAGAATCGTCAGAATTTTGCGGCAAGAAACAGAAAGACAAACAAACACTTCCTTTTATAATAGTAGAGATAATACTGTAAATGTTAAATGGCAATAAAAAATACCTTCATGTAGTAAAATGCGAAAATTTTTAATATTAATTATATTTGAAAAAATTACATCAGGCCTCGAAATACATTTTTTAATACAGGTGCACCTCGTGCACGTAAGTTTTTATATTAGGTGCACAGATTATATTTTAGGTAAACACTTAACCCCCCCCCCCCCGAAATTTTAGAGTATTAATGCAATGTAAACTACTTCATTAGTTGGGTATGTTTTATAGGTTCGTAGTAGATAGTAAATAAAAATACTTAAAAATCGAAATTCTCCTCACGAATCACTTCAACAGAGCCATCTGGAAAATGTTTCGATCAGCGGAAAGTTCTGGCGGCAGTGACAAATAAACCTTCCTCCTGTATAAGCCAGTTACGGCAAAGCGATTTTGTTTTCGCATAGTGTGTAATTAGGAATATTAATTACGTTCCTTTAGAGGGAGAGAGGTCAATACTAATATTTTGTTCAAACATCAAAATAACGTAAAACAAGTTCCCTTCCCCCTTCCCATTTTTTTAACGTTAGGTGCATTGCGTGCACCTAGCGGGAAAAAATTAGGAGCACGATTTTATTTTCATGTGCACAGTGCACCCGGGTATTTCGAGCCCTGAATTACATACATAACATACAAAAGTAAGAACTTCCTTTTTTAAAAACACTTTTAGAAAAGTTTTTAAATATCTGTTATAATTATAATTCTACTATTATTTATAATCAAGGGGGCTCAACCAACACCACCTAGACGGACAAGGTCGCGGCGCTCATTTGTGACGTCAGAGCAAGTAGGGAAACGGTGAAGCTGGATTCTCCCAATGACACCGCAAAACATTAACAAGTGCAACCAAAAGTAAGCTTACTCGGTTATCTACCGCAGTTTGATATGAGAAAACAAATGCCTAAATGTGCTTTTAATCTTTTTTTTTTCTTTTCAAGGAAAACTTAGGCTTGAAAAGGAAAGTTAATTTTAAATAAAAAATACTTTCAGCAGCTGCCTTAAAAAATACAAATGTAATAGAATTTTACAAATATTTGTTGTTAAAATTGAATGTCAGGAAATCAAATCTTAAACACAATGGAACGCAAATAAAAGTAAGAACAAACTTTATTTTTGCACACATACAAATATCAACAAACATTCATATTATCTTAGTTATGTAAAGGTAAACATGATAAAATTCTGATTATATTCAAATTCATATTAATCAACCTTAAAATAATATTACTTAGTTTTAGTATTTATTCTGGTGCTTTACACGATTTTTAAGGGATATTTTACTCTTTGGCTTTTTTGTTTTTATGTGTTTGGGGTAAAGTTGCATTTGCTGGGGAGTTTTTAACTTTTTCTAGTTTACGCTGTTTAGCAAGTGAAACCGGTTTTGGTGTATCATTTTTTAAAGTGCAATAATTGTTTAGTAAAGCATTTGTTGCAGGTCTTAAAATTAGTTTCAGTACATGGTCTGTTGAATGCCCATTAGAACAACTCTCATCGTTAAGAAATAATTCATGCTTATTAATCAAATCAAAACTAAAAGTGATTACAAGTTCCCTTTGATTATTCTGTCTCAAAAACAAATGTTCATTCTTTTCGTTAACTAGCTTTTGCACAACTATGTAATTATATGTAACAGCAGTAACAACATCTGGAGATGGACATAGCAAACCACCTCTGTCTAAATTCCGAATAAGAATGTAGTCCGAAATTAAATTTAAAGTTTTATCTAGAACTAAAGATTTTGAGCAAGCGTCACAGTTGAGTTTAGAAATTGCTGAACGAGCACAATAACCTGATAAATAGGTTAAAACTGGCAGCAGAGGTTTTAAATCAAAATCCGTTTCAGAAATATCTAATACAAATTGGGAATATCCAACATTTCCCTTAATTTCTGAGCAGTTATTTTCAGGGTCAGTGTTTTTAATTTCTACTTCACCATACCTGTTGGAATTTAAAACAAGTGGAAGAAAATTTTGCATCCTTAATTTGGCCTCAGATTTATAAATTTGTGAAACTGATATTAGATATTGTGAACCCGCAAGTGTTCTATATTTTCCAAAGAGATCTTCAAGGGAGTCGGTTTGAATTTTACCAGGTAAAAAATATGTAAAATTCAACTCCTTAATGCAATACTTAGACATCTCAAGAAGAGCATATGTTGTTTGCGAGATGGCTAAATGTGTTTCTTTTGTTAGTTTACCTGTGGAGCATTTTTTGTCTTTACATGCATCTAACCAGAAAATAAAATCATTCAGATATTCTACTTTTACATCATTTGCGGACAGAGTTATTGGTTCTTGAAATGGATCCTGTAGATGCTGTCCTTTGAGTGGAGTCTTAACATTTACAATTTTCCACCATTTGCAAATCAAAGTAATAAAATCGGATGTTGGTTTGTTACTTATTAAGTTATGTTCCAGTCCTAGTTTCAAAAGAGCTTGAACAACAAAGTCATTAAATATTTTAAGGATTAGCTTCACATTTTGCATCTCTAGATTACTAGGAGTCAATGATTTAAGTGTTAACCCATAAGAAAATTTTACTAAACTATTGTTTTCAACATTGTGTAAAGCTTTTAGTGTACCAAAGTTAGCTTCAAGAAGCGGAAATTTTTCATAATCATTAAAATCTGGATAATAAAAACACTGACTTATATATTTTTGGTTAATCCAATTGTTGCAGATGCATTTTAGGATATGCACAGAATCAAATATATAAAATAAAGGACTAGTAGCATCAGAAGGGTGGGGATACACAATGCTTACTTTGGGAGGAGTGTGGAATAAAGACATAGATTTACTAGTGAGAGCATTGTTGTCAGATACAACACCTATGACTTTAAATCCTATATCATGGAGCTTAACAAGAATTTTTTTTTATAATTCCATTTAAAATGTTTGCATTTATGGTTTTTACAGGTACAATATGTACAACAGATAAAATGAAGAAAGAAGGCTCTGTATCATAAAAACCTGAGCAGACGTTGCAGCATTTTCAGAATTAAATGCCATTCCTAATATATTTCCACCTTTGTAGTCAAGATAAGGTTTAATATGTATTTCGTCAATTAGCAAAACAACTATTTTATCACAAGACTCTAATGAGTTAATTTGTCTTGATATGAACATCAAAAAATTATCATCAGATTGTTCTAGTTGGGGGTTAGTATTCAGTGATGCACAAATCTTCTTCAAAGTCCTTGGGTGTGGAATCATAACATAACCAGAATTTCTTAAAAAGTTATAGGCATGAGGAGATATTGAATGTAAAATACAATAAAATATAAGCATTTCAGGAGAGTATCTTAGTAAAAATTTACTGCATAGAATGGAATTAATTTGTTCAATTATGAATTGGATAGAAATTTGTTTATCATCATTTACATTTACCATTTAAGTATTCAATAGTTTCACAATTGATGGTAACATTTCTGTTGCCTTTAAATCAACTTTATCAGATAAAATATTTAAAATTTCTAATATTACATTTATATCATTTACAGTTTGAGGGAAATTGAACTTACCCAAATTATTTAATGCTATGTCTCCCAAAAAAACAGAAAATTTTAAACTTTCATTTATGATGACAGAAGATTTGATAATGGGTACATCTGTTGTTTCCATAAGAAGAAACAGTATTTTATCAGTTCTACAGACAATGCTCCAACTCGCAGGAACATTTACTACGTTTAAACATCCATTTAACTGTTCTAAAGAATGAAACTTTGTTTTCTTGTCATGCTGTTCTTTGGATGATATGCTTTCAGCAATGCAAATCTGTAAATTGTCGTTTTCCACCCTCAGTCTTCTTTCATCGGGACTTTCTCTGGTGTTGGTAGAAGTAGAGAAGTAGACGAGAGATAAATGGGACAGTTTGGCAGAATGGATGGAAAAGCATCAACTTTAAGCCTAGATCGCCTCAAAGAAACAGAAATGTGCTTTCCAGTCTTAGGATCATAGGCTGTAGTGCATCTTTCAATTGACTCCTTAGGGAAATGTAGCTCACATACCTATATGAAGAAATATTTTATTTAAAACATGTTGAAGAGAATGCAAACAGCTTATTGCATTTTTGAAGAAATGTTAGTAATTCAACTGTATTTATATATGTATCTATTTAAAAGTTTTCAGCATACTTTTTAGAGAAAAATTTATTTAATACTTGTATAGATATAAACATTTTCTGATCACACATTCTTAAAAAAACGTTAAAATTACAAATAAATGTTGTTTGTTTTAATTATGCAGCCGAGAACATATTTTGAAAACAAAGTAAAGCCAATTACTTAACTGCACATCAAGCTTTTTTTTCTCAATAAAATAGGAAATATTCAAAAAGAACGCTTATTACAAATGTAAAACAAAAAACAGTGTAAATCTTAAGAAAATGGCTCTAGCAAATGTTCTTAGCAAAACAAAAAGGTTCTAATTTTTGTTCTAAATATTCGGCCATCAAGTGGCGATGGTACTGTGTTTTTAAGTCCAAATACTATTTTGAACAAATGAATTACATACCTTAGAATATTTTGTACGCACGAAATCCTTTCTGCAAATTGCGCGAATCCACTTCTTTCTCAATACTTCTTCATTCGGGAAAGAGAACACTTGGACTTGGGGCTATTTGGATAGTTGCCCCTGCATCCTGGCACGCAACACCATCACTTTTTAAAAAGAATTTAAAATAATGAATGCATACGTTGAGCCCAACCCTTTTTGCGTGGTAACGAAGTCACGGTCTACAGAGGAATAATGGCGAGCGGAAGCTTCTGTCTTCGGCACTTCCTTCCCTACTTGGTGTGACGTCACAGACAAGTTTCGGTTCAGAAACAGGGCCTTGTTCGTCTAGGTGGTGTTGGCTCAACCCCCTGCTTGCCCAAATTTATTTTACATATTTGGGTTTTTTTCATATTTTGTGCTTATTTTGATAAAATTTCTCTATTTAAAACATTTTTACAAAAACATTCAATTTTTTTTCAAAGAACTTTGCTCAGTGCGTTTGGAAGGTAGATTTTCAGAAGCAAAACGCATTTGGTTTGGTTGGTCTGATCTTTACCAATCAAACCATAACCCTCCCCGACTAAACCTGTTATCACCACCACACATAAATTCCATTTTTCCAAATTTTTTTAATTCAGCCTTCTTTTTAGATGATAAAAAACAAAGGTAAATAGATTAATTTGCAGCAATTTCATTTTTAGTATAAGATAAATACCAAAATAATTCTAAGATATTTTATTGACACATAAACAAATTGCAAAACTGATGTTTCAACTAGATACTCTAAAAACTAGCAGAGTTCAGTTTCATTTGCAAAGTATCAAAGCCACTTGGGAGACAATAAACTTAAGAGACACGAGCCTGTTATCCTAAACACTCGGGCGTGTTTAGGATAACGAGCCCATCTTAACTCACATCAAACTTATGCAACACTTCACACAGTCTGCATTTAGCTCCTTTTAAAGTTTTTTTAGTCCCAATTACGTCCCTGAGGACGTTGGAAGCGCTTTCATTTTAATCTACATTTTCAAATTATGTAATATTTTATAATTGTTATTTTGTAAATTTGTTGCTTTGTATACTTTTTACTAATCTTTATCTGTGCTATAAAAATAATAATGCGAATTAATTGAATGAAAGTGTGGCTCATTTTCACTTTATCCTCCTCATTGCCCTTTTTGTCAGAATGAATTTTTTTGTTGCAATTTTGAATATATTGGGGTTTTAGTGCATTTTTCAAGTCATCTTTTCGAATATCAATCTGAGCTCTAAGAATCATTATCGAAAAAAAAAAATTAAATTATCTTTATGAACATTGAACTCTAGCAATTAAATTTCAAAGAATATGTATAACACATGTCTAATTCAAAAATTAAAAACAAATTGGGATTGTTTAGACTCACTTGGTACAACTGAGATGGAATTATCCTAATAATATTTTTTCGTTAAATAAAATCCTATTGGTAAACCTGAAAGAATTAGAAGTTTTTATTTCTTAATTTATATTTCTGAATAAAGCACAGCAAAATACTAAAGTCAGATATACTATGAAATGAAAGTTACCAATACGAAACCAGAAACAAGTAACTATACTCTGTTTCACCTTAACTTGTCAGTATTGGGAAAGGCAGAAATGATGTTCATCCGCATGAAAAATAATTCCAACTTGATTTGGAATTTAAAATAAAGAAAATGCATATAAACGTGTAAAAATTGTCCTACAATGAAGGAGTGATTTTTGAACCTTTATAATCGGTTATTTATTTGTAAAAAGCATTTTTTTTTGACCGAAGCGAATTAATATATCCGAAACGGAATTCTAAACCGGTTTCCATGGTAACATTTCTGGCGAGCTAAATACGCTTTCCGGCCAAGTCTGCGCCATTTCGCTCTGCGTCTTTGCTAGCGTGTGTATTTACGTTCATATCTCTCTTGTGCTATTTTATTGGAGTGTGTTTGATACTCTGAACATGGCTGAAAAAGGAACGTCACCATCCAAGCTGTATACGCCATCAAAGCAAGGAAAATCAATTGGTAGTGGAGCTCGCAGGAACATATTGAATGTTTATTCTAGACTTCGAGAAGAAAACCATAGTGATTCCATTAACCAAATCGTCGGAAAGGTGTCTCAACTAACTGGTGTTTCCAAAAGAACTGTTTTTCGTTTGAAAAAAGAAAAGAAGACGACAAGTCCTTTGAGTACTCCAGGAAAAAAACGACCTTATGCCGTTGGAAAAAGAACAAGAATGATGAAATATGACAACTTTACTTTATCGTGCATCCGACGAAAAATTCATGATTGTTTTCGTCGAAATGAAATTCCTACATTGGACAAAGTTCTAAATGAAATTAACAATGATAAGGATATTTTTTCGACAAACATTAGCCGAAGTACACTGTACAGGATACTGAAAGATTTGGGATTTTCCTTTGAAAAGCGAAAAAGGCAGGCTATGCTTTTAGAAAGACACGACATAATTTTATGGCGAAGAAATTATTTACGAAAAATTAGAGAACTGAAGAATGAAAATGCTTCAATCTATTATTTAGATGAAACATGGGTGAATGAAGGACACTCACAAAGTCGAGTATGGCAAGACAAAAACATCAAAAGCACCAATGAAGCTTCCTCTTCAAGTTTGACAACAGGCTTGGCTGCACCAAAAGGAAAAGGAAGAAGACTCATCATTACCCATATCGGAAGTGATGAAGGATTTGTACCTGATGCGGCTGACATTTTTGTAGGAAAAAAATCCGGTGACTACCACGAAGAAATGGATGGTAACCATTTTGAGAAGTGGTTTGAAGATATCATGCCTAAATTGAAACGAAACAGCTTTGTAGTGATGGACAATGCCCCCTATCACTCGGTGAAGAAAGAAAAAATTCCGACGACATCTTGGAAAAAAAGTGCAATTCAAGAATGGCTATCGTTGAAAAACATTACGTGGAACCAGGACATGATCAAGATTGAACTGTTGAAAAAAGTTAGCGAAATCAAACATATGTTTGATAAATACAGAGTTGAAGAAATTGCCGAAAAATTTGGACATAAGGTTTTGAGACTTCCCCCGTATCACTGTGAGCTTAATCCCATTGAAATGATATGGAGTCAAGTAAAAGGACACGTTGCCAGGGAAAACAAGACTTTTAAACTGAACGATGTGAAGGATTTAGTCATCCAAGGGATTGAAAAGGTCTCTGTACAAAATTGGAAAAACTGCATAAACCATGTTACTGAAAAAGAGAAATACATGTGGGAAGTAGATGGACTTGTGGATGATATTTGGGAAAGTAAGAACTTGGTAATTTCTTTTAATAGTGAGTCTGATAGCGATTCGGAAATGTTAAGTGATGATGATGTGTAAATTCATGTGATGAATAAGTATATTATAATGTAAATAGATTTGTTATGATGTTTGCTATGTTTTACATATATTGATGATGTATAAATGCATGTGATGAATAAGTAAAACGTAAATATAGTTTTCTCATTGTAACTACTATTCATGAAAGAGATTGGTTTCTTCTGTACACTTTCTTGTAAACTATTTTAAATTATTCATAAAATTAATAATTTACTACTAATCAACCCGACACCGTTCCGCGAGTTTCAGAATATGTTTCACACATATAAGGTTTATTTTTTTAACTCTAATTTTTAAAATGGTTTCATTTTTTTTATTATTGTATGTGTATTCACTATATTTGTATTTTTTATATTCTATTTATTTATTGTGAATGTATTTTATATCCTCTATGTTATATGTATTTTTATTTGTTATTTACTTTCTTTAATATCAGAATAAATTTGATTTAATTTGGAGACTATATTTTGCTGTTAAGAAAAACACATATTTTAGCAGACGACGCACTCTCCCCTACCTTGTCCAACCAAATGTAAGACCAAAGGAGTAATTAAATTGGATTAATTTCCTTTAATAAAATTATTAAAATTGAAAAAAGAAGTATTAATCAAGGTGTTTAGCTTTCAGGTAAGTAAATTCAAAAAATGAACTTTATGGTTCATCACATCTTTAAATAGACTGTTTTTTTAAACAACATTTATTGTAAAAAAATTTTAAATATATATATTTTTAAATAACTAAAAATAATACTCATTTAGAAAAATCCAAACGCATTTATATTAACATAGAGTAGCTTTTTGTTTAATTAACAAATGTAATGCAAGAGCCATTAGAAATTAAAGATCTGTGAAACGTATAGAATTTCCACGTGCATTTTATCTCTCCTTGCCAAAAAGGGCGAATTTCCTCGCTTATAGCTGACTTCTTCTGACATTGTAACCCTAGTTTCTACGACAACGGCTGTGATGCGGTCAACGTAGCCTTTACTCTACTGACAAGTTAAGGTGAAACAGAGTATACATATTTTTAATGGTGCAGCATGGCCAAACATGGCTCTTGCAAAATAAAATGAAACCCATCCACCCATATTCTGGTATTATTTGAACACATAACATAAAATACTTTTTCACCTGTGAAGAGTTCTAAAACCAGTGAAGAGTAGATAACCCCTCTAGGGAAGAGAATTCAGAAATAAAATTAATTGAATTTTAACTGATATCAATTAACTTGTAAAATAAAAAATAGGACCAGTCACAACTTAGTTAGAACAGTTTCATTATTTATCACTCCTTTACTTTCATCTGATAGCATGACAGTGATTCACTTTTCCAAGAAACAGTATTAAACCTTTTGAAATTTTTTCTGGTGGACGAATATGTTTTTCAAACGACGGAATTTTTATTTTAGGGTAGAGAAACTTTTGCTTAGAGTTTATGTTTTATTACAATTCATCAACATTTTAAGAACATTCTAAAATCTTTATGCTTGACAGTAAATTTATATATTTTTGGTGACACAAATATGTGAAAAAATTTTAAGTTTGCACAAGAATACTATGAAAAAAGGGGACGCATAAAACACAAATTGAGAAATAGTTAAAAAGTCACAAAAACACACCATGCTTACAATACGTCATATAATCTCCGAGCACCATAATCATCTTTATTTAAAATTCCTTTCCGAAATTTTTTTCGTATTTTAAGTATGCAGTGCACCACCCAATTTGTGCTTACCAATCTTTCCTCAAGGCATGAAAAAGAGGTCCGATCAAAATTAACTTTTATGGTCCAAAGCAAAAGCATTCAAATATTCAAAACAAACAAAAATTTAAGTAAAACACCACACAGTGTCAAGGTAAACAAAACAAATGCAAACTTAACGATTGAAAAGCGGAATAACTATATTCTATGCATTGCCTGACTCTTAAAACTGCGCATGCCTGAAATTGGGACCTGAGGATGATTTGCGTCTGCTCACAGTGAATGAACAATCTTTTGGCTCCTTTATATTACCACACTGCGCATGTCCAGAATTAAAGATTAATTGGAGACATTTCATTTTTGTTGACAAGTCGACTTTTTACTGAAACAGTAGATAGTGGTAATAATTTGGCAATTTTTTAGTTAACGTCGTTCTAGAGCAACACAACGGGCTATTGACGACGGTCAGGGATCAGTCCCTTAAGGGAAAGATCAGAGGACAACACCTCGTAATTTTGAACCACGGTCAGATGACGAAGCAACACCTGAGCTGGCACCCCACTCTCCAAACTTCCACGCCAACCCAACCAGTAGATAGTGATATGTTTCGGGTAATTGGTAATTTTAGTTAACGTCATACTAGAGCAGCACAACGGGCTATTAACGACGGTCCGGGATCAGTCCCTTTAGGGAAAGATCCGAGGGCAACACTTAGTATTTTTGAAACACAGTAAGATGACGAAGCAACACCTGAGCTATCACCCTACTCTCCAAACTTCCATCCAACCCATAATGAGAATTTTCGGCTCCGACAGATTTAAGGTGCACCAGCCGCCTCTACACCATACGCTTACAAACATCCATGCACTTATCCGGATTCGAACCAGAAACCTTCCGACCTGGAGGATAATACCTTAACGACCAGACCGGTTGGTCGGCCCAAAATTAAAGAGTGGCAATTGGAAATTTTTAATTAACGTCGTCCTAGAGCAACACGAGCTATTAACGACGGTCTGGGATCAATCCTTTAAGGGAAATATCCACAAAATTAAAGAAAAATCTCAAGAGCTAAGATTTTCTAGAGACAAATCAAACGAATGATTTATGTAGGAAGGTATTTGAATTAACGTCAAACTGGAGTAACACAACGGACTATTGACGATGATCCTGGATCAATCCTCAAGGGAAGGATGCGAGGACACCAAGGTCAGATGACGAGGCAACAACCCCATTCTAAAACCTTCCACACCACGCCAATGGGAGCACATTTGAGGCCACGACTGATTTAACGTGCACCCGCCTAAGAGAGTGTCTTAGTATTTAGTGGTGTTATTTTGGTCATGCAACTGTTAATCTACGTGTTCATCTCGTGTGTTGTCTTAACTATAACCAATTTCTATATCTGTATATTTTGTTAATCAAATGTAGAGAAAAGCTAAATATGCCATTTCTTATTTCCTTATAAAATTTACACATATTAAATGTATTTGATGATAGATCTCTTAATGTGATATCCTTTACAGGTAACTGCACTTGGTAGTTGAGTTTAATATTTGATAATCAGCAGTTCTTGATTTAATTCCAGTAGGATGTTATTAAAATGTTAGAAAATTATGCAAACTGGAGTCAATCTTATATGACTGATACTTGGTGCTGTAAAGAATATATACTTCAGTATTATTAGTTAAGGACAAAACTTTTTCGTTATAAAAATACAAATATTGACGACCCGCTACAGGCTCAAGCCCAACAAGGCTGGTCCTTTGTTTAAGAAATCCCCAATTCCCATTGATTATCCAATTGTATCTTAAATTCGTACACTCCCTTTGAATTAATTCTATTTTCTGGCAACGCGTTCCAACTGTCTATTACCCTATTAAAGTAGTATCCCGATTAAAATGTGTCTTATTTAATTTATACCCATGGCCCCTTGTTCTGTTATCCCTATTGAAATTTAAGCCCTCTGTGTCCCCTTGTTGTACCAACTTGAAAAGCTGAATCAAATCCCCCCTCCTTCTTTCCAGTGTATACATGTTTAGCTTACTTAAACTTTCATTCTAGTCGAAATTTGCTAGCCCCTTTATTATTTTTGTAGCTCCTTTCAATTAATTCTATGTCCTTTGTATATTCAATTATGTATATGAAGGAAACTGTATAATCATGATTTCCCTTCTTCAGGGACCTGAAATACCTCCCTAACATAACTGATCCTTGGCCAAATCCTCCAAAGAGGAAGTGTCAGGAGAGTTTACGACCAGGTAGAATTAAGGTGTACAACAGCCCCCTTTTTGGAAACATTTGTTAACGAGGAGCTATGTCCTTCATTCATGACCCCTCGTGTCTCAGTAGATATGACCACTACGCTAGCAACCTTCGGGTTATGGGCGACACAGTCTATTCCTGTAAGGTGCATTCTTCCCTAGATGTGTGTATTTCTCTTTTGTCAGTTAAACTTTCATTGTGTATTTCTATTACTTCATATTGCATGGTAGGTAGGTATCTTGATCAACGTACTGGAGCAACACATCGGGCTATTGACGAGGGTCCGGAATCAATCCCCCAAAGGAAAGATGATATTGTATGTCTCGTGCAGCCCTTGTGCTATAAAAGTACAAAGCTAACCTGACCCCAGACAGATCTGTTGAAGTATTGAAAGTGAACAGACGCAGAGCTTGTCTGTTGGTCCGAAGAACGGCATGACTGAAAATATTTAATCTCAACTTTTATTTAACCTCGAATTCTGTATTGATTTATTTAACTTATTTACGCTATAAATTTAATTAAATAAAGTGTGCTTGTTTCAAAGCTATTTCTATGCCTAAATTCACTTGCCACAAGTTTAAATTAATTTCATGACATTACACAAACAAGCACTCCAATTTTAATGATCTTGTTTTCGCTAGGTATGCATTAAGCATGTTGCTAACCAATTTAGAGACAAAAAATATGTTTTCCCCATTTCTGACGAATGACCTGTTTGGGAGAAATCAGTTGAAGGCCAGCTCTGGTGTAAACTGCAAAAACGCCCACACAATAATGAACTTTTAACTGTTCATAACTGTGCTCCGATTCAATATGTATATTAGTCAAAAACTCAAAATGCAAACAAACATTTCACCCAAACTAAATGTATTTAACATCATCCCTGTGAATCTGTCAGTCATCATTGAGTGCGATTCATAGAAAAATTCTCGTAGTAGAAACAAATTTGGATCGATGGCGGAAAATCATCTCAATCAGTTTCCCCAATGCTCATATTTTTGTTTTTAAATAGATGAAAGAAAAATAATAAATATTTAAATATAGAAACAGGAAAATCTAATCTAGAATTGGTTATTTGGAAAGCTATTTTGCTTAGAAACAAGAACATAACATGCTACCAAAAAACTCAAAGTATGAAAGATTTAAGTCTCAAGGAAATGATAATAAAAATGAATGAACAAAATTTAAAAGAATATCAAACACTTCGGAACAATGAACATAGCTCAGATATATTCATGAAATTAAACTTCTATAGATCACTTTATGACAAGTAAATTTTTTTTCAGGGAAATGAATAGTATGCCTGTTGTATAAAAAAACCAGACAAATGCTAAACAGGTATTTGCTTGTCGACAAAGAAACTACCACTGCTAAGACTATAACTTTGTATGGCCACAATAAAATGTTTTTCAAATAATGCATCAGCAGCATAGCATAGCATTTAAAATTGTGAGTGTCGAGATTGAATATACTCCATGAAAATATGTGTAAATAAAAGGGGATGGATCAATTTTTCTCTTCCAGTTGCACATGAAGTCAGCCAAACAAACCTCTCATACCATGATAGAAATGTTAGTACAAGATTTTTGACCAAAACGTAGAATTGTGAAAGGAATATCAGATGTGAATTCCAACTCGTGAATATTTATTACGAAAAGGCAGGATTGCATTTGATATCCAAGAATGAAATTTAGCCCTTTTAATGTTATCAAAATGTGATATAACTAAACATCTCAAAAACGTTTGGAATAGTTTTACTAGAATGCTGGATGATTCTACACTTCATATCTAAATTCAGTGGTTAAGAATTTACGAGCTATTAGTGAAATTTTACACATATTTTTTTCATAAAATGAAACTATTTTTTGCACAAAGAAAATGCACAAGCATCCAAAATCCATTATTCTGGAGAGGTCTTCCACCCTCTGACTTATATCACTGCCAAATGAGGTTGTAACAAAAGAATAAACAAGCTTCTAAAAGCAGTAGGCCACCAAATGTTAAAAATGGAACTTTTACAAAATATGACTATTTAGCAAAAAACTTAATAAATTGAAATGTGCAAAAATATTTGAAAAAAATGTTATGATCCACTCTAATTTTTTTAATCACTTTAGGGTTTCATTTAGGCACTTCGAACTAAAATGAACTGCAAATATCACTTTCTCAAAGTTAAGATTAACTGCTAAATAAGTTGACGTGTTAGCAACTCGCTGTTAAGAAAACGATTTAAAATGACTTAATACAAATTAGCAATAGATGTTAACACTGTAATCATAAAATAAGTTATGGTTATCTTATCTTAAGATGTAAGAATTAAATAAAAGGAGTGTCAGAGATGGTGTAAGGGTGGACTACTGTGCATGACAAACACCAGTCAACAATCAGATACATCCATCAATGTATGCCAAGGGTATCTAATATCGCAGCCAGAGACAAAGGGACCACATAATGTTGCAACGATAAGATGACAACACTTGAGCTAGAACCCCACCTCCACACCATGCCAACAATTGAGGTCATGACAGATTTAACAAGCACAATCCCCAGTGCACGCGACGGCTTTTGGTTGGTCCAAGTTTCGAACTCGCAACCTTCTGGGTTTTTTTCAACTGGGCCACTGCAGCTCATACCACAATGATAGTGAGGGGGAAAAGAGCACATTTAAGATAGAAAAGGGCTTTAGTTAAGATTTGAATACAAAATAAACTTTGTCTTCAACACACTGTTTTCTTGATTCCATCAATGTCTAATTTTATTTGACCAGCAGGATGCTTTGTGTGAGGTTCTCTTGCTAACACAGAGGGGAATGATGTATCCAATAGGGATGCCCTTCAAAGGTCACCTGGGCCCCAAGGAAGAAAAGGGAAAAGAGTAAGATTCAACCAGTGGAGACTGGAAGACAAACTGACAAGGAGCTCTCTGTTGCTATTTTGAGTGGTTCTTTAATATATATATATATATATATATATATATATATATATATATAGACAAAGAAATGTACAATAAATACACTTAAGAAGAAGTGTGGCCCTCTCCAGTAGATAAAACAAACTACACTCACCATATGCAAAAAGAAGTGGTGTGACAACCTGGCTTAATAAAAGTTATACTTTTATGAAATTAAATATAAGAGCTCTGGAATATATATATATGTGTGAGGGTAGGAAAATTAATTTGTAACATAAAAGCAGTAAGGAACTCATCATCTGCACGACCGGGAAACGTTTGCGGGCTTGTTACCATTCTAGAAGCCAAATCTTCACGGCAGATCTTTCCAGTGTGGAAATATCCTACCAACTTTAATTATGTGGTGCTATGGCAGTCATTCCAATGATATTTCCATTCTCTTTAACAAATTAATTTATTCTTTAACACAGATCCGACACTATTTACAACATCATCAGGATGAATATGTACAATGAAGATCGAGCCAATGCCCAAATCGACAGGAAGAATCATACGTTATGTCAGCAAGACTATATCATTACAAGTGTGTCTTTCTTCTGTTGCTAGCCCCAAACCCTGATGGGGATTATGGTCATTTGACACTCCAAAACTAATCAGAATCTTACACATTACTTGACAGATGCCAGACACCCTTCGAGGGAAGCACTCGTGATATCTGCCTAGTGAAAGAACTTTATTGTAAACATGGTGCATCTCCCTTTTTCACCCGTTTGGAACAAAACATCTCACCGCTTAGTATTTAAAATAGAGATGAGTTTCTTACTGCTTTTATGTTACAAATTAATTTTCCTACCCTCACACACACACACACACACACACATATATATATATATGGCAAAAAAACTAGAACAGTTAGACTTTCATAAATTCCACAACTTAAAATCAATTAGTTCAATTGCACCAAAAGTCATTCTATAAAAGCCTGCATTTCTTTAAACCCTTTCTGATGTCACTGCAAGAACACTGTCCTCAAAAACATCTTCTCACCTTAAAGGTTTTCTTTATACATAAGGGTATATGTCTGAAAAATCCATGTCTTTGTGAAGATCTTTTGTTACACAATTCACAGTAGAAAGGCGTTTCCTACGTGTGTGGACAGGCATGTGTTTTCTTAAATTATCCTTTAATGCAAATCGTTTCTTGCACAATTCACACTCGTATGGTTTCTCTCCTGTGTGGACACGTGTATGATTCACTAAATTACTTCGTCTTGGAAATGCTTTCTTGCACACTTTACACTCGTATGGCTTCTCTTGAGTGTGCGCACGTGTGTGATATAGTAAAGTACTCTTTTCTGAAAATGTTTTCTTGCACAATTCACACTCATGTGGCTTCTCTCCTGTGTGGACACGTTTATGTCTTATTAACTGACTCATTCTTGGAAATGTTTTCTTGCACACTTCACACTCATATGGCTTTTCTTGAGTGTGCACACGTCTATGATAAGATAAAGTACTTTTTTCTGAAAAAGTTTTCTTGCACAACTCACACTCATGTGGCTTTTCACCTGTGTGGATACGTTTATGTCTTATTAAATGACTCATTCTTGGAAATGTTTTCTTGCACACTTCACACTTGAATGGTTTATCTTGAGTGTGCACACGCCTATGATAAGACAAAGTACTATTTTCTGAAAATTTTTTCTTGCATACTTCACACTCATATGGCTTTTCACCTGTGTGGATACGTCCATGTCTTCGTAACTGTGCACTACGTACAAACGATTCGTTACAAATTTCACAGTTGAAAGGCTTTTCACCTGTGTGGAGACGACAATGTTGTAATAAATAACTCTTTTGGATAAATGTCTTCTTGCATACTTCACACTTATGTGGTCTTTCACCACTGTGAATTTGCATATGCACTTTCAAAGTTAATTTATTTTTCAACATTTTGAAGCAAGCAGTGCATTGAACTGGTTTCCTTTGACTGTGGAGTATAAGATGTTTGTTTAGACTTTCTTTTCTTTTAAAATGTTTTCCACACTGGTAGCATGCAGAACTATTTTCCACTGAAGTATCTCCGTGCTTTGGGGCCCCTGGAACATTTCTACACATTTCTGACTGGTTTGGGCACATTTCAAGCACTGGTGGGCACTTATTAGGAAGTAGTGTATAGTGCTAAACAATTGCTTATGTCTGTACAATTCAGACTAATTTGGAATTGTTTTATGGTAAATTTCACATTCCAACACTTTTTTCCAGTCAAGTTTTCATGAAGCTTTGTTGTCCAAATCACGCTACCAGAAAACTAAAATTAGGAAATAAACTATAAGTTTTTCACAAATAGAAAAAAGATAATGAACAAACATAGCAACTAAAAACTAAGAAATTCAAGTAAACAACATTGTAAATGTTATAAATGGGTAACAGGACATTCCACATCATATTAATGCAAAAAACAAAGGTTTTGTCACCCACCATCTCATATTTCTGATGAAACTTGGTGTACACCCTTCCCTTATGATTGAAAGAAACACCCTTAAATCCCCCCCCCTTCTAACTCAAATGGTTTCAACTTTTTAGCACTTTGAAATTTAGTTAAATCTGTGTTGTCTGTCTCTCTCTCTCTCTCAGCAAAAGATACCTTTGTGTACATTTAATTTTTTTTTCTCCATAAATGATCAGACCTCTCTGAAATTTTACAGAACTCAATAAAATCCTGAGAATTTCTTAAAAAAATACAACAGCACTCAAGATTTTATAAATGCCTAAAAAATGTATAAACGTACTTGAAGTTTTTTTTTGGTTTAAAAAACTAGGTTTAGGAAACCTGAATTTGCAGCGTGTAGGTATGATGGAACCCAAAGTTTTTTAAGTTGAAAATTATTGCAGACATGCTTTTTTGCTACAAAGAACAAAATTTACGGTTTTCTATTCCTTCTAATGAAAATTTTGCGTTTTTTGGAAAACTTGCGGTAGATGTAGGCAAATTATTTATAGCAGTGATGTAGATCAAGAGTGTGATGTTGAAGATAGTTGTATTCAACTTGAAGATATTGGGATAAGTTTAGAAGAAAATGCCAATTTGGAGAGGAGAAGTAATAGAAAAGCTGAACACATCTCTTACTAAGGTAGGTTGTTCCCCTTTAAAATTACATGGTTTACTTAACACATCAAGACACGTTATGGAAAGAGGAAGATAGAAAATTTGGAGGAAAATGTTCGTGATAAAATGCAAAAAGTAATACAGTTGAAATCCCAACTAAAGAGACTGAAGCAAAGAGGTGATTAAAAGTAAAGCGAGAGACATGGACAAACTCATAGAGGTGGTGAAATTTCCATATAATGCATCTCAAGGAAGAAGCAAATCCAAATATGTGCTAACCCTTTCTGCTTCTCTTTCATGGCTACACAAAAAAAAATTCAAGAAACATTTAGTGCATCTGATTATTTAGTTCGCCAGGCACAGAAGCTTTTTG
The DNA here is from genome assembly GCA_947359465.1 of Metellina segmentata. NCBI lineage: Eukaryota > Metazoa > Arthropoda > Arachnida > Araneae > Tetragnathidae > Metellina > Metellina segmentata. Next base: position 110,476,654 of record OX375883.1, read on the forward strand.
AAGAGGAATTTTAGCTGCACCAGATCCCAGAGATGGAAAAAAGCTTCCATCTGAGACTATAAGCAAGGTTCTAGAATTTTTTCAGTGATGAGCAGTCTAGAATAATGGTGGGAATGAAAGATGTGGCCAGCATCAGAAAAGAATATCATAGGAAGCGGCTAATACACCCGAGAATTGTATGCAGGCTTCAAGAAGGAATATCCCAGTGTTAAAGTAGGTTTCTCAAAGTTTTGTGCTTTGAAGCCAAAGTGGTGTGTTTTGGCTGGTTCTAGTGGGACCCACAGTATGTGTGTGTGTGCACCATTTAACAGAATGACATTTTACTACTGCATTTGGCAGAAGTCTAATATAAGGACATAATGAAGCTTCTACTCTGTAAGGAACCAAAGAGGGAATGCATGCTCATACACTGTAATAAATGTACTTCAAGGAATAAACTTGTTAGCAACTTGGAATCTCAATTTGAAGATTTTGATGGGAGTGACCCCATTGAATTTTCCCAGTGGATTTCCACAGATCGAACACACTTGATCAAAATCACTTCAATACTAGATGAGTTCATTAATGATCTAACAGACAAAATAGAATAACATTTGATTCCTCTTTCTCTCAAAGCAAAGTCACAGTCCCTTTATTAAAAAATTAAAAGAAAACATTCCATTACACACTACCATTATTCAGCTAGATTTCAGTGAAAGCTATTCAATCATCATCCAAGATGAGGTACAAGGTAACACTGGATTTCTGAATCTTGTACTTTACATCCTGTGGTAGTGCATTATAAAAGTCCTGATGGAGAGATGATTTCATACCATTGCATGGTTTCTGATTATTTAAAGCATAATGTGAATATGGTATAAAAAACTCAAGAAATAGTTTTGAAATGTATAAAAGATAATTATCCTCACATCAAACAGATGCACTACTCTAGAGACGGCTGTGCAGCACAGTACAAAAATAGGCACAACTTCCTAAATCTCTCTTCATCAGGAAGATTTCCACATAGACACACAGTGGTCTATATTTGCCACTAGTCATGGCAAGTCAGAATGCGACGGTATTGGTGGAACTTCAAAACGTCAAGTAAGAAAAGAGTCTTCAGACACCCCTTGACAAGCAGATTACTACTCCAAAACATTTTATGAATTGTACCAAAATGATTGAAAAGAGCAAATGTTATTATATTGCAAGGGAAGACAGACATCCGCTCTTACCTCAAAACCCATTTCAGAGATGTGCAGATACTCTCTGGAATCACAATTTCCACAACTTTAAACCACTCAATTCTACAAGCACAATTGCAAGATTCCCACTATTTTTTTTAAAACTAAGAATAAGGACTTAAAAAAAACATTGTAGAAACCGTAAAGCCACTTGAAAGTAGAAAATAGTCCGATTTTCCTGGGTTTTAAGTCTAATCATCGAGAGTTGATTTGTATATCACATATCAAGGGTTGCCATTCAAGGCAGCCAGTTCTTGAATCATCGCCAATGCCATACTTGTAAGCAGTTTTATCGCCGATCAAGCCTTAAAAAAAGATAAAAAATGTAAAAAAATATCATTTTAAAACTGAATTTTATTTTCACAGGAAAATAAGAACTTTCTAAGGACTATTGGGAAAAAATCAGTACTTCTAAGGGCTTTTAGAAATGGAAGGTCAAAATAAGCACTTTCTAAGACCTGTGGGAACCCTGAATTGATGCAAGAAGACTGAGCAATGATAAAGAATGATGATCTGCATCCTGGATGTTTTGTCCCTTGCAAGTATGATTATTTGTGGAAACTTTGAAATGATATTGGTGATTAATCAAGAGACAAGGGAGATGCTTTTGTAAAATTTCTTCACTCAAATGCACCTTTATATACAAATACAAATACCTTCATTCTGCTGGCCTAGTCATGACGATATTTGCGCAATACCATTTCCTCATATGATTGGTATTGTACCCACACAGACAATTACTGGTAGAAGATATTTCTTTCCCAACAAAAAGAGAAAAATTTACAGGTGATACTGAGGCTACAGAGAAGAAACTGAAGAACACTAAACTTCTAAGGTGACTGTGATAATACTTATTCTGTTATGGTAATTTTTTACTTCTGTTCAATTGTTGTATAAATGTTAAAAAGCCTCTACATCCATTATCTAAAGATGGCAGACAAACATTCTTTTTTTTTTCTTTTGTAAGATAGACAACTTTGCATGCAATAATATTCTGAAAAACAAATTGGGAAACATGTAATATTGCTTAATTGAATATAATGAATAATTTTAAACTCTTTTAATCTTTTTCTTGCTAGGTCTTATTATATTACTTGCCAGCATTTAAAGTTTCTGACCAATTTGGTTTTTTTCACGATAGCCAATGATTTTTTTTTTAATTTTAGATACCCCAAAACTAAAAACAAGCCTATACTTTTGAAATAAAAACCTATAATAAGCAATATTATGTTACTTTTAGGATCAACAATGTTGTTTCATTAATTTTTCTATTACAGCTATGGCAGGGCTCGAAATACCCGGGTGCACGTGAAAATAAAATTGTGCACCTAATTTTTTCCCGCTAGGCGCACCTAATTAAAAAACTTAGGTGCACCTTGTGCACCTGTATTAAAAAATATATTTCGAGGCCTGAGCTATGGATTGTAGGAAAGTTGTACAAAATGGCTACTCATTACCAGTAGCCATTTATCACCCAATGTCCAAAAAACGTAACATTTTCATTATAAGGACAAAAACCTAAAATTTCATTCTTTGTTGAGAAAGAGCATGTTTGCAATAAATTTCAACAGAAAAAGACTTTGGGTACCATCATACCTACATGCTGAAAATTCAGGTTTTCTAAACATAGTTCTTTCACCATAAAAACTAGACTACAAGTACATTTATAATTATGTTTTTAGGTATTCTTTTGAGCGATGTTGTATTTTTTTTCTAAAATTCTCAGGATTTTATTGAGCTCTGTAAAATTGCAGAGATATTATCTTTTGTTAAGGAGTAAATGTAAAATGTACACAAGGGTATCTTGTGCCGAGGGTCTCAAGAGGGACAGACAAACTGCTTAAGATAGAGGGGGGAATTTAAAAGGGTTTCTTTCAAGCATAAGAGAAGGATGTACACTAAATTTCATCAACATCCGTGATGGAGGGTGACATGACCACGTTGAATGACCCCAACAGAAAAACCTGCATCTGGTAAAATGTTAAACAATACATAAAAAATGTTAGTGTTGTTAGTTTTTCATTAGGTAAACAAATAATATGTCATACATAAGGAAAACAAATACATACACATGAAAACACATTTAGAAAAGTATTGATAACTTTGATACAATTAGAATTTCAATATTTATAATTTTTTAAATGCTGATAAAAATTACATTTGTTTATGAACATTTACAACTAATTTTAAAAGAGTGGTGAAGTTTTTATGTTTAGCAAAAAAATTTCAAAATGTACTGTATGTTGGGATTGTTTTGGATAAAATTTAAACTAAGAACATAACCTTTTAATACCTATTTTTAGTTTTAAGTTCCTCTCCTATACTTGGAACAATTATAACTGTTTATTTGACATCTTGCTTCTATCTGTAAATAAAGAACAGCAAAACATTAAAATCAAATAAAGTAGAATCAAATTTGCAAGTTGAAAACTGGAAAACAAAGTCATATTCTGAAATTATCTTGGTATTGAGTTAAATAAGACATGTAGGCTATGCATGTTTCTAAAAGTTTTTCTTAAGAGATAAGGATGAGACATAATAAAATTAGAACAGTTCATTAGTTATCTCGGACACAAAATTACACCTGTGATAGTATGGCACTTTCTTAAAGAAATATTGAACCTTTTAAAACATTTCCTGGTGGTTAAAAATAGCCCCTATACTGCAACGTTTTTTCGCATGTATACCTGGAAAAAATAAGTATAATTAATTTTAATAGACGTATCTCCTATTTTTGAAAAAAGAAAGCGGATAATCTAAATTGTTTTGTTTCTATGACTGCAATTTCAAATATTCTTTGTAATATCAGCATGTTGCAGAAAAGGAAAAATTTTCCGACTACCTTTGAGAGAAATGAAAAAACAAAAACACATCGCGCTGAAAATTTGTCGTAACTACTCCCGTCACCATCAACAACAAAATTCCAAGATCGCTTTCCGACACTTCGACAAATTTTTTGAGAACTTAAAAAGGCTTGAAAACTGGACTATCTTTAAAGCAGTAAAATTCATACTTGTTCTTGAATAACTCGTAGGAAATTTGTGTTTACCAAGTGTTCTAAACTACAGTATACAACGAGAGATCAAAGCATTGCGCACTTACTGTCAAGGAAACAATTGATTACAGAAATGTTCAGGACACAAAATTTCGATTATGAATAAATCAAAACTAAATCGCTATTGTGATGGATCGAAAATAAGTGATTTGTTCAATTTAATCGAATCTTCAAAGTGGAAGAATCGGAAAAAAGGCTGCCTTCAAAATGAATAAATGCATTGTTTACTTTTTGTGACGGTACTCGAATAATAACGAAAGTTGCTTTTGGGAGCGAAAATGTAGCGCCGAAGGGCTCACTGGGTTACTACAGATTTCGACGTTTGGCACACTTGGCACAAAAAATGACAAGAGGATGGAGACAGACCGAATCCTAATGTTAAAACTTACACAAATTGCCACTGGAGGGCGTATATACCTTAAACTTTTTTAGTTCTGCAGCGGTAGGGAAAATTTGGAAAAAATCCCTTTTCTGATATTTATGTTTACGTTTGTTAAAGCATGTACTTGTACAGATTCGACACACACATTCGAGGAGAGAAACTGACGGATTTCAACGGTCTTTCTATTGAAAGTGGAAGAATAAAAAAAAGTTCACGGAAAAGTAAGTAGTACAATCTCCTCCAATTTTGAAAAGTTATTTTTGATATAGCAGATTTGAAAACTGCATAACTCGGTTAGAAAAAATTTAAGTGTTGGATAGATGCATCTAGAATACATCTGATTATGTTGTAATAGACCATTTCTTACAATTTTGTCTCATAAAATCTTACTCAATTTAATGATTTATTAAAATGTTTAAGGGAATGCTCATTAAAAATCATGATTTTAATCCATTGATCAAACTGGGAGGAGGAACATACTGTTTGTAAACAAAATGTAAAGCGGTGAAGCAAACATAAATATTATTGTTGGGTTCCACTTTGGCCATTTCTGTCTTTCTAGGTAAACTGCTCTCCTCCTGGTTCCATTTCAGTCAGACCAGAATAATTAGTATAAACCAAATAATGCAGTCATAAAATTTCAAATTCCATTCACTGGTCGGGGAGTTTTAGGCTGGCATACTGCATGAAGGCTCTATATGCATTTCTCGTGTTAAAAGAAATGCCTTGTTTAGTATAATTATCTTTATCTTAGAAAACAAATGTACTTAGGAAACATACCAAGTTTTCTATAAAATTTATGAATGATTCTTTCCTGTATAATTCTGCCCATTGCTTTCAGTATGTGCCAGCAAGTTTGATTTAACTTAAAGGGGGCGAGGTGCCGTGGCAGATCTAGGGGTGGGCTATAGTCCAGGGCAGCAAAAAGTTTTGGAAAAATATAACAAATGCACAACAAAAATAAATTAAAATCAACCAATTTAAAATCACTAATAACATGCTTGAATTTTGAATGGCATTGTATACAAGGAAATAGCACAGGAGGGGAGTGCAGAATTTAAGTACCCAACTCACCCGTAACTGAGAATACACTTGTTTGAGAACCAAGTTTTTATTTTAAATACAGTTACTCTTATAGTCAACTATACAGTATTTTCTCAATATTTGTTGTTGAAATATTGTTACGAGTTGTTTTGCTGATTGTTTGTTTCAAATTTTATTTTAAGTTCTCATATATTTTATAATAAACAATGTTATATGTCGATCTGGATTTGGTTATACCAAACCACTGTTGAACAAAATTAGGGTAGTACCTACTAATGATTTTGTGCTATTGATATACCTATGGGGAGAAAGCGTAAAAGGGAGGTGATATCATTGCTGAAGGCAAGGAGTGGGGCGGCAAGTTGCTGGTAGTCCTAGGCGGCATAGTATAAATCTGCCACTGAAAAGGTGCTGTTGTGGTTCAGGAGGTTTCTCATGGTGTTAGTGGCTTGCAAGCTGTAAATGACATGTGTTCAATTCATGTGACTCTATACCCTGAGTGTATTTATTTTTGTGTCAAACATTTCCTGTTTGTGAATGCACACCTAATTCTGTTTTCAGGTGAATCATTTTGATTTAACATAAGCGGACCAAGCCAATTTCTAAGAATTTATTTGCCCAAATTTTAATTGCATAACAGCTAGTGTATGTGTTTTGGAACGCGTGCTTTCATTTACCAATCTACATCTAAGCATCAACGTTTTTATTGTATTTGGTTGCTAACACATCTGAATTTCCTAACATCATTACATTGTTACACAATCGGTGGAGAAGGATTTGATGATCTATCATTTGAAGATATTGATGAATCAGTCGACAAAGCTCCCTAAGCGAAGATGAAATATTAGAGGCTGTAATTGGAGACTCCTAATCCACAGGATGTAGTGATAATGAATAAAATTATCTTGTTCTAAAAGCAGATTTAATAGAAGAATGTCTGGAATTGACCAGAAAATTGGGTAATAATTTTGTAAAACATGATCCTTTTGAGGAACGCGCTGGAAAATTTGAACGTGAAGTGAAGTTGTTGGCAGCCTCTTGCAGAGAATTATATAACGTGCTAACAACAACAACGATTAATAACTGAATTAGTTTGTAAAACTGCTGAAACATCCGCACGAGATGAGGCTCGTGCTCGTCCAAACAGAATTAGGTGTACATTAAGTTGACAAAAAAAGGAGAGTTTGATCTCATTTGTATTGTACTGATGTGCACACTTTATATTTTTAGGTTCCTCATCCATCAGATATCTAATTGGCCATCTGGGATAGTACTTTTATTTATGTTTTTGAAATTTCTATTATCAAAATTTCTATTATCAAAATGTGTTCTATGTGGTTTTGTTTTTATTTCTTGAGGCAGGTGTTATTGGAAATCAGACTTTTGAAAAATAAACAGTGAATGAGTTATGGCCAACATGTTAAGTGGTTTTTTAAATGACCCAATTAAATAATAAAGTTTTAAGATAAAAATATTTAAAACTGGGAAAAATCTCTCAATGGTCATTATTTAAGTTTTGCCATGCAAAAAGTTTCTTTAAGTCTTGTATAATAAATTATATTTACAGAAAAATAAATTTTGGTACCATTACTTAAATTCTTGATATTTAAAGTTCTTTGTTTATTGAATTGAAAATAAAAGTTTTTATCTACCATTTGTTTCTTTGTTTTTCTTGTATGATGATAGTCTGTTGTGTTGCTCCAATACGACATTAATTAAAAAATACCTTGAATAATGAAGTACATATTCACTGTAACTGTAACACTCTTTTTGTTTACCTTTATGTGTTTGTGTACAAAAATATCTTGCAATGTCAGTGTCTTGCAAATCATTCTGAAAATATTAAATGTTGCTGACAATTTGTATTAAAAGATTTATATCTACATCTTTAGTTATGATTTTAATAATTATTCAAGATTACCAATGCTGTCTATGGTACACGCAAGTATTGTTAAAATTTAGACTTGGTAACTTAGTAATTTTTCTGGATTGAACTGTTTTGTAATTTAAATTGAACTTTGGAACTGAACTAATTGTACTTATTTGTGGAACATAATATAGACCAGGTGACTGCATGCATAAAGAAGTCATTTAGAGTTTGGATGAAAATCCAAATTTTTTCCATATTGTGTTTGGAGAAAGCCTACTTGTGTGTAATGTCATCAGAGGTCCCTCAATGTTTTCTTAGGAACTTTTCTGTAAGAAGTCAGTCATAGTTTTTTATATCTTCCAGAGAACAGTGTTTCGAAAATCTTTTTTACATGTATTTGTTTTGAAGGCACATGATGCAACCCAAAGTCATTTTCTAGAAGTCTCCATCATAGATAATGCATTTTGATTAAATTGTTTGCTAAAATGTGCTGAATCTTCCTAAGTAAATGACAATTGAATCCAGTAAAAGCTTTAAAGGGAAAATGGTCTGAAAAAATAATGTCATTAATTGAGTACACAATGAAAGTAAAAATGTTTTATTAAAGTTATTCCAAAAAATATGATGTCCTTGTAAACATCCTGCATAACAACCAGGGCTGTAGTGGAGGTTATACACCATATACTCTGATTTTTCTTAAAAACTACGTACACGCTTTGCGTTTCCTATCAAACATCACGAGTAACGCAGATAGTTACAGAAGCAAAAGAAAAGTTTCTATTTTAAGAAATCAGCTTGGTACATAATTTGGAGGAGGGAGGCGGTCAACCCCCTGGCTTATGGATTTCCTATATATAAACATGTGCATGTGTGTACATGTTTTTTTGCTCCCCATGGAGAGTGTAAATAGTAAGTACATTGTTTCGCCTCCCCATGGAAAAAATTCTTCAGGCATACCCTGGTTTTTTTTACTACTACAGCACTGATAACATTTGAAGAAATTGCAAACCAATTTTTAGTTTGGTAAATGTCTTAAGTCATACAATTTTCTGTAGTTATACAATCTGATTATTGCAACATTAGCAATATTGGCTTTGGTCAGATTAAAAGCTAATCCAGTTTCTCTTCAGTCCTATTGAAGAAAAAATAAATTTTAATCTTAATCAGATGTATGTTCTTGATTAAAATAATGAAGAGGAAAAGCTTCAGTTGAAAATTTTACACTATTCTACATAAATATAATACTCTTTGGAAATATGTTACTTAAAATTGCATTAAACTATCATAATTTTCTAAACTAGGGGTGCACAACCTTTTTGGGACAAGGGCCACTCGCACAGTTGATTGAGACATGGGGGGGACCGCAGATGAAGTTACAGCACAGACACAATGAAAGTGCTACTACCCAATTATGTTCAGCTGTTATTACACTTAATATGTATAGTAAAAAATAAGCATTTATTTTTTTTAAGATTAAAACTTACAAATGTTTTCTTAAAAAATCTAGGAGCTCATTACAGAGCTAAATGAATGATATTGTGAATAGTTTAAAAAAAGAAGTTAACAAACATTTCCATTGATCAATCATTTAGAATAACTTTTAAGAATGTGTCTCAAGAACGTTTTATGTAATTCAGCAAATTATTTTAGGTTATTGACTTAATAACAGTAATAGTACAATGAGCAATAAAGATGAGTATCGGAAATTTTAATATCAGTAAAGTTAGAAATAAAAATTACAGCATCAAATATATTTAAATTTCTAAACTATAAACAATAATTATGTTACAGCTTGCTAATGGGATGGCTGATACTGAGTTTTACTAACTAATTTAGGTATTTCAGGTTCAATACGGCTAGTAGAAACTAAGACTGATTCTAAATGTTTGTCAGTCAATTTGCTTCTTAACTTAAATCCCCTCGGAAGTTTAGTCAAAATTAGTTTGTGGGCCGCAACTTGATGATTTGCTGGCCGCAGGTTGTGCACCTCTATTCTAAACTCTGAGTCAGCTAGACTTGTTTAAAGTAGACTTCTGTGTAACTTACATAAACTGTGCTCGTGCTATCGCCATAGATGTAATGTAACTCACTCATAACATCTGTCCTAAAATCAGAACATAAAAATTTTAGATTACAAAATAATTTTGAATAGCCTTGAAAAATAAATTAAACCTGCATCATGCTTCTAAGTTAATTAAAACCCATTTAAAGTACTTGGGATACATATCTGGACAATGTTTCACTTACCATCTGTTTTCTGAGAAAATAGCACAATTTTAAGATGGAGTAACTTTTATTAAAATCAAAGCTTAATAACTCGAACAGAATGTGACAGTTTTCCTCATTCTTTTTCCATTCACAACTAGTTGAGGTCATTGATATAATAGGTGCCACAGTAGCCCGGTTGGAAGAGCAACCAGAGGATTACGAGTTCGCATCCAGCCAGAGACAGTTGTGTGGAAAGGGGTCTAGTGCATGTTAAATCTTTTGTGTCCTCACGTTGGTGTGGAACTTAGGAGTGGAGTTGAATTAAATAAACTAATTTTTTCCAGCTGCATAGTACCCCAATATAGACCATAAGACAAAATCATTCTGACAAATGAAATTCTTTTATGGCCATGAACATGCCTTGTTGCTTTACCTCTTGTCCAGTCCTTGTGGGATCAAAATCTTTCACTGATGGTGGTTTCATCGAATTACATAAAAACTACAAGATAATAAATCTGAAAGCCCACATTTGTCAAGTGTTGTTTCAACAGCCTTAAGGAATCTGTCAGCAGTTGCATTTTCTAGAAGTAAAATGGATAAAAATATCTTGCTGTCATCTTTTATGAAACGTACATATAAAATTGATCTTCAGTACTGAAATTTTTAAACATTGATGTATACCATTGAGACAGCAGTTTTTTAAATCAGCGATAGATTGTTTATTTTGAATGCTGGTTTACCGATGATAGCGCTAACATCAATGTTTTAAATTCTGAACGATTTCCTACTAAGCTAGCTGTAGCCAATAAACATTAAACAATTCTCTGAACTTTAATTTGTTTGCAGATTTGTCAACATCCAAACTAAATGACAAGTAAATCACAACAGGTGGTAAACGCTTCAGATAAAATTGATGCTAATTTTGATTAATTCAAGGGTATTCTTTCCCCCCTTTATTCCTGGAAAGATAATTTTATACACCAAGTTTGATTTAAAGTATTAAAAGCTCATAGGTTTTATAAAATAATATAACTATAGTTGCATTAAACAGAACATTTTCCTGAGTTCAGGTACTTGAACAAACTCCTTTATCTGCAGACTAGGCAACCTAAAATAAACCAGATTCCATTTCCACATCACCCATGAGGTAGGAATCATGATGCGTTTTTTTTAAAGAGGTATTGCCAGGAGCCTTAATCCTCTCTGCACCTGAAAAAAAAGTTGAAATTTGAGCTAACTTTTCCTTTCTCTAGAGCAGTGTTTCCCAAAGTGTGGTACGCGTACCCCCAGGGGTACGGGAAGAGTTTGGCAGGGGTACTCGTTGCACCGGAGTTTGGTGGGGATATGCACTACACTGTGCTTAGCTGCACCTAATTCTATGTTCTCATGAGTCAAGTCAAGACAGAGTCTTGTGAGTCGTGAGATGGTCTCGAGTGACACGGCAGAAATATACCACACTTCGTTACAGAAACAACTTACTTCGTTAACCCTCCGTTGGGCGCAACCGTTCCCCACTCCTCTCATAGAAGGGGTAGAAATCTGCTTATTCTAGTAGTCTCTTATCTTTACCGGATGTTTGGACCCAACCTTTTAATTTTATTCACGTGCTTCGTGGACAGCTGTCAGCGTCATTCTGATCTCTCAGGAACATTGCGGCCGAATGCGTTACACATATAAAGGTATTTTACAAGGCAAAGAAATTTTATTATTTCACGTTCAAGATAAAGAGAACGCTGCCATTGCAAAACTAAAGTTATGGCAAAAGAGAGTAATGGAAACGTAGACTTGTTTCCCTCTCTTCACGAGTTTATAACAAGTTCGACTACTAAAATTGATGCTGATACTCTGAAATGCATAACACAACATTTAGAGAGTTTGCAAGTGGGCTTGAAAAACTATTTCCCTGATTTAACCAAAAATATTGAATGGATAAGATATCCGTTTAACATTTACACAACATCCATGCCAGAAGATTTGTCGCATGAAGAAAAAGAACAATTGTTGGAATTGGCTACAGACGGATTCTTGAAAAATAAACATAAGGAGAGTACTTTAACATCATTCTGGTTACAAATGCAACTTGTGTATCCGGTTTTAACAGAAAAATTTCTAAAATACATCTTGCCTTTTCTAACTTTATATTTATGTGAAGTTGCTTTTTCGGCATTTGTAGACATTAAGTCGAAAAAAAAAAGGAACAGACTATTGGACGAAGAACCACATCTCAGATTAAAATTAACAACCAGGGAACCAAATTATGAGGATCTGTTATCTCAGCACAAACAATTTCATCCTTCTCATTGATCCAAATAAACGTTATTTATAATAGAAATTTTATTATGAATCGTTTTATTTCTCTTATTATTTTGTGTATGTCCCCCCCCCAAAAAAAAAACCCTTTATGATTGTTATTAAAATACATCCGCTTTTTAAAAGGGGGTACTCAGCGTTACGAAAATTATAGAAGGGGTACGCATATGTCAAAAGTTTGGGAAACACTGCTCTAGAGCAATAATTTTATCAAACATCCTGTCACTGACAAATTTCATTAGCAAATGGATTGTTCTATCCAGACGTTTTACTTTTTTACCCCCAAATATATATATTTTATCATCCTGTGCATACATTCAACGTCCATGTTCGTGTTGACACCAGCCCATTTGCAATACACAAAGCCCACTCTTGTTTTTCAAAACCACAAATGTATCTTTATCAGTCTGATTGTAAGCATCTGAGCATTTTATAAATAATGGCCTACTCTAATGAATCTGAAACTAATTCATTCAATTTCCTTCTCCAAACTTCTATCCACATGCCAAGAGCAAATCAGACGTTTTAAAGGTTTACCAAAAGCTGATGCCCAAGCATTTATAAATGCTTTAGCATCATCACTCATACAAAGGTTTATGGAAAAAATACAAATGGATAGTATTTGAATGCACTGAAAGCAATACTATCTTGACGATTGCTGAAAATGAAAGCACAGGGAAAACCTTCCTTATATCGTCCAGAAGCAGCACTGTGACTAAATCAAAGTTATATGCATTTACACCATGCGTATAATCAATGCATATAACATCATTGCCATACAAATTAAGCATACCTTTCTGGGAATCATTCACAATAACTAGAAGAAAATCTTCATTTTTTCAACCGGGACAGTCGGCAAGAAGTACATTTTGTGGCTTATAGAAAACCACAACAGAGTTTTCATCTTGCTGCATGTGACTTACCCATGGTAACACTAACAGCATCATTCCTGTCTAATACTCCATTCAAGTTTTAATTATATTTAGTTAGAATGTTTATCAATAACATCTCGCATAGTTGAGAGATGAATAGGTTCTAATTGATCACCTATTGAAACACGTATTTCATCCAGAATTATCGCGATGGGTATACCATTCGTTCATATCAATCTTTTCTTTTTCCTCCCCACCAACATTCATTTGACCCAAGTCAATATCATGACCAACATGGGTTTTGACATATGTAACAAAGAAACCACTGCTATTCTGTTAATTTCATCATAACAGGGCAGACTGAATTAATTTTATTCGAACTAAGCAATTTAATGGTTTTCTTTCTTTTACTTTTACTAGCAAATTCCCCACTGTGATGGCAATGAAAATAGGTTTTACAGATACCATTTATGCCTTTAAACTCCATTCCACTTTACAAATATGGAAGATGTTTCTTTTTCGGTTTCATTTTTCCAAGCCATGAATTCTTTTGACTGGAATTTTAACTCTTCACTTTGCAGAGTTAAATCATGCAGACATCATGTGTTCTTCCAAAGATTTTCTGGAGATTACAGTTATTGGACACAAGGTACATTTTAAATCTGATGTGTCAACATAAATGATTAATTCCTTCCTACATTTATGATTAATTCCTACCATGCTGCTTTATGAGAGTGAACCAATAAAAACAAAATAAATTAATCAAAACTCCTTAAATTTGTCCAAGATAAAATCACAAGAAAACTTGACAATTCTATGAAACATTAATTTACTAATAAACCAAAACAACTATCCAATCGTTAATTAATCCAAACGAAATGCATTGAAGTGAAATGTGTGTGAATTGTTAGAAAAGTTTTATTAGAAGAGTAAATATAAAACAAATTAGCGAAATAAAAAAATGGCGGATCAGAGGGAATCCTAATTTTATACGTTAATGAATAGAAAATGACAATACAAACTCAAACCTACAAATAAAAAATTGATACTTAAATTTCGGTTAGTAATTAATCCGATGAGAACACAGAAACATTATGCATCAAAATCAGCGATGAAAATAAAAACAATGAGATGAACGATAATCCTAATTTTGTCAAACGCTTATTAACTAAACTAAAAACAAACAGATTGTTACAGTATACAATTAATTCAATGAATTGCTAAAACACTCTAATTAGAAGAATAATTATAAAACAAATTAGCGAAATAAAAAAATTGGCGGATTAGAGGGAATCCTAATTTTATAAAACGTTAATGAACAGAAATGACAATATGAAATCAATACTAAATATGACAAACAAAAAGTACTTGAATTTCGCTTAGTAATTAATCCGAAGGGAACATAAATACAAATACGCTTTAAAATCAGTGATGAAAAAAAAAATGGCGGATCAACGAAAATCGTAATTTTATTAAACGCTAATTAACTTATTTAAAAAGAAACACAGTTTATGACAATATAAAATTATGCAAAATCATGAACTAAATATGACAAAGAAAATACGATACTTTTGAATTTCAGCTAGAAATCTGAGCTAATTCCGAAGAACATGAGACAAAAAATCACGGCGGGAACGGCAGCTAGAATCAAGACAGACCAAATCCTTATGTTAAATGAAACACGCGGAGATTTTCCCCATTTGTACGAATATCCCTCCCTAAAGTATTTTTCCCTTACCGCTGAAAAGTACGAAACGTATAGGCCCTCTATCGGCGATTTTTGTAAGTTTTAACATTAGGATTCGGTCGGTCTCCATCCGCTTTACAAAAAATGAAGTTGGGGCGTAGACAACGCTCACATTTGAGACAGCTTTCCAAATTTATCTGGCAGCACTTTAACTGTATTTTCCTAAGCTGTGTGAACGTGAAGAGATTTTTGGTTTACTTCAACAATCATTGCGCGTGTTTTGAATGTTATTTTTCTTGTTTTTAATACTTCTGGTATCACATGTTTAGTTTTGAAAAGATTTATCGTGCTTTGGACTGACAAATCATCTTTGAAAAAACTTGAAAGAGACATGTGAGTGAGATAAAATTCACAGTTTAAGTGTGGTAAAGTTTGGGTTATCGTTTACTGTACGGTTCCCCTTAGCGACTTTTACAAAAAATTCGCTAAATGTAAGATCGCGTCATCAACAACAAACAGAGGAACAAGTAAACAAAATTTTTCCATCCAATTTTCTGATTCTGCATAAGCAAAATCCACACTGGAAATGAAAATGAGGAATGCCCAAATAAACAATAAAATGAAGAGAAAACAAACTTGCCCTTCACTCCCGCTAGTTCCATACAATTTATCCGCTGTTTCTGTTGTCATGATGATTATTTGCTCTCTTCGCGTCATCGCATATTAAGGGCGAGTAAACACGGATTTTTGCATCCACGAAGGCCGTAAGTTTTTCTTTCCTTAGCCACACGTATTCGATCAGATATATTTACAGTTGAAGCAGACATACTTATTTAACGATAGTGTAATTCCCACAGCAATAAAATCAAAAGGAACGGAGCGTCTAAAAGCGATGCAACAGGACCGTTTAAAAGCAATGATAACGGAAATCCCAAAGAAAGATCCAAAAAACGCACGTGCAAATGAAGGGAACAGTCGATAAGGAATGGTATTTGAAATAACAGTTGAAAAGGAGTGGGTGGTATTTGAAAAAACCGGGGTGAAGGGAGTGGGTTAGGGTTGCAATTAATAAAAGGTAACCAAAATACAATACATTTGGCAATATTCGCGTGTTTGGCAATAAAATTCCAAATTGGCACGATATTAAGGTTTTCAAATATAGGGTTGCCAAATATATAATTTTGTAGCTGGGTTACCAGATTTAGCGAGAAATCTAGGGGGACCGTACAGTAAAGGTCACCTAAAAACCCCTTAATCTAACCCCATCGAATTTTGCGTTTGCAAAATACCTATCTTCTATGTTTCTGTATGCCTTTCTAAAGCTATTATATATTTTTATCCTCGAGCGATATAAAGGACCTGTTAAGAGATTCCAATCTTTGGATGGCAAAGTACTATCTAATACTTACATCAAATATGATTCAGATTATATTAAATGCTTGATGGTTTTAATTAACATAGGATAAAAAGAGGTGTATAGCATTAGGCTTGCTAATAACATTGATGAAGCTTCTTTTGGGGTGTATTTATGCTGAAGGAGTTATTTTGATTCGGGTATCAAATGAATAGAGCAGGAATAAGTGTTTAACAAACAAAAGGAAAGACTTAATTTTATGGCATTACCTAAATACAAATCACGTATTACAACCCTTAGATATCAAATTTTCATGACATTGAAATAATGCAAAAAGGAATCATTCACGCTTAAACTTGTAGGCTAACTCAGTTGTGTGGACAAAAAGGCATTAATTTTCCAGAAGGAAGTTCAATCCAAGTGTGACAAATTTGTTAAAGTGTAGGAAAGTGAGTTTCTCGGGAATTAATATCATTAACTAATTTTCAAGCAACTTACACAGCAGATAAAGTGGTATGTTCACCCTTAAATGACCTGAAATTTAATATTAACAGCCCTCCTTTCTCCTATGTCAACTCGAGTTTGATTCTGGACCATCTCCAATAGCCCTTTGTTTTCTTCCATTGGGACGTTAATTATATACCTACCTACAGCACTAGAACATTTTCTATGTGGTGCGAGATCTCCTAGTTGCATCCCCACATCACAAATTTTAGAGCACCTTCTATACAGTCGGTTAACCGATCAATTAAGCGGCAAATAGGCTACATATTGTTTGTAGGAATTATAAGTGTTTTGGTTAAAAAAATTTAAGTTTCGTGTAATAACATTTACAAGGAATTACCCAAGGGTAGAACCAAAAAGTAGCTCTCCTAGCTAAAATTAGGATCAGCAATTGGTCAATTAGTACAGCAATTTAATTTCATAAATCAACTTATGTCTCCTATGACCTATTGACCTTTCAATTAATTCTATATCCTTTCTCATATATGGAGCCCAGAATTGTACAGCATATTCTAGATGTGGTCTTACTAAGTCCTTATACAACGGCAAGATTATATTCTTATCCTTTGAAGTTACAGTTAACAACCTATTAGCCTTTTTACCCACAGTTGAACATTGGTGACCCATTTTAAAATCCCTGTGAATTATCACCCCAAGATCATTGACTGTTTCTCCCTCCTTTACCTTTACTCCCTGCAGACAATACTCGGCTCCACTGTTCCTGTAACCCATATGCAGAACTTGACATTTCCCTATATTAAATGACATACCCCATTTTACAGCCCATTCGAATATCTTAGCAAAATCCCCTTGTAAATTTTCTATCTGTAAATTGGCATCCACTGTCCCCCATATTTTTAAGTCATCTGCAAATATACTGATTCTATTCTTAATCCCCTGACCTATATCATCTATGAAAATTATAAATAAAATTGGTTCCAAAACTGATCCCTGAGGCCCCCCACTTATAACTTCTGTCCACTGTGAATAATTTCCTTTTACCTGCACTCTCTGCTTTCTACCCAATAACCAATATTTTATCCATATCAATGTTTTCCCCTGAATCCCCAGCCTTTCCAATTTAAACAGTAATGCCTCATGAGGTACTTTATCAAAAGCCTTTTGAAAATCTATGTACATGATATCTACACTGCTCTTATTATCCAGCTCCTCAGTACTTTTTTCGTAGAACTTCAAAAAGTTTGTAGAGCAGGATCTGCCTTTCCTAAACCCATACTGATTATCTGATAACAGACCCCCCCCTCCTCCAAGTATAACATTATATGCCTTTTTAACAGAGATTCATAAATTTTTCAAATAACTGATGTTAGACTTACTGGTCTATAGTTGCCCGGATCACTTTGTATTCCCTTTTTGAAAATTGGAGTTAACTTCCAATCCTTTGGTACCCAACCCGTGCTATATGTTGAATTAAATATCATGTAAATTACGTCCTACAATTCTTCCACGCATTCCACTAGTACTCTCGGATATATATCGTCTGGCCCTGGTGCTTTAGATGGCTTAATTCTTTTCAACTGATGTACTATTTCTTCCCTGTTAAATTTGCATTCTTTAATTGTACCCCCTGCAAAGGCTCCATCCTTGGGATACCTTTTTAATTTAGTTACTATTGAAAACCCCTAGAAAAAAGTCATTTAACACGTTTGCCATTCCCACCTCGTCTTGAATTAATTCACCTCCCCTCCTCTCCAACGGGCCCAGTGTAGTACTAAATTTATTTTTACCACTTGCATATGCAAAAAATTCTTTTTGGCTTATATTTATTTCCTTTGCTAGTTTTTCCTCCAAGGATACCTTTTGCTTTCGACTAATATTTTAGAACTCCTTTCTGGCTTTCAGTTATGCCTCCTCGTCCCTGTCGTTATCAGTGCTTTTATATACCCTGTATGTTCTTTGTTTTAATTTTAAAGCTTTGTGTTTCCCATGAAAACCACATAGGGAGCAAGTTTCTAGATTTTCCTTTTTTCCTGAACATTACATGTTTTTTTATCACCATGTCTAACTTATTCTTAAATTCCTCCCATTGTTCAGAATGATGCGGTGCTATTAATCCCCCTTTGAATGTCTGCTTTAAGGGGAGTTAGTACCTTTCAGACCTTGCGTTGCTCGCGAAAACATACTTTTTTCGATTCATCATAAATAATTGAATTTTTTATATTCTAGTATAAAATTGATACAGTTTAAAGATAATTGTATGGCTTTTAAGAAACAGCAGTCATATTTGTAATTACAAATATTTTTTTTATAGAACCTAGCAAAACTTAAACGTAATTTCTTCGTTTTGAAATTTACCCACTTAACTTTCCCTCAAGTTAAAAAAAACAAACTAATAAACGTAGAGTTAAGAAATTTTGTATGGTTATTCTAAAAGAAGATCTTAGTTCTCTGAACTATGGATTTGTGTATGAGAGCTATAGTTTTTTATTTATAGATCCATACATAACTAAAACATTTTCAAAGTTGACTTATTTTAATACTTTTAATTTTTATAAATATTTGTACTTCCAATATCACAAATTCCTTAGTTTACAGAATTAAGGCATTCATGTGCTTCAATTTGGTGCAAACATTTGGGTTTTACAGTGCATCTTTCAAAAGTTATCTTGTGGGAAAGTTAAGTGGGTAAATTTCAAAACGAAGAAATTGTGTATAATTTTTGCTAGGTTTTATAAAAATAGATGTTTTTAATTACAAATATGACTGCAGTTTTTTGAAAGCCATATAATCATCTTTAAACTGTATCAATTTTATACTACAATATACAAAACTCAATTATTTATGATGAATCGAAAAAAGTATGTTTTCGCGAGCAACACAAGGTCTGAAAGGTACTAACTCCCTTTAACTCTTCCCTTATCCTATGAAAATTTACCTTTCTGAAATTTGGAATTATCCTACTATTGATTGTGTATGCTGACTGAAAATTTATACTTAATCTGATACTTCTATGATCACTTTCTTCCAGTGGCTCACCTATAACCAAATCCTGCACCCTATCCTTATCATTGCTGAAAATCAAAATCCAATATTGCATTGTCCCTAGTATCCTCATACACCATCTGGTAAAAAAACAATCCTGTATCACTTCCAAAAATTCTGCCCCCTTCCCATTTGTAGCTAAATTGTTTGTCCAGTCAATATTTCGATAATTATAGTCCTCCATCTGTATAAATAAGAATGGAGTGTTTGTTTGTACATTCAATATTTTCGACCCATTTCAAGTTTTCTATCCGTTTTGGACCCTTCTGATGCCGAATCCGCCTTTTTCTCGTTTGGTGTCTGTCTGTCTGTATGTTGTGCCCTATACACGTCCACGCGGTTTAAGATATTTTCATGAAAATTTGCATACAGTGAGTACTTATCTTCATTTAGTGAGTGGCATTGGTTGCGAAAGTCTGTCTGTCTGTCTTTCTGTTCTATGCTCAAATTTGGGTTTGTGTGTTTGAGTAGACATCACATGAATTGTATTCCAGATATTTGATTGAATTGTATTTTATTTTATACATTATCTATTAGTTTAGTGAATGCAATATTAAACATTTCTTTATTGTTACATTTAGTTGAGTTTCATGCTAAAACACCTGAGTAAGTATACTTAAATCAATCATATTTTGGTAGTTTTGGAAAAATTGGAATGTCTATTGAATATTACGATTACTGCGATTGCTTTACCAGCACTACTGAAAAAGTAATTATTCTTCAAATTTTTTTTTTTTTTTTTTTAATGGAATTTCATCTCTGATACTTTATTTATTTCGAGTTTTTATTCTTTGCGCAATGAAAACGATTTCCGAATATTTGGGACAGACGATATTTTTCAATGAAACGAGAATGAACAAGATCGCGTGAGCAGTGATATTTTGTCTGGTTCTTTCGCTCTGAATTAATTTCACATTTCTAAATTTTGTACACTTTTAGTTGTAAGTTGTGGCAACTGTGCGAGATCAAGAGATAAAATTGAATCACAAATTAATATCTTTAGAACAATTTTTTGCGACATATTTTATTTTGTTTTACTTTGCTGTTTCCTGTTTTAAATATTTATTATTTTAATAAATGTGTTTTCCTTCTCATCACACGCAACAGCACCACAAAGTATTAGACTTAAAAATGTTAGGTAAGTCAGTATAAATTTTCAGTAAATTTTAAGTGTAGTTATGCCATTATTGAAAGAACAATGCCGTTATTTAAAGAATAATGCCGTTATTTAAATAATAATGCCGTTATTTAAAGAATAATGCCATTATTGAAAGAATAATAATGTTTATTAATCCAAACTGGAACTTTTTCCAACATTAAAAAATTCGTTGCAATAATGACAGGAGAAGATTGCAAAATTTCACAATGTCGCATATCGGAGGCAAGAGTGCCACAAGTAAAAAAATATTGTTTTGTTGACTATAAGTGCGAGAGCAGTCGCCGTAAATCGTAATTTTAATTAATTGAGTTGAACATGAAAAGAACTTAAAAAAGGGAATTCCAAATCTTCCTATAAATCGTCTTTTATAGTAGTAACCTTAGTAACACCTTTCGTCATTTTGTAGCTTTGTCATACAGCAATTGTGCGATGTATGTGAAATGTATTACATGAATGGATATGCATGTGTAGGATTTGTGTCCAAAGTAAGTTGTAGAAAATATAAAGATGGCGAAAGATGTTAAAATAAATTTTTATTTTACAAAAAACGTAAGTCATTATAAATTTTGATTATCTCTTCAATCTAGAGTAAACCAATTTAACCCGAGTAAGGTCGGGTATTTTGCTAGTTATAATTAATTCTCTTTTTTGACATGCTTCGTTTATCAGATTGCACATATCCTTTTCCTGCTCTTCACTATTAGAATAATGCAATATTTTATCAATACTTTTGTTCAGTTTCATATAGTAATGATAAAAAATTCAGAACTCTTAAATTTTTTTAAGGAACTATATATTTTTGCTGTTGATAAGAAAATGGTGGCAGTTTTCACTGTAACGTCCATTTTTTTGCAAACATTTAGTTATTTTAGTTCTTAGCTACGATACTAGATGGCAGCATTAAATTGTGCATTTGGAAAGAAATATTTCTGCGATGATCATACTTTCTACTACCATAGAGAACTCCTTAAATAATTTTTTACACGCTTTAAAACAGGAAACTACCTTTCTCCTGTTTCATTAGATAAGGAAATTGTTAAAACATTTCAAAAATGTTTCAGCATTCGGAAATGTGCAAGACATTTCTTTGACGGGTCGATAGGTGATTGGTGTGGTTTTTATGGTGTCCTCGTTTTCTTTTAGAAATATTGAAAAATGGTCAAATTCGTCTTCAAAAGTACAATCCCCTATGTCATTTTTGTAAATATCCTTCAACTTTTTTTATCGTGTTCTTTTTTTTCTACTGATAAATCCAAATAAAAAAATATTCGTAAAGGCTTCACAACAACTTCATACGTCTGAGTTCTTTGAGATAATTCTGCTTTGTAGTTATCACAAATGACATAAAAGGAATTAATTGACTGTGAAATTTTCTCTTATTGTAAATTCATGTGTGTGTGTGTGTGTGTGTGTGTGTGTGTCCGACTCCTTTTTCTTCATTAAAAACCATTTTTTCTCATTTGTTATCTGCGAGTTTGTCCATTTTTCACATTAAATGACAGCCCTGATAAATCAGTTGCCTCTTTTTCAACTTCTCTGAAATTATTGATAAAATTTTCTAATGACTTCAGGATGGATCCTTTCAATAGTATTCCAATTAATTGTCATCAGGGCGGTTTCATATTTGTCCATTTTCCTCAAAAGGGAAGTCGCCTCCAATGTGGTAACTTCGTTTCTTCTGAATTACAAATTCCAGTTAAAGCCTCATTTCTATGGGTGAAACCAAGTTTTAAAGCTAATACAGCATCTGCTTTAGCTGACCATCTTGTATTAGAAACTCCTTTCACTGGACTTAAAGATGCACATTGTAAAGACCCTGTCACAACTTTTCTCGAACCTTGATAAAAAGACATTATATGACCTCGGGGCCCCTTCGGTATTTCGGGGCCCTACGCGGCCGCTTAGTCCGCTTAATCCGCCACTGTACA
The DNA here is from genome assembly GCA_947359465.1 of Metellina segmentata. Lineage (NCBI taxonomy): Eukaryota > Metazoa > Arthropoda > Arachnida > Araneae > Tetragnathidae > Metellina > Metellina segmentata. Next base: position 110,499,253 of record OX375883.1, read on the forward strand.
TTATATAGCTAATCTGCAGATTAACTGATTTGATCCGTTAAAGTGCGGAATCAAAAGTTTTCTGCAATATACCTAGCTAATGTGCACATCAACGACTTCTGTATCGTTAAAGTTCAAAAGTTTGTTTCTCTCATTTCCTTTCCTTACACCTTCCCTTTCTCCCTCCACTTTGAGTTTGTTTCCTTAATTGTAATAATATTTTAAACTGTTTGATTCTTTCTATTATAGTTTTTAAACTGATTGATTCTATCAACTAATTTGTCGATTATTTGTCGATTTTATTAACTTGATTCTTTAGATATCGAAAATAAATAAATAATATTATGTTAATTTCCTTAATTGTAAAAATATTTTAAACCGTTTGATTCCTTCTAGGTAATCTGCACATTACCTAGATAATCTGTAGAATAACTGATTACTGCACTTTAGCGGTAACATATATATTATATACAAATCTACACCGTTTGACCAATCCACGCCCAATTTGGTACACTTTAGAACACTGCGGAAAACATAGGCTATTTCTTTCCTGTCTTCAGACAAGGTTTTGATACACACCTATGGATATTGGTGTCCATTCCCGCTTCAAAAATGTCGCCAGCTCAGCTGTAGATTTCGGACGGGGTTCCTTGGTCAGTAAGCGTCGCTCTAACGCTTCCCACAAATGTTATGTGGGGTTTAGGTCGGGACTCTGGGCAGGCCAGGGAAGACGTTTTACATCCATATCGCGATACCACTGCTTGACAGAGGCTGCAACATGACATGGAGCGTTGTCGTCCTGGAAGTACCATTCGTCCATTCCATAAAATTGCCAGAGCGATGGAAGAACCTGACAGTACAAAATGTTCGTGTAGGCATCGGCGTTCAATTGGCCATGAACAACATGCAAAGGTCCCAGATCATACCATGAAAACCACCCCCAAACAAGTATGCAAATTTTATGCGAATCCGCTGGCGTCCGGTCTATTATTATAGGGTAGTGTTGCTAGGAGACGTGTATATCGTGTTCGACAATCCATGGAGCCGATAATTCATTCTGCAACACCATAATATTCGGCCACACACACATCAGGCAACTACCGAGGTTCTTGAAATTTAAAGCTATACTTTTTCCCCGCATTTAAAGAGGATCATTGTAAGGCAAGTTCTTCATTGACGGGATAAGATAACTGGTTGGGATAAACGCTCTAAATGGTGACTTCGTGGAAAAATAAATGCAAGATTTTGTAGCACTTAAAACTTTACATTTCTGCCATATTCGTTTCACATATGTACCCCTTTTCATTTGCGAACAACGTGCAACAATGCATTACTTTTAAGCTGACCCTCGTATATCGTCATCTGACCGTGATTCAAAATAACGCTTTGTTGTCCTCGGAACTTTCCCTTCGGGTTGGATCCAGGACCGGCGCCAACAGCCCGCTGTGTTGCTCAAGCGCGACGTTGATTAAAATACTTACATACCTCGACAAAACCTGCCACTGTGTTTATTTTCGCTAAAATTATCTCTCTATTTTTACTAACCTTCCTCGTCCATAACTCGTATGCCTAGATTATAAAGCCGTCTGACAGATACGCAAACCTCAAGGCCGACTAAAAAGACAGGCCTCGAAACTAACGGCGAGAACGAAAGTCACGTGACCATCTTAGTCGAACTTTTGCCGATCTCTGTTCGTTGAATCAATTGCATATAGTCGTTGCGCGGATAATACTCGACATGTGGCATTTTTGTTTTTCAAAACTCAAGGTTATTTGCACCTTTTTCAAAAGAATATTCATAGTATACACACTAAATGTCTATTTCAGTTGGTGATCCAGAAAAAATACACGAAATCATACCAGCATTTCCCAAATTTTTCAAACAGCGCACTGGTGTTTTTTGTAATATTTTTTGGCAATCCGTATATAAATAATATGCCTGATAACAAAAAATGTGTATGTTATAAAAGGAAACGTAAGGAAAAAAAAATCCTTTTTTTTACTAGTTTTTATTTATTTTTTCTAATATTTTCTGACGATCGGGTACCAAGCACGGACCCGATTTGACAAACACTCCACTGAAATGTACTCTTTTAAATACATTTAGTTAGTAGGGAAGGAAAACTACTATTTTTAATTATAATTTACTCTAAAGTACATTAAAGAAAGTTACAACTAGAGACCAAATAACGTTAAGATTTTTCTTTATTTTAGTAAAATTTTATTCATACAATGTAACACATGTAGTGAAAAAATTGATGTATTTAAAGAGATAACATAACAAAATGTATATTTATAATACAAAAGGAAACAATATTTATCTCTCACTATCAAATATTTTTGTTCAACTAAAATAGCAATATAAAAGCAAACTAAAATAGCAATATATAAGTCAGTCATTACATCATTCCTCATAGCTAGTCTAAGTATAAACACAAATTTAAATATAATTCTAACAATGAAACAACTAGAACAAATGGAAACTAATGTTCAGCCATCTACCTTTTCATGGATCAAATTAAAACAAAACTCAGATGTTAATACAAGATGATAAATTGTACAACAGCTAATTTTAATCACCTTCCTTACAAAACAATGTCTTCAAAACATCTTTAAAGCAGTATTGAAATTTAATTTGGAGTATTTTTTCATGACTAATGTGCAATAATTGCTGTATGTGAATAGATGACTTTAATACTAATATCTTTAATGACCATTAACGCAATTTGAAAAGGAAACCGTTTCAATTAATTAAAGTATTACATTCCTAGCTATAGCTAGAACAGTAAATGCAACTGGTGGAGATCTAGTATCCGCTGTGGTAGTCGCCAAGTTAAATTTTTGCACCAAATCAAATTTTTGCGCCAAATCAAGATGGCAGCCAATCTAAGCAATTCCAAGCTGGACGTCCAAAATCCGGAAGTTTTTCTAAACGGCGTTTTTTTTCTTCACTTTTTTACATCTTTCCGAAATTTTTTAAAAGTCAATTAGTTAAACTTGGACCTAATTGATGAAACAACGCGCAACAACGGACATGTTTAGAGTAAATATCACACAAAAAAATTAGAAGATTTGCAAGTAAAATTTGTTCCACTGTATTAAAAAAGTTTTTTCCTTAAAAAAAAAATTATTCTTATTGATATATTCCTACTTATATATCCTGATATTTTACTTTACTTTTTAAAACACTACTTGCAAACGCAATCGAACGAACGAAGCATTGTAGACTTCTTTCTGAACAGGGTTAAAAAAAACTGAATGAAAAGCGCGAAAACTGAATCCACTGCCATAACAAATCAATGAAAGGGAAGTGAGCAACAAAAGGGGAAAAAATCGTAACTTACAATCTGCAATTTCAAAAATCTAATTTAATCCATGGAGAAAAATAGCGTTCCACATCAACTGCACATTCAAAGATTCAAAGAAAAAAAAAATTTTAATCAATAAGCAAAACAAAAATATTGTAACTCACAATCTCCGATTTTAAAATAAAAATAAATCCAGTGAGAAAAATTCCACAGTCCAAAATTTCCAACACAAGGAGCGAATATCAAGAAATCAGGGAGAAAAATAGCGGTACAACAATTCCAAAAATTACTCCGTTCGTTCCACGATGCAGGTGTGATACCGTCAGGAAAAACTTTAGGGTTGTCATAAAATGAGTAAAAGTGAATAGAGCAACAAACCACATTTGGCAATAAATCGTCCAAAAGTTGTAACTTAGCATATACTACATACTATCCGTTCACCATGCAAATGGTCGTTCATCTCGTAGTCCAAGACTTCGACTAAGTTGATCACGTGATATTTTGGTTTCGGGGCCTGTCTTTCTAGTTGGCCTTGTGCAAACCATATATGACGTCACCATCAAAAGGTATACGATTCTCGTCTTGAATGAATTGAATGCTGAAGCCATCCGAGCGAGCGTTTCATCAGTGGATTTGTTAAAAGTAGTTCGAATTATATCGTTTGTACATTAGTTATTGTTATATTTCCGTATTATCGTTTGCACATTAATTACTGTTATATTTACGTATTATCGTTGGAACACTAGTTACTATTATATCTTCGTGTAATTCCAAAAAAGAATGCCTGATAAGGCAGCCGTGTAAATATTTCTATCTATGGAGACAGATAGAATAAAGTGTATTTTGTCGAGAACGATTGAAGAATTTTACTCTAGGAGAATCTCGTAACAGGATTATCGTGATTAAATTTTACACTCGCAGTTGCTAAGAAAGGGAGAAAAAGGTATGTTGATTTCATTTTTAATATACTTTAAGTAATTAAAACCATTGAAATATTTGTTAGGTTACGAAATTCTTTTCGAATCACCAAAGGTCCAGCATCTGTGATCATCCTGTTTTATTCTCCTTTGATTATGTGAATTATTCAGCAAGTTTAATAATATATCGTACTAGCTGACCCGGCAAACGTTGTTTTGCCTTATAAATTATTTCTAGTTTCTAGATAAATTCTAGTGTAGACAAAAAGTAACTTACTTATTATAAGTGTGTAAGTATGTGGTATATGCGTGAAATGGGCATGGAGCGCTATGAACGATAAGGGAATATAAAAATAACAAACGCCAAACAATATTATTTTCAAGTTATTATAGTTTATTTCTTAAAATTACATATCACATATTAATTACGACAGTAACACTAACAAACAACATCAATCTTTTAATGCTATAGCGTGGACAATATTTTTTGTTAGCCCATCTTTAGCGAGCACAAACAAACTGGATGGTTTACCGACTCGAGAGCATGCTACGTACAATTGCCCGTGTGAAAAACATGGTGTACTCAAATCTAAGCCACAAACAGACATCGTTTGGCCTTGGGATTTGTTGATTGTCATTGCAAATGCCAATCTAATCGGAAACTGAATTCGTTTGAATTAAATTGGCACATCTGTAGGTATGATAGGAATCCGTGGTATTAAGATATTTTCACCTTTGAACTTGCCATTTAAAATGCTGGCTTCGATAACGTTTTTCATCAATTTTCGAATGACTAATCGCGTACCGTTGCACAACCGTGGCGGGTTTAAATTACGAAGCAAGGTAATTGGAGATCCAACCTTCAATTGTAAATTATGCGGTGGCATGCCTGGCAAATCCAGTGAGTTCAAAAATTCTGTGGGAATTACCACTTTTGAATGAGCATAATATTCAATATCGGGCTCATACTGGAATGCTAGACGCAAAAATGAATCAGATGTAAATGCACGATGTACCTGTTGGCGTTGTTGGTCATTTGTTCTGCGTCTATTAACCGTAAAACGGCGTGATTGTCGTTGTTCTAAACGTATAACTTCATTGCGCTCAGCTCGTGTATCTTCTGATTGTTCTTGACGCAATTGCTGCATGCTCACACGTGCATCAGCATTTTGTTGCTGGACTTGTTCTTCGGTTCTTTGGGATCTTTTATCTCTCATACTTTTGGACCTACTTGTATTACGGCTCAAATCAGCCGTTTTGCGTTTTCTTGGCATTGCTCACTGTACAAAACACATATAAATAGAATTAATGAAATAACTTCATTGCGCTCAGCTCGTGTATCTTCTGATTGTTCTTGACGCAATTGCTGCATGCTCACACGTGCATCAGCATCGGCCAGGATTATAGCGAAAATATTAGTTTTGTGAAAAAAAATTTGAAACAATAGTTGTAAAAAATTCAAATAATTATATAAAAAAAGTATACTTACAACACAAAAGCCGTTGTTGGTTGGAGCTCGTGACACGTGTTGAGTACTTTTAAGGTTATGTAAATCACTTGTTTAACTAAAACTTGATTAACTGAACTAATCGTGCCAACTACACGCGCGGCAAATTTTAAGAATCTAAGATTGGTAACACTAAGCATATATCAGGATTAAACTTTAATAATAAAAATAAATGTTTATTTTCTTTAAAAAAATTTTAGATTTTTAATCGAAGTACAGTTAAAAACACTATAATTGATCAGTTATCGAGCGGGATGAAAAATGATTAAATTACTAAAATGGCCATAAAAAAATAGGGGTTGGTGATAAAAAAGTAAAAATTAAGGGTTGTATGTATTTTTTAATGCCACATTATAAAAAAATAAAAACAAAAAATTTCGTCAAAAAATTTAAAAAATAAATTTTAAGGGTGAACAACCCTTATCACTTAGGGGTATGGAAAATAGATAGTAGCCGATTCTCAGACCTACTGAATACGCATATAAAATTTGGTAAAAATCGGTAAAGCCGTTTCGGAGGAGTACGGTAACTAACATTGTGACATGGAAATTTTATATATTAGATTATAATGGTATCCAACAATTCACAAACATAACTTTATTGAACTAAGCCTAACGTGCTCTTTTGGTTAAATTAAAATCTGTACACTACAAATATCTATCGAACAGCACTTTTCAGATTTTTTGGTTAATATTATTACTCGGTTATTGTTATCAAACTCTGGGAGTCGAAGTAATTACAATGCGTGGATTCTACTGTAATATATACTGGTTTATAAAAGTGTTTACATGCGTTTATGAAGCCATATTGATTCCACATAATGAGGTCACAGATAATGACATGGATTCAATTTCTAATAACATTCCTTTAATCACATATTTAGCTGGCTTTTGTTGTCATGCAGTTGTAAAAAGGATTAAATGTGAAAGTTGTAGTGGCAATTTAGTTATTGAAAAACCACTAATTATTCATTCAGGCTTTCAGCATATCCATAATTGTGACAGAGCTGGATTAAAGTATCCAGCTGTGGATGCTGTAAATGTCATAATGCATACTTTTATTGTTCTGCAAAAATTAATTGAGAGAGAATTTGAGAGTGAATTTTTTAAAGTATCAAACCAACGCGTGTTTGTTTTGCGTGTTACTCAGGAAGTACTGATATCCAAGGAAATAAGTATTACAACATGCGAGCGGCATTCATTAACTAAAATTATGAAGTTGCTTTTGCGATCAGCTACAAATACACTTTTGAAAACTATTGTAGGTCCAAAAATGACAAAATGATCAAATTATTAAATAAAAGAAAACCCGAAACATTAACACAGGATAAAATGTAAAATTGTGTTTAATCCAAGGTTGTACATTTTCAATTGTTTCTCCAGCTTTCCCTTTATGGATGTCTAATGTAATTCACCCGAGCCTCTACCTGGTTTTTTAATTGCCTAGTCAACTTCTTCACTAAGACCTTCGGGCACATTCATTCCTATTATTTATGCATCTTTGGTTAGTTCGTCATTTCCCTTATATAATGTACCATAAAAATGTTTTAATAAAAGTTAGAATTTTGTTAGATGCCTTGTGTCTACAATAGCATTCATATTTAAACTTAGGCATCAGTAAAAAAAAAATGAAAGCATCTTAATTTTTATTTTTATTACGTACATATTTATATACGTTTTTGTATTTTATTAACCAGTAATTTGCTATTATATATATTGTTAGATTCCTTGTCTACAGTAGCATTCTTATTTAAACTTAGGCATCAGTAAAAAAAATGAAAGCATCTTAATTTTTATTTCTATTGTGTACATATTTATATACGTTTTAGTATTTTATTAACCAATAATTTGCTATTATATCTATTCAACAACTGTAATAGGCTTAAGAGGTCGTTCAAGAAATACAAATTTTTATTTTGACTTTTCTAATTTTTCTATCAAAATTAGAGGAGTTTGTTGCTACTCGTGTTGAATGAGAGGTATTTTTTCTACCTATTTCTTATTTTTAGTGGTGGCTATTTTTGTTTTTATCAATATGGAATATGGAAAATTGGTAACCTTTTCCACTATCCCTTGGTTCGACACCCCCTCCATACCTAGGGACGGAAGGGGGGGGGGTCGTATCTAAAGACAGGCTCAGCAAGTGTAGAAAAAAAAACTTATATACAACTTTTCAACTTAAACTTTTATTGAACATCGAACGTTATTGAACAATCAATTATTTACAAAAATATCAAAATATCAAGTACTTATGCAAAAATATTACATAAAAAAGGCTTAGATTTTACTTAAAAGCTTAGACTTAATTTTACTATAAAACTACAGTACAGTGAAATTTCTTTTCATGTTCCCAATCATGTCAGACTTCATCTATATCTCTACTATTATAAAAGGAAGTATCCGACCACCACTACGCAGTGTCCTGACGAATCGATGGCATCTTAACAATAATAAAATTTGGCACACAGGTAGTCCGAATGTTTTGCAATTTTTGTCTCCAGCCCGAATTTTAAAATTCAATCCATAACATTTTAAAATGAATTTAATGGAATTTAATTACTATTGTTTTCTTTGGAATAGCGACAGCATAAAGAGATGGAAGATTCTAAATTTATTTTTTCCACTTCCGTTTTCATTTTGCGGAAGAACGATTTGTCAGCAGACTAAAAAAACAAATGAAGTTTTAACTTTAGTTATGTAGTTCTTTTTTCTATCTACTAGATCGTTAAAGATAGAGTAAAAATTTCTATGGATTTTAAATCTGCGCAAAATTTTCACATTAGATTGATACATAAAAAGGTGATTTTTTTAAAATAAATAAGTTTTAAATTGAAAATTTTTTTTTTCTAATACGAACGCGAAGAATGACCTTCGTTTAATTGGAGATTTAAGAAATCAGAGATTTCCTTTCCTGCACTAAAACCATTCCACAGCGAAGAAAAGCAAAACAAACAAAAAACATTTTGACTGGCATTGCTTAGTTCTTTTTTTTTTAAATCGGGATCTTAAAGACAGATTGAAAATGTCAACGGATTTGAAATCTGCGGAAAATTTTACACATACCTTACATTTGATTTCATGAACATTTTTACCAGATACATACCTTACAGCTGATGCTTCGCAAACCAAATAGGAATTTGTAGCAATCACCGGAGGTTAGCGAGCAGTGGTCACACATGACCCACGAAAAGAACTATCACTGGCAACGCCGTGCTGGCCACGCAGTGGCTTGTAGTAAATAAAAAAAATTATGTGTGTGTTTGCGTGCGTTTATATTCTCTATACAAATCTATACAGTTTGACACATCCACGCAAAATTTGATACACTTATACTTTAGAACGTGATTTGTATTTGTCAATTCCACGTCGGATGCAAGCTGTAATTCAGGTAAAAGGAGGATCATTAATAAAAAAAAATCCCTTTTCACAGGTGTTCACATTATTTTGTTTAACCCCTGTATATTGTATACAAATCTACAACGACCAATCCACACCTAATTTGGCACACTTTAGAACACTGCGGAAGACATAGGCTATTTCTTTCTTGTCTTGAGACCCACCTGTAACCACGAAAATTGGCACACAGGTAGTCCTAAAAGTGCCCTTCGAAGCCCCAATTTTAAAAATCTAAAGTTTGTTTTCCTGCAATAATTGGACATAGACAAGGAAACAGATTCTACAGGGTTTGTGTATTTGAGTTAACGGAGGGATATGTCGCGGTCATATTTAGCTGTCAAGATCATATTTGAAACACGATTAACGCCGGGTTATTCATTAACAATAAATGGTAGCGAAGGAAGTAGTATTTTACTTAGCATTCCACTTTTGAGTGCTTCAATAAATGAGAAAATCCTTATCCTAACTCAAAACTGGTAAAAGATGCAGAAAACGGAAGTTTTTTACCATTTTATCAGAAATTTTTTGTTTTGCTCATGCTAAATCATTCTACCTATGAATTACATTAAATTCTTCAATCTTCAAAGTAGCTTGGAAACTGATGATTAGGGCAACTTTTTGCAACAAATGCAACTTTTTTTTCACGCGTTCTACGCTGCATGTAAAGTACTAAAAACAAAATTCCTCCTACACACATGGAGTGTAATTGTAATAATAACCGCAACATAAATGCAACTTTCAGCAAAAATGCAACTTTTTGCATAAATGAAACCACCTGCAACTTTTTAAAATTTAGCTTAAAATTGATTTATATAAAATTACTATTTCATTTTTTGCCTTCTGAACCAACTCCTCGATCACGTGTGTCTGATCTTGCGAACGCCGAAGTATTGCGGATCAAACAAGAAGTTCATGGAAAGCAGGTGTTCGTCCTAACAGACGAAAGTGAAATGGCAAGAAGTACTTTTAACACATTGGTTGGCACTCTTGATAATGCTGAAGAAACTTGCGTCATCGACTGCAGAGTTTGCGAGGTGAGTGTCGATCATCTATAGGTTGTTCGCCTTATAGATATGACGTTTCAAAATCTCTGAACGTTGGGCGAAATGATTTTGCGTTTCTGCTATCCGATACAGCACATTATATGACTGCGGCTGGCGCAGTGTTTCAATGTTAAAGAAATTACTGGCCAAAGATCGGCCATTCAACGTTCTTCTGTATTTAAGAATGTATTATAATACTGTTATACACGACTAAAATTGTCAATATATTTTGAATTTTTTCATTTTTTACGAATAATTTATTTTAGAATTTAGTGTATCAAAAATAAATGCAACTTTATTTCCATAAATGCAACTTCAGGGAATGATAAATGCAACTTTTCCCATTTTTACTGCAACAAAAAAGTTGCCCTACTGATGATTCACGATCCGCTGTTCTACGTAGGGACAACAGCGTATTTTGACCCGAGGAAAGACAGGAAAAAGTGTCCTTTGGTACAACAGCTGTCCATTTCGAATTCGATCGCCAATATGGCAGAGTCGAAGTTGGGTGAACGATCCAAAAAAATAAGAATTAACTCTTAAAAAGCAGTAGAATTGATTTCTGAACAATGTGTGTCTGTAAAGTACACTGAAGAATGATGAAAAATCGATAAAAACTACTTCAAAATAATATTTTAGGTAGATAAAATTATAAAAATGTGAAATTCGACTTATCTGTTGAAGTCACCACCGTCAAATAACACGAGTGACTGATGCCATCCTAGTAGGGATGCGACATCGATGTCAATGTTTTCAAAACATCGATGTTTTTAAAAAAACATCGATGTATTTTAGAAAACATTTATGTATTGTGGTCGATGTTTTTGTAACATCGATGTTTATACGTGTCGATGTTTTTAAATAAGAAGAGTATCGTTATAAAAATTTAAAAAATAACCAGGTAGCATAATTCTTATAATCAGAAAATTGAATATACTTTTAGACCCAAGTGGCCAAGGGTGAAGGGTCTGAAAAGTAGGGATGCGACATCGATGTTTTCAAAACATTGATGTTTTATAAAAAACATCGATGTTTTGCTGTCGATGTCGCATCACTAGTTGTAAACCAGTTTTAAGAAATGGAAGAAAGAGTTTAAAATACACTGAATTTTTAAAACATCGATGTTTTTGGGGCGATGTATTATCAACATCGAGGTTTTAATTTTGAATATCTATGTTTTAAAACATCGATGTATTGCTGTCGATGTCGCATCCCTACATCCTAGCACAGTGTTACCAACCTGTTCCTACAAAATTTCCTTCCCTCCTATTGTTTACAGCGACTGTCCCTAGATATGACTAACCTTAGGACTATCTTACGATTTCTTTACTCCAAATGACCTTTTTGCGGAGATTAGATTTTTTTCAATCGTCTCCAGGAACGACTCTTTCGCCTGCATGTCCGACCCCCCTTTACCTAATCACCAACTTCAACGATAGAGCCTTGATTGGCATTAGGACTGACGCTTTCCTTTTATAGTAATTGTGTGGCGTATCGTTTGGCGTGAGATAGATATCACCGGAGCGACCTTCTGCTTTCCCCCACAAAGCGTTCGCACCTCACGGTCGACAGGGAAGGGTACCGTACAAAAGGAGGGATCCTCTAGAAGGTCAGTCGCTGACAGCTCGCAAAGGGTGATCGATGCCGGCGGTCACTTAAAAGGGGGATGGCATCCACCGTACACAGATCTATACCATGCCGTTGGTGCAAACGAAATTTTAGTGGTAACAATTTTCTATATGCCGCAACGTAAAGGTTAAAAGGGTCCGGCATTTAAAAATTCGGAAAAAAAAACATTTTTGAGATTTTTACTGATTATGAAACCTTGAGTTGTCCTTTTTATAACGATACATCATTTGTAGAAATCCGTTAATTGGAAGTATTTTTAAGTATATATTTTTTAAGTATTTGCACTAGTGCAGCTACGTACGTCCGTACGAAGTTTTAAGCCTTATTTCTGAGGACAAACATTTTTCATGTTGGGGGGGAGGGGGGGGGCACACATTACGCAAAATCTATTTAAGATACATTCTTGAAACTTTTTATGGTTGTTTATAAAGCACTTTTAAAGACTTTAACTCAAGGAATAAGATATAAAATGCATACTTAAAATTTTTTTTAATCTAAAATATTAAATTTTTTTTTGTTATTTAAAAAAAATTATAACTTAGTGAATTAAAAAAAAATTAAAATAATCACGTTAAAGTCTTTAAAAGTATTCAAAAATTGCACTGTGAAAATTTCGGATGAATACAGTAATTTATGAATAGTTGAGATGCCCCCAAAGTTTGTGAATTTAACACGGGTGACTATGGAGGTACCGGACACCATTAAATTTGAACAAAAAGATGAACGTCGTGTTGTGAGTTCGAAACTACTTCCAGCCAAAGACCGTCGGTACACGGGAGGATGGTACAAGTTAAATGGGTCGTGCACCATCCCCCGTGTACGTTACGATTTTGGTTGAATCGAGTTTCGAACTCGCACCCTATCGGTTGCTTATCGGTTACTTTTGCAACTAGGCCAACCGCAGCTCGTGGAAACTTTAAAAAAATTGTCATATACTGTATTAATTGTATATAAAGTATGTAGACATAATATATACACTACCCTGCAAGAATGGACCCGACGCCAGCGGTTTTGCATAAAATCCACACACTTGTTTGGGGGTGTTTTACGTGGTATGCACGTTGTTCCTGGTCGTGGTAGAACGCCGACGTCTACACGAACACTCTGTACAATCAGGTTCTTCCTACGCTCTGGCAATATTATGGAATGGACGAATGCTACTTCCAGGACGACAACGCTCCACGTCATGTCGGAGCCTCTGTCGAGCAGTGGTATCGAGATATGGATGTCAAACGTGTTCCTTGGCCCACTCAGAGTCCAGGCCTAAACCCAGTAGAACATGTGTGGGACGTGTTAGAGCGACGCTTACGGACCAGGGAACCCCGTCCGAAATCTACAGCTGAGCTGGCGACATTCTTGCAGCAGGAATGGACACAAATACCCACAACTGTGTATCCAAACCTTGTTGGAAGTATGTCCAGAAGGGTTGCTTTCGTCAATGAAGCACGTTGAGGACCATCCCCCTATTGTAGCATGTATTCTTTCGACTATACCAGGGATTCAAAACCGGTGGTACGCGTACTTACTGGTGGTACGCGTCAACATTTCAGGTGGTACTCAAGGATGATACGAGCGACCCAAATATTCAACGAAGTTTGTTCGATTTTTTAGTATGTACAACCACGTTATGCTATTTCTTATGCCATTTGTTAATAGTTACTTGCGTGAGAGTGGTTTTTCTGAACTTTTGTATGTAAAAATTAAATATAGAAACAGAGTAAATGTTGAAGAGGACTTAAGAGTGAAGTGAAGCTCCATTGCTCCTGATATTTTTATAATAGACAAACAAGAAGTTTCGCACTAAAAATTGATTTTTGATTACATTAATCTTTGTTTGCTTGGTTTGTACTAATTATTTAAAATTATTTGTTTTTAGACCTGTGAGTAAAAAATAAAACTGTAATTTTCAATAATCGTTTTATTTTTTCCTTTATTAAAACATCCTTAATACCAAATACAAGTGCATTAATCATAAAATATGAAGCTTTCTTAGTATTTTAATTAAAATAAAACAAGTCATTGGGCACTTTTCTGACATTAGATATATGTTTCTAAACAAATATTGGACTGGTGGTGCGCCAAAAATTTCAAGTGGTACGCAGTTACAAAAAAGGTTGGGAACCCCTGGATTATACCATCACATTTTGCTGTCCGGCCCATTATTGTAGAATAGTGCATATGTTGCCCTCGTTATCTCACAGTTGTTCACCGACCCACGGGTCTGTTGGTTAAGGTCTCTAGATCGGAAGGTTCCTGGTTCGAATCCGGATCAGTACATGGATGTTTGTTAGCGTATGGTGTAGAGGCGGCTGGTGTACCTTCAATCGGTCGTGGCCGAAAGTCCTCACTTTGGGAGGGTGTGGAAGTTAGGAGAGTGGGGTGCCAGTTCAGGGGTTGCCTCGTCATTTGATTGTGGTTTAAAATGACGTGGTGTCGTCCTCGGATCTTTCCCTTAGGGGATCGATCCCAGACCGTCGTCAATAGCTCGTTGTGTTGTTCTAGTACGGCGTTAAATTAAAAAAAATTACCAATTACTTTGCAACTCTGTTCATGTATATCAACTCGAGTTATCCTCGTGTTGTTTGTTTTGGTCTTGACGAGAGTGGACGTTTTGATCCACCGAAACAGCTAGCGACCGTTTTGTAACTCCTTTTGAATAATAATTACCACCATCTGGCAAATGTTCGAAGTAACGAAGTGTTGTAATTTGAGCTTTTCTTTAGCATTCTGTTTCGAAGTGCTTCGGACTAGGAATCGGAGGGTTGCGGGTTCACATCCAACCAAAGACCGGTGTGCACAAAGTGGGCTGGTGCACGTTAAATATGTCGTTGCCTGAAACATTCTTCGCACGTTGGCACGGTGAGGAAGTTTGGAGAGTGGGGTGCATGCCATGTGTGACCAAGTCATATAATCTTTGTTCAAAATTACTTGGTATTGTCCTCGGATCTTTTCCTTCGGGATAAATCCAGGAGAAGTTGCCGATAGCCCGTTGTGTTGCTCCAGTGCGACGGTAATTGAAATATACCAAATACCAATACCTTACGGGATTTGTCACGGCCCGTTTACAATAGCCCATCGTGCTACACACACACACACACACACACACACACACACACACACACACACACACACACACACACACACACACACACACACACACACACACACACACACACACACACACACACACAGTGTGGCGTTAGTTAACTACCTTACCTTGCAGGTGTGAGCATGAGCCGATTTTTCCGCAAATTCTACAACCACTGTCCTTTTTAGAACTCAAACAAACAAAACACCCCCTTCACTATCGTCTGCATGCGGAGAAAGGTGTCCGTATGGGGGTGGACTCCGTGACTAATCCCATAAAAACCGCCAACCGATCCCAGCAGCAAACGATATCGGAGAGGGGTCGTTGCCGAAAAAAAAAAGAAGAGGGGGTGGTTGCAGAAAAAGCGGGTCCCGGGGGCGCAGACGATCTATCAGTTTTGATTGCGTAATGGGCCCCCTAATCAGAGGACGCGGGGAAGCCATTAGGCGGCCCATTAGTGTCCGGCAGAGGTCGCGCACCCCTGTCACGAGGGATGGGTCCGCGGGGACGGGCGCGTAATGGACCCCCTCCCCATAATGGCCACCCTGACCACCAGATGCCCGGATGGAAAGTCAGGTGTCCCCCCCATTTTGAACGGTTATGTGTATATTTTCCATGTGATGCGTTTGGCATTTCTGAGCTCATTCTGATATACGGTTTGGAAGTGTGTGATTGATTAGTACTACAAAAGAGAGGGGTTGTTTGGAGATGGAATGCTCGAATACAAAAGTACTCGTGTATTCGATTCTTAAAAGTATTCGTCTTACTCGGATTTTTCTTCTTATATTCAGGTACAAATTATTCGAGAACCAAAATATTCCGTAAGGTAAGGTAAGGTAATTAACGTCCTACTAGAGCTATTGACTTCGGTCCGGGATCAATCACCCAAGGGAAAAATGCGAGTACAACACCACGTCATTTTGAACCTCTCTCAGATGACGACTAGTTGAAGTTAAATTCTTATTTTAGCCGACCAACTGGTATTGTGGTTAAGGTGTTAGCCTCCAGATCGGAAGGTTCCTGGTCCGGGCATGGATGTTTGCAAGCGTATGGTGTAGAGGCGGCTGGTGCACCTTAAATCTGTCGTGGCCGAAAGTCCTCACGGTTGGTTTGGTGTGGAAGTTTGGAGAGTGGGGTGCCAGTGTTGCTACGTCATCTGACCGTGGTTCAAAATGACGAGGTGTTGTCCTCGGATCTTTCCCTGAAGGGATTGTTCCCGGACCGTCGTCAATAGCCCGTTGTGTTGCTCTAATACGACGTTAACCAAAATTACCATTACCACCCAAGGGAAAGATGCGAGTAAAACACCACGTCATTTTGAACCGCTCTCAGATGACGATTGAAGTTACTTTCTTATTTTAGTATAACAAGACGTAACAAATAACAATGCATTGATCCGAAGTGTTCAAATACCGGTATTTATAGACGTAAAAAAACTAGTTACTAACATTAAATAAAACCAGATATCATAATAATAATCTTATTTTTATTGACAAAAAATATTTTTTACTTTAAAATAAAAGTATGACAAAACACGTATTTAATATGAACAATGACTTCGCATTTCCTTTGTAAGTTTGGAAAAGTCAGATTTGTATGTCGTTGTTTTTAATTTCACGAAGGATTCCTGGTTCTCATCAATAAAATGATTTCTCAATTTATTTTTGATACGGTTCATGCTTGAAAAAGATTGTTCACGTGAATATGTAGAGCCAAAGAGTGAAAGAACAGCAAATTATATTTTTTTAATTGATCGTATGAGTCAGGAATACTATTCCAGGTGTTGAAAATGATCATGTCTTCCTTCTCCATGTTTTTCAAAGCAGACCACTTTTTCTGTGAATTAAGATGACATTTATTTTTCTCAAATTTTTCCATATCAGCATTAAAGCGTTCAAATTTGGAGCAAAATTCTTTGATTTTTAACTTTCGTAATTGCGCCAATGTCAATATTAAAAGCAGAAAAATTCAATTATTTTGCGTCAGCACTGAGAGGTTTTTTAACAACTGTTAACGTCGCTATCCTATTTCTGAATTCCTGAAAGCTCGTTTAAAAGCTTTCCTCATATTTAAAATTGTTGTTTTGAAAGAGTAAATGTCAATTACCGAGTTATTTTCTTGGTGATGTTTCAGTAGGTTTAGAACATGAATTAATGTTTCTCTTTCAAAATCTTGAGCAAAAGGGATAATTTGTTTTCGAATGAAATGACTTCTTTTAACATCGAAAGAATTCCTTTCCCCTGTAGTTTAAGATTAAGATTATTTAGATAAAACGTAACGTCTCCCATGAAATAAAATTTTTGGATAGACTGATCGTACGTTTGTTTAGGATAGTCAACACCCTTCTCAAGGAGAAATGCTTTAATTTCAAATAATAAAGAAGCGAAATGTTTTAAAACGTTTCCTCTTGAAAGCCAACGTACGTTATTGTGCAGAGAAGATCCCCCTGTGTGCGTATTCACTTTCCATTTCAACTAAAAATTCTTTAAATTGGCGATGATAAAGAGCTTTAGCTACAATTGTGTTGAAAATTTTAATCGCCGATTCCATAACATTGCAAATTTCTTCTGGAAATGTCTGCACACAAAGCGCTTCTTGATGAATGAGGCAATGGTAAGCAAGTATCTCGTGATTAAGTTTTTCCTTCAAAATAGAAACAAAACCTTTTCACGCTACGGTCATACTTTTTGCATCATCTATTGAAATTGATACAATTTTATCGAGTGGAATATGATGTTTCTCTCCATGCATTCAATGACAGCATTTGCAATATACTCGCCACGTTTTTGCCCTTTCAGTGGCAATTCTCCTAAAAGTTCTTCTTTAGGTAATGGTAATTTTAGTTAACGTCGTACTAGAGCAATACAACGGGCTATTGACGATGGTCCGGGATCAATTCCTTAAGGGAAAGATACGAGGACAACACTTCGTAATTTTGAACCACGGTCAGATGACGAGCAAAAACCTGAGCTGGCACCACACTCTTTGAAGTTCCACGCCAACCCAACGTGAGGACTTTCGGCCACGACAGATTGAAGGTGCACCAGCCGCCTCTACACCATACGCTTACAAACATCCATGCTCGGACCTGGATTCGAACCAGGAACCTTCCGATCGAGAGGCTAACACCTTAACCACTATACCGGTTGGTTGGCATAAAATTACTGAATTTATGCACTGTTCAAATACGTTTAGTGAATCGTGACTTCGGCTAAAAGTAGTGGCCGCTTCCCAAATTAAAAGATCTCACCACTTCCATTGTGGGTTTCAGCAAAACGCCCCGCTTGGGTAGTCCTCCCCCTTGCGTTGATGGGGCTGAAATCCCACAGGCCGGAGATGTGCTCCCGATGCGGGCACCCGGCCCTCCTAATAGAGGGGGCTCTAGTCCCCTTACCTCTTCAGTCGTCAGGGACGACATAACTTCCCCGGGTGGGCAGTATGAATGCGACATCGATGTCAATGTTTTCAAAACATCGTTGTTTTATAAAAAAACATCGATGTATTGGAGCCGATGTTTTAGTAACATCGATGTTTTTATTTGTCGATGTTTTTCCGTAGTCGATGTTTTATTTTTAAATTTTTCAAGTATCGTTATAAAAATAAAAAATAAAAATAACCAAGAAGCATAATTCTCATAATCAGTAAATTGAACATACTTTTAGACCCAAGTGGCCAAAGGTGAAGGGTCTGAAAACTAGGGATGCGACATCGATGTCGAATTATAAGGCCCAATAGTTTTCATTTACAGTAAAAATAAAAAATAAGTTTTTTACGGTTCCCCCACCCCCCTTTAATAATCTGTTAAAATAATTAATAATAACTAACAATAATGATTGTTATGTACCTACCTAATTATACTTATAGTTAGTAGTGCCTATGTCAAATTGTTGTAAATAATATTTTCTTCTATATTATTCAATTTGAAAATAAAAGATTTGTTAATTGCTCCTATTAATTTGTTTGACTATTTTATGACAGTTAAAAAAGTCCTAATTATAAATTAATAAACACGGCAAATGACAAATTAAATCTCCAAAACAAATTAATGTTTGAAGTTGCTAAACTGGTTTTAAGATATGGTGGATTTTAAATACACTGATATTTAAAACCATCGATGTTTTTGGGATGATGCATTATCAACATCGATGTTTTGCTGTAGATGTCGCATCCCAAGTGGGCAGTGACCTTGAGCACAGTCCGGTCCGAATCACCTCTAAGAGACATTGACACCTGGCAACGTGTGTGGGACTCCTTGGAATGCGAAGAACCAACGAGGGTTTTATTTTTAGGTAGGGGCCGACCCACCGGTCAGGTGGTTAAGGTGTTAGCCTCTGGATTGGAAGGTTCCTGGTTCGAATCCGGGCCATGGAAATGTAAACGTATGGTGTTGAGGCTGCTGGTACACCTTCAATCGGTCGTGGCCGAAAGTCCTCTAGTTGGGTGAGTGTGGAAGTTTGGAGAGTGGGGTGCCACCTTAGTTGTTACCTCGTCATCTGACCGTGGTTCAAAATTATGTGGTGTTGTCCTCGGATCTTTCCCTTAGGGGATCGATCCCAGACCGTCGTCAATAGCCCGTTGTGTTGCTCTAGTACAACGTTAATTAAAAATTACCTTACCTTATAGGTAGGTAGGTATTTTTAATTAACGTCGCACAGGAGCCACACAACGGGTTATCGGCAACGTTCCGGGATTAAATCCGAAGGGAAAGATCTGACGAAAACACCACCTGATTTTGAACCACGGTCAGATGACGACGTCACACCTAAGGTGACACCCCACTCTCCAAACTTCCACACCACGCCAACGTGAGGACATTTGAGGCCACGACAGATTCAACCTGCATCAGCCCCCGTGACAAATGGCAGAAGGTAACTCTTGCAACAGTGTTACTGTGGCCCATCAGAAAAAGGAAAAAGTCACAAAGCAACTATTTGTGTGTTTGATATTTTGTAAGCTGCAGATCTGATATTTATTTTACAGAATTTATTTAAACCCCCTATGAAGATCATTTATAAATCAAAATATTTAAATCAAATTTTGCAAGATAAACATAATTATTTTAATAATTTCAATATTGTTAATAGTAAACCTTTTTTTCGGGTTTGATTAAAAACTCACAATTAATAGCTTGATTGAGAGATTCTACTAAATAGAGAACGGGAAATTTATTATTGACTTCGACAACGAATTCGCAAGCAAATCGATCGTACTCTGCTAGTCATTTAAAAAAAAATCGATTGATTTGATGCAGAGTATAATGTAGCATTCAAAGCATTTTCCTTGTGCCAAAACAATTGATTTTAGCAGTTTCTTTCGTAATAGAAAAAGTCTGGTGCAATTATTTAATTAGCCTGTCGGCAATAATGAAGGACCGTACGTGTAACCTATAAAACTCCATATTCACCCACATTTCTCATTTCACATTTTTTCACTTCTTTTGCAACTCTTTAGCTGTACAAATCACTTAATATTTTACTTTTATGACCTTTAGAACTGTACAGGTAAAAGAAATCATAAATATTGACATCTGTCCAAAATTATCTTTGCATACCCAAAAATAATTATATTCCACGAAATACCCAAATCGATGTCATCCATTTTTGCAGGGAATGTGTGAAAGACAAGACTAATTAGAATTATCCAATCCAAAGTGTTCAAACATTTTGTGATATGGAAATCAAGTCGTTACATCATCCGACGTTGAATACAAGCGCTTTGAGCAAAGGGAATACTAGAGTGAATTTCTGCAATACAGCGTTTGATTTCAGTGTGTAAGGACTCGATACGGTTTATCGTGGCCTCGAAGCATCATTTGGAATAATCTGTGAAGTGGCGCATTATCGCCCATGTAGAAGGAGGGCTGACAATCGTGGAAGCAGCGAGATGTGTGAATATTTCAAGACAGACAGTCTCTGCGCGATGGAAACAATTTCAGAACTCTGGAACTGTTGTAAGGAGGCTGTAAACGTATAACTGCTTCTCAAAATCAATATATGACAATAACTGCCCGTCGTAACAGGAAGTCTACTGCTCGGCAGTTAAGTTCAGAGCTTGAAGCCGACACGGACACTGTTGCATCTCGGCAAACTGTATACAGAAGGCTTGATGAAAAAGACCTTTATGTCAGAAAGCCAAGGGTATGGGTTTCACTGTCTTTCTTCACAACACAAGAGGGATTGTTTGAATTGGGGCAAAGAACATCAGAACAGGAGTCAACACCAATGGACCCATGTTCTCTTTTCTGATGATTCGAGATTTAGTCTAACATATGATTCTAAGCGTTTTTACATTTGGAGGGAGTTAGGAACGCCAAATCCTCCTTCGAACATTATGGCATGTGACCGTTTTGGTAGTGCAGGTGTGATGGTGTGGGGTGGAATTATGATCGATGGACGTACGCCCCTACACGTTTCCAACAGAGGATATGTGACCGGCCAAAGATATCGGGACGAGGTCTTAGAACGTTATGTAAGACTTTTCAGAGGTGCATATGAATCTGATTTTTTAATTTATGGGCGATAATGCTCGCCCGCATCGAGAAAAACTCGATGACGAATTCCTTGAAAATGAAGCTATTGAGCGAATACCGTGGCCAGCAAAATCTCCTGATCTGAACCCGGTAGAGAACTTATGAGACTATCGTGGAAAAGCAGTTGCACGGAGACGTCATTATCTGAAATGGCCCTGAAGACCGCATTGCTGGAGGAGTGGAATTTTATTTTTTGACATACATACAATAACATTTTTTTTCTGAACTCTCCTTGTCACATATTATTACCATTTTTATGGTGTCATGCACAATTTTATATCATACGCAGTGTTCTTAAATTTTCCCCTTTATATTTATGTGTTATGATGTTATATCTCATTCCAGACAAATTCATAAAATTATAGTTCAGTTTCTGAGAGAAATCTGTGATACAATGCATGTAAAGATAATTTTGGACACCAGTGTATTTGAGAAGAGAATTGACATTGTTTCTACCTTTTTCCTCGAAGTAGTAATTTTTTTTAGCAATATTTCAGAATGCATCCATTATATTCTTTCGTAAATTTTATACCTGTTCTGAAGATTATATAGCTGGGGTTGAGCTTTTATTATTTAGAAATATACATTGGATTGTGCATGATGTAAACCTGAATAAATTTTTTATTTTGCTCTGTTTTCATGCTTTTTTCAGGGATAACTGATGTTTAAGTCTACAATTGATTCAAATGTAACAAAATAGTAATGGTTATATCTTAATACCTGAATCATTTTTTAAAAAGATAATTCACTTTACAAACTAGAAAATATTGAAGATTTTTTGAATGACCTTTAACGTAAAAGGTATTTTTAATGTTTTTTTTTTTTTTTGCACTTTTAATTCCATTTTCACAGAAAATAGATTTTAAACGCAATATTTTCTGCTATAAAATGCTTTTTCGAAGAGAAATCAACAACAAATTCTGTAAAAAGAGTTCCTTGATAATTTCAAAAATTGCTTCCGAAGGTGTACAGATATCTTAAAGAATTGCACGTTCAAGATCCAGTCCGTAAAGTCCAGACATGTCAATCTGGACGGGTTCACATGGTACTCAAGCCACATACAGCACTCTAAAATAATTTTATCGGGTCCGCAAGGGTAAAATACGGCCTCCAAACTAGGTTACGTGGCCCGCAGAACATATACGGCCTCCACACATAAAAAATGGTTTTTTTTTTTTTTTTTTTTTTACAAAAACCTAAAAGAAAATTTTAAGATATCTTCAAAAATGAAAGTGTAGGGGAATCAGGGCGTCATAAGGGAGGAGCCTGACCCAAACAACACAATATGGTGTTTTCTACGTATATGAGTAGCAAAACGCTACGAAATTGCTCAGATACTCCCGCAAACATCATTAAAAAGCAGACAAAACCAAACATAATAACAAGGGAAGGAAAAAACCGAAATCAAACAGCAGTCGGGAGACCGGCAACACCAAGTCCGAAGATCATCACCCAATGCCACTATCTACATACTTCGTCTAACAAAACGCTAACATTAATGACAGTAAAATTCTTTTTGCATTGAAACAATCTATCTATCTTCTATATAAATAAGAATGGAGTGTTTGTTTGTACATTCAATATTTTCGACCCATTTCAAGTTTTCTATCCGTTTTGGACCCTTCTGATGCCGAATCCGCCTTTTTCTCGTTTGGTGTCTGTCTGTCTGTCTGTCCGTCTGTCTGTCTGTCTGTATGTTGTGCCCTATACACGTCCACGCGGTTTAAGATATTTTCATGGAAATTTGCATACAGTGAGTACTTATCTTCATTTAGTGAGTGGAATTGGTTTCGAAAGTCTGTCTGTCCGTCTTCCTGTTCTATGCTCGATTTTGTGTTTGTGTGTTTGTGTAGGCATCACATGAATTGTTTTCCAGATATTTGATTGCAGTGTATTTTATTTAATACATTATATATTAGTTTAGTGAATGCAATATTAAAAATTTCTTTATTGTTCTATTTATATGAGTTACATGCTAAAACATCAGAGTAAGTATACTTAAATCAACTAAAATTTGGTAGTTTTGGAAAAATTGGAATGTCTTTTGAATATTACGATTACTTCGATTGCTTTACCAGTACTGCTGAAAAAGTAATTATTCTTCAAAAAATTATATTTTTAATGGAATTTCAGCTCTGATACTTCATTTATTTCGAGTCTTATTTTTGTTATTTGCGCAATGAAAACGATTTCAGAATATTTGAGACAAACGATATTTTTCAACGAAACGAGAATGAACAAGATCGCGTGAGCAGTGATATTTTCTGTTTCTTTCGCTCTGAATTAATTTCACAGTTCTAAATTTTGTGCACTTTTAGTTGTAACTTGTGGCAACTGTGCGAGATCAAGAGATAAAAATGAATCACAAATTAATATCTTTAGAACAATTTTTCCGACATCTTTTATTTTGTTCTATTTCACTGTTTTCTGTTTTAAATATTTATTGTTTTAATAAATGTGTTTTCCTTCTCATCACAAGCAACAGCACCACAAAGTATTAGACTTAAAAATATTAGGTAAGTCAGTATAAATTTTCAGTAAATTTTAAGTGTAGTTATGCCATTATTGAAAGAATCATGCCGTTATTTAAGGAATAATGCCGTTATTTAAAGAATAATGCTGTTATTGAAAGAATAATAATGTTTAAAAATCGAAACTAGAACTTTTTCCAACATTAAAAAATTCGTTGTAATAATGACAGGAGAAGATTGCAAAATTTCACAATGTCGCATACCGAAGGCAAGAGTGCCACAAGTAAAAAAATATTGTTTTGTTGACTATGAGTGCGAGAGCACTCGCCGTAAATCGTAATTTTAATTAATTGAGTTGAACATGAAAATAACTTAAGAAAAGGAATTCCAAATCTTCCTATAAATCGTCTTTTATAGTAGTAACCTTAGTATCACCTTTCGTCATTTTGTAGCTTTGTCATACAGCAAGGGTGCGATGTATGTGAAATGTATTACATGAATGGATATGCATGTGTAGGATTTGTGTCCAAAGTAAGTTGTAGAAAATATAAAGATGGCGAACGGTGTTAAAATACATTTTTATTCTACAAAAAACGTAAGTCATTATATATTTTGATTATCTCTTCAATCTAGAGTAAACCAATTCAAACCGAGTAAGGCCGGGTATTTTGCTAGTCTATGTAAATAAGAATTGAGTGTTTGTTTGTACATTCAATATTTTAGACCCATTTCAAGTTTTCTATCCGTTTCGGACCCTTCTGATGCCAAATCCGCCTCTTTCGCGTTTGGTGTCTGTCTGTCTGTCCATCTGTCTGTATGTATGTGCCCTATACACGTTCACACGGTTTAATATATTTTCATGGAAATTTGCATACAGTGAGTACTTATCTTCATTTAGTGAGTGGAATTGGTTGCGAAAGTCTGTCTGTCCGTCTTTCTGTTCTATGTTGAGTTTGGCATTTTATGTCCCAAGAGGACTCAATGCCACAAAATTATATCCAATCCAATCCTTTCTGTTCTATTGTTCGATTTTGTGTTTGTGTTTTTTTGCAGGTATCACATAAATTTTATTCCAGATATTTGATCGCAATGTGTTTTATTTTATACATTATTTATTAGTTTAGTGAATGCAATATTAAACATGTCTTTATTGTTATATTTAGTTGAGTTTCATGCTAAAACACCTGAGTAAGTATACTTAAATCAACTATAATTTGGTAGATTTGGAAAAATTGGAATGTATATTGAATATTACGATTACTTCGATTGTTTTACCAGTACTGCTGAAAAAGTAATTATTCTTCAAAAAATATTATTTTTTTTTATGGAATTTCAGCTTTGATACTTCATTTATTTCGAGTTTTATTTTTGTTCTTTGCGCAATGCAAACGATTTCCGAATATTTGGGACAGACGATATTTTTCAACGAACCGGAATGAACAAGATCGCGCGAGTTGTGATATTTTCTGTTTCTTTCGCTCTGAATTAATTTCACATATCTAAATTTTGTGCACTTTTAGTTGTAAGTTGTGGCAACTGTGCGAGATCAAGAGATCCAAAAGGAATCACAAATTAATATCTTTAGAGCAATTTTTTCCGACATCTTTTATTTTGTTTTATTTTGCTGTTTTCTGTTTTAAATATTTATTATTTTAATAAATGTGTTTTCCTTCTCATCACACGCAACAGCACCACAAAGTATTCGACTTAAAAATGGCAGGTAAGCCAGAATAAATGTTCAGTAAATTTTAAGTGTAGTTATGCCATTATTAAAAGAATAATGCCGTTATTGAAAGAATAATGCCGTTATTGAAAGAATAATGCCGTTATTGAAAGAATAATGCCGTTATTGAAGGTGCCGTGAATTTCACTATGTCACATACCGGAGGCAAGAGTGCCACAAGTAAAAAAATATTGTTTTGTTGACTATGAGTGCGAGAGCACTCGCCGCAAATCGTAATTTTTATTAATTGAGTTGAACATAAAAAGAACTTAAGAAAGGGAATTCCAAATATCCCTCAAAATCGTCTTTTGTAGTAGTAACCTTAGTGTCACCTTTCGTCCTTTTGTAGCTTTGTCATACAGCAAGGGTGCGATAAATATGAAATGTGTTACATGACAGGATATGCATGCGTAGGATTTATGTCCAAAGTAAGCTGTAGAAATTATAAAGATGGCGAAAGGTATTCCAATAAATTTTCATTCTACAAAAAACGTGTTATTATATTTCGATTATCTCTTCAATTTAGAGTAAACCAATTCAAACCTAGTAATGTCGGGTATTTTGCTAGTAAAAAATAAAAGTTGTAATGTTCGCAAACGAAATAAAAAGGATAGCGTTCGTGTATAGTTATTAAGAACCGACAATATTCCAATTTCTATTTAAAGAAAGTTGAAAAAAAAAATTTCGTGTACGTCTCCAGCTCCAATTTTAAAAATGAAATTCAGACACAGAATAACAGAATTTAAGAGCAACTAATTTATGACACACACACACACACACACACACACACACACACACACACACACACACACACACACACACACACACACACACACACATGTATATATATATATATATATATGATGACGCCCTGATCCACCAACATTTCTTCATTTTTTTAAGACTTTTATTGAAATTTTTTTTGGAAATTCTTGTGTTCTCGAAGTTATATGTATATGTATATATAGGAGCCTGACCCTATCCCAAACAACATAAAATGGCGTTTTATACATATGAGCAGCATTAGGCTGAAAACATTGCTCATCCCCCCCCCCCCCAAACACCACCAAAAAGCAAGTAAAACAAAAACAAAACAAAAAACCAAAACAGAGCAGGAACAGAACGAAATCAAACCCGAAGACGCAGCCGGGAGATAAAAAACAACAAGCCTTAAAATTACCACCAAATGCCATCAATTACACAATCTAACAACATGCTAACACCATATTTCCGATGCAACGAGTCCATAAAGAGCAGAAAAATATAAATAATAATAAAATCCCCTATTCAAAACGATATTCATAAATAGTAAAAAAATAAAAGTGAAAAGCAACTCCCGCTGCTCTGAGGAAATTACGAAAAATAATTATTCATGGGTTGTGTGTGTAGCTGTTGATATTAATAAATCTTTCAAAAATATTATTAAAGAATGAATAAGGGTATTTGTTATTGAGAAGTGTGTTTCTTAGATATTTACATTGGAATAAAAAGTTAGCATCAGAATTACAAATTTTTTTGAAACGTACCAATTGACCAGCAAGTATCTGCCCTTGTACTATATTCTTTTAGAGATATTGGAGTCCCAAAATATTAATTTAATGACTGTAAATTTAAAATCGCTGCGTTTATCACATACATTAATGTCAACTTTGCCGCATGAAACAGACATTTTTAAGTCTAGAAAATCAGTATAATTGTTATCTAGATTGGTTTTAATTAAAGAAAGTTCGTCTGGATAGATGGATTTCCAAATATTAGAAAAGTTACTATTATTAAAAACAATTAAATCATCAAGAAATCTAAAAGCAGTATTTATCTGAAGGCAAAAGTTTTTTTTTTCAAAATAATAAAGAAATAAATTAGCAAGAATGGAAGAAAAATTAGAACCTTGGGGTATACCCTTAACTTGAGTGTAAATATGCTCACCATTGAAAATAAAATTATTAAAAATACAATAATTAACCAAAAATTCCCGTTCCTCAAAATACAGATCAATTAAGTTTTTAAAATCATGATAATAATAGTTTAAAACATCTCTCAATTTGTCCAGGGGTATGCTGGTAAATGGGTCTTTAAAATCATAGGTCTGAATATCACTAATTATTATATATATATATATATATATATATATATATATATATATATATATATATATATATATATATATATATATATATATATATATATATATATATATATATATATATATATATATATATATATATATATATATATATATATATATATGGAGAGAGAGAGAATGAAATCATTGATTGGTAAAATGGTAAAAGCAACCGCGCGTTCACACAGAGATCCGTTCTTTCACTTGCAATGAATTCTCACGGTTACAGTCTGAAAAGGCGAGCGCAATAAATAAGTGAAAAACCGAGAGTCAAGCGGTCACAGTTTGTTTCAATGTCGCACGCACCCGGATGCGAGGAAGACATTTCATTCCGACTGTTCTCTTCCAGAGGCACCCCCTATCCTTTATCGTTTGCTCGGGGTCGGAGGTCACTCATTTGTCAAAAGGGAACCTTCTGCTCCCAAACTTGAATGCTGACGGTCGCAGTTGCAATTAACTTTGCCCTTCATTTTTGGTTTTCGGTGAAGGGACGCTTCTGCGCATTTCCCGATGCTGCGAGGGAAGTAAGAACCGGTAATTTGTAATGAACGTCGTACTAGAGCAACACAACGGGTTATTGACGACGGTCCGAGATGAATCCCTTAAGGGAAAGATCCAAGGACAACACCTCGTAATTTTGAACCATGGTCAGATGACGAAGCGAAGTAAGAACCGGAGGGTTGTGCGTTCGATACTCGGCCAAGCATAGGAACGTCGCGGACACGGGGGCTGGTGCACGTACAATCTGCCATGGTCTCGAATGTCCTGAGATTGGTGTGGTAGTTTGGAGAGAGGGGTGCCATCTCAGGGTTCGGCCTCGTCATTTGACCGTGGTTCAAAACTACGTGTTGTTTTCCTCGGATCTTTCCCTTCGGGAGTTGTTCCCAGATGGTTTCACATAGCCCGTTGTGTTGCTCTAGTATGACGTTAATTAAAAATTACCAATTACGGAATCAACCGAAAACAAGCTCTTTCAATAAACGTACGCGGTCCTAGGATCTTTTCTTTCAGGTTGGTGTGGAAGTTTGGAGAGTGGGGTGCCAGTTCAGGTGTTGCCTCGTCATCTGACCGTTGTTCAAAATGACGAGGTGTTGTCCTCGGATCTTTTCCTTAAGGGATTGATCCCGGACGGTCGTCAATAGCCCGTTGTGTTGCTCTAGTACGACATTAATTAAAAATAACCAATCCGACCTAGAGTCTAACATCTGAACCACCTGACCGGTTGGTCGTTGGCCAACGTAAGGACATTTCTGGTCACGACAGATCAACGTAACTTCAGGGCTTATTAACACTAGGGTTTCGGGTTGGATTCGAACTCGGAACCCTCCAGTTGCTAACCCGTTTCTCGTCCAAACGGGCTTCCTTGTCCCGATCGCCGACCAACCAATATAGTGGTTAAGGTATTAGGCTCTAGATCAGAAGGTTCCTGGTTCGAATCCGGGTCCGGGCATGGATGTGTGTAAACGTATGGTGTAGAGGCGGCTGGTGCACCTTAAATCTGTCGTGGCCGAAAGTCCTCACGTTGGGTTGGCGTGGAAGTTTGGAGAGTGGGGTGCCAGCTCAGGTATTGCTTCGTCATCTGACCGTGGTTCAAAATGACGAGGTGTTGTCCTCGGATCTTTCCCTTAAGGGACTGATCACGGACCGTCGTCTATAGCCCGTTGTGTTGCTCTAGTACGACGTTAACTAAAAAATTACCAATTACCTTGTCCCGATCCAAGATTGAATTTCAACCAATCCAATGTAAACACGGCACTGAACGGTTAAAGAGTATTCTCAAGATATGGACCAAGAGCCTCGTTTTGTGTTCTAAACATGACGGCAACAAGTTCACATTTCGCGCATCCGCTCCAAACGACAGGTGAACCCTACCTGCGGACCACACACGATCTCACCCCCTATGCAATCCACCCCTCTCACGAGCCCAGATAAATTGAGGTGCGACCGTCTGCAGTGGCTTAATAGTTTATAAATAAAGATCTGGGTGTCGGGGTATAAACAAAATCGCACTCATTCAATCGGGGTCCTTCCAGTGGTATTCCACCCCATTACTGGAAATGGAACTTCTGGCGGGACCCCGATTGGAGGGTCTTGAATAATGCATTAGTAAGAGCGTTTGGGGTTGCTTCCTTAAACGGGTTCCGTACGGAAGTACCGAGCGTTGTAATAACAGACCGCGTACGTTTATTGAAAGGGCTTGTTTTCGGTTGATTCGGTAATTGGTAATTTTTAATTAACGTCGCACTAGAGCAACACAACGGGCTATGGGCAACCATTTGAGAAACTTCCGAAGGGAAAGATACGAGGAAAACAACACGTAGTTTTGAACCACGGTCAGATGACAAGGCAATACCTGAGCTGGAACACCACTCTCCGAACTTCCACACCTACCAGGTAATTTTTTTAGTTAACGTTCTATTAGAGCAACACAACGGGCTATTGACGACGGTCCGGGATCAGTCCCTTAAGGGAAAAATCCGAGGACAACCCCTCGTCATTTTAAACCACGGTCAGATGACGAAGCAACACCTGAGCTGGCACCCCACACTCCAAACTTCCACGCCAACCCAACGTGAGGACTTTTGGCCACGACAGATTTAAGGTGCACCAGCCGCCTCTACACCAGGGCTCGAAGTACTAGGTTGCACAAGTGCACTGTGCACATGAAAATAAAATTGTGCACCTAAATTTTCCCCGCTAGGTGCACTCTATGCGAAAACAAAATAGCTGGGCCGTAACGGGTTTATACAGGAGGAAGGTTTACCCACTACCACCGGAACTTTCCGAGGATCGAAACATTTTCCAGGTGGCTCTGTTGAAGCGACTGTCGCGACAGCCGTACGCCAGAGAAGGAAGAATTTAGGTGTTTAAATATTTTTATTTTTTTTCTACTACTAACCTATATAAACATACCCAACTAATAAAGTAGTTTACATTGCATTAATACTCTTATATTACGTTTTTTTTTAAAGTGCACCTAAAATATAACCTGTGCACCTAATTTAAAAACTTTGGTGCACCTGTATTAAAAAATCTATTTCGAGGCCTGCTCTACACCATACGATTACAAACATCCATGCCCGGACCCAGATTCGAACCAGGAACTTTCTTATCTTGAAGCTAACACCTTAACCACTATAACGGTTGGTCAGCCCACACTGGAGAAAAACAACCAAATTAATGGGTTTATTTAAAGAAACAAAACAAATAAATTATTGGTGTTATTTACAGAAACAAAACAAAAATTTTACTGACACAAATAAATTATTGGTTTAATTGACAAATATAAATTATTGGTTTTTTACAAAAGCAAAAAAAATAAATTATAATCAAAATTAGATAATAGTTTTTGTTAGCAAAAATAAATCACTAATTTCATACACTAAACTGAGTCACTTATTTATTTAATCATGAATTGATTAAAGTTTAGAAACTACATTATCCTTTGAGAAACCCGTGACATTTTAAAAGATTTTTTCCTGAAACAAAGTTACCCAACTTTTGACTGGAATCTACAAGACGTAACAGACTCTCACGAGTTCCATAATTTACAACCAAACGATCTTCAAGAAAACAAAAAACAAAAAAAAACAAAAAAAAAACAAAAAAAAAAAAAAAAAAGAGGAAACAAACGATAAACCGGTATTTAAAATCCGATGACTCACCAGTCCCTTTCCACCTCGTGAGGGACGTCTCAGTTCGATGAACGACCACCCCCCACCTAAGAGGAGGGGAAGGGGCGCAGATTTGTGATGCCATTATTTAACACTAAATATTCCTGGGTCGTTTTTTACTCGAAGGGGGTGGCGTGGGGAGGGGTCGAAGACTGTTGAATCGTCTGTGCAGTAAATTTTCCAGCGGAAAAGTTACGGTTTCGAATTGGGAGGTATTTACACAGGGGATGTGTAAGGAGGATATCGTTTGCTTGTTCCGTTTCGGACCTGTCTTGGCGATCGTCTGTTGGGGGTGGGAGAGGGGGTAGAGCGTGGAAGACTTGGTTCGATTTCGTAGTGAAATGAAGAAATCGTATTTATGCTGGGTGGTTTTTTTTGTAGAGGGTCTCCTTTTCGAGAAAAGCGATACAAGTGAAAACTAGGCATTGTTAGTACTCACTTATCCAAAACTAGCCTGTTGGCCTGTTGTAAGAATGAATAAAGAAGGTTTGTTAGACTTGACGATAAGTGATCAGTTATTCGATCTATCGTGACGATAGTGAGTTGTAGGATAGTGACAGTCCTTACAAAAGAGCCCTTGGAATAAACATATTTTATTCTCGAAGCTTTGCTGATCTAACTCTAGGAGGGATTAATTTCCTAACCGCAGTCTTTCCTGCTTGACGTATAATCTGTTTTGATTTTCTTGACCAATAGATTCTTTTCAAAGTATTCTATTCTGAGAAAAGGATCAATAGATTCAATCTTTCCAAATGATTTTATTACAACGAAATTAGCAATAAAATCTCCCCCCCCCAAGCGGATGCTTTAATAAGAAAAGAGTAGTAGAATCTTTTTCCAAGGAATTATCTGTCTTTTATAAATAGATGAGTTATAATAATCTTCGAGGTGGATTTTTTTTCTTTTGTAAGAGAAGGAGCTGTAGAATCTATCCATGGGATTCTTTAATAAGAAAATGAGTAATTGAATCTTTCCAAAGGATTCTCTCTCTCTTTTATAAGGCAATGAGTGATTAAATCTTCAATGTGGATTATTTGATAAGAAAAAGAGCTATAGAATATTTCCAATGGATTCTTTCATGCAGCAATGAGTAATAGAATCTTCCCAGCGGATTCTTTAAAAAGAAAAATAGTAATAGATTCTTTTCAAAGGATTCTCTCTCTCTCTCTCTTTTATAAGGCAATGAGTGATAGAATCTTCCAAGTGAATTCTTTTATAAGAAGAAGAGCTATAGAATCTTTTTAATGGATTATTTTATAAAGCAGTAAGTTATAGATTCTTAACAGAGGATTCTTTAATACGAAAAGGAGTAATAGAAACTTTCCAAAGGATTCTTTTATAAAGAAATGAGTAATAGAACCTTCTCAGCGGATTCTTTAATAATAAAATGAGTAATAGAACCTTCTCAGCGGATTCTTCAATAAGAAAAAGAGTAATAGAGATTCTTTCTAAGGGATTCTTTTAAAGGCAATGCGTAATAGAATCATTCCAGTGGATTCTTTTATAACAAAATAAGCTATAGAATCTTTCCAAGGGATTTCTATTCTAAGAAAAGGAGCTATAGAATCTTCACAAAGGATTC
This sequence comes from Metellina segmentata, assembly GCA_947359465.1. Taxonomy (NCBI): domain Eukaryota; kingdom Metazoa; phylum Arthropoda; class Arachnida; order Araneae; family Tetragnathidae; genus Metellina; species Metellina segmentata. Next base: position 110,532,220 of record OX375883.1, read on the forward strand.
TACTATAAGAAAAAGATATATAGAAACTTTCCAAAGGATTCTATTACAAGAAAAGAAGCTATAGAATGAATCCAGAGAATTATAGTCCAAGAAAAATACTCCTAGATCGCTTTCAAAGTGTACTATTATGAGGATACGACAAATAGAATCGTTCCAAATGATTCTATTATTCTCTAAGGAAGTGTGCAGTTGAATCCTTCAACTATTCTATTCTACTATACTAAGAAAATGAGCACAATTGAATCATTCTAAAAATTATATTCTATTATTCTAAGGAAATGAGGAATTGAATCATTCTAAAAGCGATTGTGTTATAAGATTCTAAGGAAAGGATCATTGAGAATCTTTCTAAAGGATCCCATCCTAAGGAATTAAAAAATCGCACTTGATGAATTCTAAAACGGTCAGGAACACAACAAGCTTCGAAATTCGGGCTAAGCTTGAAAGTACACCCCGGAGTGCCAAAGTGTTGGGATGTCTATCAAACATCGTGTAAGGCAACCTTTTGTTCGGCGAAGTCCATCGACTAAACTAGTCCATGTCACGTTGAGTTCTAATCTAGTCCAAGTCACGTTGAGTTCTAGTCTAGTCCATGTCACGTTGAGTTCTAGTCGAGTTCATGAAAGCGACAGGAAAGATGTTCAGCCAATGCTGTCTCAATAGCAGCCCATAATTGCGTGGTTGTGGTGAGTGATGGATCTTGTGCACGTACAGCTCTTTCAATGCTATCCCAGACTTGCTTGAAGTAGCCCGGTTGGTAGAGCAACGTAGTAACTACGAGAGGTTTGCAAGTTCGAATCCAACCAAATACAGTCGTGTACAAGGGGGCTGGTGCACGTTATATCTGTCGTGGAATCAAAAGTCCTCATGTTTGTGTGATGTGAATATTTGGAGAGTGGAGTGCCAGTTCAAGTGTTGACCACAACATCTGACCGTGGTTCAAAATGACGTGGAGTCGTCCTCGGATCTTTCCCTTGGGAGATTGATCCCAGACTGTCGCTAATAGCCCATTGTGTTGCTCCAGTACGGCGTTAATTAAATTGCCTTCGTACCTATCCAGATGTGCTCTACGAGGTTCATGTCTGGCGATCTAGGTGGCCAAATCATCTACTGGAACTGTCCTAAACGCTCCGCGGACCAATTGCGTACAAAAGGGGCAGATGCGTGGAGTCATTGAGTACGTAGTAAAAAAAAGACATAGTCACAGAGGACCGTGATAGCTCAGTTGGAAGGGTGTACGATTAGTTACTATAGGGTTGTGAGTTCGAAAATCGGTTTAAGTATGTTCCGTCAAGAGGCTGGTCACGTCAAATCTGTCGTGGCCTCAAATGCCTTGACGTTAACGCGGTGTTGAAGTTTGGAGAGTGGGGTTCCAGCTCGATTGTTGACCTCGTCATCTGACCAGAGTTTGGAATTACGAAGTGTTATCCTCGGATTTTTCCCTTCGGAAGTGATCTCGGCGTAACCCGTTGTGTCGCTCCAGTGCGACACTAATTAACTACCTACTCACCTAGTCCCAGATTTTACGCACACTCTTTGAAAACAAACAATAAAGGCAGACGATATTCCAACGAACAACATCCATTCGCAAATAAACCGAGTGGTAAATGCAAGAAAAAGTGCAAACGTTCTCTTCAAAAAAAAGTTATCACTTCCGCGTGGCAACGGAGCTGTCGATATCTCCATCAATATTCCAAAGCAGCCGATAATTTCCGATTCTCGGCACGGCCGCGGGAGAGATAAACCTCTAATGCCTTTTCCTCGTCAGCCCCTCGCTATCGTCTGACACCTTTTATCGTCTGCGAGCATCCGTCAAAAATGCCCCTCGCGAAATCTGACTTTATTAATCATATTTGTTGTGGAGGGTGTTCCAAACAGAAGCAGGGATGGGAGAGGGGGTGGGGGTGCAATCTCTGACGCATGATGGATTGGGAGGGGGGGGGGGTCGCCTCAAATTGGAACGTCGCAGTGATTTATTGTGCGACCTCCCATCTTTTTCCTGTTGACCCCTGCCGGAAGGGGCACTTAAAATTATCGTCTGCGGGAGCGTTTTGATTAATACCGGTGTTTGGTTCGAGGATAAAAATCGTTTTGTCGAGGGATGGACGTGTGACAGTGATGCGCCGTTTTGGGTTCTTTAAGGAGGGTTGGGGAGGTGTCCTGTTTGCGTATTTGTGACTGAGAGATTGATTTAGGCTCCTTCTCCACTCCGTGTCGTTTTCGTCGCGTGAAACTCATCTGGATCTCCACCCCCCTCCTTCAGTTGCCTCAGAGTGCAGTTAAGTGCAGTAACCCCTCGTTGCGTCACTCACCCCTTCCCTAGGGGCTGCGGTAGCCTGGTTGGAAGAGTGACGGATTAGTAACCGGAAAGTTGCGAGCTCGAATCCGTACAAAGGCCGTCGTGTAAAAAGGGGGCTGGTGCACGTTAAATCTGTCGTGGCTTCAATCGTCTTCTCGTTGGAGAGGTGTGGAAGTTTGGAGAGTGTGGGGTGCCAGCTCAGGTGTGGCCAAGTCATCTGACTATGGTTTCTAAAATTACAATCATCTACTGAAATTACGTGGTGTTCTCCTCGAATCTTTCCCATCGGGGGTTGATCTCGGACTGTCGCCAATAGCCCGTTGCGTTACGCCAGTACGACGTTAATTAAATACTCACCATTCCTCGATCATCCCGATGTATCGCTACTGAGAATCTTAGGCCTCTCCTCAGATTCTTCGATGTCTTATATGAATATTTTTGATATTTCTAGAGAACCAAACTTAGAACCATTGGTCTCTTCTCAGAATCTTCGATGTTCTATACTGTAGAACATAAAGACCAAAGATTCAAGTAAGGTTCTCTAGAAATACCATAAAGATTCCTATAGAATCTATAGGAATCTTTTTGATATTTCTAGAAAACCTTGAATCTTTGGTCTTTTCTGAGATTCTTCGATGTCTTATGCGAATCTTTTTGATATTCTAGAGAACCTTACTTAGAATCTTAGGCCTTTTATGATATTCTTCGATGTCCTATATGAATCGTTTTGATATTTCTAGAGAACCTTACTTAGAACCATTGGTCTCTTCTCAGAATCTTCGATGTTCCATACTGTAGAACATAAAGATCAAAGATTCAAGTAAGGTTTTCTAGAAATATCCAAAAGATTCCTATAGAATCTATAGGAATCTTCTTGATATTTCTAGAGAACCTTACTTAGAATCTTTGACCATTTCTGAGATTCTTCGTTGTCTTATGCAAATCTTTTTGATATTTTTTTTATACTTTGATTTTGAAGGAAATCAAATCTAGAGGACCTTACTTAGAATCTTTGGTCTCTTCTCAGATTCTTTGATGTCTTATTCGAATATTTTTGATATTTCTAGAGAACCAAACTTAGAATCATTGGTCTCTTCTCGGAATCTTTGATGTCTTATTCGAATCTTTTTGATATTTCTAGAGAACTTTAGAATATTTGGTCTCTTCTCAGATTCTTCGATGTCCTATATGAATCTTTTTGATATTTCTAGATAACCTTATTTTTAATTTTCGGTCTCTTCTCGGAATCTTTGATGTCTTATTCGAATCTTTTGGATATTTCTAGAGAACCTTAGAATCTTTGGTCTCTTCTCGGAATCTTCGATGTCTCTGGAGAAACTTTGGCGCTTTCTGAGAAGCTTTGGTGTCTACTAAGAATCCTCAATGTCTTCTGAAGGACACATCTAAGATTCTCAGTCGATCAATGTCACTACTTACTTAAGTGTCGCTGTTGAAGGATGGATACAATGAGTAGGCCTGAGAACATAGAAGATGGTGACGTTGCAAGTGCAGGAAGAATTATGTCTAAAATCATTTCTTCCATACTTCGTAATGAATACAAGGCCTTACACATCATTATATAATATAATGGGCATTAGTTCTTTAAATATTTTATGAATAAAGTAGCTGTTATCGTATTGAAAAATATAAAAAAAAAGGTTAGAATATCCAGAAAGTATTTTCATTTATTGAAAAATTTTTCAAATCAGAAACAAATTATTTTGGAAGGGGTTGAGCTTGGGGCAAACACAGTCTCTTTGGCTTCTCCAGAGTATCTAGGATGCCAGTTTGACCAAACTATGGTATCGTAGATACTCTGAAGACATCGAAGAGACATCCAGGATTCCCTGGAATCGTAAAAAAAAAGACCGTCAGAAGACATACAAGATTCTCAAAAGACATAAAAAATTATCTGGAGACATCATAGATTCTCAGAAAACACCGAGGAATCTCAGTAGACGTGGAAGATTTTCAGTATACCAAAGTATAAATATTTGTCCAAAATAAGTCCCGTCAATTTTCTCACGGTACTGTATTAATTTAAACGCTTTGAGAACCATTGGGACTTTTTGAAGTCCACTTGTATGAAGTTCGTTCTTCAAGAAGGAAATCTGCATCTGCGCCTTAAATACATTCGTTTCCAGAACACTGGGTGCCACTGGCCAACATGTGTCACATCACGAGAAAGATGTGTAATGTGTGCTACTAGGAAAGTTGAGTCAAGACCGCATTCAAAGTGTGCAGAATGTAACATATCCCTGTGTGTCAATGAGAAAAATAATTTTTTTTTTTGAATACCAATTGAAATAGTAGCGATACAAGCGATCTACTTTCTGAATATAAGATAATGTCATAAATAAATAAATATTGGCTATTTTTTTCCCTATTTTATATATTTTTTATATTATGCGCAGAATTATTTGATAACATTATTGTTTAACTCTTTGTATCTTTCAAATTACCATTAAAAATTCAAATATTATCAAATAATGTAATATTATTATTACAAAAATAGTGCTTCCGTAAAGTAATATCGGGACTTCGAAGTCCCAAATAATTTTCAAGTAGTTAATGACTTTGGTGATGACTTATAATAAAAATTGTGCTATCGGGTTGCACCTAAAATAAGTATTTAAAAAAGTGAGCACACATTTAAAACACTTTTAAGAAATTCAGTAAATAACGGATTAAAGCGAATCGCGAAAAACAAAACACATGTCCATAAATTAAGGATAATTCAGAATCACACGGAAATCGAACTCTAAAGTAAAAATTTCACCTGTAGAATTATCGCACACATCTGCAAGAATAATACCCAAATTACAGGATAACTTATTAAAAGTATTCAAATACAAAATTACAGGAGGCCAGTGATAACTTTAATGATTTCTCTTGCTTTACTCGAATCCGTTACCATGAAATCAAAATGAATGAATCTCGAATCAAACGAAGGTCATTCGAATCTGTTAGCTCCCATTCGAGACGGAAGGTGGAAAAAACTTGGCATGGTTCCAATGGCTGAAGTAAATAATGACGTGAGGGAGAAAAGTCTAAATTTTGGTGCTTCTTCACTTCCCAAAAGAAGAACGAAGGGTAAAAAAACTATTAAATTAATTTTAAAGTGTTCTAGATTGAATTTTAAAATTCGCCGCGACTCAAAAATTGCAAAAAATTTGGTCGTGTTTTAGCTGTCTTAGTAGGAAACACGTTCTACAGGGTTTGTGTATTTGAGTTAACACAAGGAAATGTCGAGGTCATATTTGAAACCCGAGCAATGCTGTGTTATTCAGCTAGTAACAAATAAAATCGAATGAATAGCTTTGTTCTAACACATTGTAGAATATGCTTTATCGTTATTTTAAACATATACATTTTGATCTGAGACGGAAGCAATCGAATCCCAAAGCACTTGTGTACTCAATTATTAAGTGTCCATTATAATCGATTCTTTCTCGTATTCCAATACAGTAGTTTTGATCATAAAAATATCCAAGCTCTCGATTTTATTGGTAATTTTTGAAAATTAACTTCGTACTAGAGCAACAAAACGGGCTATTGACGACGGTCCGGGACCAATCCTCTAAGACAACACGACGTAATTTTGAACCACGGTCCCAAGTTCTCGAATACTAAACTAATCGAATATAAAAGTACTTGGCTGACAAAGTATTCATCCTAGGTATTCAAATACAAGAGTATTTACCCCCCCCTCCCCGAAAAAAGTATTCTAGTACCAAATTATAGGTTTTTTAGGTAAATCATCTACTAGCACAATATGCATGGACCAATAATGTTTGATATAGATCGGTCTACTAATTCAAAAGTATTAGTGCCAAATAATCAGTTTTTTATAACATTTCCACATAAATCGGTATAATGTCGAATTTTGTGCTATTATTTGTTTTGAATTTTATCAAATTAGAGTTTATGTAATTACAAACGCGCGTAGTCTTCTACAAACATGAGAAAAATCATAAAGAGCGATACCTGCTCCTATGGCATCAAAATGACTTCAGACGTCAATAATCTTAGGTAGGTATTATAATTAACGTCACACTGGAGCAACACAACAATTGGCGACGGTTCTGGTCAATCCCCCAAGGGAAAGATCCGGGCAGTACACCACGTCCGTTTAGAACCAGCGGTCAGGTAACGAGGTAACACCTGATGTGGCACCCCACTCCCCAAAATTCCACACCACGCAATGGGAGGACATTCGAGGCCACGACGTATTTAATGTGTATCAGCTCCCTTTGTACACGACGGTATTTGGTTGGATTCGAACTTGCAACCATCCGGTTGCTATTCCGTTACTTCGGATCAGGCTCCCGCATCCCGATCTTAGATATTCAACCAGAGTATTCACATACCCGATAGTATTCATTCAAAGTATTCATGCACGAAAGTAATGGATATATTTAAATAAAAAAATATTCAAACACGAAAGTATTGTATTTAAGTAAAAAGTATTCAAATACAAAATTATTCGAATAAAAAGTATTCAAATACAAAATTATTCGAATAAAAAGTATTCAGATACAAAATTATTCGAATAAAAAGTATTCAGATACAAAATTATTTGAGTAAAAAGTATTCAAATGCAAAATTTTTTACTTGAAAAATTAAAGCGTCAAAGTATTCAGAAACAAAATTCCTAGAATAAAAATTTTTCAAGTGCAAAATTTTTCACTTGAAAAATTAAAATACCAAAGTATTCAGAAACAAAATTACGCGAATAAAAATTTTTTAAATGCAATATTTTTCACTTGAAAAATTAAATTACCAAAATATTCAAGTACAAAATTAGCCGAATGAAAAATTTTCAAATGCAAAATTTATAAAATTCAAACACCAAAACATTTTTTCAGACAAAAGTTTAATCTAAAGTATTTAAGTATAAAAATATTCATCCAAATTATTCAAACACGAAAGCATTGAGATACAAATTATTCAAATACTAAAGTATTTAGATACCAATTCAAAAGTATTCCACTGAAGTATTCAGAGGAAAATTTTCATCCAGTATTCGAATTATAAAGTATTCATATCCAAAATCATTCGAATTTTAAAGTATTCAGATACGAAATTATTCGAATTCTAAATTATTCAGACACGAAATCATTCAAATTCTATAGTATTCATCCAAAGTATTCAAACATCAATGTATTCAGATACGAAATTATTCGAAATCTAAATCATTCAGACACGAAATCATTAAAATTCTAAAGTATTCATCCAAAGTATTCAAACATCAAAGTATTCAGATTAAGAATTATTCATAGCCTTGTATCGGAGTTGGCTGATTTTTCCTATCAATAAATTGTCTTTGGATATGTATTATTTAAATACTTTTTCGAGTATTGATTCTTTAGTACTCGAATATTTTATTCTTAAAAGTACTCGCGTATATTCGTAAAATGTCAATAGCCTGTTTTGTTGCTCTGGTACGACGTTGATTAAAATTACCTTATCTTACCTTTATTCTTAAAATTACTCAATTATTCGATTCTCGTACTCGCATATTCGATTCTTAAGAGTACTCGCATATTCGATTCTTAAAAGTACTCGCATATTCGATTCTTAAAAGTATTTGCATATTCGATTCTTAAAAGTACTCGAGTATTCGCAAATTGGAAATTTTGCCCATCTCTTTCAAAGAGTCTAGCTACGCCTTACCTTACCTTGCCTTTGTTCTTAAAATTACTCAATTATTCAATTCTTAAGAGTACTCGTATCTTCGTTTCTTAAAAGTATTTGCATATTCGATTCTTAAAAGTACTCGAGTATTCGCTAATTGGAAATTTTGCTCATCTCTTCCAAAGAGTCTAGCTACACCCTACCTTGCCTTATCTTTATTCTTAAAATACATCAAGTATCCCATTCTTAAAAGTACTCGCATATTCGATTCTTAAAAGTACTCGCATATTCGATTCTTAAAAGTACTCGCATATTCGATTCTTAAAAGTATTTGCATATTCGATTCTTAAATGTACTCGCGTACTCGCAAATTGGAAATTTTGCCCATCTCTTTCAAAGAGTCTAGCTACGCCTTACCTTACCCTGCCTTTGTTCTTAAAATTAGTCAATTATCCAATTCTTAAGAGTATTCGAATCTTCGTTTCTTAAAAGTACTCGCATATTCGATTCTTAAAAGTACTCGAGTATTCGCTAATTGGAAATTTTGCCCATCTCTTTCAAAGAGCCTAGCTACGCCTTACCTTACCTTGTCTTTGTTCTTAAAATTACTCAATTATTCAATTCTTAAGAGTACTCGTATCTTCGTTTCTTAAAAGTACTCGCATATTCGATTCTTAAAAGTACTCGAGTATTCGCTAATTGGAAATTTTGCTCATCTCTTCCAAAGAGTCTAGCTACGCCCCAAGTGCAAACTCAGAGTCTCTGCATATAAGAATCGATTGTTTCTTATGTTTCAAACCCGTAATGCATATCAATTCCTTTCAATTGAAGTAAATTACACGTTTGCCGACGTGTCGTGGCTTGTCGCACTTGATAACCAAACCATCGTCAATGTGTCATCAGCCATATTCCGCTCCTTCAGCGCATGCGTACTGGAGTGAGGCAGTGGGACGTTCTCACGGTGATACTACCGATAAAAAAAATCGTCATCAATTGACATTCGAGCCTATCCTTCACGTGGTGTTGTAATTGCCAAAACCAAGAGAGGAAAATGACGTTTAATTATTCGTCCAGTAAATTATATCGTCTGCTCCTCCCGTTCTCACGTCCCCAGAACTGTCTCGGAACAAGAGCCGGGGGAAAAAAACGGTGTCGCGCATTGTATCCTGGGAAAATATCGGCCATGGATCCAGTCCGAAATAATTGTAGGTGCAAAAAAGATCGAATTAAGGTTCAATTGATCGACGAGATAATTAACTTCGCTACTGAATAACAAAGAGGTAAATAGTTTTAATAACACACAACCCAACGCATCGGAGCAACACAACTGGATATTGCCAACGGTCCGGGAACCATCCCGAAGGGTAAGATCCGAGGATCAAACCTCGTAATTTTAAACCACGGTCCGATGACGAGGTAGGAATACGAAGCGGAATCCAACTGCCCAAACTTTCAATCCATTGCCAACGCGAGGACATTTGAGACCAGGACTGATTTAACATGAGCCAGCCCCCGCGTACACGGTGGTCTGTGATAGAACCGAGTTTTGAACTCGAAAGTCTCCGGTTGTTAATCCGATACCCTTCCAACTGGGCTACCTCATTTATAGAATGAACTCTTAGAAGTTAATTAATGCAAGAATGAAGTGGTTTGTTTCATGGTTTTTTGGTTATAATTGACTTCAAAATTGAAGATTTTAGAATTTTGAGTCCAAGATCCCCCCTAGCAGAATCCCGGTGTTTTTCGGGTTGAATTGGTTAAAAGGGATCAGACTAATCACTTCTCTTCCTTAGTCGTGTTAGTGTGGAAGTTTGGAGAGTGGGGAGCGAACTCAGGTGATGCCTCGTCATCTGACCGTGGTTTAAAATTAAGTCTTGTTGTCGTCGGATCTTTCCCTTAGGGAACTGATCCCGTTGTGTTGCTCCAGTACGACGTTCGTTAATATTTACCTATCTCTTCCTTAAAGAAATGCAAGCATCGTTTAAAGTGTACGTATACACTACAATAGAAAGAACTTTTTAAAACTTTGACTTAAAAACTGAGTTTTCTTACACGTCATTGGTTATGATTAAAGTGATTCAGTGATTAAGCTAATCATTATTTTTCAAATTCAGTTAAGTAATTCTATTTTTTGGAAATGTGATAAGTCAAATTCGGTTCCAAAAGACAATTTCTGTTGGAAATTATATCTAACTAGCAGAAATACCCGGCTTTGCTCGGGTTGAATTAATAATATGTTGATTGAAAAGTCTTCAATTATTTTTCATAAAAGAATGTTAGCATCATTTAAGTGTACGGGGAAAAACATTTATTAACAATTTAACTTCTCTGTCGCATCTACAGTTTACTTCGGACGCAAATATGCATATATATATGTTGTATCCAACCATATAATCCATTTCATATTCTTCACACTTCTGCTGAAATTGATTTTAAGTTTTCGAGTTCCCGTGCATTCAATTTCAGTAAAAATGACGAATTTTCGGTGGATTGTCGTGCACTTAATTTTCCTATTAATATGTTTTCATTGTGCCATTCTTTCATCTAGTAAGCGATATTTTCAAATTTCATCATCAATGTGAGAAGATAGTAAATTAAATTGTTACAGTATTCGTTACTAATTTAATTTGAAGCAAATGCACTTTTCCAGAAAAGTCCATTCAGTGACATGTGGAATAACACAGATTTTGTTTGAAATACATGTCATCAGAGTAGACAAATTAAACCCAATCGATAACAATTTTTTAATAAACAGAAGGATGATTTTACAGCGCTTTTACAAAAAAAAAATCACTTACAACGAACGATTCACATGCATCTAAGTTGTGTAAGAACAGTTTCAATAAATAGAGTAACCAACCTCGACTTTCTGTCTTTTAAGACATAAAATTTCATTTTTTCAAAATTACCTAGTGTGATATTATTCCAAGATCAACAAAGTCTTGTTAAAAATTCCTTTTCTCCAACACACATACAGTTTTAAATTGAACCCTTATGGTACTTTTTAAGATCAGAAATTTGGTTCCTAAATGGAAAGCACGTATCTATTTAGAATGATAAATGTAGTTACTTGACTATGGCGTAAGCTTTCAATAACACCCATGAAACACGAAAAACAAATGAAATTTAGTTTATTTAATCGTCTTTCAATGAAAAGCTATATCAAAATTTTTAAATATATTTTCAACTACAAAGTATGACTACCAGTTTAAAATTAACGTAACCCATCTTATTTTAAAATTATTTTTGAAAATTTTCACCTCATTTTAAAATAATAAATTCACATTTAAAAATATTTTGATTTGCAAATTTTTTTTTTTTTTACCTACACACTGTTACGTATTGAACCGAAGATTTAAAGAAAGTTGGTGGAAATATACATATACCACCATGAAATTACCCATGTCTAGTGATATTTTGCAGGAAATAAATAAATAAAATCGAACTCCTAAATAATATTTCTCGAATAGGTAATATACCGGAACACATAATGCAAACAGAAACAAAATTCCGATCCTTAAAACAGGCAGATTTCTGAATACAAAATATCTGTTCTAGAGTGTTGAATTTCGACTTCCTGAATATATTCTGAAGTAAAACAATTCGACAAAAAACGAACAATATTGATAAAGACAATGATTTATAAGCAAAAATAACACATCTCTCTATATTAAAAAAATGTTACCGCCGCCGCAGGATTGAAAACTGTGTTGTTTAACTCGATTCTTAACATGCTTTGTTCTTCATCGTATTCCCTGGATAATTATTAAGATTTTTTTCCGATGCGGCTATTAGTTTAGGTTTTATTAAGTGTTAAAGTTGAAGAAGTGAAATTTCTTCCGCGAGTGAGCAAAACACATTCAAATTTTCAGTCTTCAGTCGTGAGGTTTTTTTTAAGACTACCTCTCAACGTAAATTTTTGCAGCTCGTCGAGTTTTTTTTTAAATTTCAATTTGGTTCTTGATAATATTTTTTTGAAATTCAGGAAAAATCGGGACATTTTTGTTACTTTTTTTTAAAACTGCCGTATCCATATCTAATTACTATTAGTTTTTAATTTTTAAAATATCGCAGTATACCTCAGAATATACTCTTTCTTACAGTACTATTATTTTTGAAATCGGTTAATAATTAAATTGGATGCGATCAAAAGTTCGTCATACAAAATTCGGAATCTTTGGATATTTTCGCTACTTATTGTTAAAACCGTTTTGTCTACGGCAAAAGCCATTATTTTTTAAATTTCAAAACATCACTGAATACATTACATTACACTCTTTCTTATGGTACAGTTATTTTTCAAATTGGTTAATAAATAAAATCGATGCAATTAAAAGTTGGTCATACAATTTTCGGAACTTTCAGATCGTAACTTCCGATACAAAACTAAAATGGTCATATCTGTATAGTATTACTGTTAGTTTTTAATTTTAAAAATATTGCAGTATACCTCAGAATATACTCTTTCTTACGGTACAATTATTTTTAAAATTGGTTCATAAATAAATTCGATGCAATCAAAAGTTGGTGTCACAAATTTCGTATTTTTCAGTTCGCATAGCTGCTTCCGAAAGCAGTAGTGGGTTGCACTTTCGACTATCGGGTTTGCCAGATATCAAATTTATCGTAGCAACAATTGCCATAAAAACGATTTCTTTTTATTTGGCGAGGAAAAAGGCTCGCTTTTTTCCCTCTGTTCTCAAGACAGTTTACCGACAAAGTACAGATCGTAAAGTTTGGATATTAACAATGTTTACTTAAAATTGTACAGGGAACAAGATGCAGAAGATTTTTTACTGATGCGGCTATTAGTTTAGGGTGCATTAATGGTGGCTCCACACCAACGGCGACAGCAACAGAGACAGGCAACATTTTGTCGCTTGTCTCTGTTGCTGCTAAAAGAGCCTTCACACCAGCAGCGACAGCTATTTCTTTGCGCATGCGCATAACTTTCTTTTTCGAAAGCAAAACATTTATTTCTGATTCTGCAAGATGTGTGGCAGACAGATCACGTATCTCCGCCTTTAATAAAACTCCTTTTATTCTTGTTAGACGAGCTTAGCGGCCTTTATCTCCGGTAGAACAATTTTGGTGGAGTTACTTAATTCTAAAATAGAATGCCCAAAATTAAAAAAATAGTAGAAATAAAATAAGTTTTTTGGAATTAAATAAGTAGCTATGAAGTGGTAATAAAAGTTTAAAAAGTAGTATTGCATCAGTAAACAGATTGCCGGTCGCGGGAGCTTGTGTGGTCACCCTCCCAAGTACTGACCGCGACCGGAGGTGCTTAAAAATAACAACCCATATTTGGGACGTTGCTGTGTTGACTGTTCAAGCTTATTGCTGTTACGAATTGAATAGTTAAAAACTACTTCTTTTTTTGCAAGGAAAAAATAGTGCTGAGAGCGACTTTATAATGTCTCTTCAAAGAGGGGTTAGATTTTAATCAGTTATCTGCATTAAATATCGTGGTTTATTTTTTTTCAAAAGTTTAACGATAGGGGTTTTAAGGGAGGTAATTTTAAGAACGTGTCTTATAATTTCTGTTTTTCGTTGGAGCCATCTTGCTTTGGAGATGGTTTGGTGTGTATAAGTTTGAAGGATTTCAAGTGAATTTATATTTTTGTTATTAGTAGATCCCCAAATTTGGCATGCGTATGTGATTACTGGTTTGAGATAGCTTAGGTACACGAGTATTTTGTTTTCAATAGCCATTGGCGAATTCCGAGCAATTAGGTTGAAAAGTTAACGTTTTACGTCTCGGAATTTATGGATAACGTTTTTTGTGTTCTGATTCCATGTGAGTCTTCTGTCTAGGATAATACGTAGGTATTTAGCTTCCTGAGCCCATGGGATTTCGATATTATTAATTTTTAACTTGCTGGGTGAAAAACATAAACCGAAACCGGAATAGGCTTTATTCTGATTGGCTGTCAGCACGGCGACAGAGACAAAAGTTGAACTTCCTCCAAGACTTGAAAGTGCAGCGACAGCGACAGAGACGAACCGGGAGAAACAAAATTTGTTTGTAATACGCATGCGCAAAGCGAAGCGACAGCTGTTTTTGTCGCTGTCGCCGTTGGTGTGAAGCCACCATTAGTGTTAAAGCAAAAAAAAAAAAAGTTAAATCACTTGCGAAAGAAGTATTGGTTTGAGAAAGCAAACTAAACGGTTGCGTAGCAATCCCCGGGGTCGGCGAGCGTAAGCGAGACGCAGCGAAGCCCTCGCTGTGACGTCATGAACCGGAAAGTGAAATCAGCATAATACGAATTATTCAGATAGTTTCACTCTGTGAAAGTAATGTTGGTTTGCGAAGCAAACCAAATGGCATCTGTGACAGGAGTGTTGGTTTGCGAGGCAAACCAAATGGGATTGTGCAGCAATCCCCGGGGGTTGGCGAGAGTAAGCGAGCAGGGGGCGGAGCCCCCTAGTATTTATAATACTTGGGGATCCCCAAATGTGACCGCAACCATCTCGTTTTCAACTCAAATACCCAAAAAAGGAATTATAAATCAAATTAAAAAATTAAACATTAATTCTGAGGTTGCCAGATACCGAGTAGCAAAATTACGCTTTTATGATCAATGAGTTGATCGTTTGGGCTTTTAATGCTCCATTATAAAATTTAAGTAAATATAAAATTCAATGTTCTAAATATTCTTTCTTCAGCAATCAAATATTTATAAATATTATTTTCATCAGGGAAAGAAGTAAAAATTCAGTTCAAACATGAATATTATAATTGAATTTATTTTAAGGAAATTGTTTTTCGATCGACACTGGTAAAGCAATCTGAGATGCGTATAGCAATCGTTTTATTCTCAATGTTATTTCTATGGCGATTTCAAATAGATTTTGGCTTAGGCCTTAGGTCAATTTTAGGCCTCTTAGGATTCGAATTTTTCAAAATCCTTTCTTAGTGCACCCCTGTGGTATAAGAAGAATCACCCTGCAAAATCTCAGCTTCCTAGGACTTGTAGTTCTTGAGATACAGTGATGAATCAGTGAGTGAGTCAGTGAGTGAGTGAGTGGTATTTGAATTTTATATATATAGATATGGTTCGTCAAGTTTTGACCCTCTAGTGAATTGCTGGACGTAAAATTTTTTTTTCAAGTGTTTTCACCAAGGAAGCATAAAAAACAATCAAGATTCGTTCCAGGAATTTTAATATTAAAAAGAAATATCAACTAAAAATTTGTTTCTTAACTAATAACCCTGATGGCGAGTCAAAACATTTACTGTATTATATATTTACTAGCCACTGCGTTGCCCGTGACAGTTCTTTTCGTGGGGTCAGGTGTGACCACTGCTCGCTAACCACTGGTGATTGCTACGAATTCGTAGCCTATTGGATAACAGCGATAATGGCGTTGCCCGTAGTGTTGGTTCGCTTCGCAAACCAAATGGAAATTCTTAGCCTATTGGAATGAATTCCCTGTGAATTCCAATTTAGTTTGCTCCGCAAACCAAATTATGAATATCATGAACTATGGTTTGCTTCGCAAATTAAAACAACAGACATAACTGCCCGTGGTTCCAAATAGGAATTCGGAGTGACGTCACAATCTCTTGCGAAAATATAAATATTTAATTAAAAAATTATTTAATAAAAGAAAGTCAAACGTATGTGGTATCACATATTCCGCAGATTTCAAATTTGTTGAAATTTTAAATATATCTTTAACGATACCGATTTTACAAAAAGAACTAAATAATGCCAGCCAAATGTTTTTTTATTTTATTTGCTTCCTTTCGCTGAAATCGTAAGAGGGCTGGAAATGTAATCTGTTTATTTTTGGAACACGAATGTTGGCTTGACGTCACATCCTCTTGCGTTAAATATAAAAGATATTCAATTTAAAAATTTTATGTTAACAGAAAATCATATTTATGTATCCGTTGAAAATTTTACTCTATCTTTAATGATCAAGGAGATAGAAAAAAGAACTTCATAACTAAAGTTGAAACTTTGTTTTTTATCGTCTGCTGGAAAATCATTCCTCCGCGCAAAATGAAAATGGAAACGGAAAAAAATAAATTTAGAATATGTTCTTTTAGTTTGTTGCTATTCCAAAAAAAAAATAATAATAATAAAAAAAAATAATAAAATAAAAATAATAATAATAATAATAATAATAATTAAATTTCATTAAAAAATTTTCTAGATTAAATTTTAAAATTCGGGGCTACCCAAATATTGCAAAATAATCGGACTACATGTGTGCCAAATCCCATTACTGTAAGTGCTATAGATTCTCTCGTCTGGACTTTCCGTGCAAGAAACAAACAAACACTTCTTTTAATAATATTAGATGAATAATAGATAATATAATAGATGAATAAACTGTCGTGTTATCGCAGTTTGTACAAAGCATTCTATAACAAAAACAGTTGTTCAGAAATTGAGTGGAACGTTTTGGAAACATTTGTTCATGTTCACCCTCGTTTGTGTACATTGTTGCACATTTGTACCTGACGAAAACCTCTTGATACTAGAAAAATATTCCGAATACTTATATGTTTTGATATCGTTTGGGAGCTGAAGAATTGGAAGAATTTCGAAGCAATAAAAACAAACATCGATAATCTGGTCGATTTATTAATGCATTCTTCAAAAGTCGTTCTTCTGAACATTTAGGGCTCCAATTTGGTATCGAACCGATGGCCAGATGTATCGAAAGTTGAAACGCTAACCACTTGGGTGTCATGAGAGAACCATGATAAATTTTATTCTGCAATCGCCAAACGATCCCACTGTGCATGTCGCTGTTGCCGAAACGAAAAGAAGAAAAGGCATTTAATTATTCGTTCGAGTAAAATATATATCCCGTGTCACTTTCCTCCTCCCTGACAATCTTTAACTGTCACCGCTTGGAGAGAGAGAGAGAGAAAAAAATTTCGCGTCGCGGAGCATCACGGGACAGAAACCCCACATTGCCAGATTCGATTTCATTCCATTTATTTTTTCGCCCCCTCCCGCAAAATAAATTGAACCAACTCGCTAAATGGGAACAGAAAGTGTCAAAAGATTCGCTCGAAAAAAGATTCGGATTGGAATTTTTAATCACGCTCCAGAAGGGGGGGGGGGGTTCTGGCAAAGTATCGTTTGACAGACGACTACGGAATCGTTTGCGGAGTGCCATAAGCTACCGGAATGCGGGGAGGCAGCAGACAGTGACAAATGAGGGTCGAGCAACCGCACACCCATCACGCGCTGCACAGAAATATCGTCTGCGCAAACGATATTTCTGGTGTACACGTTCTCTATTAAAGAGAACAACAAATCTTTCGAGAAATGCAGACAGACGGACTGCGCAGAGAGGGGGGAGGGTCGAGGGTTGTGTGAGTTCGAGTTCTTTTTTTGTTCTACTGTCACAGAGCGAAGGGGAAAACGTTCGAATTATAGGGTGGAGATTCTGACGGTGGGAAAATTCTGCTCCGTGTAACCTACATAGCCAGCGGGGTTATATTTAAATGCGTTTTCTTGAGTGAAACTTTTAAAGACACACTTGGGAGTTAAACTAGTTTGTATTTAATTTTGTTTCGTTAGACGTGGTGATAACTTACTTAAAATAGCTTAAATTGATTAAAGTAACTTGTAAATTTCTATTAATAAAAATAAATTTTTTAACCTAGTCATTTTAGCTGTGTATATACATATTTTATATACACACACATATATAGATATATATCAATTTTTTTTAACATTTATTTAACCTTTCTAGGGAATCCAAAGCTTTATTCCATCTTGCAACATGCAGTCTTTCCAAGCGACCAAGTCAGCCCAGTTGTAAGGATAACGGATATGCAAACGGAGGATTACGAGCTCAAAACTAGGTCCAACCAAGTGCCGTCGTGTACGTGGGGGCTGGAGCACGTTAAATTAGTCGATGCCTCAAATGTCCTCACGTTGGGTTGGTGTGGAAGTTTGGAGAGTGGGGTGCCAGCTCAGGTGTGGCCTCGTCCTTTAACCGTGGTTCTCAATGACGAAATGTTGTCCTCCGAAATGTCCCTTTTGATATAATCTCTTATTCCCTTATTTAAAAATAAATAGGACTTCAGTGAAACAATGAATGTGCAATTCAGTAGGTACAAATAAAAAGGGTATAAATTCTAAAAGGAGGTTTATTTTTCAGGAAACTTTAGAATTATTCACAGAATAAAGCAATTATCCTCTAAGCGATATTCGCGCTTGAAATTGACAACAGTAAAGGTAGTTGGTAATATTTAATTAACGTCGTACTAGAGCATCACAACGAGCTATTGACGATGGTCCGGGTTCAATTCTCTAAAGGGAAAGATCCTATTACAACACCACATCATTTTGAACCACTGTCAGATGAAGAGGCAACACTTGAATTGGCACATTACTCTCTAAACTTCTACACTAACACAACATGAGGACTTTCGGCCAAGACAGATTGAAGATGCACCAGCCGCCTCTACACCATACGCTTCCAAACATCCATCCACTGACTCGGATTCGAACTAGGAACCTTCCGATTCAAATGCTAGACCAGTAAAGGATCTTCAAGATAAATTTGCATAAAATAAAATGGTAAGTGATACAGTTTATTTACCGTCGTATTTGACTAAGGAGTACACATGCTACCAACACTCAAGAGGTATTTATAATTTAGGAAAATATTTTATAAAGGGATCACCATTCTTGATTTGCGAATCGCTAATGGTAGGTAGGTATTTAACTAACGTCGCACTGGAGTAACACAACGGGCTATTGTCGACGGTCGGGGATCAATGCCATAAGGGGAAAATCCGAGGACAACACCACGTCATTTTGAACCACGGTCAGCAATTTATAATGTGATATTGGTTAAATTTAAAAGGAGCTTTGTATAATTCCTGTGGTTAATTATTTCCCTCGATTATTTTTTCTGTGTTATTGTTTAGTCATTTGCTTGACGAAAAAAAAAACATTACTTGGCACACTTTGCACGAATCTGGCCCTTTGGTGGCATAATATAATTCAGCTGTCTGCATGAATCATATGCGCCGTGTAGGTGGGGGCTAGTGAACGTTAAACGTGTCGATGACTCTAATTTCCTCACGTTGAGTGGGTGTTGTAGTTTGGAAGGTGGGGTGCCAGCTCAGGTGTTGCCTCGTCATCTGACCGTGGTTCAAAATGACGTGGTGTTGACCTCGGACCTTTCCCTTGTGGATTGACACCGGACCGTCGTCAATAGTCCGTTGTGTTGTTCCAGCGCGACGTTAATTAAAATACCTACCTCCACAGGGCCGCGGTAGACTAGTTGGAAAAGTAACGCATCAGGAACCGCAAGTTGCGAGTTCGAAACAAGGTCCCGCCAAAGACCGAGAGGCCGGTGCACGTTAAACCTGTAGTTGCCTCAAATGTCCTCACGCTGGCGTGGTGTAGGAGGGTGGTGAATGCTTCCCGGCTGTTGTTCTCGCGATATGACCGTGGTTCTAAATGTCGAGGCGTTGTCCTTGGATCTACCCCTTTGAGATGGACCGTCGTTCTTAGCCCGGTGTTTTGCTCCAATGCGATGTTTACTAACTACCTTCCTACCATATTCACGTATTTGTATTTCATACATTTGAATGAAATGAAATTATCCACAAATGTGCATAACGGCATTTCGTTTGTATTTGCAATAAAATGCATGGAAAAATGCATTCTCAATCTCAGTTATGTTACCACAATTCGATTCTCTCTCTCTCTCTAAACGTCAATTTCATCCAATTCGGTATTTCAAGGGCGATTCGGCAATTTTTGACGCTAAAATTATTCATCGCTCATATTTTTCTTTTTCTCTACTGGTTTCTGTTTTACATATTTCTCACTGGCTTCTGTCATCACACTGATAAGAATGGGATGGAAGTAAAATGAGTGGCAAAATTGGGGAATGTATAAATTACTTATTGTCGAATAGAAACAACACCGAATATAAAAAACATGAAAACCACCCCTGTGGTATTCATTTGCCTATTAGTTTAAGTGTGTTCGATTATGAGCTACGCAGCTTTTTAATGTTGCTAAAACTCTACGGAACAGCTTGCCACTCTAAATGAAGCTCTTAAGCTGTCCGTTGACAGAACACAATGAGAAATCTGTAAGATTGAAATCAGAGCTGAAAAAAAACTTTTGCATCTTTCCTTCTTTAAGAGGTCCTGGAAACCAGAATATGAAAAAAATTTCAATTTATTTTATTATCTTAAAAAATAATATAGATATTTCTGAATAATATGACACCTAAATTTATTTTCTACCATCAGTAGAACCGGAAATAAACTATTTTTTACAAACATGACAGCTGCAAATATAACGAGCCTTCACAATTTTAAACACAATTATTCTCTTTTTGTGTTAAAAGGGATTTCAATAGTGAAAATCGATATAACTTAAAAACTACTTGTCATAAATGAACAAGTAATTGTGTATTTATATATTGTTTGTTTTTCTATAATTTTTCGAACTTTGTATACTATGTGTTTTATGTAATTTTTGAACAAAATAGTTTTTTTAATTTTTTCTAATTGATTTAACCAAAAATCACGAAGACAATTTTATAGTACGAGTGAACTTTTGGAAGTTAATTAATGCAAAAATGAAGTGATTTGTTACAAAATATTATAAGATATATCAATTTTGTGCAAAACGTCAAAATTTTCATAGTTTTAATTTTAATAAAAAAAAAAGATTTAAAGTTTTGAGAATATAAATAAGTTATTATAATTGCAAAAAACAATGTTTTCGTACAGAAAAAATTTCAGACCAAAAACTTTCAAATTAAAGATTTTAGAATTTTAATCCCTTAAGTATTTATTTTATGAGTGCTGTTAATCACGAATGTTTATATATTACTCTTTCCCGCTCTTAGATCATACTAACCACTGCATGGCAAGCGTTGTCCGTGACAGTTCTTTTCGTGGGGTCACATGTGTCTATTGCTCCCTAAATCTCGTCAACCCCGGTGATTGCAACTCATTTCCATTTGGTTTGCTTCGCAAACTTAATTAATTTTAAATTTAAACAAAACTTATTTAAAATATTTTAGATTAAAATTTTAAAATCGGGCTGGACATATTAAATCTTACTCATACTGAAAACAATAAAAAGATAAAACAAAAATTTTAAGAATGAGTTCTGCAGATTTTATCTCTGAAATTTTGATCTCTTTTTTTTGTATCAAATTGTATCAAATTTTTATCTCTGAAAAAATCTGTTGAAAATTTTACTCTATCTTTATCGATCGCGAAGGTAGAAAACCTCAAATGGTATTTGCCCCCGACAAAGTTGAATTCGCATGTTAAAAAGTCATACTAATCACCAACGCAAAATCAAAACACGCTAGAATCGGAAAACTTGGCATGGTTTCCAAGGCCTTTGGACGAAAAACGCTTGTGACGTCAGCGGTCGAAAATCGCAAAATCTGCTTGCTTCTTTTTTCGAGAGACGTGTGATGTCCCATTCCGGAGAGTAGAACGAATGGTAAAAAAACTAATAAGTTAATTTTAAAATGTTCTAAATTCAATTTTAAAAATAGCAAAATATGAGAACTATTTCTGCTCCAAATTTCATTATTGTAAGTGCCGTAGAGTCGTCAGGACACATGTTAGGTAAGGTAATTTTTAGTTTACGTCCTACTAGAGCAACACAACGGGCTATTGAAGACGGTCCGGGATCAATCCCTTAAGGGAAAGATCCGAGGACAACACCTCGTCATTTTGAACCACGGTTAGATGACGGAGCAACACCTGTGCTGGCCCCCACTCTCCAAACTTCCACACCAACCCACGTGAGGACTTTCGGCCACGACAGATTGAAGGTGCACCAGCCGCCTCTACACCCTACACTTATAAACATCCATGCCCGCACCCGAACCAGGAACCTTCCGCTCTAGAGGCTAACACCTTAACCACCAGGGCCGGTGGGTCGGCTGACTAGCAATCGGAGGTTTGAGAATTCGTATCCAATCAAAGAACGTCGTGTACAAGGGGGCTGGTGCACGTTAAAAAACTCTCATGGACTCAAAGGTCCTCACGTTGGTGTGGAAGTTTCGAGAGTGAGGAGGTGCCAGATAAGGTGTTACCAAGTCGTTTGACCGCGGTTCGAAATGACGTGGTGTTGTCCTCGGATCAATCCCTTTGGGAGCTGACCCCGTATCTTCACCACTAACCCTTTGTGTTGCTCTTGTGCGAGGTCGTTAATTATAAATTACCAAAAAAGAACTCTGTCAATTAGTCTGTAGCTTCATTTTCTTTTATGTCCACATGTCCACTGAAGGGTTGCAGCTTTTCTCTAAACACATGCAGGAATGTATGGACATCTTGGGCACAATGGGAGTATCCATTTGCTATTGCTTCGAAGGCAGGAATCACTAAAGATAATTTGTACCGCTCGTTTGCTGTGTTGATTGGGGATTTTAGTTTCAAAAGCCTTATTTAGTGTTATACGTTAACTGGTGATTTATGTGTAACAGCATTTATTTGTTACTAGCCACTGCGACCCCAGCACGGCGTTGGACAGTTCTTTTGGTGGGGTCAGGTGTGACCACTGCTCGCTGACGTTCGTCAACCCTGGTGATTGCAACGAATTCCCATTTAACTAACACCACATGCAACGCCATGATGCCAATAAATTAATTAAAAAATATTTTAGATTAAAATTTAAAAATCGGGCTGAACACTAGGGTGGGCCGTAAAAAGTTTTTTTTTTTCTTGCTATCACATTTTAATAGTGTGGAGAAATTGGATCATGCAGTAAAACTACCGTGTAACAAATTTCATGCCGATTTATTGATATCTTTTGCCCCCCCCCTCCCATCAAGGAGTTCAAACCCTCCAAAAGTATCAAAATTCGGGCATTTTTAATAAAAAATAAAAATGTTTACAATTACGTTCTAATACCGCGCAAATGTAAGCTAATACATTCAATATTAACGGTAAAAAAATTGTTTAGAACAGTACATATCATCTGCCTTCCCAACTGGGGCCAAATAGAAAAAACTGAAAAAATGACATTTTTGCATAATGTCGACTTTTGGAATTACGGTAAAAACGGGTGATAAGTTTTTTCTGCTATTTGGCCCCCGTTGGGGAGGCAGAAGATATGTACTGCTTTAAACAATTTTTTTAACGTTAATATTGAATGTATTAGCTAACTTTTGACCACTATTAGAACGTAATTGTAAACATTTTTATTTTTATTAAAAAAGCCCTAATTTTCATCTTTTTGGAGTGTTTGAACCCCTTGAGGAGGAAAAGATGGCAATAAATCGGGATGAAATTTTTTACACGATAGTTTTACTGCATGAGTCAACTTTTCCGCACTATTAGAATGTGATAGGGAAAAAAAAACTTTTTTCGGCCCACCGTGGACACATTAAATCTTATTGATACTGAAAACATTGAAAAGATAAAGCAATAATTTTAAAAATGAGTTCCGCAGATTTTAAATCCTTTGAAATTTTTACTGTCTTTATAGATTGCGAAGATAGAAACCCTTAAATAGTCTTTGCCCGTGGCAAAGTTGAAATCGCTTGCACGAAAGTCATAATAAACAACAACGCAAATCAAAACAAGCTAGAATTGGAAAACTTGGCATGGTTCCCAAGGCTTTTAGATGAAAAACGTTTGTGACGACAGCGGTCAAAAATCACAAAATCCTCGCCTTTCTTCAATAACGTCACATTCCGGAAAGAAGAAAGATGAAGAAAAAACTAATAAATTAATTTTAAAATGCTGTAGAGTAAATTTTAAAATTCGGTCTGGATATAAAAATTGCATAAATTTCGGACTACCTGTGTGCCAAATTTCATTATTGTAAGTGCCACATCTTAGTCAGGACAATAAACAACGTACACAGACGAACACTTTCTTTTATAACAGCAGATATTCCTCTACGTCTGGAAGCTTTGAAAGTGCTGAAGGGCAGTGGAAGTTCTGAATCTAATTTTAGTAACACGACTGAAATTTCGAGTGCATTTTATTTGCCAACGAAATAAAACGAAATTCTCGTACATATTTTTAGATAGCATTTCGAGGTATGCAATCCGTTTGAGTGAATATGGATGCTGTATTCTTTATAAATGATATATGAAATGTGAATAAAAAACGACGATTTGCCATCAATGGACACAAGCGATTTAGGAAGTTCAGCGCAGATGCTAAATGTGTGTCTTCGAGTTTTTATAAACAGATTTATCTTATTCATTTTTTTTTAAATAAATTTATGAAATACAACAAGGTTTTTTCAAACACCCCTTTTACTCACTGAAAAGCCTATTTCATTCGATTCGGAAGCTATGCTCAAGTTAAAAATAACACATCTGTATAATTTAAGTTTCTGCTGAATTTACCTTGTAGTCCTTTGGCAACTTTGAAATGCCCTTTAAACCGTAGGTCCACGTTCTGTTTACTCCATCGATCAGCAAAAATAGACCGTTAAAGCGACAGTAACTGATGAAGTTTGGGAATTTTTTAAAACCTTATCCATAGATACAAGAGGTAGGTAGTTGATTAAACGACGGCCTAGAGCAACATAACGGGCTATTGGTTACGGCCTAGGGTCAATCCCCAAGGGATAGCATCGCGTAATTTTAAACCACTCACAAGAAGCTCGCACTCGGCATTTTTTCTCCGATCTGAATCATCTCCTCCCCTGAAGGTAAACAATGCAGTTAAAAGTAAAAGAGTATTAAAAAAGGAATAATTTTGCATTAATGCAAAATAAAGCGACAGATTAAAAAAGTAAGCTTTCACCAACCCGAATTCAAAACCCCGTCAAAATTCCAACGTCCGCACCGTTCATTACGCCGTAAAGAAACAGCGCGAGCCGCGTACACTCCCGCCGCCAGTAGCAAACGATTTCCCCGCGAATTCCTCCAGCAAACGATGGCCGTCCGCACAACCCTGCCGCAGACGATATCTGTCGATTCTCCCATCTCTTCATCCGGTAGAAAAATCTGTTGCCGCCATTCCTTTACTTCGCTGCACTATGGGAGGACGATAAGGCGGAGCATCGATGGGCAGTGTTTCACGAAGGCGGTGTCTCTTTCACCCAATCGGAGAAGTTGGCTCCTCCCACTCCCAATTCCCGTATTGCGCATTCAGGTTTCTCGCTTCAGTTGACATTCCGCAGTCTTCGCTGCTGGATTGATTCCCTTTTCCCATTTGGATCTGTTGTCTGAGATACGTCTGTTTGTGTGTTGGGGAAAAGTCTGTTTTTATTTTCGTTGGAAAAATGTGTGCGCCTCGTGGAGCCATGTAAGACGGGGAGGACTTACGAGTTCGCGCGTGTGTCTCTTGTGTAAGCTGCACGTGCACGGTTTCTGTACGACGGGACTTGAAAACAGACAGAAAGGGCAAAAGACAAGACATGTCGTATACTCAGTTTGGATACTCGACCTACGCGGCCTCGACTCCGGTAAGTTTTGTTTCCGCTGTCTGTAGGGTGATTTGTGTTAGCTGCTTTTGCAGACATCGAGTGTCTTTTACAGGTTCACTGTGCGATCCCCCATTTTGTGTGTGTGTTTTTTTAAAGTATATTTTGATTACGTGTTTCATGTGACCATTCTGTTGTGCTGTTATTTTGTCACTTGCTATCAATCCCCAAGTGATTGGTTGATTCGTAGGGCCATATTTTGATGCACTTGACTGTTCAGACCGGGACCTACTTCTTAAAGGGAATTCCGAACACTAGAAATCTATCCAAGACCAGGATTCAGACACATAGGCCAGACCTGTGACGCCAAAGCAAATGTGGGGTTCAAGCTTTGGTTTCTGATCGCTGTTCAAAATTAAATGTTGTTGTCCCTCCGGAGGTTGATCCCAGACGGTCGCTAATATTCCATTGTGTTGTTCCAGTGCGTCGCGTTAATTAAATACCTACCCACAAAAACAAATGTGAGACCACTATGGTTCAGAAGGCTTATCCACTGCACAAGAAACTTACGAGTTTTAGGAGGGAAGGTTCGATTCCTTCCTGTGTATATTTATCTCTTCTGTGTCATTAAATCTTTCCTTGTGTGTGTGTGTGTGCATGGCTATTACTTGATGTTGTTTTCTTTGCGTTTGGCGCAGATATAGCCTTGGCCAAAAAACTCAATACAAACCAACCAAGCTTCCTACGAACCCTCAAAACCAATGGTTCTTGAGGTACTAGTTTGGCCTTTATAACATGTCTTGTTGGAACATCAGTGTGTGGTTCAGTTGACATAATTATGTGGCTTTTGGTGACCAATGTTGTTTCTCTTGCAGCTTGAGGTTTCTTGTGACCCTAAATGTCCCTGCAATCTTCATGACGCAATTATTGTGGCTCTCATTGCATAGATTCAATGGACTTAAATGTGATATGCTCTTCTGATCAACACTACGTGGTTCTTGTATACTTAATCTTGTAGTGCTTGAGTTCCAAACTATCTGACTTGCAGCTTTCGCTGTGTGGCTCACAAAATGTGGTCCTTGTACACTCCATCTTGTAGTTCTTGAGTTCCAAACTGTTTGTCTGGCAGCTTTCGTTGTGTGGCTCTTACGGCCAACAAAGTGTGGTCCTTGTACACTTCATCTTGTAGTGCTTGAGTTCCAAACTGTTTGTCTTGCAGCCTTCGTTGTGTGGCTCTTACGGCCAACAAAATGTGTGTTCCTTGTATACTCCATCTTGTAGTGCTTGAGTACCAAACTGTTTGTCTTGCAGCTTTCGTTGTGTGGCTCTTACGGCCAACAAAATGTGTTCCTTGTATACTCCATCTTGTAGTGCTTGAGTACCAAACTGTTTGTCTTGCAGCTCTCGTTATGTGGCTATTATGTTATGGCTCTTACAGCCAACAATGTGTGGTCCTTGATGACTTCATCTGGTAGTTCTGAAGTTTTAAAGTGTCTAACTTGCCACTCTCGTTGTGTGGCTCTACAGTACAGTACGGCGATATACTATACAGTATGTACAGTTCGATGCTCAGGCTAAAAACTGTAAAGTATATGTACTATACAGAACACAGACTGGTTCTTAATGGTCAACAATGTATAGTCCTCGATGTCTTCATATTGTAGTTCTTGAGTCCCAAACTGTTTTTCTTACAGCTATCCTTCTGTGGCTTTGTTGTGTGGTCCTTGAAGACTTCATTTTGTCGTTTTTGAATTATTTATTCATACTAACATACAGAGAAAATTCATTAGCATGGCAGTGGAAAAAATACAGATAACAACAGAAGGTAAAACACAGAAAAAGTACAGATAACAACAGAAGGCAAAACACAGAAAAAGTACAGATAACAACAGAAGGCAAAACACAGAAAAAGTACAGATAACAACAGAAGGCAAAACACAGAAAAAGTACAGTAAAAGCATGAAAAAAAAAACCACAATAGAATTAAAATACCAAATTTTTAGTTTTTTAAATCAATGATAACATTTTTTAAATTTCGGAATCTTTAAAAAATGTTTAGAAAAAAATGGTAAACTATTAACAATTGGAAAACTAGTTGGTTTTTTAAGCAACTTTTTATTAAGTGTTGTGTTTTGAAGCTCTTCTTCGACTTGATTGTGTGGTCCGCGTATACCTTACTGTGTGGTTCTTGAGGTCGTTGGGTCTTATGCCTAAAATTATGTGGATACTGTGACTCTAATTATGACTCTACCACAGGGGTCGTCAAACTTTTTTAACTGTTGACCTCTTCAAGAGATTCTTGACGTTTAAACAACTCTTCTATTTTCGTAATCATAATAGGAAAAGCAAAAATACGTTTATATGAGATTTTAGATTGTTTATTTTGTAGTTATAATGTTTATTGCATGCATAATTTAGTACATATAATATTATTATTAAATTTCAAGAATGGCTGAAGCACAGTCAATCTGTAAGTGGAAAATTCTCCGCAGATTACAAATCCAAGTGTAAAAGTCGTGACGTCATTGTCTAATGCGACCCATGCTGTTGCCATTTCAAAGAAAACAATAATAATTAAATTTCCTTAAATTCATTTAAAAATGTTCCAGATAGAATTTTAAAATTCGCCGCGACCCTAAAATTGCAAAAGATTTGGACTCCATGTGTGCCAAATCCCATTACTGTAAGTGCCATAGATTCGTCAGGACTTTGCGTGCAAGAAACAAACAAACAGACAAACACTTCCTTTAATAATAGTAGAGATTATATTGGCTTAACGTCAAAGGGAAACGTTTTTGTTTTAGATGTCCACATTGCGTATTTGATGGGTAGGATAAATAATGCATAAAATTTTAGTTAGATATAACAAAATAATAATAATACAACTTTAATTGGATTTATCTCAGAATGGTAGTTTTCAAGCTTGCGCGCACTATAACTCTGCAACTAATGAACGCAGACTTCTCAAATTTTAAATGAAAATAGATTATCAAAAGGGCTTCAAAATAAAACCAAAATTATTCTCAAAAGCGAAAAATATACTAAAAAATTTTGATATAGTATGAGCGAAAATATGGAAAAAATTAATGAAGTGAAATATTAATTGATTAGCTTATGTTTCTGTGTAACTTAACTACTATTTTCTGGTGCTAATTTAAAATAAAAGCATTATGTCACTCATTTATAAAAAATGCACAGGATGACTCAGAATGTTGCGCACAAGTTATGCCTGTAAAAAAGTATGTTAAAAAATGACTTTATGTAAATTCTAGTCAAATGTTATTTAATTTTCAAAAATTGAACCAATTTTTCTGCATGGTGTAGTATAAAGAATAAATAAACCCTACAAATAATTTCATTTTGATACACAAAAAACTTTTGGTGATACAGTTTACCGAACTTAGTCTATTTCATCTGCTGATTTGTATGCTTAAAGGTTCTGTGCCCCCTTACCAAATTAAATATTACCTTTACAATGATGACTTACATTTTTATATCGACCTCTGAGCCCGAATCGACCCCTGGGAGTCGATATCGATCACCTTGGCAACCACGCTTTAACATTTCATATTGTGTCACTTTTGCATATGGGTATGTTAATTCTCATATCCCATATTAAAGTGCGGCTCAATGAATGACGAAAGAGGTAAAAACAGTAACTTTAATTAAGATTCGTTAAATAAACACAACACACTGATTGGTCAGCAGCATACAATCTTGCTACCAGCTGTAGCCATAATGCTGATTAGTAGGGCAACTTTTTGCAACAAATGCAACTTTTTTTCACACGTTCCGCGCTGCATGTAAAGTACTAAAACCGAAATTCCTCCAACATGGGGTGTATTGTAAGTGAGTTATAACCGCAACATAAATGCAACTTTCTGCACAAATGCAACGTTTTGCATAAATGCAACCACCTGCAACTTTTTTAAATTGAGCTTAAAATTAATTAATATAAAATTACTATTTCATTTTTTGCCCTCTGAACCAGCTCTTCGATCACGTGTGTCTGATCTTGCGAACGCCGAAGTATTGCAAATCAAACAAGAAGTTCATGGAAAGAAGGTGTTCGTCCTAACAGACGAAAGTGAAAAAATGACAAGAAGTACTTTAACCCATTGGTTGGCACTCTTGATAATCCAAAGGAAACTTGCGTCATCGACTGCAGAGTTTGCGAGGGGAGTGTCGATCATCGATATGTTGTTCGCCTTATAGATGACGTTTTAAAATCTCTGAATCTAGAGCGAAAGGATTTTGCGCTTCTGCTATCCGATACAGCACACTATAGGACTGCGGCTGGAGCAATTTTTCAATGTTAAAGAAATTAGTGGCCAAGGATCGACCATTCAATGTTCTTCTGTATTTAAGAATGCATTATAATACTGTTGTACACGACTAAAGTTGTCAATACATTTTTAACTTTTGCATTTTTATAAATAATTTATTTTAGAATTTAGTGTATCAAAAATAAATGCAACTTCAGGAAATGATAAATGCAACTTTTCCCATTTGTACTGCAACAAAAAAGTTGCCCTACTGATTAGTAAGCAAACGATATACTTGCTCGAAGGTGCAGCGCAACTCCAAGAAAACGATAATTTGAATTAAATCTATTGCCAGATCCCCCGTATGTTATTTTTATGCGCGGACTGATGCCATCACGTATCTCTTTTACGTCCTAAATATGTAGCATTTCTGAGCATTAGGAAGTTTGCGTTATAAGATATCCCATTTATATGAGAACGCGAGAAGCTTCATTCTAATATCTCTCAGTGTTAAGATCCTAAAAAAGTTAAAATAAGTATAATTCGATCGA
The DNA here is from genome assembly GCA_947359465.1 of Metellina segmentata. NCBI lineage: Eukaryota > Metazoa > Arthropoda > Arachnida > Araneae > Tetragnathidae > Metellina > Metellina segmentata. The sequence continues at coordinate 110,562,338 of OX375883.1, forward strand.
GTTAAAAGTCAACGGTTAAACTGGATGGACGAAAAACTTCTAGTAGCGATTTTGTCCCGATTTTTGATAGGTCTATAGGAGCTAGCTGTCATACTGACTATAGTACCTGATATACACTACCCTACAATAATGGACAGGACGCCAGCGGATTTGCATAAAACTTGCATACTTGTTTGGGGGTGTTTTTCGTGGTATGGCCTTTGCACGTTGTTCCTGGTCAATTGAACGCCGATGCCTACATGAATAATTTATACCATCAGGTTCTTCCTACGCTCGGGTTATTTTCTGGAATGGACGAATGTGACTTCCAGGACGATAACGCTCCGTGTCACATTGCAGCCTCTGTCAAGCAGTGGTATCGAGATATGGATGTAAAACGTCTCACCTGTTCAAGAGTCCCGACCTAAACCACATTGAACAAGTGTGGGACGCGTTAGAGCGACGCTGACGGACCAGGAAACCCCGTCCGAAATCTATAGCTGAGCTGGCGACATTCCTGCAGCAGGAATGGACACAAATACCCATAGCTGTGTATCAAACCCTTGTTGGAAGTATGCCCAGAAGGGTTGCTTGTGTCATTGCAGCAGGTGGGGGACCATCCCCCCACTAAAGCATATATTCTTTCCCTTATACCATCACATCTTGCTGTCCGGTCCATTACTGTGGGGTAGTGTAGTTGCTTGGGGCGATGTACGCCTAACCTCGTTGAAATCGAGCTTGCAGAAGGCAATGAACTATTTTCAGAAAATTCCATATTCTATTGAAGATTGAGGTAGTCCAGTTAGAAGAGTGACGGATTAGTAACCTGGAGGTGGGGACTTCGAAACTAGGTCCGACCAAAGATCATCGAGAGGCTTCTGTACGTTGAGAGGCTGGTGCACGTTGAAACTATCGCGCCCTTACGTTGGCGTAGTGTTGAAGTTTGGATAGTGGAGTGCCAGCTCAGGTGTTAACCTCGTCATCTGAACGCGGTCACGAGGCATTGTCCTGAGATCTTTCGGAATGCGAGACCATCACCAATAGAGCGTTGTGTTGCTCCAGTGCGATGTTAATTAACTACCTATTTACTCTATTCATTTGTAGGGAAAATGCTTAATGTGCAACAGTTTTCCTTTTTGTAAGCGACTTTTCGTGTAATTTGAATTAACGTCTGTAAGGAGTTTCGTAGACGGAATAAGGTAGCTGGACTAGACCGTCTTTATTTGCTTGGACGACACAAACACAAATTACAGGACCGTGCACCACTTGGACATGACAATATATTAAAAGAAAGACATTTTAAATTTTGTTGAATCCAACGTCATCAGCCGTCCCATCCGCATCGTTGTTCTTTCTCTGCTTCCGCAAAGCATTCTGGGTGCTCATAATGACGTTACACGTCGTACTAGAGCAACACAACGGCCTATTGACGACAGTTTGGGATCAATTCCCTAAGTAAAAGATCCTTGGACAACACCACGACATTTTGAATCCCAATGGAGAAATATTAACCGCTTGATTGATGAAAATTGAGAATTAATTTTGCACGTGCTTACAACGACATTCGAACCAAATATTAAGGCAATTATCAAATCAATATATTGGCACTCACAAAAATAAATTCCATATCCTCTCCAAACTTACACACTACGCCAACGTGAGGACAGGCAAGGCGGATTTAACGTGCACCAGTCCCCTTTGTACACGACGGTCTTGTGTTGGATTCGATCTTGAAACCTTCCTGTTAGTTCGTTGCTCTCCCAACCTCGATAACGGGATCCCTAGGGATGCTACATAGACGGCAAAACATCGATGTTCGAAATTAAAACATCGATGTTGATAATACATCGCCTCAAAAACATCGATGTTTTTAAAATGCAGTGTATTTAAACTTTTTTACCCGTTTCTTAAAACTTGTTTCGCACCTAGTGATGCTACATCGACAGCAAAACATCGATGTTGATAATGCATCGCTCCCAAAGCATCGATGTTTTTAAAATTCAGTGTATTTAAAGTTTTTTTCCCATTTCTTAAAATTCGTTTAGAAACTTTTGATCGACAGCAAAACATTGATGTTCAAAATTGAAACAACGGAGTTGATAATGCATCGCCTCCAAACTATCGATGTTTTTAAAATTCAATGTATTTAAATTTTTTCTTCCATTTCTTAAAACTGGTTTAGCACTTAATGATGCGACATTGGCTCTTGGACACTTGGGTCTAAAAGTATGTTCAGTTTACTGATTATAAAAATTATGCGACTTGGTTATTTTTAAAATTTTTAAAACGGTACTTTTTTCAGTTAAAAATAAAACATCTACAACGTAAAAACATCGACAAGTATAAACATCGATGTTACAAAAACATCGACTCCAATACATCGATGTTTTTTTTAAAAACATCAATGTTTTGAAAACATTGACATCGATGTCGCATCCCTAGTCCCAATACCTTATGCTGTAAAAGTACTCTAGAAATAAACAGTTACAATCTGGGACTCGGGAAAACAAATTTTGTTTGGCGCAAAATACATTTATATTAGACGATAAGTCTTCACCTATAGTTACAAACCGCATAAAATGCATTCGAATATGCAACCCTATAAAATGCATTCAAATTAGGTGAGAAGTCTAGACAGTTAAAAAACTTCTTTTAACTGTCTGTAAATTCTCATCTCTTCACTTAGCAAATTCAATTGACTAAATCTGAGACAACAATGATTAATTGCACTCACAACTGTGACATGCAGTTTCACTAATTAAATTTAAAATGCTTAAAAAATGCTATTTAATTCTATTTACAATTATTAGATTACATATACAAATATACAAATACAAATATTGACGACCAGCTACAGACTCAAGCCCAACAAGGCTGGTCCTTTGTTTATGAATTCCCCCATTCCCACTGACTATCCAATTGTGTCTTAAATTCGTACACTCCCTTTGAATTAGCCCTTTGAAGAAAATTAACGAGCTCATACCAATCCATAATTTCGGGGCCCACTCCCATAAAGGGAGAAGGTATCCATAAACGACTTTAAAATGCGAGGTTTTGTGTGCTTGGAATAGAAGAGTAACATGTGTTCTAAAGGAGAAGAACACCCGAAACTTCATATGGAATGAGGAGTAAAATGTCTGTACCCGATGCCAAGTAGTCCTTCCTATTTTTCATTGCCCAACGAGGAACCAGTCCCCCCCCCCGAATAGTTGGATTTAATCATGTTGTCATCTCTGATTCTTTTTAAACTATCCTTTACCACAAATCTCTGCTTCCTTTTTGAAGTGTATTTTTATCTTATATCATTAAAATGTCCATTGTGTGTGTTTGTCTTCTGTTTGGAGTTGTGTTATGTTTGGCGCAGATTGTCGTTATATGATCCCTTGCACCGTACAAAACTCAATGTAACCAACCTTACTACAGCCTCTTATCTCAGTTATAAAGTGTCTGTAGAAATCTTTCGTAGATTCCACGGCTTTCGACATTGCTGAACCTACGACAATTTATAATCAATCGAAGCTAGTAATGATCTTTCATCCTATAGAAACGCGTTACACTTTATTCTAATGTTTTTATGCTGTTAATTTTTATTATTCATTTGTTTATAGATAATTCTCTCTTTATCTAGAACAGAATAATTTGTTATTATAACTACACACACTAGCAGAATTTCGCTCCGTTGAATCATGAAAAGATTGATTAAAAGTGAGAGAGAGATAATGGAAAAATAATTTTTCTCTTTCATATAAACATGCAAATACAGAAAAAATATGCGAGATGAAAATTAATGTGTAAGTTCCATTTTTGACGTTGTTGTTGTTGCGGATGAAATGCGTATGCTTGCTTTATCCATCCATATTATCCATATCTCCTAACTTCACTATAGTGTAAGACAAAACTGCTAAAGGTGATGGTGAGATGATTATTACAGAAGTCAATTTTGAGTTTTGAAGTGAGTGTGAATGCCATTTAAGTTGATTTCGAATAAAAATGACTAACTTACAGCCACTTTTCCTATTAATATTTTTTGACTGGTAGCACTTTTGTACCAGGAATACTATAATTCCGAATTCCACCATCACTATGAAAGGCTTTCAAATCACTTTCTGTTCAAGTAAATCCCTGTTCCTCCTTGAAAATTCCATTCCGCGTGAGAAATAACAGCTTACTTTTGAAAGTAAGGCATTTGCTTTTAGCAAATGTCTTCAGTACAGACGAAACAGTTACGATTCTTGAAAACACGGATGGTCAATTTTTCAGCTTTTTAAAAAGAGAAAACCAATGTTTTCAACGAATGTTCGTTGCATAGTAGCTTTAACTTACTTGAACATTCGCAAAATTGCATAGTAGCTTTAACTCGTAAAGTAAGCCATTTGGATCTTCAGCTAAAATGTTCAGCTTTTAAAAAGTCCTAGTTATCATTTTTTATAACTATGGTATTGTTCCAAAACCAGAAAGGTTTTATTTAAAATTCAATTTTCTTCAATTGGCGTGTAGTTTGAAATTGATTTTGTGAGCTTCTTTCAATGTCTGTTGAGATACCTAGAATATGAATGAAAACTACGTACTTATTTAGAATGATAGATGTTGTTTCTTGACTATTGAGTTGCTTCCAATACCATACAACAATTTAATTTGAAACTTGACAAAACAAGGAAGTGCTACTGATTTTAACTGTCTTGTAATGGAAACCTACGGTCAAAATTTAAAAATATCTTTCAATTACAACGTATGTAAATATTATTTTAACGTTAACTCTCTTATTTTAAAATAACTTTATTTTAGCGTTTCCTGTTGTTAAAGTAAAACATTACCGTCTTATTTTTGAAAGATTTTGCTTTGAACTCTTGATTCATTCGAAGTAAAAAAATTCTAAAACTAATTATGTATTGAATCAATGACTTTTGTGAAAAGTTTTTGAAATATACACTACCGTCGAGAAATGAATCCTTCAGCGATATTTTGCACAAAATAAAATAATTTGTCTCAAAATTAGAAAATGAAATATACATTATGGCGTTGCCAGATATCGAGTAGCAAAATAACGCTCGATTACTGGGTTTTCGTTTTCGCATTAAATGCTCATTTTCTTACAAAATGCAAGTAATGTAAGATTAAATATTTTTAATGGTTTCATATCAAATATTTATATAAGTTATTGCTATTTCAATGTAAAATAAAAAATTAATTAAAACATAACTTTTAAGATTTAACTTCTTTACGACGTATATTTTATTTGTCAATAATTGTTTTCCAGCAATATTGATAAAACAATATATATATATATATATATATATATATATATATATATATATATATATATATATATATATATATATATATATATATATATATATATATATATATATATATATATATATATATGAGTTTCATACCGCCAAACGTAATAATACTCAATGTTATTCCTATAAGAAATACTAATTGTTTTAGCTCTCTCTGCACACTTGGGTCTAATAGAACGGGGATTAACAGGTAGCCCACGTTATCCACAGGGTTCTGAAGAATAAGCGTGTCAAATTGGGTGTGAATTGGTCACTTAACGTGTGTCGCCTTACGGACAAAAGTTTGTTTCTTTCGCCAGAGAACTCCAACTCTTCATGGGAAATGAAAATCTGAACCTTAAAGATTTTTAATCTTTCCCTCTAAGGCCAGGTTCGCACATCCGGTTTTTCAACATGAAGCGCCGCTGACGCAAAGCAAGTGCGGTCTGAGATACATTAGATCCAATGGATTAGTGCACACATGCCTCCGGCGCCGCTGCGGCGACGCACGTCCAACTTGCGTGCAATGTGTACCGCAGTCTCCCACGGCGCCGCAGTTCGACGCACACGCTTCTCCTGTCTGAAGTACCTTGTTTTCATAAATAAATGGAACATAAATAATGATTAATAAATGGTTGTATCCAGTAACGTCTATTTTGTTTCGAAATATACTTTTTTGTACACCAAGTAAGCGAAACAAACACGTTTTCTTCGATAGAATATTTATCTCTAATGGCGCGAAATGAGTACTTGCGTCATTTCACGGTTATGTGTGCACAGTTGGGCTTCGGAACCGCACGTTGAAAAATCGGATGTACGCACCGGGCCTAAGTTTGTATAGTTTGTTTCATCTCGATTACTTTAATGGTAAGTGATTAAGTAAGTATAAAAATAACAGTATCACGCACTACATAGCTAAGTGTGCTATAATCCTTGCTTCTTAGAGGTCAATTAATTTGTTTTGTCGTGGAAAGAACAACATGTACTTTATAGCTAAGTATCTCCCCGATATATCGAGCTTCTTAGAGGGCAATTAATTTGGTGTTCTCTCCATAAAACCATATCGCGTACTTTGTAGCTAAGTATCTCCCCGATACATCGGGTTTCATAGTGGGAAATTAATTTGTTTTCACGTCGAAAGAACAACTTCGCATATAAGTATAGCTAATAAGCTAAGTATAATAATATAAAGTATAGCTAAGTATCTCCCCGATATATCGTGCTTCTTAGAGGGCAATTAATTTTTTTTTCTCATCGAAAGAACATCGCGTTTTTTATAGCTAAGTAACTCCCCGATATATCTTCAATTAATTTGTTTCTTATTCGCCTAAAAACCATATCACGTACTTCCTAGTTAAGTATCTCTCCGATATATCGGGCTTCATAGAGGGAAATTAGTTTGTTTCTCTCACCAAACCACATCAAGATCATAGCTTAGTAACCCACTATATATCGTGCTTCTTAATTGCTTCACATCAAAACCACATCATGTATTTCATAACTAAGTACTGCCAATACTCTCTCAAAAGCGAAAGCGGTTGGGTTACATGGCGCAGGAGCCACATATCGTTACGTTGTGTCAATGTCAAGTAAATGGGCATAAACACGGGAACGTCTTGCTCATACCGAAGAGAGTTATACGCTCAGAAACCACAAAAGCGTCGAACAAATGAATTCGATGAACACGGTTTGAATAGTTACCAATTGTGCTTAATTTCGATGACCCATGTTACATTTCTCATTCAGCTAAATCGCTCCGTTTGACTAGTTAGTTCTCTTTTATGAACTTTAGTTTCGAGAATAGTAGAAAGGAACCTCAATAGATTTCTTTGGAATTGGGAGCTCAAGGAACTTGTTTCACGCAATTATACCAAAACTGAATCGATAAGAAGGATTCGAGTTGTTTCGAAAGTAGGATTTTTTAGTTTTCGAAAACGTTCATCCATAAATTGTGTTGTGGGTGGAGGAGTTTAAATCGCCATGATCGATTCATCATCGATTTTGAGTTTAATGTTTTACACAATAGTACCGTTTATATGAGCCAAATACCCGGGTAAAAGGAGAGCTAAACCGGTTTTTTCTACTCCACTTCCCCTACCTGGGGAAAAAGCGAGGAAATACGCGGGTTGATTTCAACCCTAGTCGAGTCCCGTGTTTTTGAGGTTACCCTCCTTTCCCAAAATTCATTTCGAGGAGTACTTATTTGGTGAGGCGGGTATATTCGGAAATCCCTTTCACTCTCGAATTACCCGGGTCGATTGGTAGGGTCATGTAAACGATACTAATATTAACGCACTGAAAAGTCCTCACGCATAATTCCACCTTACAACCTGAAGTCCCTACATGAATTCGAATCAATTTTCACTCCACCAATAGTATCTTTCTTAGGATTCTTGCAATTCATAGATACGTTTAACCCTCCAAGTCTTTTCGACAAGATTGGAGATTTTTTTATGATGAACTTTCCTCATCTAATGACGGGGTATCTCGTTTATCAAGATCAGGTCACTTTTGCAAATGATGAAGTACAGATAACCACCAGGGGGTAGATGACTCATTATGTACAGAATTTCTAAAATATTCGAAAATCTCGCGACGTTTAGAGGGTTAAATTAAAAGCGTGTTTATTAATGAATAAATCTTGCCATTTCATTTCTAACAAGTAAGTTTTTCTCGGTCCTGACTATATTGCTTTTTCTTTAAAGGGGAGGGGCTTGAGTGTCTAAAGCCACACCCCAAGGTATTCGTCACTTATTTGTTTACGCCATAGGGGCGTGTCATTCATTTTAAGTTAAGTAGAGCCATAATTCTCAAAAGTGGATCCTTAATACTATATACACTAACACCTCAGCACTGGAGACACAGGGGAAAAAATTCGATAAAACGATGGTTTTGGGGGCGCACAGTGGCTCAGATGTGCTCACCCACTGTGCTAACAACCTGCGAGCTGTAGTTCAATTCTTGTGACTTAAACCTGGGCATAAACGCGAAATTTGAATAGATTGAGCATTGTTACTGAGAAGTTCGACATGTCGACTGATAGTCACGTGATTGCTACGTGAAAAATTCTCTAAATTGGAGTCTCGTTTGGCGAGATAACATCTTATGACAGGGAAGATGACTGAATGCGTATTTTTAAAGTTTCAACAAAAATGGTGAAATCGTCAAAGTTTACTGCTGTGTCGCGTGGACCAATCAGATGATGAATGAATGGATGGGTGTCTTTTTCATTTCAGTGTACCCAAAAGATAACGAATGTTCGTTTCCACCCGGCAGACAAAAGTAGTCTAAGGGTCACGTGACTACTAGTTTTAGTCACGTGATCTTGGGCTCATAAAAAGGTGACCATTGCTCACTGCTTTTATATTTCTTTTGTGACCCTGGATGCATTTTTCTCATCTGTAGCATTTAAACGTTCTTTGTGTGTGTATGTATGTTTCTTGACGTTGCCTGCCTTGTGTTTGGCCCAGCTTTGTCATTTATTGTCCTTGCACTATGAAGCCTAACCTCATCAACCAGCATTATTTGAAAGCAAAAGGCCTCTAATTTACCTTCGTGAAATTTTTCTGTGCATGCATAATATAGAATTATCAGCTTTCTTGTTTCAGTTATTCGTCAGTATTTTATACATGTTTGAATTTTTAGGGTTTTTTCGGGCACCGATGCATTTTAAATAAATCATTATACATGAAATTACACTCGTTTTCATTGGATTCAAAATCAATGGTAAAGCATAATCAATACGTTAGACAGATTTTTTAAGAGAAATTTTCTTCTCGTGCATCTTTATGCACTCAAAAATGTCTTCCACTTCAGTTGAGCTTTCTCAATCGACACGAGGAAGGTGAGTAAGTAGTTGAACTAACATCGCACTAGAAAACATCACAAAAGTGTGGATATTTCTAGATGTGACACGACGCCGGAGTTAAACTAGTTTTTTTCTAGTTTTTGACACACCGATCTCAAAAGGTTCACCATCACTGTTATAGAATGCACGAGAAATACAAAACACAAAAATCGATATTTCAAGACAAAAATTACGTAAAGGAGAATTATCTGTGTGATAAAGAATTATCTGTAATGGAGAATTATCTGTGCAATCAAGAAGTTATCTGTATAATCAAGAATTATCTGTGTAAATAAGAAGAATCATATGTATAATCTTTGCGATGAAGAATACCATTTATCAGTGATTTAAGAATTGTACAGTAATGTAGATACATTTATGTTTTTTTATTGTTGAAATTATGCTTTTTTATCAATTCAGATGACGCAAAGTTTGGTTAGTACGAATTTTTTTACGGTCCCGTAAAATTTGTCTAAACGAGGTTTGACTGCAGCTATATATTATTTTTGTACTGTATAGTTCATTTCAGTTCCTCTGACAATTATATTCTCGATTAATGTTTAACTCTTTATTCAATAACTCTTGCAACTACTTACTGTTGTCCTCGAATATTTCCCGCTGGGATTGTTCCCGGACCGCTGTCAATAACCCCAGTACGATGTTAATTAAAAATACCTACTTACCCGCAGCTTGAGGTTCGCTGTAGTCTGGTCGGAAAGATACAAAAAGAGCAACCGGAAGGTAACGAGTCCGAAACTCTTTCCAACCAAACACCGTTGTGTACGTGGGACTGGTGCACGTTAAATCTGTCATAGTCTCAAATGTCCTCACCTTAGTGTAGTTTTGATGTCTGGAGATTTGGATGCCATCTCAGGTCATAAGACCGTGGTTCGAAATGGCGAGGTGTTGTGCTCGGAATTTTTTCATTCGATGGATTCTAAACCACCGCCAATACCCCGTTGTATTGCTTCATTGCGACGTTAATTCATCTACCTACCTCTACGTAGTAGAAAATAATATATTCAAAACTTATTTATTCCTAATGTGCTTAAGCATGATCAATAGTAAATAAGCCTTTTTTTGCATTTATGGGGTACTTCATTTGAAAATATTAATTTTAAAAACCATTAAAAACCAACATTTTCGGGGGATGTAAGTCCCCCATTGCCAATAGAAAAAGGCTACATCTAATCGTCCCGATTCTCTCTCAACTGAAATGTTTATCAACCCTCTTAACTGTAAACCGCCACTGGCTATTTACCTTTCTCCCCTCCCCCATCCTGGAGTCGCGGGCATTCGAAACGACCCGTTTACCGCACCCCTGATCGTCTGCGGCCGAACAGCTTCTTTCCAAATATCGCCTGCAATCTTCTTGCAGACGATACTAATCCCCCGCCGGTTGTCGGAGTATTGCTTCTTTAAGGGGGAGGACAAACGATTTTTTTTTTGCAAACGATAATCGAATCTGGGAGCTTGTTATTACGGCGATAGGCATCTTTCTGCGCGCGTGTGTACGCATTAGAATCGTTTTCCGGGGAGGAGTATATTGAATATCGTCTGCGCCCGATCTTTTGCCCTAAGTGATCGTCTGCAATCTTGATGCAGACAGTATTACCCCCTCTAAAGCCTGAACCACCTCGAGAGGGGGGATGAACCAGGAGGACAGAAGACTTTTTTTTTATCCGAAAAATCGTCTGCCATTCATGATGTGTACACGTTATTAATTCCCCTTCGCTCAGACGATGGGATATCACTGGAGGGATGGTCGTGAAGGGGGGTATACGGTGCAAACGATAATCGCATCTGGTCGATTGTTATTTAGGCGATAGAGATCTCGGAGCGCGTGCGGGCTTAAGAACACTCGGAAAAGAGAAATATTGAATATCGTTTGCGTTGGCACCTGCTGTTTGGTTTAACGGGAGGGAGATGAAATGAAGTGATCCGATTAGCAGGTGCGACTGGGAAGAAGAATGGGATGGTTTGAGATTGATAAAAGTGATGGTATTCTAGATATAGATATTTAAGAGATGGCGCGTGCTTTTTGGAGATGAAGGTATCTGACTACTTTCGGAGTCCTTTTTTTTAAATGTTCCTAATAAACTTTTGTTTTCTTTTTGTGATATAATATTTAATATTATTATAATATTTATGTTTGAACTGACTTTTTATTTTTCCCTTGATGTTAATAATTTATAAATACTTGATTGAAGAAAAAATATTTAAAACATTTAATTTTACATAACTTACATTTTGTAATTTAACATGAAATGCCCCCCCCCCAAAAAAAAAAAAAAAAATAAAAATCTTATAGATCATAAAAGCGTAATTTTGCTACTCGGTATCTGTCCACGTCAAAACTTTTACTTTTAAACGTCGTTACTTTTTTTAAATTTGATTTAGAATCTGTGTTTGGGTATTTGTGTTGACTGCGAGATGTTGCGGTCATATTTGAGGATTCCCAAATAATATAAATATGTGTTCTTTTTATTGATAAATCATTATTGTCTTTATCAATATCGTTCAAAAGTCTTTTGTCACAATATATTCTCAATATATCTCACAATATATTCAAGAAGTCGAAATTCAATTCGTTTGAATAGACACTTATATGTTTTTTTTTTTTAGAATTCTGCATTTTTTCAAGGATTGTAATTTTGTTTCTGTTTGCTTATGTGTTCCGGTATATTACCTATTGCAGAAATATTATTTAGAAGTTAGATTTTAATGATTTGTCTATTTCCTGCAAAATGTCACTACACATGGACAATTTCGTAGCGGTATATGTATATTTAGACCAACTTTCCTTAAATATTTGATTGAATACGTAATGATTTGTAGAAATATGGTTCATAAAAATAAATAACCTATACAAATCAAAACATGTTTTATTAAGGTGTGTAAAAATGTTTTTAAAAAAAAGCCCTTTTTCAGATCGTCGAGCCCTTTCCCGGCTAGAGTGCCTATATAATAAGAGTGGTGACATGCGGGAAACTCTTTCTGATTGGCTTCTAGACCTTTTCTACTGCCCGAGACTGTCATTTCCTAGCTCCCGTAGTCTTAACATGGGAGTGTTTTGTGTGTTCTAGAAAAACGTGTGTATATTAAATTAAAAAGAAAATATAATTTATTCATGTTCCATTTCGTGTTCTAGAATGTTTATTTATTATTATATTAGTGTTTTGTCAGTATAAATTTGAAGACTTTTTAAATAAATAGCTTTTTTTGAACAACATGGTGTTTCCCACAATCTAAGTTATCTACGCGTTGTGCAATCCATCTCATCCATTACGCATGTAATTGAGCGTTTATATGATTCATTTATACCGAATGTATCCATATTATAACAATCATATGCTTTTTGTTCTCCCTGAAATGATATATTAATTCGCCCAGCAACCTGCTTTGAAACGATTCTGGTAAAAAAATGTCTGCCGCGTATCCGCATTGGGCCAAAATGGGTCCATTGTTGCCACTCTTATTATATAGGCATTCTAAGCCCGGCTAGTAAAAATAAAACACACATAAATTATCATTTATTAAATAATTGGAAAACTTGGTTTAAAAAAAAAAGGCTTTAACGAAAAACATTATAATTAATAAACTTATGAGTACATTTGCCTAAAGAGTTTTGCATAAAGTCTCCTAAATGTATAAGCTAGAGCCTGAACTAAACGATATGCAATATCCCTTTGCACTTACAACTGAGAATAATGTCGAAAAAACATAAATATTTGAAAATTTTCCTGATGCATCAGCACTGAAATCTCTCCAAGACGTTTTCCTTTTAAGGCCCGGTGCACACATCCGTTTTTTAAACGTGCGGTGCCGCTGCGGCAACGCAAGTGCGGTCTGAGATACATTCGATTCAATGGAGTAGTGCACACATGCCTTTGACTCTGCACGTCCAACTTGCGTGCAATATGTACAGCAATTCCTCGCCACTCCGGTCTCAAGTACCTCGTTTTCATAAATATATGGAATATAAATAATAATGTAACAAGTGAACTATAAGTTCAGCGTCAGCTGCAGAACTATAAACCTCCGAACTAAAAGTGAGAACCAAAACTAAATCTCACCCCTGCTACGATCAAGGACACCCTCAGGAGGTCAGGGAGTTATCGGCGGCGTAGAATGAAGACGCGTCGTAGCGGCCGTTATGTCGGGTAGTTATGAAAGGTTCTGTAAATAGTATATATTGTGTCCGCGTAATGTAAATTAGATTAATAAATGTTTGTGAGTGTAATGAGAGTTTGTCGCTTGTTCGCCCGCTTCAAGGAGGAATTTCTCAGCACACGGTCACAATAATTAATAAATGTTTGTATCCAGTAACGTCTATTTTGTTTCAAAATATACTTCTTTTTTTGTACACCAAGTAAGCGAAATAAACGCGTTTTCTTCGATTGAATATCCATCGCAAATGGCGCGAAATCAGTACTTGCGTCATTTCATGGTTATGTGTGCATAGTTGCGCTTCGGTTGAAAAATCGGATTAGTTGAAAAATCGGACGTGTGCACCGAGCCTAAGATAACTCCTCTTTGTCTTAGTTCAGGCCCTCCGAAACAAATATAAAAATCAGTACAATCGATTTCATTTAAAAACAGAGTACATTTTTAGTCACCACGTTTCTTGTACAAAAACTGTGCGCAAACTCACAATCAAAGAAAAATGTGCATTTCAAGGTTGGTAAACGAACTAAAAACATGCTGTCGATATCCACTTATATTGCTTCATCTCTTTTTAATTCACCTTACAGACAAAAAAAAAATATTTGTAAGGAAAAAGTCTAAATATTAAGAAAATAGGGAATAGTATGTCATTTTGTTCAAAAATAGACTGATCAAAGTAGGTATAAAAACAGTTTTGTATTAAGAAAAAGTCTAACTATCACAAAAATGTGGAATAAGAAATTTGATTCAAAAATAGACTGTTCAAAGTAGTTAGCAGTGGAAGGGAGTGTATCTTAAGCGAATATGGCTCTGTATTCATTATAAATGGATTGAAGTCAGATTTAAAATGCGAATACTGGAACTTTGCCATCAAGCTATAAGCAATTGAGATAGTTTAGCTTCTACTTTACCAGGGTCTTCTAGCATTTCATATTCCGCAGATATTTAGCGATTAAAAACTTGGCGATTCATATATTTATATCTGTAAACACTGTACAATTTTACCTCAGTTCTCACCTCTGTAAACTTTTATTTGAATTTTTTTATAAATGCCGTGTAGTTTGTGCTGGAGATCACTAGTCATCCTCGTGCTGGCGGAAGACCTTATAGGCCACCCCTAGATCAGCTCTGAAGAGTTCGAAAGTATCATTTCACTTTGCAACCTGCTGCTTCCTTGTCTGCCTTCGAACGAGTTTGACATCATTGACCAAAACAATCTTTCCAAGGGATTCTATGCTAAGGAAAGGAGCCATAGAATATTTCCAAGCAGACGCGGATTAAGCGGTACGCTGACTGAGCGGCCGCGTAGAGCCACGGAATACGATGGGGCCCCAAGGTCTTAAAATGTCTTTTCATTAGTGCTCGAGGAAAGATTTGACAGCGTCTTTACAATGTGCTTCTTTAAGTGCAGTGGAAAGAGTTTCTAATACAAGATGATCAGCAAGAGGGGCAGATGCTGTATTAGCTACGAAAGTTGGTGTCACCCATTAACTGGAAGCTGGATAAAAAGTTATAAGAATATATAACTTACCAAAATGACATTGATGTTTGTACTTTTGAAGATGGATTTGACAATTTTTTAATATTTCTTAAAGGAAAACGAGGACACCATGAAAAGCACACCAGACATCGATCGAGCTGTTTTGTACATTTGCGAATGTTGAAACATTATTAAATTTTTTTTTACAATTCTGTTATCTGATGCGTCAGGAGAAAGATCGTTGTTTGTGTTAAAGCGTGTAAAAAACTAATAAAGGAGTAATATGGGAAAAGAAAGAATTATTAATATAGCCATTCTGTATATAGAGCAAAAAATGTAAACCGAATTTATAATGCCAAAATAATTGATGAATTCGCAAAACATAAAGCAAGACAGAAATTCATGTAAAAAATATATATTTTTTTTAAATAAATTTATTTAATGTGTTATGGTATGAAATTTTTTCTTTTCTTTTTGCTAATATATTAATGAGAGTTTTCTTGAAACTTTTTTCTAACTTGAATTTGAGGCCTCCGAAAATTTTACCGCTCGGGGCCCTCACTTGACTTTTTCCGCCTCTGTTTCCAAGGTGTTCTATATTAAGAATGAAACAACATGATATTTCCAAAGGATTCTATTCTTAGTAAAGAAGTCATAAAAACTTTCTGTGGTTCTATTCTACAGAAAAGGGGACGCGATAGTAAGCCCAGTTGGCAGAGTAACGACTTACCAACCAAAGGGCTGTGGGTACGAATCCAACCAATGACCGTTGTATGCAAAGGGGGCTGGTGCATGTTCAATCTTTCGTGGCCCTAAATATCCTCACGTTGGCATGGTGTGGAAATTTTGAGAGTGAAATGGCCAGCTCAAATGTGACCTCGTTATTTGACCGTGGTTCAAAATTACTTGTTGTCGTCCTCGGATCTTTCCCATGATCCCGGACCGTCGCCAATAGCCCGTTGTGTTGCTCTCGTGCGACGTCAATTAAATACCCACCAATACCTACCGATCTACAGAAAAGACAAATCTATTTCCAAAGGTAGGTGGGTTGGTAGTTACTTAAAGACGCACTGGAGCAACATAACGATGTTTCCAAGGGATTCCATACTGAGTAAAGGAGCAGTAGAACCTTTCAAAGTGGTACTAATCTGTATAACGGACCAATAGGATCTCTTTGCGAATGATTCTATTCAAAGAAATCAACCATCATTCTGAAGAAAGATTCTACTGTAAGGAAATGACCAATTCAATCTGAAGTCGAAAGAATCCAAGAATTCCTTCGTAAGATATGTTTATTTAATCACTAGCCACTGCGTGGCTAGCCCGGCGTTGCCCGTGGTGTAAGGTATTAATCTTATTTGGTATAATCTTATAAGGTATTAATTAAATTTTCCGCAGATTTCAAATCCGTTGAAGGTATATTCAATTTAAAAATTATTTATTTAAAGAAAATCATATTTTTAGGTAACAATCTAAAGTAAAATTTTCCGCAGATTTCAAATCCGTTGAAATTTTTAATCTATCTTTAGCAATTCCGATTTTACGAAAAAAAAACTTAACAATTCCAGTAAATATGGTTTTTTCCCCTTGCTCTCATTTGCCGATAAAGGGACGAGAAAAAGTTAATTTTAGGGGGTTTCTTCTTTCGTCCGGACGAAACGCCTTTGAAGAAGCAGAAAGAGGATAAAACTATTAAATTCATTTAAAAATCTTCTAGATTGAATTTTAAAAATTGCAAAAAAACTTCGACTACCTGTGTGCCAAATATCATTGCTGTAAGTGCCATAGATAGTCAGGATTTTGCGGCCGCGAAACAAACAACCAACTCTGTAACTTTAAGGGATAAGAATATAATCTTGCCGTTATATAAGGGCTTAGTAAGACCACATCTAGAATATGCTGTACAATTCTGGGCTCCATATATGAGAAAGGATATAGAATTAATTGAAAGGGTTCAGCACAGAGCTACAAAAATAATAAAGGGGCTAGCAAATCTCGACTATAATGAACGTTTAAGTAAGCTAAAATGTATACACTGGAAAGAAGAAGAAGGAGGAGGGATTTGATTTAGCTTTTCAAGTTGGTAAAACAAGGGGACACAGAGGGCTTAAATTTCAATAGGGACAACAGAACAAGGGGCCATGGGTATAAATTGAATAAGACGCATTTTAATTGGGATTGAGGGAAAAACTTCTACTTTAATAGGGTAATAGACAGTTGGAACGCGTTGCCACAAAATAGAGTTAATTCAAAGGGAGTGTACGAATTTAAGATACAATTGGACAGTCAGTGGGAATTGGGGAGTTCATAAACAAAAGACCAGCCTTGTTGGGCTTGAGCCTGTAGCGGGTCGTCTATATTTGTATTTGTATAAACAGACAAACAAACACTTCCTTTTATAATAGCAGAGATTAAGGGTGTTGTGTGGAGAAAGCAACAGTACACTAATCGCAAGACGCTGAGAGGGTTTAATTCTCGTTGATTGCATGAGCAGTTAGTGTTAAAAAACAACTGGATAGATTCCGAATATAGTATATCTTAACTGTATATCAGGGCTCGAAATAAGTCGCATGCCGTAAGTTTAGCTTCAATCGCCGCGACGATCAACGTTCTCACCGCAAGTTTTGCTACGAGTATTTGAAACCGAAAGTTTCATTATTTCTCTTCCAAATACCAGCTATTAAAAACCATTTTAAAGGAATAAACGATGTGCCTTAATGAGGATATTCCTTCGCTTTCAGATTTTAAGGCTGATCGAGCCGTTCTGAAAAGGTTTCGTACACGTGATCGCAGACCTCGCTCTTAGCTATGTAGTTATGAAACGCGACTGAAGTTTTCTCTAGTCTAATTATTGGACTGGTATCTTCGCTCGATGATAACTCGCCTTCGTAAATCTCAGATGTATTTTAGGGTTTCATCTGAAATTGCAGTAAGCTTACAAGAAAAGTGAAGTATTTTTTTCTTCTTCTCATTGCAGTATTTATTCCATTGTTTTGAAGTTTAGTGAAAAATGTGCAACTGCAATTTATCGTTATTTTCCAGAATTTTTAGGTTTTGCCATAAGCTGAATAGTTTTTGCTGCCAGCTTATAAAAGCTGACAGCAATATTTTCAGCCAGCTTCAAAATCTTATTTCGAGCTCTGCTGTGTATGCTTCTTAATAATGTAGTTTATTAAAAAATGCATGTTGGTTCCGGTCGATTGTTTTTAATTTGGTGTGGTACTCGTATTTGTGTTCAGCTTTGTTCACAATTGTGTTTGCATTTTTTAACTGTCTAGTATTTAAGTTTTGGAATTTGATTCCTTGATTCAAAATGTTTTTTGTTTGTGTTATTAATTTAGAAAGAGGTCTGTTTTCCCCCGAAGCCTTGAAATATTTTAATTATCCTGTACACGCCTGCAATGGATGGTTGTATTGATGTACAGGGTGGGCGAAAAGTCCATGACATATTTCAAAATCTCTACTATTGTAAAAGGAAGTGTTTGTCTGTGTCCTGACGAATCTATGGCACTTATAATTATGAAATTTGGCACACAGGTAGTTCGAATTTTTTGCGATTTTTATCTGGAACATTTAAAAATTAATTTATTAGTTTGTTTCATCTTTCTTTCTCTCTCCGGAATGTGACGTTATTGAAGAAGGGCGAGAATTCTGCGATTTTCGACCGATGACGTCACAAGCGTTTTTCGTCTAAATGCCTTTGAAACCATGCCAAATTTTCCGATTCTAGCGTATTTCGATAATAGCCACTTCGAGGTGGCGTGCCTGTATAGTTCGTTTGCGAAGCAAACCAAATGGGAATAGGTAGCAATCACCAGGGGTTGGCGAGCAGTTATCACACCTGTCCCCACGAAAAGAATTGTCACGGGCCACGCCGTTCTTTCCACGCAGTGGCTAGTTTAATGTAAAATCAACCAATCGTCAAATAAGTGCAGTTTTTACTGAATAGCTTTGCATGGCATCGAGTTGGTTTTTTTGGTATGAAAAATAGTTCCATTGATTGAAGAATTGTAGACACAAAAATCACGCAAGTAATCATCAACACTATTCCGCAATCCCTCTTAGCAAATGCCTAGCTTGAAATTGAATATATATATATATATATATATGTGTGTGTGTGTGTGTGTCTTCGAGCCATAAAGGGTTCCCACATTGAAATACTGTAGTATGTAGTGACGAAAATGTTCTAATATGTATTGTAACTATTTTTGTACAATTTGTGCATTGTTTTTCTGCACAGTGTCATCTATGCGGTAAATTATGAATTTTTTTTAATGCAAAAGTAAAAAACTTGACACAATGTAAAACAATTTTGTTAATACCCCACTCTCATATGACAATTGGTTGATTTTATATTAAATTTTGAAATGTGTAGTGGACTTTTCGCCCACCCTGTATGCTAGCTGAATAACCCTGTGTTGCTTGGGTTGAACGTTGATTGACAGCGATCTGAAAAATCAATTTTCCATTGGAAAATAAAAATATCATAGGAATTGCAAACAGGAAAAAATAATTTTTTTATTCTCCATATTGGCATTTTCACAGTTTCTACAGTTTAATTTAGAAGAAATACTTATGTTTGCTTTATCCATGCATATAATCCATTTCACATAACTAAAGTATAATACATGTGTATTACACTTTAGTTCTAACACATAAGGTTGCTAGAACATCTCTTTTTAAAGGGTCCTCTTTTTCTGCTCGGATCTTTTTTCACTCTATTTTTTTAAAGTTAAATCGTTTTTGTCCTCTTTTTTTCGGTTTTTCACTTTTTGTTCTCTTTGTTCATTATTTTGGATTGTGTTTAATATATATATATATATATATATATATATATATATATATATATATATTTCACATTTCAAACTTTACTCGCTAATATATTCACATTGCCTACTATATCGTTATGTAAACCACAGCTATTCAAATACGTATAAGATCTAGTACATTGTACGAAAATCGTACGTATTATTAAATCGCATCAACGTATAATAGGAAGCTCAAACTCTAGTGTATATTGAGCTCCATGTTAAAACGTCTCTTTAGGAGATTAAATAGACAACCAATTAGAATTTAGATTCGTGTTAGAATAATAAGAATAAGAAATATATTGTTCTTATATTTTATCAGAATGAATAGTAAGACGGACGCTATTCGCAGTCTTTTTTAGTCAGAAAAGAAATCGCGTTGCTAACCTAGCCACCTTTTTGCTAGCATTGAATCGAAGGCGATAACTCAACTTTGATGGTTGCGCAGAATTCGTTGAGTTATAATTATGTATTGGTGTAGTATTTACTTCTGTTGTTTGTCAGTAGTATTTGTAGTTCTGCCCATTGTTAAATTATAATTTTTCGTGTTTGTGTATGTGATAAAGTTAAAAGAATATAATATGGGTTACAGTTCCTTTATTAATCGAAATTCAAAACAGGCGGTACATTTGGATATAGAATTGTATAGGAGGTATAGAGTCTCATCCATGTATATTTTGAGACATAACCTTCTCAGTAATTTTTCCCGCAAGCTTTTCAAATGATCGAACACTTCATTCGGAAGGAATTAAAAAACTTCTCTCTTGATTTTCACCTATCGTGTCCTCTTTTTTTCAAAATAATTGTACCAAATGTTCTCTTTTCTGATATTCATCATCTGGCAACCCTAAATACAAAAAAGGAAGAAAATTAGTGGTGGTTGCATCTCACTATAGTGTAAAACAAAACTTCAAAAGATAATAAGATGACTATTACAGAAGCCACATTTTCTATATTGTGTGATTGCGAATCTCTATAAGCCCATTTGCTGTAAAAGTGACTAACAGCGTAGTATTTCAGACGGGTTTTTTTTATCAATATTTTTTATTTATAGCACTCTTGCACGAGGAATAATATAATAATAATAAATAAAAGGATGACAAATCATATTGACTCGATATTCACGATCAATTCTTTAGACGTTTTTGTCACAAAAATATGCATTTGAAATAACAGATTGTTTCAAAATTAAATGTTTTCATTACAGACGATAAAAGTTAATCAATTATGATGTTTCGGTACAGCTACACTCTACGTTTATTACGGTGGCAACGACCTTGGCGATTTTTTTTGGCGCACTTCTAGTAGCGAGCTACGGTTGATTAAAGCAACCCATCTGTCTTTACGGTTATTCTGGTTTTCATGGCAACCTCGACAAACGGTAATTTTTATTTTGAATATTCTAGAAAGTTCTTCGAAAAAACCCGTTTAAGTCGTTTGATTTTATTGGTTCGTTTGAAAATTTTTCTTTGCTTCCATTGATTATTTTAATTTTAAAATATCCTTTGATTGCATTGGTCCTTTTAATTTTTTTTTCTGTGATATCATTGGTTCATTTATTTGTATTTCGACGGTTGTGGAATTTTATTTCATTATAATTCTACAATTGTGGTATTTTATTTCATTATAATATTTTTTATGAAATGTTTCTGAGTTTTGTTTTTAAGCCATTTGAGGAATTTTCGTTTTTTATAATTTTTTCCCGGAACAGTTCTGACGTATCAGGTTGTTTTATTTCTTGTTTTTTTTTTTTTTCAAACAGGCCTACTGTGTTTAGTGTAATTGATAAGTTTCAGGGTATTCTTACCCAACATTCGCAGCTTAGTTTTACTGCTGGTTCACAAATGTGTTTCAACTTACTACTTTTTGTGAAAGTTTTTAAAAAATATACTTTTCTAAACGTTCTCAAATCTCAAATGTGTTTCCAAGCATTCATTTTCCGTTGTAAGACGAAAAATATTTATGAGAGAAAAAGGTTTTTGAAATAATTCTTGCTTTGGCAACTTTAGAAATGCGCTAAAAAAAAAAAAAAAAAAAAAAAAAAAAAAACCAAGACCGTTGCCACCGTGATAAACGTAAACTGTAGCTGTACCAATGTTTCAAAAAACGAAAGATAATTTTTACAGCGTTTTAAAAAAAGAAAATCCATATTATACACGAATGTGTTTGAGATTGAAATGTTGATTAAACAATACTGCCAGCTCGTAAAGTATACAACCTCAATCTTTTATCACCAACACAAAACTTTCAACTTAAAAAAAAAAAATCTTAGAATATTTTGCAACAGTGGTATTGTTCCAAAATCAGCAGTTTTATTTAAAATTCGTTTTACTGCAACGAACATGCCGTTTTCAATTGATTTTTGTGGCACTTTTTGTTGTCAATTCAAAGATTCGGAATTTAAATGGAAAGTATGTACCTATTTAGATGTTGTTTCTTGACTATTGAGTACTGCTTTCAATACGATCCACTAACATAATTTGAAACTTTAAAAACAAATATAGGTTTTATAGCTTTGATTGCCTTGTAATGGAAACGTAGGTCACAATTTAGACACATTCCTTGTATGTGTGTGTATGTGTGAATTCTGCGTGGTCGTTATTCAACTTATTTTAACATTAGCTGTCTTATTTTAAAATAACTTTATTTCTGATTACCCTCTTTTATAAAGTAAGGACTATGGTTCAAAATTACATGTTGTCCGCAGATCTTCCTCTTGGGGTTTGATACCGAACTGTTGCCAATAACTCATTGTGTTGCTCTAGCGCGCAACTTTAATTAAAATACCAAATACCTTATAGAGTGTAAGTTAAACGAAATTAAACACGTCAATGCAAAAATATGAAATTAAATCATTTCATATTATTTGTTAAATATTTATAAATAATTGAAATTTTGGAAAGAAGTAGATGATAAACTCAAACATAAGTATTAGAATTTAATTAAAATTATTGAAAAATAATTTTTTTTTGGGAAAAAATTGTTTTTCAAGCAGTATTGGTAAAATTATTTATTGGGAATAAAAGGTTTTTCCTAGCAATACTGGTAAAACAATATGATTGGATACTACAATTAAATATTCTATTTATTTTAAATTTATGCTTTCCCTAGGCATTGTGTGTAATACCTGGGCTTTATATATAGAATGACTCAATAAGAACTGTTTAAGCAAAGTATTAAAGAGTCTTGAAAAGGCTTTTATTAAAAAGACGCATATGAAAAAGGAAGCGATACAAAATAAAGCTTATTACTTTCTCATTGAAGAAAGGAAATCAAATAAAACACAGAACTTTCTTACAAAAAAAATGAGAGATTTAAACTTTGCCGGTTGGCTTTTGGAATTAGAATGCCTGGGAAACGTGTGAAATATTAATTGTTTCATACTTTGCCCCCAAACACCAGGCATGTACTGTGCCTAGGCATTCTATACATTCCCTAGGTTTTCTATATATCTATATATTGTCTAGGCATACTATATTACCTTATGCATTCTATATTGCCTAGGCATTCTATATTGCCTAGTCATTCTATATATAGCATTAGCATTCTATGTATTGTTTAACGGGTAAGCTTAGTTTCTTTTATTATAACTAAGTTTTTGAAGGTTACAGTTAGGCCAGTAAGACTCACTGTTTTCTGTCCGTGATTCAGATATGAACTGAAGTGATGGTCAAACGGAGACACAAAAAGTAGTTGACAGTTTGTTTGAGGTGTAATGTAATTTTTAATTAACGTCGTACTAGAGCAGTGTTTCCCAAACTTTTGACACATGTGTACCCTTTCTATAATTTTCGTAACGCTGAGTACCCTCGTCAAAAAAATGGATGTATTTTACTAACAATCAAAATGTTTTTTTTTTCTTTTTTTGTGACATACACAAAATAATAAGAAAAGAGAAATAAAATTATTCATAATAAAATATAAATATAAGTTTTATTCTAAATAACGTTTATTTGGATCAATGATAAGGATGAAATTGTGCTGAGATAACAGATCGTCATTATTTCGTTCCCTGATTGTTAATTTTAATGTGAGATGTGGTTCCACGTCCTATAGTCTGTTCCTTTTTTTCGACTTAATGTCTACAAATGCTGAAAAAGCAACTTCACATAAATATGAAGTATGGAAAAGGCAAGATGTATTTTAGAACTTTTTCTGTTGAAACCGGATACACAAGTTGCATTAGTAACCATAATGATGTTAAAGTAATCTCCTTATGTTTATTCTTCAAGAATCCGTCTGAAGCCAATTCCAACAATTGCTCTTCTTCCGCATGCGACACATCTTCTGGCATGAATGTTGTGTTAATGTTAAACGGATATCTTATCCATTCAATATTTTTGGTTAAATCAGGGAAATACTTTTTCAAGCCCACTTGCAAACTCTCCAAATGCTGTGTTATGCATTTCAGAGTATCAGCATGAATTTTAGTAGTCGAACTTGTTATAAACTCATGAAGAGAGGGAAACGAGTCTACTTCTCCATTACCAACTCTCTTTTGCCATAACTTGAGTTTTGCGATGGCAGCGTTCACTATCTTGAGCGTGAAACAATGAAATTTCTCTGCCTTGTAACGATAAGTTGGGGCAATTTAAAGCAGAGAATATATCTGCTAAGTATGCTACTTTACAAAGCTATTTCCAGTCATGTATACAATTTCTCAACTCAAATTTATCACTAAGAAAATATTGAAGTTCATGTATAAGATCAAACAACCGATTTAGAATTTTTCCTCGAGATAGCCAACGAACATAGGTATGACAAAGAAGCTGGGTATGACTACTTCCTATTTCTTCGCATATTTGCGGAAAAAGACGTGCATTTAAAGGACGGTTTTTAATGTAGTTAACGATTTTCACGCTTTCATCCAGAACTTTCTGTAGATCAGCGGGCATCTTACGTGTGGGGAACGGTAACAAAGTAGGTTGTTTCTGTAACAAAGTGTGGTATATTTAAGCCGTGTCACTCCGGACCATCTCACGCCTCACAAGACTGTCTTGACTTGACTCATGAGAACGTAGAATTAGGCGCAGCTAAGCACAGTGCAGTGCATATCCCCACCACTCTTTCCGTACCCCTGGGCTGGGGGTACACGTACCACACTTTGGGAAACACTGTACTAGAGCAACACAACGGACTATTGACGACGGTCCGGGATCCATCCCACTACGGCGTCGCACGTTGAAAAACCGGATGTGTGCACCGAGACCTTACTTGTAGGCCAGCGCGGCGTTGCCCGTGATAGTTCTTTTCGTGTCCACAAAATTCGGACTACCCGAGGTATTAAGCGAATGTAAAAATTTCCGCAGGTTTCTAATCTGTTGAAATTTTCCCTTCATCACCTCGATGATAGAAAACTTCTAATAGTCTACGTAATGAATATCTTCGTCAAATGTGGCCAAATTCGTATTGTGAAAACGAAAATCCTGACCAATTTGTGGCACTTACAATAATCAAATTTGGCACACAGACAGTCATAATTTTTTGCGAATTTTGTGTCCAGCCCAAATTTTAAAATTTAATCCAGAAAATTTTAAAATTAATTTATTGGTTTTTCCCCTTTTTTTTCTTCTTTCTGGAATATGACATCACTCCTACCTCGATTGAAGAAGCGTGTCGATTTTGCGATTTTCGACCGATGACGTCACACGCGTTTTTAGACCGAATGCCTTTGAAACCATGCCAAGTTTTCCGACTCTAGCACGTTTTGATTTCCGTTATTGATACTAACGACTTCGAGGCCATCACGTGCCCGTGGAGTTAGTTTTCGAAACAAACCAAATGGTAATTCGTAGCAATCTTCGGGGGTTAGCGAGCAGTGGTCACATCTGACCCCACGAAAAGAACTATCACGGGCAAAGCTTTGCAGTGGCTAGTCATAAATAAATGCCAATAAATTAATTTAAAAAAATGTTCGAGATTGAATTTTAAAATTCTGGCTTTGCATAAAATTAGGACTACCTTTGTGTCAAATTTCATTATTGTAAGTTCTATAGGTTCGTCTGGACATTTCCTTTTAGAATAGTAGAGATGCCAGGAGCCGATACTGGGCCCTGGCATCAATTGAAGTTGTGAGGAACACAATTATAGAGGCCACATTCACCTCTTATCCACTGAAAGTACTAATTATGAACAACAATAGCGAAACGCACAACCTTTTAAACGCGCTACAAGCATAAATAATTGGGTTTTTGATCGAGTTCTCGTCGATTCATAAGACGCTGTTCGAGCATGACCGTTCAAACAGCCTCTGAACAGGAGCATTTGACTCACTTAATTGTTCTGACTGAATTGTTTTACATTCCAACGTGTCTTGCTTGACTCGTTGAGATTGAAAAAGTATAACGTTAGATTTTTCGCTATTCGGTCATGAGAAACGTGTTAGAATTCGTCGGTTTACTGTCCAGGAAAAATAACTTAAATTCGTCGAGAAGTTTGACTCCATTGAATTATCCCTGCATTGAGAGAAATTGGTGTCTCGAGTTTAGTTGATCCACAATGGTTTTGCGGGATCGTCTTGTAGAATTTGAAACCGATTTTGAAATATGTTTGTTAAGGTCTTTTAAGGTGTATGTTAGACACTAGAAATCACGAAAATAGACCAGAATATCAATATTTGTTTTATTTATTTAATTCCAGTCGGGTGCCCTCCACACCAACGTGAAAGTTCGGGGGTATTTCTTAGATACACTATTTTAAAATGTAAAATTATAATTAATACTATTTTATAATTAACACTATTTTAAAATTGACACTATTTAATAATTAACACTATTTTAAAATGTAAAATTA
Source organism: Metellina segmentata (assembly GCA_947359465.1). Taxonomy (NCBI): domain Eukaryota; kingdom Metazoa; phylum Arthropoda; class Arachnida; order Araneae; family Tetragnathidae; genus Metellina; species Metellina segmentata. The sequence goes on from OX375883.1 coordinate 110,588,693, forward strand.
AATGTAAAGGGTGTTAAAATTTTAAATGTAAAGGGTGTATTTATTGAAATTATGCTTTAAATAATATCAATACAATTTATTTAAAGAAATGCTATTCAAATTTCTATATTATTTCTTTATTTAATATATAATGGGAATAATGTAAATATAAGGCATTAAAACAATTTAAAATGCCCGAAGAATTGTATAAATGAAGTGAAAATTAAAGGAATGAAATTGTCGATATAGTTAATGAATTATTTATATTTATGTAACATAACATAATAAAGATTAAGTAACAAAGATTAAAATATAAAGATTAAGTAATAAATAACATAATAAAGATTAAGTAATAAAGATTAAAATATAAAGATTAAGTAATAAAGATTAAAATATAAAGATTAAGTTATAAATAACATAACAAAGATTATGTAATAAAGATTAAAATATAAAGATTAAGTAATAAAGATTAAAATATAAAGATTAAGTAATAAAGATTAAGTTATAAATAACATAATAAAGATTAAGTAATAAATAACATAACAAAGATTTCTTGTAACTAAAAAACCCAGGTATAATAAGAACTTACCTTAACGGTCGCTCGTATCTGTTAAATACAAATGACGAATCTGTAAGAGACCTATTAACACCTCAAAATTCAAATTATATGACTTAAAGTATTTCTAAGTGAGTGGAAAGGATAGCCAAGAGCGAGTATTCGTAGCGCTATTGGGTCTAAAAATATACATACGAAAATCCACTGTAGTGTATATCCCACATACGCACTACCGCTGGAAAATTAATTCAAAATATTGGCCAATATTTAGCTTTCAAACTATGCCAAGATCTTGCAAATATTCGAAATAGACTTTTAGTTAGAAGGATTTTCGTTAGGTAATGTCACCATGAACAGGCCTAAACTTTAATCCCGATTTCTGAACAACCGCGTTTTTGCAATAGGATGCTTTGTTCAAAACATGATAACTCCTCTATGAATTCTTCTATTATAATTATTATAATATCTTTATAATTTATCTAATACAGTGGATGTTTTAAACCTCAATTAGTCAAGTATTTAGTCAAGAAATGGATTTTTAAATGTTGAAATTCCTAAAAAGAATGTTTTTTTTTAACGTTTTTTTTTATTTAAAAATTGTTTAAATTTTTTTTTTCTTCCAGAAAATTGATGGAGGTTCAAAACATAAAGAATAATATTAAAAAAAAAATTTCCAACAGTAATCGTCTTTCTGAACAGATTAGAATTTGAGATATCACGTTTCAAAACATGCTAATTTGTTAATTATATCTTAATTAGATCATTCATTATTTGCACAATCTGATTTTTCATTCCGAAATGATTTTATAAATACGTCAGTTACCTATGGTAAAAAAAAAACTGGATTTTTAAAGTCAAAATAAAAAAATATATATTTTAGTGTATACGTACACATTAAATGACTACAGAAACAACAGGTCATAAAAGTAGAGAGAGAGAGAGAGAGAGCAATGCTAACATTTTTATGTGGCCAGGATCCACTGATTTATTATCTGATTAATCCTCGACAAATAATAGTAGATTTTGAAATGTCTCCATTTTTGTCACCATTCTAGAAGCTAGCTACACTGTCATAAAATGTTAAATCGCCAATTGAGGCGATGAGATGCCAAGTCGGGCAACCAAGTCAATTTTTCATAAAACAGTTACGTGACAACTAGTCCGTCATTGGTTGGGCCCACTTTTTGAAGCTCTTTCAAATGGTTTATAATTTTTTGAGACATACTTCGCACTATAGCAATACAAAGGGTTATTGGCAACGGTACGGGATCAAATCTTCCAAGGGAAAGATCCGAGGACAACCTCACGTCATTTTGAACAAAGGTCAGATGAGACGAGAACAACACTTCAGTTGGCACTTCTCTCTCCAGACATCCATGACACGCCCCTGTGAGTACATCGGAGGCCATGGCAGATTGAACGTACACCAGACCCAGTACCATAACTGGGCAGGTGCAACAGGCACACCCGCACAGGGCCCACTTGGAAGGGGTCCCAAAAGAGAGGGAACCCAAAGAGCAGAGTTAAGATAATGGAAATAGATGAAACACCAGACGAAGGAATTAACTTGACATCCGAAGAATTATTTAAAATACAAATTGACAGTGTTGTTGACACACTATTGTCTCAAGTAGACTGGCGTTATCAAAAAATTAAAGCTATCTGTGACAATTTCTGCTTTTTCTATGGATCGTCTTAACACTACATGAGTGTTGCCGATTAAAAAAATAAATTGGCTGCGGATCGCAATTGAATATAGTAAAGATTTAAAACAGTACGAATTCACATGTGAAATTGAAAGTATACAAAATCACACACACAATATAGAAACTGCTTATCCGCTTAATACTCCACAGGCTCTTCGTGATTTTGGTTTAATTGAGTCTTACCCAAATATTCATGTCACTCTTAGAATATTTCTAATTATGATAATGTAATTAATTAATTTGCTGAAATATTACCTTATTAAAATTAAGGGGCCTAAATGCAAATTCGTGCACAGGAATGGCTAGTTACGGCATTCAGACCCCTCCGTCTACACCAGGAACGGCGAACCTTTTTAAGAAGTTGGTCAAATTTTGTTCAGTATTTTTTTTAGTACTAGCTCTTGGGTCACTTGGAAGGGTACATGGTAAAAAACTAATTTTTTTGGTTCTCAATTTTTTTAATCCGTGTCAAACGCGCGTTGAAATGTCTGATGTGAGCGTGGCCTTAAGCTCTGTTCACATGAAGCGTTTGAAACGCGCGTCTGGTGAGGTCCGGCCTTTAAATTGTTTATTTTTTCCCTCTAATTCAAGTTACTATCTTTGCGACCTTGAAGAACGGGACCTCGCTAACCTCGCCAAATGAGCGTTTTACGCGAATCATATGGACTGGGTCTTTATGTCTTTAATATTAGTATTAACCATATTTGTTCATTCTCGAGCGGTATTTTATAAATTTACACATTCTACTCACTCGGCCTTCATATAAATCTTTAAACAGCATTATGTATAATCAATAAATCTAAAACATTTTACAAAAACCATTTATGCATTTTTTTTTTATTTTTAAATTCTTTATTAACACATCTATTTTCTTCATATTTTTTAAAAGAGGGGTTTTAAAAATAATTAAAAATCTTTATGTATATGATGAAAAGTTTATAAAAATGAACGCGTGGGTCATTTAAAAAGCCTGCGTGGGTCAGTGTCTGACCCGCGGGTCATAGGTTCGCCATCCCTGGTCTAAACGATGGTCTTAGGTTTTACAAGGTTGTAAAAAGTTATTGGAAACTAAGATAACCCTCCAAGTGGTTCGATAATATGATAAAGATATTGACTTTTTCTATGATGACTAAGATCAAGATCAGGCCACTTTTATTGTAGCGACGTCTATCAATTTCTGATCAGGTTCGACTCTATTCAATGGCGGCGAAAAAACCACCAAAAAGGTAAAGAAAATTATCTCACTGTCAAGACGAAATGAACGTATCTTTTTACGTAAAAGACGAACACGTCAACGTACATATATTGTATACATGATAAAATTACATTTTCATGTTATTTTTGCAATTTAGGAATGCAGTCAAATCTTGTTGGGATGAATATCACGGGTGCGAAAACAATTGGTATTAACCCGAACTCCTGCTATACGAATTAAAAAAATAAGCACTATTTCATCAATAAAATAGAATATCAATGTTTTTGCAGTACTTACTGCATGATTCTTGTTTCAAAGATTGGCATTTTCGATCACATTCTTGGTTACACAGATAATTCCTGATTACATTAGGTTTTCCAAATATCGCTTACCCTAACTATTTCTCTGTATCTCAGCCTCCTGGGTTGGGAAATCAAGCTGGAAACTGAATGAATATAACTAGGAAGTATTCTTCTTTGGTTTCCAGATATCCTATACCTTCTTTACTTATGTCAGAATAAGTTTACTAGTTGAACTTCAAAAAGTGTCCCAAGAGAATTTTCAAGAGTGGGTTCCTAATATCGCCTACCCTATTACCATCAAGCAAAATGAGGAGCTGCTATTCAAAACGAGTTGCTAGCAGAGCATACATACCTACCTTGCCGGTGGCCCTAGACCGTCAAGGTAACGACATACACTAGCTTGCAAACACAAGTAGCCGATATTAAGCCCAGGGACGATAGTTGGAACACCTATCCTACTCAATTTTTACATTGAAGTAGTTCTGTTACCGATTTCTATGTTTGTTTCTTCGTGACACTTTTTAAAAGAAAATCTTTGATAAAGTCAACACTTTTGAATTGAGGAAATGAATTTTCACTCCCTAACGAAAAACGGTGAACCATTTCCTAAGCCAGCAGTAGCTAGCTTCTTTTGAAGAAGGCACGCTTATTCCTACGTATCGGACTAATCATGTTATTACTTCTTCATTCTCTTCCACAAATAAATCTTTTATAACTTCGGAGTGACTTAATGTTTATGATAATACGATTGAAAATAATCAATTTGTCTTTAAGTTACGAAAATATTTGTCCTAACCAGATTTTTTTATGTGTGTTAATGTAACTCGGAATTCTTAAATGATTAACATTTTACATTTTGAATTTTGATTGGAATTTAGTTTCTATTAGATGTAATTCTAAGCAAGTTCGTTTTAATGAGGTTTGACTGTATGGGATTAAAATTCTAAATAAGCTCATTGAAACTTAATCTGAGGTTGTTCGTATATTCAATACTTTTGTCTCAGTTCAACTTTTGTTTTCTGCCATTTCAAAGCAAAACCAGTGAAGCCCTACAGTGTTTGCGTTTGTCTTTCATATGCGTCCTTACTACATCCAAATGGCTGGAAGTATTTTCATGCAACTTTGTGTTCTCTGAATGGTCGCACCAACTTTATGAAATATCTACTCAAAATCTGTCTGGTCTTCATTTTTTATGTCTGTGTTTGTATGTGTGTGCAAGCCTCTTCATAAAATTCTTTGTTTTCTAACGTAAGACGTCGGTACCTCAATAACGTACGATCTAGGCACGTATCGTAATTTTGCGCAAAGTTATCTAACAGTTAAGTTTCATCATTTGGAACCACGGATCGATGACGAGGTCAGCACTTGAGCTGTCACACCATTGTCCAATCTTCCACTAACCGCAAACGTGGGGACATTTTAGGCCACGCCAAATATAACAACACAAGCCTCCGTGCATACGTCTGTCTTTGGTTGGATCAAGCTTCAAACTCCCAACCCTACAGTTCATCCATTGCTTTTTTTTCTTTCTATACTACCTATTTTCTTTTCTTTTATCTTTTTCTCTACTTTTTTCTTTATTTCTTTCTGTTTCTCGCTATTTTCTTTTCTTTAGTTCTTAATGTACTCGCTATTTTTTTTTCTATTTGCCTTTTTTCTCTACTTATTTCTATACTATCTCTCTCTCTATTTTCTTTTCTTTATTTCTTTCTGTACTCGCTATTTTCTTTTTTTCTATTGGTTTTTCTTCTCTACTTCTTCTATACTCTCTCTCTATATTTTCTTTTCTTCTTTCTTTCTATATACTCTCTCTCTATTTTATTTTCTACTTTCTTTCTATATACTTTCTCTGTTTTCTTTTCTTCTTTCTTTCTATGCTCTCGATTTGCTTTTCTTCTTTTATACTCTCGATTTGCTTTTCTTCTTTCTTTCTATACTCTCTCTACATATCTTCTTTCTTTCTATATACTCTCTATTTTCTTTCCTTCTATACTCTCTCTCTCTATTTTCTTTTCTTCTTTCTTTCTATATAATCTCTCTCTATATTCTTTTTTTCTATATTTCTATATACTCTCTCTCTATTTTCTTCTTTTTTTCCCAGATACTCTCTATTTTCTTTTCTCCTCTATTTCTTTCGACAACATATCTTTTCCCATCAAGTTTTTTTTTTCTCTTTTTTTATACTCTGTTTCAATCTGTCAATTTGACTACGTTTTTAAAATTATCTAAGGTATTTAACGTTATACTATCTGTTTTTTTTTTCTGCACGTTTCACGTTGAAAGGATTGAATACACACACACACACACCTTTCCACATTGGAATTAGTCCTCATATACAGTGTTGGAGAAGCAGATGAAAACAACTCTAATTTTTAATCCACATTTAATCAACCCTTGCCACATCGGGTCATTCCAATGGCCAGAACATATTTTCCAAAAAATAAAGCTTACAGAATCTTACGACCTCTTCAAATCGAAGTTAACTGCGCTTTTATTTAACAATCGTTTGCCAAAACGTGTAAACAGACTGCAAACGAACGGCAACAAACACACCCGAACGTGTAGAGCTCAAATTTAAGTCGTACGACACATCCCCAATAACCGAAAAACCACCTTGTAAACACCCTCACCAGCTCACGACTGCAACACCCCCCCCCCTTTCGAAAATATATCGAACACGTCCTCTCCATTCCAATCTACCCGACCCCCGCGGCGACCCCCCTATCGCTCGCTGCCACTCAATATCGTTTGCTGCTCGTCCCAGAATCCCAGGGAAGCTTCTGTTTTGGTTCGTTTTTGGCTCCGGTCTCGGAACGCGGGGTGGGTGGGGAGGGGTCGGTCACTGATAGGGGGAGGAACGTGCTGCGCGTGCGGATGAGCAGGACACGGAAAGGGCGTCCCCACTCCTCCCCCACCCCTCGATCGGGGATGACCCCGAGATTTGCATGGAGGGAATGACTCGGGGGAGGCGGCTGGGATGCACTTGGCTCGGTAACTTGTCTTCCCCGGTGGATTGGAAAGTTGAAAATATGAGACCGATGAGAGATGGGTTGCGTTGTAGGGCGCGAGAGATTTCACAGCTACATTACTGAGGGAGTGAGTGAAGTTTTTGTGAGTACCGCAACTGAGTCTGCACCTGACGTAAACAGTATCACGTGAGCCTTATCGTTATCATGTTACACTCTATAAAACAAAAAAAAATCGACGTACCCAGAAGCAGTTGTCCGTTTGCGATAAAAATGGGTGGATGTGAAGAACATACATACTGTTGGGCTAAAGGGTCATCATTCCGGAATGGTTGCCCTTCCCATAACGTCCCAAATATGCTCTATGGGAGAGAGATCAGAAGGCCTAGCTACAGCACGGCGGTACGTAGACGACATGGGAAATCAAGTCATTTATCCGTTATGGGCCCTTCTAATGCAACATCGATGTCTTGCGCGTTTGGTATCTGTCTCTGTATGTGTGTACTCGTACGACATCTAAACAGTTGAGTGTAATACATGAAACTTGGCATACTGTAAGTACACAATAAGTGACTGGACATTTGTCTGTCTGCCTGTCTTCATGTTTCATGTCTGTTTTCTGCTTATGTATCACGTAAATCTTATTAAAATATAAAGTTTTGTATTTTATAAATTCTATTTTAGTTTAGTGAATAAATAACTTGAAATTTTATTTGCTAGCATTTTTGGGCAAGTTTAGTGCTGTTTAGTGCAAGTTTAGTGCGGATGCTAAAGCCATCTGAGCAATTATTTTTTAAGTCAACCACGAAGTGGTAGGTTTTGGAGAAGTTGGAATGTATAAGGAGCATGGCGATTACTTTGATTGCTTTACCAGTACTACTGAAAAATCAATTATCTATCTATCTCTCTATATTAAAAAAATGTTACCGCCGCAGCAGCCGTAGGATTGAAAAGTCGCTTTTTTGCTCGATTCTTAGACGGTTTCAAAAGAAAGTATGGATCAGAAAATTATAAAATCGACATGGTGTGTTCAAAATTGTACAGAGAACAAGACGAATACAATTTTTTTCCCGATGCGGCTATTAGTTTAGGGTTTATTAAGTGTCAAAGTTGAAAGAGCGAAATTTCTAACTCGATTGAGCAAAATGCGCACAAATTTTCAATCTTCAGCCGTGATTTTTTTTTATTAGAGTACCTCTAAATGTGAATTTTTGCCGAGTTTTTTTAGAAATTTAAATTTTGCTCCAGATAATATATATTTTTTTAATTTGGGAAAAATAGGGACATTTTAGTTATTTTTTTAAAAAATCTGTCGGATCTATATCTTATTACTATTATTTTATATATTTGAAAACATCGCAGGAAACCTTAGAATGTCCTCTTTTTTGCGAAACGATTATTTTTGAAATTGGTTAATAAATAAATTCGATGCGATCAAAATGCAAACCCAATTGTATCTGAAAAAAAGAGTGTTAGTTTGAGAAGCAAACCAAATGGAATTGCGTGAGTAGGTGAGCAGGGGGCGGAGGTTTCGCAGTCGCAGGAGATTGTGTCTGCGAAAGGAGTGTTAGTTTGCGAAGCAAACCAAATGGGATCTGCGAAAAGAATGTTGGTTTGCGAGCAATCCGCAGGGGTTGGCAAGCAAAGTCCAATAGTCTTTCAAAAAATTATTTTTTCGGAATTTAAAATATGATATTTTAATTATTCCGAGTCTTTTATTTTCTTTGCTAAATATAAACAATATCAGAATATTTGGGTAGATGGGCAGGTATTTTAACTAACGTCGTACTGGAACAACACAACGGGCTATTGACGACAATCCGGGATCCATCCCAATGGGAACAGAATGTTTGGGACAGACCATATTTTACAACGAACGAAACTCCTGCTCGTTGACCCACATGCAGTGATATTATTTCCCGCCTTTTTACGCTCGGTAGGTAGTTAATTGCCGTCACACTACACAAACACAACGGGCTATTGGTGAAGGTCCAGGATCAACTACTTTTTTTCGTTTGGAATTTATTTCTTTTTTCTGTTTAAATTTGATCTAATTTTTAGTTGTAAGTTATGTCAATTGTGCGAGAGCATGAGATAAAAGTATCGCGAATTAATATCTTCAGAACAACTTTTTTCTCATATCAGCTCTTGTTTCTTTTCAGTTCGCTGTTTTGTTTCCCGTTGTAAATATTTATTATTTGAATAAATTGGCACTTCCTTTTCATCGCACGCAACACCACCCCAAAGTATTTTATTTAAAACGGCATGTAAATTAGAATAAAGCAAATTTCAAATAAAATGTCGCTTCATTTGAAGAATGCAAATAGCAAAGAAGTCTAAACTAGGACTTTTGAAATATAACAAATTATTTGTCATATAGTGACATAAAGTCAATGTTGCTTATTTTACGAGTTGAAGTAGGGATGGTGTTCCAAATATCGCCTTCCCTAACTATTTCTCTGTATCTCAGCCTCTTGGGTTGGGAAATCAAGCTGGGAATTAAATGAATATCACCAGGAAGTCTTCTTTGGTTTTCAGATATCCTATATCTTCTTCACTTATGTCAGATTAAGTTAACTAGTCAAACTTCAAAAAGTGTCCCAAGAGAATTTTCAAGTGGGTTCCTAATATCGCCTACCCTGTTACCATAAAGCGAAATGAGGAGCTATTATTCAAAACGAGTTGCTAGTAGAGCAAACATACCTACATTTTGTATTTATGGTAATGGTAATTTTACTTAACGTCGTACTAGAGCAACACAACGGGCTATTGACGACGGTCCGGAATCAGTCCCTTAAGGGAAAGATCCGAGAACAACACCTCGTCATTTTGAATCACGGTCAGATGACGAAGTAACATCTGAGCTGGCACATTTTTGTATTGAATATACTTTCAAGTCATTTAAACGAAATGATGATTTGGAAACACTTACCTGGATATTCCCTGAATGGATCCAAGACACAAAATACGTTGATCACAGTCTCAAATACTTGAGATGCAATAGAGTTTATGTAGTTACCTTGACGGGTTTTGCCACACGTAGCTCCACCGGTAAGTTTCTTATCAGATATATCGACAATACTATCGCATCTCAAGTATTTGAGGCTGGGTGATCAACGTATTTTGTGTCTCCAATTCATTCAGGGAACTTCCAGGTAAGTGTTTACAAATCATCATTTCGTTTAGATGACTCGAAAGTACATTCAATACTAAAGGTAGATATGCTCTACTAGAAACTCGTTTTCAACAGTAGCACCTCATTTCGCCTGGTGAGTGGTTATAGTAACAAGGGTAGGCGATATTAGGAGCCCACTGTTGTAAATTCACTTGGGACACATTTTTAAGTTTGATTACTTAACTTAAACTGACATAAGTAAAGAAGGGATCTCTGGAAACCAAAGGAGAATAGTTCCTAGTGATAGTCATTTAGTTCCCAGCTTTTTTTTCAACCCAGGAGGCTGAGATACAGAGAAATAATTAGGGTAGGCAATATTTGGAACACCTACCCTATATCCTATTAGTAACCTGTAGTCCTTATAGCATGACTTGTAATCAGTTTTTATTTTTTTGACCAGTGGAATCTTTTTGAGGATTCTTTCAACCAATACATGCGATTATTTAGCCATTATATGCGTTGCTGAGTAAATTAACTTATTCAAGGAAATTTCCTGACTTTTTTCAGAGGGTTAAAAGTGCTCACATACCAATCTGATTCTTAAAAGCGCTCTCAAACTGATTATCCGATTCTTAAAAGTGCTCGCACACCAAGAGTATTCTATTCTTAAAAGTGCTCGCATACCAAGAGAGTATTCGATCTTTAAAAAATTCCTCGTTTTCAATTCCTTAAGTACTTGAAGAATGCCAGGTACCACATTTGTACAGATCAAAGGGTAAAAACTGAAATTTTTTACAACTGCACGACGAAACACAAAATAGATACCACGTCCCTTATAATAAAAATAAGTACAGTAAAAAGTTGTTTTGGTAATAAGTAACTCTTTTCGCCTATACCCTACAATATTCTGCTACAGTATATGACACACAATATTATGCTTTAACTGTTTGAAACGAGGCTTCTGAGCTCCGTTATTGTTAAGAAATCGATAGAAAACCGACTGTGTGTGTGGGGGGGGGATTTATCTACTGTCAGCAAACCAGAATATGTATACAAGGGGATAAGTAAATAAAAAAGTGTGATAAGAGTCGAATGCGTAATATCGAGGAGTAACTGCATTTCCGAAACTTGGTTAACCTTTTCAGGAGTTCACGTCCATTATTCCACTTTGAAACCCGCAGTCTTCCCTGTACCACTTCGAACCTATTTCGGCCATTTTTCACGAATGCAATCTTTTTGAAGGATTCTATTTTAAGGCAATGAGCAGAGATGAATATTTCCAAATGACTACATTCTGAAGAAATTAGCAATAGAGTTTCCTAAGGATCCTATTCTACGGAAATAAGCAATAGAGTCTTTTCAAATGATTCTATTCTACGGAAATAAGTAAAAGAGTCTTTTCAAAGGATTCTATTCTACGGAAATAGCAATAGGATTTAAAAAAGGTTTCCCATTCTTTCATAGAATATAATCTTTCCAAGTGATTATATTCTAAAGAATCAACCAATAGAATCGTTCTAGAAGATTCTGTTCTAAGGAAAGGACCAATGTGATGACTCCTTTGTATCCTATTCTTATGAAAGAAGTAATAGAATCGTTCTAAACGTCTAGAAATGAGCAATAGAAAGTTTCCAAATGACTTCATTCTGAGGAAAAGAGCACGGGAATCACTATACAACTGATTCTATTAGAAATAATTAGGCAATAGTAGGATTCTATTATAAGGAAAGGACCAATGGAATCATTCCCTTGTGTCCTATTCTTGTGAAAGCAATAATAGAATCGTTCCAAACGTCTAAAAAATGAAATGAGCAATAGAATGTTTCCAAAGGATTTTATTCCGAGGAAAAGAGCCATAGAATCTCTTTGCAACTGATTCTATTATAAAGAATGAGACAATAGTAGGATTCTATTACAAGGAAAGGACCAATAGAAACTTTTAAAAATTGAAAACAAAGGAATTCTTTCGGCTAATCGATGAGGTTAATAAGTCTGTAAATCGTGTTTAGGGGTAATATATAGTACAGTACTTGAAAATTTTTGCAACTCTTACGCGGATAAACGATATTTTCAACAGCGAATAATTTGCCAACAGATACTATGTCTTCAGGAAAGGTAGACATTACACTTGCGAGTTAACCCGAGGTGGAAACTTATTGATTAAAAATTGCTAAATCAAAATGTATTGTAGAAAAAATTATTTTAAATATTGACCGAGAAGTAGTTTGCCTGTCAAATATATAGGATAGGTGTTCCAAATATCGTCTACCCTAACTATTTCTCTGTACCTCAGCATCCTGGGTTTGGGAAATCAAGCTGGAAACTAAATGATAATTGGTAATTTTTTAGTTAACGTCGTACTAGAGCAACACAACGGGCTATTGACGACGGTCCGGGATCAGTCCCTTAAGGGAAAGATCCGAGGACAACACTTCGTAATTTTGAACCACGGTCAGATGACGAAGCAACACCTGAGCTGTCACCCCACTCTCCAAACTTCCACGCCAACCCAACGTGAGGACTTTCGGCCACGACAGATTTAAGGTGCACCAGCCGCCTCTACACCATACGCTTACAAACATCCATGCCCGAACCCGGATTCGAACCAGGAACCTTCCGATCTAGAGGCTAACACCTTAACCACTATACCGGTTGGTCGGCGTAAACTAAATGAATATCACTAGGAATGAATGTCACGGCCGAAAGTCTTCACGTTGGGAATTTTGGAGAGTGAGGTGCCACTCAGGTGTTGCCTCTTCATCTGACCGTGGTTCAAAATGACGAGGTGTCGTCCTCGGATCATCTTTCCTTTTGGGGATTGATCCCGGACTGTCGTCTATAGCCAGTTGTATTGCTCTACTACGACGTTCATTAAATTACATTATCTTACCTTACCTTACTATCGCATAAACGTGGCTAAGGTGTTAGCCTCTGGATTGGAAGGTTCCTGGTTCGAATCCGGGTCAGTGCATGGATATTTGAAAGCGTATGGTATAGAGGCGGCTGGTGAAACTTGAATCTGTTGTGGCCGAAAATCCTCACATTGGGTTTGTGTGGAAGTTTGGAGACTGGGATACGTGTTGCCTCTTCATCTGACCATGTTAAAAAATTTCGTGATGTTGTCCTCGGACCTTTCCCTTAGGGAATCGATCACGCCCCGTCGTCAAGAGCCCGTTGTGTTGCTCTAGTACGACGTTAAATAAAATTACCATTTACAAAGCCATGCCTGTGAAATGAATGCTTTTCGTAACTCAATCTTTATAAAGTTGCTGGGTTGATTTTTGTTGATAGAGTAAGTTGACAGAAAGTGCCATATTTGGCCAAGCTACACAAGGTAGACCCTCATCTCCATCATGGGATGTCTGGTAGCTACTCATTTACACGTATTGGTAGGTATGTAGTTAATAATCGCACTGGAGCAACATAATGAGCTAATGGCGACGGTCCAGGATCAACCTTGAAGACAAAGATCCTAGGACAACACCACGTCATTTTGAACTGCGGTCAGATGACCTGAGATTGCACCCCACTCCTACGTTGATGATATTTGAGGCCACGACAGATTTAACGTGCACCAGTCCCCTTTGTACAAGACGGTTTCGGGATGGATTCGAACTCGCAACCCTCCGGTTCCTACTCCGCTTCTCTCCCGCGTATCCATTAGGGATACGACATCGATGACGATGTTTTCAAAACATCGATGTTTTTTTAAAAATATCGATGTATTGGAGCGGATGTTTCTTTAACATCGATGTTTTAGTTTTGAAGAAAGAAAGTATACCATGGTAAAAATTAAGTAAAATAATCGTGCAACTAAGTATTGTCAGTGAATGCGACATCCGTCCCATCAGAAAGAGCTTTTTCCCTAACGGGTGAAAAAAGGAGTTGGGTTAAGGTGGAGAAAGTTAACAAACTTCTTTTTTACAATTAATAAATAACAAATAAGTTTGTTGTGTTTTCCCCCCATAAATTGATAAATAATTAATAATAACTAACAATAACTATTGTTATGTACCTACCTAATTATACTTATAGTTAGTAGTTCCTATTAGGGATGCGACATCGATGTCGATGTTTTCAAAACATCGATGTTTTTTAAAAAACATCGATGTATTGAAGTCGATGTTTTTGTAACATCGATGTTATACTTGTCGATGTTTTTACGTTGTCGATGTTTTTACGTTGTCGATGTTTTATTTTTGAATGAAAAAAATACCGTTTTAAAAATTTTAAAACTAACCAAGTAGCATAATTTTTAAATTCAGCAAATCGAACATACTTTTAGACCAAAGTGGCCAAGTGTGAAGGGTCTGAAAAGTAGGGATGCGACATCGATGTCGATGCTTTCACATTGTTGTTTTAGAAAAAAAACATTGATGTATTGGATCCGATGTCCCATCACTAGTTGCTAAACCAGTTTTAAGAAATGGAGAAACAAGTTTAAATACACTGAATTTTAAAAACATCGATGGTTTGTTGACGATATGTATTATCAACATCGATGTTATAATTTTCAACATCGATGTTTTGCTGTCGATGTCGCATCAATAGTTGGAAAACCAGTTTTAAGAAATGGGGAAACAAGTTTAAATACACTGAATTTTAAAAACATCGATGTTTTGCTGTCGATGTAGCATCACAAGTTGCTAAACCAGTTTTAAGAAATGAGTGGAAAGAGTTTTAATACACTGAATTTTAAAAACATCGATCTTTAAAAACCTCGATGTTTTGGGGTCGATGTATTATCAACATCGATGTTTTAATTTTGAACATCGATGTTTTGCTATCGATGTCGCATCCCTAGTTCCTATGTCAAATTGTTGTCAATATTACTTTATTTTATATTATTCAATTTGAAAATAAGATTTGTGACTTTGTTTTGACAGTTAAAAAAAAAAGCCTTACTTATAAATTAATAAACACGGCCAAATGACAAATAAAATCTCTCCCCCCCCCGGCGAACATTATGTTTGAGGTTGTTAAACCAGTTTTAAGAAATGGGGGAAAAGTTTGAATGCACCGATGTTCAAAAACATCGATGTTGAAAATCATCGATGTTTTGGGGGCGATGTATTATCAAAACATCGATGTTTTGCGGTCGATGTCGCATCCCTAGCATCGATCCGCTCGAAAGTACGGCTGAGTCGGATTTCGACCGCCGCGTACCGCCGCTTTGAGTGCCGCAAGTACTTCGTCCGCTCCCCGCCCAATTGAAGATCGTGTTGCGGCATCAGTGGCCTCGTCCGCGAATCTCGTTCCATGGTGTCGAGCAAAGGGGTGCGGCTGGGGTATCGCATCGATAGAGGATCAGTTGCGTGGACAGACGATAGGCGGCTACTGTGTTCCAACTAGGGATGCGACATCGACCTTCAAAACATCGATGTTTTGAAACATCGTCCCAAAAACATCGATGTTTTTAAAATTCAGTGTATCTAAACTTTTTTTCCCGCAATAATTAAAACTTGTTTAGCAACTAGTGATGCTACATCGACCGCAAAACATCGATGTTCAAAATAACAACATCGATGTTCAAAATAACAACATCGCTGTTGATAATACATCACCCCAAAGCCATCGATGTTCAAAATAACAAAATCGATGTTGATAATACATCACCCCAAAACCATCGATGTTTTTTAAAATTCAGTGTATTTAAACTTTTTTGCCCATTTCTTAAAACTGGTTTAGCACCTAGTGATGCAACATCGATGTTTTGAAACATCGATATTCAAAATAACAACATCGATGTTGATAATACATCGCCCCAAAACCATCGATGTTTTTTAAAATTCAGAGTTTTTAAACTTTTCCCCCCATTTCTTAAAACTGGTTTAGCAACTAGTGATGCGACATTGGCTCCAATACATCAATGTTTTTTTTATAAAACATCAATGTTTTGAAAACATCGACATCGATGCCGCATCCCTAGTTCCAACCCCACTGACACTGGTGGTTTTGGAATTTAAAAGCAAATCGTAATGAAAAATACTTGAAAACGATATCTTTTGGGTTCCAAACATCGACGACCCTAACTATTTCTCTGTATCTCAGCCTCCTGTGTTGGGAAATCAAGTTAGAAAGTAAATGAATAGGGAAAAGGAGGGTGGTAAGTACGCACCTAGTGGTTTTTTATTTATAAAAAGTAAAGTAATTACTTTTGCCCTACGTGGAGGGTGAATGTACGCAGGAAGGGTGACCAAGAGTACGCACCGGATCTGTCCTGACAATAGTCACACACAAAAGGACCATTGCCTTCGCAAGGTGCACTCATTGATACCCAAATCTCGAGACACTTCGCTTTTATTTTTTCCATCCTCTAATTTGCGTTAAGCTTTTTCCATTACTTCCGCACTGACTAGTTTTCTATCTGTTTTCCTTTTATAAGGTGCCATTTTGCAATAAATGAATTGCTGAAACAAATGAAAAAACATCACGGTATGAGAGTAAAACACAAGTATGTGAGAAATAAGGAAATATGCTAAGAATAATATTTTTCAGTTAAATTAAAAAAAAAAAAATCATGTCAAGATGATACTTTTTCGGGGGAAGAAAAATATTACTGTCATATTCTAATAAAATATTACAGCAGAGTTATACACTAATACAATTATTTTATTGCTTAGAAAAAGAAATGAAGTAAAAGTTAACGTAAGCTTAGGGAGGTTAGAGTTCTCGGTGAAAATCTGTTGATAACTCTTGGCCTCCTCGATTGCGCTTGACTCAATCGCTGCTAGATTGCAGTATTATCACAGATAGATAAACTCTAACTACACCAAATAATAGCTTATGACATATGCTTTAATCTGAAATAAGTTTATAAAAATTATTTCACACTGTATAATGACACACACTTGTGTTCTATGATCGAAAAACTACATAGAAAAGTAAGAATACTGAATTTTACCTTGAAAATTGAAAACGAAGTGTAGCAAATCGATGGTGATAAGTTATAATCTAACACAGTAGCAGCAGAACTAAAACGTCACAGTGGCGATTCTCTGCAGTGTTGCCAACAATGTGAAATTTTCCTGAGTATTCTTAGCCGCCCGCGTACTCTTACCCACAGTTCCCCTATCACTAAGAACTATTATCCTTTGGTTTCAAGAGATCCTGTATCTTCTTTACTTGTGTCGAGATTTAAGTTAACTAGTAAAACTTCAAAAAGTTTCCCAAGAGAACTTACAAGAGTGGGTTTCTAATATCGCTTACCCCTATTCCTATTACCACTCACCAAGCGAAATGAGGAGCTTCTTTTAAAAACGAGTTGCTAGTAGGACTACCTTTAGTCCTTTCGAGTCATCTAAACGAAATGTATATTTGGAAACACTTACCTGTATATTCCCTGAATGGATTGGAGACAAACAAATACATTGATTACAGCTTCAAATGCTTCAGGTGCAATAGTGTTCTTGGTATAAATCCGTTGGGAAACTTGCCGATGGTACTACGTGTGGCAAAACTCGTAAAGGTAACTTCATAAACTCATAGATGTCGCGCATAGTAGCTTGCAAACACGAGTAGGCGATATTAAGTACCGATGTTTGGAACACCCCTATCCTAATATTGTTTGTTGTCGCTACAAACATTTGTTTGCGCTTTACTCTTACTTCTTGCCACTCAAGTGTTGATTGGACTTAAGGCTAACTTTCAATTGAAGAACAGGTTAATTTTATGTGTCCGGGGTGATGCCGGATCGAGTCCGGATTACTTGAATAATGTGTAACTCGGATAATACGAATGTAGTAACATAAAACCGAATAAAATGTAATGCTCTTGCATGTTGCTGCTAGTGATTTTGTGAAATTCAGAAGCAAAGATTAAGAATAATACAATACACTCAGCCTTGTGTTGCGGTATTTATTTTATTGTAAAAATTTAAATTTAAAATTTAAGAAAAAAAAATCTTTAACTGTATTTTGTTTAGCATCACTTTCACACGCGCCAATTGCGTCTAGGTATTTTAATTAACGTCTCACAGTAGCAACACAACAGGATATTGGCGAAGGTATGGTAACAACCTCCGAAGGGAATGATTCGAGGACAACACGTAGTTTTGAACCATGGTCAGGAGGTCCTGACTTTATACCCTATTCTCCAAACTTCCACACCATACCGACGTCAGGATATTTGACGCCAAGACAAATTCAATGTGCACCAAACACCGAAGTAATTTTAAGGAAAACTAGAAATTAGAACGCATTATATATATTATTATTAGAGAATTATTACATTTTATTACTAGCCACTGCGTAGCTAGCACGGCTTTGCCCGTGACAGTTCTTTTCGTGGGGTGAGGTGGGACCACTGTATTTTTAATTAACGCCGTACTAGAGCAACACAACGGGCTATTGACGACGGTTCGGGATCAATCTCTTAAAAGAAAGGACAACACCTCGTCATTTTGAACCAACGGTCAGATGACGAGGCAACACCTGAACTGGCACCCCACTCACCAAACGTCCACACCAACCCAACGTGAGGACTTTCGGCCACGAAAGATTGAAGGTGAACCAGCCTCCTCTACACCCTACGTTTACAAACATCCATGCGCTGACCCGGATTCGAAAAAGGAACCTTCCTATCTAGAGGCTAACATCTTAACCACCAGACTGGTTGGTCGGCCCCCTTAGAATTGTCGATAACACTGTTCAAACATATGTTAATTAACTAGTTATGTCTAAATGAGATAATTTATGATTATCTTAATCAGATTTTTTAACACCGAAGTATTTATAAGGATATACCAAATGTAAAAAAAGAAATTTATGTAAAAATTAAAAAATATCTTGTAGTGTATGTAAACCTTAAATTTGAAATAGTGGCACCAAAATCATTCTATTGAGCTATAAGAAATCATTCTATTGATATACCATTAATCTATGTGTACCATATATATGTAGCATTATCTCTTCATATCTATCAGTAACAGATTGTTCAATAGCGACCCACTGTGAATCTCTCTCGCTTCAGAGGTTCTGAAATAGAAAAAAACAAGAGTTAACAAATGGCCCCATTCATCAATGGAAAATCAGATATTTTATTAGTGATGTAAATCGCGTAGATAAAAGCCCCCAATGACACTCCCAATAGCAGATATCATCTCGTTGCCACCTGCCCGCTTACAAATGACATCCTGGATGAAAGTGATTGCAGCGACACCTGTCGCACCACTCGCAATTGAAACTTTGTATTCATTCCGATGACTATCGCAAGGGGGCATTGCGTTCCCTGAGCACGTACTTCCGAGATCCCGGTATTGCAGCTTCAGTGCGTTATCAGTAGATTAACAGAATCGAGTACAAAAAGAATCGTATACTTACTTTGTATTCGAGTACTTCTCAGAATCGAATACTTCAAAGAATCGAATATTTTAAAGAATCGAATACTTTAAAGAATTGAATACTTTAAAGAATTGAATACTTTAAAGAATTGAATACTTTAAAGAATTGAATAGTTTGCATTCGTGTCGTTTTTGAATCGAATAATTGGTGTTGGTGTAAAATAAGAATCGAACCTTTGGTACTCGATTACTTTTAAGAATCAAAGACTTGGTATACCGATAATTTTCGAATAAATTAAAAATTAATCGATTACAAACACAAAAAAACATTAATCGGTGTTAGGTCGGTAGTTAATTGCCATTTCACTGTAGAAACATGCAACGGGCTATTGACGACGGTCTGGGATCCATCCCGAAGAGTAAGACCCAAGAACAACGCTTCGTCACGTGGAGCCACGTTCAGATGACGGGGCCAACCTGGCAACCAACTCTCCAAACTTCCACACTACGACAACATGATGGAGACAACGGCAGAATAAAGTCGCTACTCTACCAAGCGGGTTACAGAGGTCCCCTTGTCTTTAGAAACT
Organism: Metellina segmentata; assembly: GCA_947359465.1. NCBI lineage: Eukaryota > Metazoa > Arthropoda > Arachnida > Araneae > Tetragnathidae > Metellina > Metellina segmentata. The sequence goes on from OX375883.1 coordinate 110,608,382, forward strand.
AGAACGCATCATATATATTATTATTAGAGAATTATTACATTTTATTACTAGCCACTGCGTAGCTAGCACGGCTTTGCCCGTGACAGTTCTTTTCGTGGGGTGAGGTGGGACCACTGCTCGCTAACACCCGGTGATTGCTACGAATTCCCATTTGGTTTGCAAAGCAAACCAAATGGATGTTCGTAGCCTATTGGACAATAGCCCTCATGGCGTTACATTTTAAACCTGTGTGCCGAGGATTACCTGTGTGCCGAATCCCATTATTGTAAGTGCCATAGATTCGTCAGGACAGTACACACACACACACGCACGCACGCACACACACACACACACTTCATTTTATAATATTAGAGATATTAACCAAGCACGCGCATACGAGGATATTGTGAATGTACTTTCTATTTATGCACGCGAAAAATTTGGAATTAACGATTAACAAATTAACTAACAAAACGGGCTACTGGTGACGGTCCGCGATCAATCCCTTAAAGGAAAGATTCGAGGACAACACCACGTCATTTTGCACCACGGTAAGATGACCAGGATGAACAGAATCAAAAGCAACTTTTGTGCACATTAAATATTACAAGCGTTGGCCCAAGTGCTCTTTGAGTAATCTAGTAATTTCCTCTAATGTACCCTCACGTTGGGTTGGTGTGGAAGTTTGGAGAGTGGGGTGCCAGCTCAGGTGTTGCCTCGTCATCTGACCGTAGTTCAAAATGACGTGGCGTTGTCTTCGGTTCTTTCCCTTAGGGGATTGATACTGGACCGTCGCCAATAGCCCGTTGTGTTGCTCTAGTACGGCGTAAATTAAAATGACTTTACCCTGTAAGATAAGGTAATTTTAATTTACGTCTCACTGGATCAACACAACGTGCTACTGGCGAAGATCCGCAGGGGGGTCTATTCTCTAGATCTGTTATAAAATAAGATTACATATTCAAATTGACTTAGTCTATAATTACTGAATATCGAATATTCGGACTTTCACTGATAGAATGGTGTTGCAAGATGAATATGACGGTACCGATTCTGGGCAAAACATAGTGGAAATTGTATGTTGAATACGAAGCCTTGTCAATTTTGATTCGTATTTATAATTGATTACCTTTAAGTTTAATGGTAGGTGATATTTAAGTAACGTCTTTTGATTCAATACCACCCAATAATGTTGAATTAATTTTTGATAATTAATATCGCACTGGAGCAACACAACCGACTATTGGCGACGGTCCAGTATCAAACCCGATGGGAAATATCCCAGCTGTCATTTTGTACTGCGCTAAGATGACGACCTGAGCTGGCACTCCACTATAACCTGAGCACATTTGTGGCCACGACAGGTTTAACGTGCAACAGCCTCCTTCGTACACTGCGGTCTTCTGTTGGACTCTAACTTGCAACTCTCCGGTTGAAAGTTCCAATCGTGTTTCCGTGGTTCCTGGTTTGTCATCGGATCTTTCGCTTTGGATTTGATCTAGGACCATTAACCCATTAGGAATAGCCCGATGTATTATTCCAATGCCTCGTTAATTAAAATACCTACATCTGCACGCAATAAAAGTCTATGTGTAAAAATCGTATGCTGGATACAAAGCCTTGTCAATTTCGATTCGTATTCAGTTTAATTTTGTGAAAAGTAGTCAACATTGTCGATTCTTTTCATGACATTCTGCAAGGTTCACTCGTAAAATTCCACCTTGCGACCAGTTTTGACCTTCTTGACCAATAGAATCTCTCCAAGGAATTTAATTCAGAGGAAAGGACGAATAGAATCTTTCCAAAGGTTTCAATTCTAGAGAAATGAACTATGAACCCTTTCAGATGTGTTCTATTCCAAGGAAATGAGCTATGGAATCTTTCCAAATAATTAAATTTTAAGAAACGGAGGGGTGGGAATCTTTCCAGAGGATTGTATCCCCAAAAGAAGAGCAATAGAATCCTTCAAAATAATTCTATTCGAAGGGAAGGAGCGGTGGAATCATTAAAAATGATTACCTTATAAGAAACTAAGAAATAAGATATTTTCAATGGGTTCTATTTCAAGTAAAGAAGCTAAAACTTTTTGTAAAGGACTATACTCCCATAAAAGGAACAATAGACTATTTCCAAAGTATTCTATTCCAAGAAAATGACCAATCGAATCTTTCCAAATGAATTAATTCAAACGAAAGGACTAATCAAGTCCTTCAAAAGGATTCAATTCAAAGAAACAGATTCGAAACTTTCCAAAGCAATCTATTCCAAGGAAACGAGCAATTAAAGGTATCCTAATCAAATGATTTCTAAAAGGTTTTAATCTAACAAAAGAACCGATTAAACCCTTCCAATGTATTCCATTCCAAGGAAATGAGCCATAGGGTTTGATCGTGGTCCGTCACCAATAGTCCGATGTATTGCTTCAGTGCGACGCTAATTAAATATCTACCTACCTACCAAGGTAATGAGCCATGTAATTTTTCCAAAGCATTCTATTTAAAGCAAACAAAGGATCAATAGAATATTCCTTTAAGTTGAAAATATCCATGGATTCTTTCAATAGATGCGTTTATTTAGTTTTTATGTGTGTTGTGGTGTAAAAGTAAAACTAGGAAGTGTCGACGCTCTGTGGGATAAGCAACAAACTCAAGTTCTTGAATTATTTTTGCTGTTTTGAATTGGCGTTTGATGTTTTTTTTGTTTTTAGGTTTTTGGCGAATTGCTTGTTTTACAAGCTACGTGATTTGTGTTTTAAAACGACATATCTAGTTGCATCACCTGTATTCCAAACTGGTTATTTAACCCCCCCCCGAATTCGATAAAAAAAATATAACTTTTTTTTACTGTGCTTTTTTGTTTATTTTATATTTGTAAGTGGGAAACTATTATTAAAATTACATTTCTAATATTTTTAAGCATTTAAAACAATTTTTAAATGCAAATAGAATAATAATGTTTCCGTGGAAGTTGTCTTTTCTTCCTACATGACCGCCTTGCAGTGAAGTTACATTTACCGTTGTGCATAAAAAAAAATACAATACATTTACACGTAGTTAATTATAATTACATTTACTGACCCTTCTTTAAAAAAATTGCCTCGCTTGACTTAATCCATTTATACTACTATCAGAGTCACTAGTATCGAAGTCATATAAAAACCGTTCATTACACACAGACTCATTTACAGATATTTTAGATTCCGATTCACAGTCCGAAGAAACTATCATTCTGAATCAGCCATTAATTTACGGTAAAAATAGTTTGCGTTACTTGTCTCTAATATTATAAGAGGAAGTGTTTGTTTGTTTGTCTGTCTGTCTGTTTGTTTGTTTCGCGGCCGCAAAATTCTGACGATCTATGGCACTTACAGCAATGAGATTTACCACACAGATAGTTCGATTGCGATTTTTGGGTCGCGGTGAATTTTAAAATTCAATCTAGAAGATTTTAAAATGAATTTAATAGTTTTATTCTCTATCTTGTTCTCTTCCAACGTGTTTTTTCCGGAGAAAAGAAGAAATCCACGAAAATGGACTTTTTCTACCCACATGACCTTTTTTTATATTTTCACAAGTGACGTCACGCGAACTTTCTCTTTCCAAAAAAAAAAAAAAAAAAAAAACGCTGTACCTGCCTTAGTTTAAATGTTAACATGTGATTAGACTTGTATATAAATATAGACGGTATTTGTTTATTGCGGAATGTCAACAACGGAGATAAGCTATAAATATGATTTAGCGATATTATGAATGGCGTACTATTGCTAAAACTGCAGGGTAAAGACTGCAGGTAACAGAATGAAATTCTTCAGCAGTCTTATGCAAAGCAAATCGAATTCCGTGAAATAGAAATGAGATCAGAAAAGAAAACGAGTGAAAGTTGGTTTTGGGGGAGTCAAGAAATGCCGAATCGCCTTTGAATAAGAGAATCGGAGAAAGTGGAAGAAGTGTGTGTGATAAAAAACACATACATGACTGAGGTATGGATATTTTGACACATTTTTGTTGGTTTGGAAATAAATATTATCCGCAATAAAACCAAACGAAATAGTGGAATATTTTTGGCAAATTTATTTCATTCAGAGGTACAAAATCCATTTATGTGAATAAGGTAATTGGTAATTTTTAATTATCGTCGTACTAGAGCAACACACAGGGCTATTGACGACGGTCCGGAATCAATTCTTTAAGGGTTGGATCCGAGGACGACACCACGTCATTTTGAACCACTGTCAGATGACGAAGCGACACCTGAGCTGGCACCCCACTCTCCAAATATTTCGGTCATGATAGATTGAAGGTGCACCAGCCGCCTCTACACCATACGCTTACAAACATCCATGCACTGAACCGGATTCGAACCAGGAACCTTCCGATCTTGAGGCTAACACCGGCTTATGTGAATGTAGATTCCTTATGAATGAATTGATATAAGATATAGAAATCAAGTCAGAACTTTTTATCCATTTATAAAAGCAGTCAAAAAAGTTAAGCACAGATCTGATAAGTGGGTCAGGTAGTTTATTTTTAAGAAGCTGGTCGCATTTCAAATTGAAGCAAAGTTTGGTTTGAATCCTTTACGTGGTTTTGACGATATATCTCAGACCAGTTTTCTTAATTACGCAAAGGTAGGTATTTTAATCAACGTCGTACTGGAGCAATACAACGGGCTATTGACAACAGTCCGGGATCAATCCCATAAGTAAAAGATCCGAGGGCAGCACCTCGTCATTTTGAACCACGGTCAGATGACGAAGCAACACCTGAGCTGGCAGTCCACTCTCCAAACTTCCACACCAACCCAACGTGAGGAGATTTGAGGCCACGACAGATTTAACGTGCAACAGCCCCTTTTGTACACGAGGGTCTAGCGTTGGATTACTCTTCCGGTTGTTAATACTTATTTTTCCAATTGGTTTACCGTGGTCCTAACAATAACGGTAAATCCGATATGTTGCCTAGTGTTTGATGATGAACAAATCGAGATCTGGTCTAAGGTTTCACGTTGGGTTGGCGTGGAAGTTTGGAGAGTGGGGTGCCAGCTCAGGTGTTGCTTCGTCATCTGACCGTGGTTCAAAATTACGAGGTGTTGTCCTCGAATCTTTCCCTTAAGGGACTGATTCCGGACCGTCGTCAATAGCCCGTTGTGTTGCTCTTGTACGACGTTAACTAAAAAAAAAAAATTACCTGGTCAAAGGTTTTTGAATGACGATATATCTCGTTCATCAAGATGGCGTAGGTTTTTATTAGGACGAGATACCTCGTCGAGATCAACCTTCGGGAAAGTTAATGACATTATTTGAAATGTCTAGTAACTCTACATAAAATTTCAACTGATGTATCCATTGCCGCTGTGGCAGTGACGGATTAGCAACAGGTATTGGTAATTTTAGTTAACGTCGTACTAGAGCAACACAACGGGCTATTGACGACGGTCCGGGATCAGTCCCTTAAGGGAAAGATCTGAGGACAACACCTCGTTATTTTGAACCACGGTCAGATGACGAAGCAACACCTGAGCTGGCATCCCACTTCCCAAACTTCCACACCCACCCAACGTGAGGACTTTCGTCCACGACAGATTTAAGGTGCACCAGCCGCCTCTACACTATACGCTTACAAACATCCATGCCCGGACCCGGATTCGAACCAGAAACCTTTCGATCTAGAAGCTAACACCTTAACCACTATACCGGTTGGTCGGCGATTAGCAACAGGAGTGTTGTGATTTCGAATCCAATCAAAGATCGTCGAGTACAGGGGGGTTGGTGCACGTTAAATCTGTCGTTGACTGCAATGTCCCTCACGCTTGCGTTGAGTGGAAGTTTTGAGAGCGGGGTGCTAGCTCAGGTGTTGACTCGTCATCTGACCGTTTTTTAAAGCTGCGTTGTGTGATCCTCGGATCCATCCCTTCGGTTTTGATGCCGGACCGTCATCAATAGATCGATGTGTTGCTCTTGTGAGACGTTAATTAACTACCTACCTACCTTTACTGAAAATGTCGGTTGGTTTTATGAAGCACGGGGCCATATTTGATCAATTTGTTTCAAACACCTCAGCCACAACATCGAGTAGTGCACACAATGCAAATTTTACAGACACAGAAAGCCTACCAACCGGCCTGGTGGCTAAGGTGGTTAAGGCCTCAATATCGGAAGGTTCCTGGTTCCAATCCGGGTCAGTGCATGGATGTTTGTAAGCGTATGGTGTAGAGGCGGCTGGTGCACCTTACATCTGTCGTGACCGAAAGTCCTCACGTTGGGTGGGTGTGGACATTTGAAGAGTAGGGTGCCAGCTCAGGTGTTGCTTCGTCATCTGACCGTGGTTGAAAATTTCGTGGTGTTGTCCTCGGACCTTTCCCTTAGGGGACTGATCCCGGACCGTTGTCACCTAGCCAGTTGTGCTGCTCTAGTAGGACGTTAATTAAAATAACCTTACCTTAGCGACACAGAAAAGAAAAATACGAAAAGTGACATGATTCGAACTAGTTTCATGGTACAGCAACACTCCACGTTTATAGCGGTGGCAACGCCTTGGCGAATTTTTTTTGGCGTAGTAGTTACGGTAGATTAAGGCAACCATTTGTGTTTTCTGTTATTGTGGTTTTCATGGCAACCTCGGCAAAAGTTAACATTCAATTTTCATTTTGAATATTCTAGAAAAATTTATTTTGTTACTTGATTTAAACGAAACATTACGTTACGCACACAAGAAAGGATTCTACGGATCCGAAGTCATTTTTTAACACCACCTTATCGTTTGCTGCTCTATTTTTCTTTTCTTTTCACGGCAGATGATCTGCCCACCTCTCCCAATCCCAATCAATATCGATAACGGGCCACCCCCGCCGACAACTAAACTCCACTCAAGTATTTCCCCGCTCGTCACGGCTAAACTGAGAGACGAAACGTGGAAAACACTTTTTTTCGTCTGTTTTTATTTCGCAGACGATGGAATACTTTTTCTTCCACCCACCCCTCGCTCCCTCCCGTTCATTTTAGAACTTCGGGGCATGATCAATCTTCATTCGAAACGTTCCAAAGACTCGTTCCACAAGTGGGCCCGCGCTTTTAGCGGACCCCCCATTTCCCCCCTTCGCCTGCATTCAGCACCTATACCACTCAACTCGGTCGGGGTGTCCCGAGGGGCGTCGGCGAGAGGGATTCCGAACCGGAAAAATCGTTTTGCGACGTCGTATCGCTTGCGTTTCGAACGTGCGAAGTAAGCAGCCTCCTCGTTTGCTCTCTGATAGGTAGGGAATAAAAATAAGAATATTGGAAGGGGAAGAAGGGAGGCTTTGGAACATTCTGTTTCGTTAGTGGATACGCGGAAAAAACAAAGTTTTTTTTATTTATTTATTATTTTTTTTGTTTGAATGCACGCGCGGTAGCAGGCATTTCGGAACAAAAACTGTCTTGATTCGAGCTTCTTTTTCGATTCTCAATAGCATCAAGGTGTTTTTTGATGGATGTTTGTCAAAGGAGCAATTTTATAGAGCAAATCTTGTTCCGGATGAAAATTCTGGTAATTCCATATTGAGCATTTATGTAGGTAGCTTCAAAACTCACAAACTTGAACGCACAACGGATTCCAACGCCTATATCTGTTCGACAACCTGCACGAATTTAAACCATGCAGTAAATATAAAAGAGTGTTGTTGTTACTAATTCTCCTTGGTCTAGATCAAGTCCAGAAGATCGTACACCCTCAAAAAGTCCATAACTTGGACAGGATTCACTTTCAAATGAGTCTTGACCATCCCCATACAAGCAAGAAGGTGACTGGGGGAGGCAAACTGCATTTTCTACACGGTAAAAAAGCCTTTGGTCATAGTAGAGAGACTTAACGTGGTCACTCATAAGTCTAGTAATGGCAGTCTTCATTGCTCTATCTCCATCAACCTCCAGGGCAGCCCCTGGATGGTCTGCATGGTACCAGTCAGGTGCTTTCCAGTCGTTGTTGAGAGCAATTTTTCTTATGGTGGCTAGCTCTTGGTACGTGTGGACGCCCGAGACGTTGCCATTGGTACTTGTTCCCTCCTTTGCCAGGCTGTCAGCAATTTCGTTACCCTACAGGTCAACGTGAGACCCACTGGATATGGATATCATTCCTGAAAGATAGGGTCTTAAGTTTATGTATAATGTCAATGCTTGTCTGGTCGTTAATTCTCCTCTCAAGTGTTGGACAGCACTGCGACTGTCTGAGAAAATCCAAATGTCTCGCTGAAGGTTAAGTGTAAGGAGATACTTCAGAGCTTCATTAATAGCAATGAGCTCTGTCCTAAATACAATATAAAAGTAGATTGCGTAATGGTGACCTTTTTTGGTGTCCAGAACCATGTGACCAAAACTAGTAATAACGTGACCCTAAAAGCGTTTGTACACATACCAATAATTATCGGACATAGGAGACGTAGTTATCAGTGTTCAGGCATAGTCTCTTGTATACTGCGCCCGATTTTTATCGGAAGATCTGAATAACCCGGCGTTGATCGGGTTTCAAATAGGACCGCGACCTTTCTCTGTGTTAACTCGAATACACAAACCCTGTAGAACGTGTTTCCTTATCCATGTCCATTTATTGCAGGAAAACAAACTTTAGGTTTTAAAATTGGGGCTTCGAAGGGCACTTTTAGGATTACATTTGTGCCAATTTTCATGGCTACAGATGAGTCTGAAGACAGAAAAGAAATAGCCTAAGATATCCGCAGTATTCTAAAATAAGTGTACCAAATTACACACTCTGTAGAACGTGTTTCCTACAGCGACAGCTAAAATAGGACCGCGACATTTCCCTGCGTTTACTCAAATACACAAACCCTATAGAACGAGTTTCCTTACCCATGTCCATTTATAGCAATAAAAAAATAAAAAAAAAGACTTTAGATTTTAAAATTGGAACTTCGAGGGGCATTTTTAGGATTACATTTGTGCCAATTTTCATGGCTACAAATGAGTCTGAAGACAGAAAAGAAATAGCCTAAGATATCCGCAGTATTCTAAAATAAGTGTACCAAATTACACACTCTGTAGAACGTGTTTCCTACAGCGACAGCTAAAATAGGACCCCGACAATTCCCTGTGTTAACTCAAATACACAAACCCTGTAGAACGTGTTAACTTATCCATGTCCGTTTATTGCAGGAAAATAAACTTTAGATTTTCAAATTGAGGCTTGGAGGGGTACTTTTAGGACTACCTGTGCGCCCATTTTCATGACTACAGATGAGTCTGAAGACAGAAAAGAAATAACCTAAGTTTTCCTCAGTGTTCAAGTATAAGTGTACCCAATTGGGTGTGGGTAAGTCAAACGGTGTAGGATTTTGTATAGGGAATATATAAACACACACATCCTTTTGTATGAGATTATTATATTGGCTTAACGTCAAAGGAATGCGCTTTCGTTTGTGACGTCCTTTTTAACATTACATATCTGATAGGATAATTTATGCATAAAATATAATATAGGTAACAAAATAGAAAAATAATACAATCTTCCAATATATATATGAGAATGAGTCCATATTTGCTTTGAGTGCTTATACACAGTCCAGTCACATTAATGTGACCACCACCTACTTTCGACGTCAACGTGAAATATCCATTCACAAAAGGCAGGGGGCAGCACATTGCAGTGGAGTGTAAAAAAAGGATGTCCTAGGGCATCGGAAAGCATTTCAATCGTTGGCGTGATGCAGAAACGTAGCGATTTATCCGACGTCCAAAAAGGCATGATTATTGGCTTTCGGGCCAAGGGTGGAAGCATTTCAGAAACAGCTAATTTTATGAACTGTTCGCGTGCCGCCATGGTAAAAGTGTACCGTGCATGGCAAAATGGCACTATCCAAAATCAGCGGCGTGGCACATGTGGTGTACCACTGGCTATAGATGACAGAGGCGAACGAAGGCTACGGAGATGCATTCGTGCGAATAGACGTGCAACTGTTGAGCAACTGACCGCCCAGATGAACCAAGGGGCTACCAAGAGTGTATCCTCAACAACGGTTCAGCGAACGTTGCTGCGCATGGGCCTCCGCAGCAGACTATTGGTTAATGCACCTATGCTGACTGCTGTTCATCGGCGACGAAGGCTGGAATTTGCACGCCAGTACCGCAACTGAACATCCACAGAGTGGCGACAGGTGGCTTTTTCCGATGAATCACGTTTTATGCTGAATCGGACAGATGGACGTTGGCGTATACGGCGTGAAACGTCTGAAACACCCTGCAACAATTGCCGGAAGGATTCAGGCTGGAGGAGGGAGCATTATGGTTTGGGGAATGCTTTCCTGGCATTCACTGGGTGCACTCATCATCAGAAACCTTATTGACTGTCTTCCTGCAAGTTTCGCAGCGGTCCGCTCTGCCAAAGGTGGTTATTCTGGCTTTTGACAAGTGGTCACATTAATGTGACTGGACTGTGTATTACGAGTCTTGTAAATCAGCAATATATAGATAGATATAGATATGCGCCATTTTCATTTGAACGTGATCAAATTGTATTAAACGATTATATATTTGTACGTACTTGCAAAAGCGTAGAAATTATAGACGCTTTTGGTTTCATCCACCAATAGCCGAACATTTGTTGAAGGTACGTTTTATACAATAAACTACGTAAGTAATAAAAATTTTAACACTCATTTTTGTATCGGATCAATAATTCAAAACGTGGGATGCCTATGACTGTGTCTAAAATGTAGATCAATACGTAAACAACTGCAATTCTGAAATACGAAGTGTATGCGCACTGGATATTTATCGGTCCGGTGTAGCGGACCGTCCGACATTTCCAAATATCGGAAGACATTTTTGGCGAATCCGATAGCGGACGGCCGTGTGCAAAGAACCAATATTCAACTACATACCACCGTCCCAACATAAGCCATTCAGTGTATCGCCATGGAAATGGTAATTTTAGTTAGCGTCGTACTAGAGCAACACAACGGGCTATTGACGACGGTCCGGGATCAGTCCCTTAAGGGAAAGATCCGAGGACAACACCTCGTCATTTTGAACTACGGTCAGATGACGAAACAACACCTGAGCTGGCACCCCACTCTTCAAACTTCCACATCAACCTAACGTGTGGACTTTCGGCCACGACAGATTGAAGGTGCACCAGCCGCCTCTACGCCATATGCTTACTAACATCCATGCCCTGTCACGGATTCGAATCCGAAACCTTCCGATCTAGAGGCTAACACGTTAACCACTATACCGGTTGGTCTGCGCAAAGAACCAATTTTAAACAATGTAAGTATCCGACACCGACACCCGATAGTTATCGGTGTGTGTGTACAAACGTTCTTCGACCGATTTCACCTGCCACCTGACAATGTAACAATACCACTAGAGTGAGAGTCGATCAACAGGTCTGGTGGTTAAGGTGTTAGCCTATAGATCGGAGTGTTCCTGGTTCGAATCAGGGTCAGTACATGGATGTTTGTAAGCGTATGGTGTAGAGGCGGCTGGTGCACCTTACATCTGTCGTGGCCGAAAGTCCTCACGTTCGATTGGGGTGTAAGCTTGGGGAGTGGGGTGCCAGTTGAGATGTAGCCTCGTCATCTGACCGTGGTTCAAAATCGTAAACAAACATTTGGTCTGGTTTCTCACAGGTCATCACCCATTCGTCCAGTTAACAATAGGTTCGCAACTAAAAATTCTGACATCTGTGATTGGCGATTGGATGGTGACGCCGATCAATACCTTTTCAGTCGCCACAGAAGGAAACCACATCACCCCAAACCCTCTTAAAATAACCTTCCATTGTGTATGGTAGGTGTTTTGATTAGCGAAGCACTGGAGCAATACAACGGGCTATTGGCCCCAATCCGGGATCATACGCGAAGGGAAAGCGATGATACCACGTAATCATACTTGCCAACTTTTACGGATTTCCACTTAATTTTTCTGATTTACGGATGGTTCTGCCTTGTTTTACGGATTTTTAATATTTCATTCTCTGCAACCATTCACTAAATCCATTAAAAAAAATCCCAAACCTTGTTTGAGCAGAAATCTCCAGTGCAGAATTATTAAAGACCAAAAAAGCCACTATAGCTCCGTTGAATGGATAAAACACTAAATGAAATAACTTCGTAAATAGAACATTGAATTTTTTTCTCCTTTCGTCTACCTGTATATGAACACCCATGATCTATAATCCTGACACAAGTTTAAATGGTATCTAACATTCAGTTCCAATTGCAATGTGTAGGTTCTCATAAAGTGAATATGTTTTTAACAGTGGATGTGTTTACAGTTTGATATTAAATACGGTACAGCTACACTCTACGTTTATAGCGGTGGCAACGCCTTGGCGAATTTTTTTTGGCGTAGTAGTTACGGTAGATTAAGGCAACCATTTGGGTTTTCGGTTATTGTGGTTTTCATGGCAACCTCGGCAAAAGTTAACATTCAATTTTCATTTTGAATATTCTAGAAAGTTTTTCCAAAAAATCCGTTAAAGTCGTTTGATTTAATGGGTTCGTTTGAAATTTTTTTCTTTGCTTCCATTGGTTATTTTTATTTTAAAATATCCTTTGATTCCATTGGTCTTATTATTTCTTGCTATTTTTTTTAAATATTTTTCTTTTCAAACAGGCCTCAACTGTATCTCTCTATATCAAAAAAAAGTTACCGCTGCTGTCGCAGGATTGAAAACTGTGTTGTTTAACTCGATTCTTAGACGGTTTCCCGAGAAAGTACGGTTCAGAAAAATATGAAATTAACATGGTTTGTTCTTCATTGTATTCCCTGGCGAACTGCAAAGATCTTTTTCCGATGCGGTTATTAGTTTAGGGTTTATTAAGTGTCAAAGTTGAAAAAGCCAAACTTCCTCCGCGAGTGAGTAAAACACATACTAATATTTAGTCTTCAGCCATGAGTTTTTTTTAAAGAATACCTCTCAACGTAAATTTTTTTCAGCTCGTCGAATTTTTTTTTTAAATTTCATTTTGGTTCTTGATAATATTTTTTTGTAATTCGGGAAAAATCGGGACATTTTCGTTACTTTTTTTTAAAACTATCATATCTATATCTTATTACTATTAGTTTTTAATTTTGAAACTACCGCAGTATACCTTAGAATAGCAGTATATCGCAGTATACTTTAGGTTGTCGAGCGTAAGCGAGCAGGGAGCGGAGCCCCCTAGTTTAGTATAATTGATAAGTTTCAGCCCAACATTCGCATCTAAGTTGTTTTGCTGGTTCACAAATGTGTTTTAAAACGTGTTTAAGCTTGTTACTTTTTGCGAAAATTTTTGAAAATATATTTTTCAAAACGTTCTCAAATGTGTTTTTAAGCTTTCATTTTCCGTTGTAAAAAGAAAAATATTTTTGAAATAATTCTTGCTTTGGCGACTTTCTAAGTGCGCCAAAAGAAATCGCAAAGGCCGTTCCAACCGCTATAAACGTAGACTACTGCCTTGCGAGGTTTCTGCAGTTAATAAAAATGTGAACTTTTACTATAACACACATTTTTAAATACAAATAGCGCTAGTTAATATGACAGAAACAGATATTTCTAATACACATTAATTCATGTATTTATGCTGTGTTTTATGGCAAGGGGCGTTCGGCGCAAAAGTTTTACTGATGCGCATTTTTCAATGGTAATGGTAATTTTAGTTAACGTCGTACTAGAGCAACACAACGGGCTATTGACGACGGTCCGGGATCAGTCCCTTAAGGGAAAGATCCGAGAGCAACACCTCGTCATTTTGAACCACGGTCAGATGACGAAGCAACACCTGAGCTGGCACCCCACTCTCCAAACTTCCACGCCAACCCAACGTGAGGACTTTCGGCCACGACAGATTTAAGGTGCACCAGCCGCCTCTACACCATACGTTTACAAACATCCATGCCCGGGACCGGACTCGAACCAGGAACCTTCCGATCGAGAGGCTAACACCTTAACCACTATACCGGTTGGTCGGCCACATTTTTCAAAGTTGGCAAGTATGCGTAATTTTAAACCATAATGACGAGGTCACACCTGAGTCGGCAAACCCCCCCCCCCAAAAAAAAAATCTCCAAACTTCCACACCACACCAACGTGAGGACATTTGAGGCCTCGTCAGATTGAACGTGCACCAGCACCCTTCAAACCCGACGGTATTTGGTTGGATTCGAACTCGAAACCCTACCGTTGATAATCCGTTACTCTTCCAATAGAGCTAAAGCTGCCTCTGTCAACAGCATGGAGTCCTCTGTGTCCAAGGGGTCGCGTGGCTCAGTGGTTATTCCATACAGTGCGATTGTCAGATTTGATTCCTCCCTAGGTTCTCTGTTATGTGTCAGTAAAACTTTCGTTGTGTGTGTCTGACTTAATATCTACTATTATAAAAGGAAGTGTTTGTGTGTCTGTGTGGCTCTAATGTCCAGACGAATCTGTTGCACTTACAGTCCTGAAATTTAGCACACAGGTGGTCCTAAAGGTGACTGAATGCACCTCCAAGCCCGAATTTTAAAATTTAATCAAGAACATTTTAAATTTAATTTATTAGTTTTTTCCCCCATCGTTTCTTCACTTGCGGAGCTGACCTCATAGCTCCTCGATTGAAGTAACCAAAGGATTTTGCTTTTTTCGTCCCTTGGAACTGTGCTAGGTTATGACGTCACTCTCGGAGCAGATGTCACAGATCCTCGATTGAAGAAAGCGTGTTTTGATTTACGTTTTTGATTAACATAGCTTTCTCGAAAGCGATTTTAACTTTGTCACGGGCAAGGACCATTTGAGGTTTCTTATCTTCGTGATCGAGAAAATTTCAACGGATTTGAAAGGTGCGGAAAATGTTACACCAATCAATTCCTTAAGGTGTATGTACTCACTAAAAATCATGAAAATCGACCAAAAAGTCTACATTTTTTATTGCTTCAAAATATTTTTCAATTGCTTAGCTTTCAAACAGAGTGTCAATCTTGCCAAAATTCGAAATAGTTTTCTAGTTACAAGGGTTTTTGTTAGGTACTGTCACCATGAACAGACACGTTTCCAAAACTTTAAACTCGATTTCTGAAGACACAAGTTTTTGCAATATGACGCGTTGTTCAAACAGTGATAACTCAACAATAAATGAATCTATTATAATTATTTTTATATCATTATAATCTATATAATGTTCTGTTGAAATTTTGAATCTGTCTTTAACGATTCCGATTTTACGAGAAAAAAAAACCAATCCAAGTCAAAATGTTTTTATTTCTTTGCTCTCCTTCGCTAAAATGAAATTATGTTTTTATTTTTGTTTTAACTCGAAGAGCAGAAAATGCAATCTGTTTCCTTTACTGGAATCCGTTTTGCAGGAAATCAAATAGAATGAATCTCGAAACAAAGGAATTTCATTCGAATGTGTTCTTTCCGCGGAGATGAAAAAATTTGGCATAGTTCCATAGGCTGACGTCAATGTGACACGTGAGGGTGAAAAGTCTAAATTTTGATGTTTCTTAATCCTTGGAATTACCGCGACATAATGCGAATGGTGAAAAAAACTATTAAATTCACTTAGAAATGTTCTAGATTGAATTTTAAAAGTCGTCCCTACCCTAAAATTCGCACTACCTGTGTGCTAAAACCCATTAGTGCAAGTGCCATAGATTCGAAACAAAGAAACAAGCAGACAGACAAATACTTCCTTTAATAATAGTAAAGAATATATAATTTTTAATTGCAAAATTTCAAGAAAAAATCTTGATTTTTTATGCTACCGAAAAAGTTGTAACCGAAAAACTTTTCTCTCTGAACTTGATTGAGGGTCAAAACAGGAATAATAACATAACATGGAAATAATTTTAAACTAGTTTTGTCGTTCTAGAGAAATTAGAATTTGAGATATCACTGTTCAAAAAACATGATAATTATCTCTTTATATCTTAAATAGCTAATTAATAATCAGTTTAATATGATTTTTTTCTCACTGAAATGGTTTTAAGCATAAACCAATGACCCGCTGTGAAAAAAACTGGATTTTTTTAAAGAGTTGAAATTTAATTAAAAACTTCTAGTGTGTACGTTCGAATTAAATGATTTTCTCTAAGAGGGGGTGAAGATGGGACTAATTCTAGAAATTATCGTTTTTTTCTTTTCAATGTTTTCAGTGTCGGTAGCGACACGAGAAAAACTGTCACGGGCAACGCCGTGCTGGCCTGCTAGTATATTGTATACAGTGGCCAAATATGTGTCAAAAACCACCCAAACCACCTGTGCTTACCTTTGTGTCTCTTTGCATTGCAGCTGGTGATCGGCGGCTCCACGAGCCAGAACACGTGCTACGAGCGAACGGGGGTGAGTCCGGAGAGCCAGTACGACGCCAGGCTCTACCCCAGGCTCTCCACCTACACGGCGCCCTACCAGCCGGAATCGAACCTGGATCCCTCCGCCACGCCCTTCTACGCACCCACACTCGTAAGTACCACTTACTGCTTTCTCTACGCATTTGCACGGTTGCGATTGCGCGGTTTTACGGCCTCGCCTCTAAAAAACGTGGTCCTCGGATCTTTCCCTTCTGGAATTCATCCAGGAACGTCACCGATAGTAGGTTGTGTTGCTCCAGTGTACGACGTTAATTAAAATACCTACCATCCTACCTCAGTGAGGAAAGGTAATTTTAATTAGAATCGTACGAGAGCAACACAACGGGCTACTGACGATGGTCCAGGATCAATCCCCCAAGGGAAAGATTCGAGGACAACACTGCGTCATTTTGAACCGCGGTCGGATGTCACTTTTAGTGGAACATAATGATTAAAAACACAGGACATTCCTATTAAAATATTTTAGATGATAAAAGGGAAATTGGTAATTTTTAGTTAACGTTATACTGGAGCAACACAACGGGCTATTGACGACGGTCCGGGATCAATCCCCTAAGCGAAAGATCCGATGACAGGTATCCTCGTAATTCTGGATCATGTTGTGTTGCTCTAGTACGACGTTAACTAAAATTACCATTACCATTACCATCTGGACCACGGTTAGAAGATGACGAGTCAACACCTGAGCTGGCACCCCACTCTTCATACATGCACTCAACACCAACGTGAGGACATTAGAGGTCACGGCGGATTTAACGTGCACCAGCACCCTTGGTACAAGACGATCTTTGATTGGATGCGAACTCGCAACCCTCCGGTTGCTAATTCGTTACTCTTCCAACCGGATAAAACCCGCCATAAAACCAGGTCTGGTGGTTGAGGTGTTAGCCTCTAGATCCGAAGGTTCCTGGTTCAAATCCGGGTCAGAGCATAGGATGTTTGTAAGCGTATGGTCTAGAGACGGTTGGTGCACCTTCAATCTGTCGTGGCCGAACGTCCTCACGTTGGGTGGGTATAGAAGTTTGAAGGGGTGCCAGCTCAGGTGTTGCCTTATCATCTGATCGTGGTTCAAAATTAAGAGGTATTGTCCTCGAATTAAAAAAAAAATAAAGTATAAAATATAAAATAAAATAAAAATTTAAATTAAAAATTAAATTAAATTAAAAAATACAAGATAAAATTTCCTTAAGGGACTGATCCCGGATCGTCGTCAATAGCCCGTTGTGTTGCTCTAGTACGACGTTAACTAAAATTACAATTACCATTATAAATCGTTACCTGTTAATTTGTGAAACAACTGTTACACAAACTGTTATTGCAATAACAGCCCATCTCCGTCAAATAACATTCGTTCCGAAATGGACTCCCTCACGCATGCGCACAGTCTCCTCGGCCCTAAAACCCCTTCGAGTTAAGCACAGTAAGTGGGGATAAAGCAGCCAATTAGTCACGCTGGAACCAGCCATTGTTACATTGTTTTTCTCTCGGTCGCGCGCCGCTGCGTTTTCAATTTTCACCAGTTCCGCCTATGGCAGCGACCTCGGTTTTCTATTGGTCGCCGTTCGGTTCCCGTGTTCCAGAGCCAGCGGAACAAGGGAATTTATTAGAATGAATATTCACCAATCCGGGAGCCAGATGATTAACGGAGTGTAAGCTCAGTTTACCGTCCAGGTAATTCGACACAGTTTTCATTTACTTTTGCAATGCCTCTAATGATTTCGAAACTTGCAAACTAAAAGTTGCATCCATTTGTCAGCCATTCATCTATTTTTAATACAAATGGATGGTTCTCTGAGATGAGGTTACTTAGGCTGACGTATTTGTGGAAAATAGGGTAGACGGTGTGGAATTCCTCACCTGTGAAGATATATATTTTTGGACGCCACAAGCTTAACTCCAAAATTCGTCAAGTTTATTATATTATGACCTTAATTAGAAGATTAGGGTAGGTGTTCCAGATTTCGCCTACCCTAACTATTACTCTCTATCACAGCTTAATTAAATGAATATCACTTGGAAGTATTCTTCTTTGGTTTCCAGAGATCCTATACCTTCTTTACTTGTGTCAGTTTACGTTTACTAGTCAAGCTTCAAAAAGATTCCCAAGAGAATTTTCAAGGGTGGGTTTCTAATACAGCCAGTTCCTATTAACACCCAACAGGCAACATGAGGAGGTACATCAAAACGAGTTGCTAGCAGAGCATACTTACCTATCTTTAGTATTGAATGTAGTTTCGAGTCATATAAACGAATATATGATTTGGAACACTTGTATGGCATTCTTGATTACACAGATAATTCCTGATTACCGTAGGTGTTCCAAATATCGCTTACCCTAACTATTTCTCTGTATCTTAGCTTCCTGGGTTGGGAAATCAAGCTGGAAACTAAATGAATATCACTAGGAAGTATTCTCTTTTGGTTTCCACAGATCGTATACCTTCTTCACTTATGTCAATTTAAGTTAACTAGGCAAACTTCAAAAAGTGTCCCAAGACAATTTTCAAGAGTGGGTTCCTTTTATCGCATACACTCGTAACACACATATAGAGAGACAGAAACACACATATAGAGAGACAGAAACACACATATAGACAAAAAAAGTGAGTAAGATAGGGAGAGAGGGGGGGGGAGGGAGAGAGAGGGGAGGGAGAGAGAGAGGGAGAGAGAGGGAGAGAGAGGGAGAGAGAGAGAGAGAAAGAGAGAGAGAGAGAAAAAGAAATAGTTTTAAACTATTGGTTTGATGCAAAAGCTCGTCCCGCTCTTTTCGACATACATTGAAAAAACATATTTTAGTTACTAAAAATTACATTGAATCCACATAGTATGTTCCGTTCGATCCTTTCTCCATCGCCCCTGTAGCTGTATCCTCCCGCGCTCATACAGGTGGTAGTTCTGAGGTTTCTGGCTAAGGAACCAATCCAAGTGACGAAGCTTTCTGGACCACTTACAGCACGGATTCGGACTGGATATGCGACATCGACCTCAAAACTTCGATGTTCAATATTAAAACATCGATGGTAATAATTTATTGCCCCGAAATCATCGATGTATTTACATTTTTCCCACCATTTTTTAAAACTGGCTTAGTACTGGTTCAAAAATAAAACATCCACAGCATAAAAACATCGATGTTATGCAAACATCGGCTTCAATAAATCGATGTTTTTTTATAAAACAGATGCTTTTTCATAAAACATCGATATCGATGTCGCATCCCTAATTTTCAGACCCTTCAGCCTTGGCCACTTTGGTCTAAAAGTATGTACAATTTACTGATTATAAAAATTGTGCTACTTGGTTATTTTTTAATTTTTAAAATGGGGTACTTTTTTAAATTTAAAAACAAAACACCGACAGCATAAAAACATCGACAACGTAAAAACATCGACAAGTATAAACATCGATGTTAAAAAAACATCTGCTCCAATACATCGACGGTAAATACATCGATGTTTTTTATAAAATCTATGTTGCATCGCTAGTTGCTAGGGGCAACGTTCCTCCTTTTTATCTTCGTCCTTTTCAGTCCCTTCACCCTTGGCCACTTTGGTCTGAAAGTATCTCCAATTTACTGATTTTGAAAAATATGCTATTTGGTTGTTTTTTTATTTTTTACAATGTCACTTTTTTCATTTAAAAATAAAACCTCGACAAGTATAAACATCGATGTTACAAAAACATCGGCTCCAATACATTGATGGTAAATACATCGATGTTTATTGTAAAACATCGAAGTTTTGAAAACATCGATGTCGTATCCCTAATTCGGATCCTACACGACATACTTCTTCTCGAAGCATTCTTGCCTTTTCGGAAACAAAAAAGCCATCATAGATAAAAAAATTCTCATAATTTTCTGCCCTTTTTTCGCCTAACAAAATTTAAAAAACATATGCCACTATCGCATTTTTCCCCGAGCACTCGCAGAAACTCCGACATCCAAACTTTGCACGTATGAAGTACGTCGTAACACCTCGGTTTAGCGACGCAATGTCATTCAGTGCCATAAACGTGGCAAAAGTTCCTATCAAACTTATATTGCAAAACTACTTTATAAGATTTTTTATTTTTAGGAGTACAAATATAAGAAGACAGAATTTTCATAGGAGGTCCTGAGGCCCCCCCCCCCTATTGCTATGCTTACGATATATCCCACAATCCAGTTACATGAGCCCCTTGTTATGTCGCGATTCTAGAGAGACAAGAAAAGGTGCGATATATCAACGAAAGGCGACATGACAGGGATTTTCAACCTCGCCTATCGGCAAAGATTTTAATTCGCTGTCCAAATGATACCCTACTTTCGCGTGATACTCTATTGGTGTTACTTCAAAATATAGTTTACAGCCGTTTGGGCGACATTTGGCCTTGAATTTAATAGCTCATGTGTTGACCTCGCCATGTGACCATTGTTCAAAATGACAATTCCCTTATGAAAAAGTACTGTAAAGATCTATAAATAAACTATACAGAATGTATTCTAAAGAATCCAGTAAAATCTGGTCTGTAGAATTATTGCCCCTTTTCAAAAACTCTATAATGTAACCTATATAAAAGTACAGAAATCGAAGGGGAAACACGTCATCTGACAGTGGTTCAAAATCGCGTGGTATTGTCCTCAGATCTTTCCCTTGGGGATGGATCCCGGACCATCGCCAATACCCCTTGTATTACTCCAGTGAGAGGTTAATTAAAATACTTACATAGAGAAAAAAATTGATGTACAAGGCTCTATATCAAATTTTATTGAAGCCTCATTTCTTTTGTTTCACGTTTTTACTTTTCAACACAACTTTCCTATAGTAAGCTCTCAGAGCTCATTTTCTCAACAGAGATCTATAGAATTCTGTAGAAGATGTTTTCTATTTTAAACGAAATTTCGGAAATATCTCTAGAATTGTCCATAGAATTCTATATAAATATCTAAATAATATAACATGCATAGCTTTACATAATCCATTATGAAACGATATGTAGCTAGCCAATTGACGTCACATTGGAGCAACAGAACGGGCTGTTGCCGACGATCCATCCCGAAGGGAAAGAGCCGAGGGCAACACCTCGTCATCTTGAACTACGGCCAGATGACGAAGTCAATATCTGAGCTGGCATCCTATTTTCTAAACTTCCACGCAACGTCAACGTGGTGATATTTAAGGACAAGACGGATTTTACGTGCACACGCCCCCAGACGTACACATTTCCGGTTGCTGATGTTAGACTCTTCCAACCGTGTTAGTGCCTCCCCCCCCTTCCAATAATGAATGGGATTTTCAGTACCATTCCACAAACCAGACGGTTGACGTAGAATTTATTTCTGCTGTCCAAATGTTCTCGCATTTTTCCAAAACACCTCCTGGAGGAAAAGCCTTTACACTACCTTATGACGTCATCACGACTCGCTCTGTAAGTTGTTGTTTTTAAAACTCTCAAGGGGGGGGGTAGTTTTGTGTGCTGAAGTTTTCGCTTTAAAAAAAAAAAAAACGTTAATCTATTTCTGGAAAATTGTTTTTAAGTTATTTTCAAGCCTAAGCTTCAGGTTTTAGCTTACTTTGGACAGTAACATTTTTAGTAAAGCTGGTTTCAGTTCTGATAGGTTGTAGTTTTATGTAATTCAGTATGAACAATATACATGATAAATATTGCAAACTTTACTTATTACAATAGAAAATATATACATATAATATTTTGAATAAGTTAGGGTAATCTTTTTTAATCCAAGCTTCTTATAACCATTTTGAATATAAATAAAAACATTTTAGTATCGTTTAAATGTACTGCACTTTCAACTGTGTTTAACTATTTTCGCGAAAGATGAATTTAGAAACATATTAATTCTGTATTTTTCCCTTAAGACAATTAATTTCAATCTGCAAAATTATTTACTTCATGCAGCTTTAGTTAGCTATTAAAATAATTTTTTATGCAGGATGATGAATACAAAGATAGAAGCCAGGTCTCAAATTAAACCAATTTCCCACAAAATATCAAACATTACAATCAAACATCAAACATGGACACAAGTTTCCTATTTGGAAAAAATTTTCAATTTATTTCAAGAATTTGTATTTTGCCTTTTGCATATTTTCTTCTGTAAAATGGAATCTCATTTTGTTTCTTGCAGTGATTATTTAGCAAAACATTTATATCCAATGACTATTTAAATAAATCCATACTATTTAAAATCGAAATCAAATTTATTACAAACATAAAACCTAATAATTTAACAACCTGATCTCGGCTTACCAAATGCACACAAGTGATTAGAACTTCAACTGAGAAAAACTACTCTCGGAAAAACAAGTCTCAATCCAAAGTTCACGCATTCAAATAAAATGGAATGCGATACCGATTGTGATCTACTCTTTCAATAAAAAAGTCAGTCAAAGAATATTTGATACGATTAGTTCTGAATAAGAACACAAATTCTGAAAATCCAACAAAGCCCACACAATATATTTAATAACTGGGGCAACTTTTTGCAACAAATGCAACTTTTTTTTACATATTCTACGCTTCATGTAAAGTACTAAAAACGAAATACCTCCTACATAGGGTGTATTGTAAGTGAGCTATAAGTATAGCTGGAACAAAAATGCAACTTTACAATTTAGCTTAAAATTAATTCATATGAAATTACTATTTCATTTTTTGCCCTCTGAATCAATCACGTGTGTCTGATCTTGCGAACACCGAAGTATTGCGAATCAAACAAGAAGTTCATGGAAATAAGGTATTCGTCCTAACAGACGAAAGTGAAATAAATGGCAAGAAGTACTTTAACCCATTGGTTGGCACTCATGATAATCCAGAGCAAACTTTCGTCATCGACTGCAGAGTTTGCGAGGTGAGTGTCGATCATCAACATATTGTTTCTTTGAAGATGACGTTTTAAAATCTCTGAATGCTGAGCGAAAGGATTTTGCGCTTCTGCTATCCGATACAGCACATTATATGACTGCGGCTGGAATCACACTCAAGGTGCTTTATCCGCGATTGCTCCAAGTTACTTGAGTGGTACAATTGTTTCACAACTGCAGAAAAAGTCCAATGCAACAATGTCAGGCAACATCAGTCTCTGTTGAGTGCAGTTATTCAATGTTAAAGAATTTACTTACCAAGGATAGGCCATTCAACGACATCCATCTTCTTCTGTATATAATAATGCACAAATAAATTTTGAATTTTTTCATTTTTTACTAATAATTTATTTTAGATTTTAGTGTATCAAAAATAAATGCAACTTTATTTTCATAAATGCAACTTTTCCCATTTTTACTGCAACAAAAAAGTTGCCCTATTAATAACCCATTTTATTCGTCTGCTTAAACTTTTTTGCGATCTGAAAAATCTATTTTGAAAAAATAAGGATTGATATTGAAATAGCTCTATTTTTAAAGTAAAAGCTGTTTCCGATTCACTATAATTTACTAATTATATTATTCTAACGTGAAGTTATTAATTAATTTGACAACATGAATACAACATAACATGAGATAGGAAATCTATTTTCAAATTCAACAGATTAAATTTAGTGACGGTTAAAATACCACTTAATACAAAAGCAGCAGCAACAGCATCCCGAAACGAATTTTTAAGCAAATAGTTTGAAAATGGAACGCTCGCAAGACCTTTTGTAAAAGACAAAGCTTTGAATTTATGTAACACAATACCTACTCTGGAGCTTTCAGTCGGTTTAAAATCACATCGCTTTATCCAGTCCTTACACAAAACTTCATCTTGGAACCGCTCTCAGAATTTCCTTTGCAATTTGGGACACAGCAACGATAAGGCAGGCATTCTTTATTGTTTTGATACAACAAAATATGAATAATAACCCGCAAGCAGAATAGATTTTTTCTTGCTTCGAAACACACTCAACAATGTGATCTAAGGTCTAACGAAATTAGAATACAACTCATGCAAATGAATGGATTGCGCAAACTGTACTGTTTGACAAAATGCTGAAATCGTATTCGAAAGCAAGTCTAACAGTAAACAGTTTTCATTACTAAAGAATGAAAGGTAGAAGATTTAATGTAGACTTTTTTGTAGTAATGCTTTTGGAACATTTTTTGACGTGTTTTTATGTTGCGAAGAAAGAATTTCTTGGAAAAAACAGTTTCAGGCTCAGTGGAAAATAATTATAAAAAAAAATCGAAAATAATTTTAAATTATACGAAAAATCCGCAAAACTAGCTATTTTTACTACTATCAGGTAAACGTTATTCTTTGATGAAAAAATCGTAACTTTTTCTGAAATATTGTTATAGAAGTTCGTTCAAGTTAAATCAGAAAAGAATGATCTACAAATATCAGTAAGAAATTAAAATAATCGCGAGGTTGCCTTTGCTTGTAAAAAATCGTTACCAAAAGCAAGGCTAATAAGACTTTATATCAAAGCTGTACCAAAAAACGAAGTACGAAGCTTTTCATGACCCATTACTCTGTAAAATGTGGTGTATGTTAAATCCAAAGTGATAACATGTATCTCTCTCGAGAGAGAAAAGAATAACTCTTATTTTTCACCGAAAATAAGATGCGACCTGTAAGTGAGTTGAATTAACTGGCAGGAACAACACAACGGGCTATTGGAAAAGGTTTCAGGTTCATCCCGAAACAAAACATCGAGGACAATACCTCGTCATTTTGAACCATGGTCAGATAACGAGGTCACACCTCAGCTGACACTCTACTCTCCCAACAACCACACTGATGTGAGGATATTTGAGCATACGACTAATTTGACGTGCACTTGCCCCCATGTACACGACTATCTTTGGTTGGATCTAGTTTCCAACATAGAATATGTGAGATATATAGCTTTCTATGTCCCATTACGCTGTGAAATGTGATGCATGTTAAATCCAAAGTGTGAGCAGTTGGGTGAGTCACACCTCAGTTGGTACCCCTCTCTGAAAACGTCGACACCACGCCAAGGTGAGGATATTTGAGGCCACAACAGGTCTAACGTGCACCATACCCCATGCACATGACGATCTATGCAAGATGCGAACTCGCAAACCCTCTGGTTGGTAATCTTATACACACTACCCTACAATAATGGACCGAAAAGAAAGATGTGATGGTATAAGGGAAATAATATATGCCCCACGTGCTGCAATGACACTAGCAACCCTTCTGGATGTACTTTCAACAAGGTTTTGATACACAGCTATGAGTATTTGTGTTATTCCTGCTGCAAGAATGTCGCCAGCTCAGCGGTAGATTTCGGACGTGGTTCCCTGGTCCGTAAGCGTCGCTCTAACGCGTCCCACACATGTTCTACGGGGTTTAGGTCGGGACTCTGAGCAGGCCGGGGTAGACGTTTTACATCCATATCTCGACACCACTGCTCGACAGAGGCTGCAACATGACACGGAGCGTTGTCGTCCTGCAAGTAACATTCGTCCATTCCATACAATTGCCAGAACGTAGGAAGAACCTGATTGTCCAAAAAGGTTCATGTAGGCGACGGCGTTCAATTCACCAGGAACAACGTGCAAAGGTCCCAAGTGATACCACGAAAAACACCACCAAACGAGCAGTCGGATTTTATGCAAATCCGCTGGCGTCCGGTCCATTATTGTAAGGTAGTGTAGCTTTCCATGACCCATTATATGCTATAAAGTGTGATGTATGTTAAAGCCAGCACTCGAGACCAAAATAACTCTTCTATTTTTGACCAATTACAAGGTCCGACCCGTAACTAAATCACCGCGAGGATAACTTGAGGCATCGCGAAATGCAAATCGCTTCTGGATTCAATCCCACGACGCACTCTGCAGCGCTGTAGACGCGCCGAAGTAAAAAAAAAAAAAAAAATCAATCACTCATCGTTGCCAAACCGCTCGGACTAATTGTCGTCCATTCATTAATAAAGTGGACAGTAAATGAAAGGGCGTCATCCGGGTAACCCAAACACTTCATCATAGAATTGTGACACCATCAATACACCTGCTGTTATCGGCTGCGGAGAGGGGTGGCGCAGACGAAAACGCGCGGGGAGGGGGTGCAGGTGGTCGAAAATGAACAGCGAGCGAGCAGCGACACGGGATGGGCGGTCGCGGCTTTCAGACGATATTATGGATTGTCGTTTGCGCTGAGTGATTCGGGTTCGAATGGATGAGGGGGTTGAATGGGGATGAAATCAACCCTTTTAGATCCTTTTTATTTTGTTCTGTTTCGTTCGCGGCGATATCAACAGTGTCCTCGGGATGGGTTTATTGACGGCAGGGTATCGGAACGGAATTGAGAACATTCGGGATCTTTGTCAATAAATCGAATAAATCTAATCGCTTGCATTCTGAATGCGTTGCATCGGCGACTAATGGTGCTTTGGGTCATTAAGTAAAGAGCAGACGATAAACAGAGCGTTTGTGTTTAATATTAGCATGCTAAGCGTTACGGAATATTCCAAGAACAAACGATAAGCAAATATAAGTTCTACGATGACGAACACAGTTTAAGTTCAATATTTGCATTTTAAGAGATACAATACTAATTAATTATTCAAATGAGCATACGATAAATAGATATTAGTCTTTTGGTGACAAGTACAAATTGAGTCTAGTCTCTGGTAGTAACACTAGTATTGAAAGCAAAGAACATTCAATATACAAATGGCGCCGCGGTAGCTCAGTAGGAAGAGTATTTGATTAGCAACCGGCGGGTTTCGACCTCGATACTAGATCCAATCATAGACCGTCGTGTACTTGGGGCCTTAAATGTCCTCTATTTGGGGTGCCATCTCAGTTGTGACCACACACACACATATATATAGTCAATTCACATTAATGTGACCACCTGTCAAAAGCCAGAATAACCACTTTTGGCAGAGCGGACCGCTGAGAGACGTGCAGGAAGATAGTTAGGTTTCTGAAGGTATTCACTGGGATGTTGAGCCATGCCAACTCCAGTGCCGTGGCCAGCTGCGCTAGATTACCTTCCTCCTCCAGCCTGGATCCTGCCGGCAATTGTTGCAGGGTGTTTGCTATCAGACGTTTCACGCCGTATACGCCAACGTCCATCTGTCCGATGGAGCATAAAACGTGATTCATCGGAAAAAGCCACCTGTCGCCACTCTGTGAACGTCCAGTTGCGGTACTGGCGTGCAAATTCCTGCCTTCGTCGCCGATGAACAGCAGTCAGCATAGGTGCATTAACCAAGCGTCTGCTGCGGAGGCCCATACGCAACAACGTTCGCCAAACTGTTGTTGAGGATACACTCTTGGTAGCCCCTTGATTCATCTGGGCGGTCAGTTGCTCAACAGTTGCACGTCTATTCGCCCGAACGCAATCTCCGCAGCCTTCGTTCGCCTCTGTCATCTATAGCCCGTGGTGCACCACATGTGCCACGCCGCTGATTTTGGATGATGCCATTTTGCCATGCACGGTACACTTTTACCATGGCGGCACGCGAACAGTTCACAAAATTAGCCGTTTCCGAAATGCTTCCACCCTTGGCCCGAAAGCCAATAATCATGCCCTTTTGGACGTCAAATCAATCGCTACGTTTCTGCATTACGCCAACGATTGAAATGCTTTCCGATGCCCTAGGACATCCTTACTATACACTCCACTGCAATGTGCTGCCACCTGCCTTTTGTGATTGGTTAGTTCACGTTGACGTCGAAAGTAGGTGGTGATCACATTAATGTGACTGGTCTGTGTACATGTCATAATAAGAGAAATTATAAGCCTGCAGTCGTGATGGAGTAACAAGAGTGGTAATAGGCAACCGGATGAGGATGATCCATTGGAGGGGAGTGTAATTCTGGTTCCACAAAAATAGGTAGAAATTCTATAACAAAATCTTTATTCAATAACGATCATAACTGGCGTGAAGGCTGTTGAGGGGCCGGAGCCCTGTACGGTTCTTTACTTTTCTATTCGAAGGGGCTCATGGAAAAAAGTGTATAGTTCAAAATTAATTCGCCAGAGGGATGAGAATTAAAAGAAAGACTATTGGACAGGGACTCTAGCAAGAAATTTCATTGGTAGAGGTCGGGTGTTAAGTGAAGAGGTAATTTTATCTTACAGGCAATTTCAGAGGAAAAGCGGTCGTGGGAGGTCAGTCATACTGAGAGGTCCGGAGGTCAAAGGTGAAAGGGGATGGCAAGATATATGACCTAATAGACAAAAAGACGATAGACCGAAAGGAAAGTGGGATGATTAAGGGACTGGTCTCTGGTGAGAATTGTATTAGAGGGGTTATTTTTAGGCATCGTTTCATATATATATATATATATATATATATACACGCACCGCTGGCCACCCGAATTGCAACACCAAGAAAGACAAGAGAAATCACAACAAAATTTATTTTGTAGATAACATGTTGACCAAGTATCAAATAATTAAATTTATAGACTTCTGTGAAGTGTGGTTCCTGCCTAAATCAGCAGCCAGAGTAGCCGCCATTGTTGGAGATCACCGCTGCCACACGCCTCGGCATTGATTCAAAGAGACTTTGGATGAGTTCTTGGGGTACAGCAGACCAAGCAGCTTCCACACGTTGCCAAAGTTGATCTGGTGTGGCAGCTGGGGATGTAATCTGGGTCAATCGTTGAGCAGCCATGGACCACATGTTTTCTATCGGCGAAAGATCCGGAGAGCGAGCTGGCTAGGGGAGCAATTCAATCTGGCTGTTGACAAAGAACCCTTGGACAATGCGTGCCACGTGTGGTCGCGCATTATCCTGTTGAAATATGGCTGTGGGCAAGCCATGAATGTAAGGAAGGACAACTGCCTCCAACACCTCGGAGATGTAACGCTGGCTGTTTAAAGTACCGGCAATGCGTACTAGAGGAGTGCGAGAGTGATATCCAATACCCCCATACCATAATACCCGGTGCAGGACCAGTGTGGCGGTGGATAACGCAGCTGTTCAGTATCCTCTCTCTACGGTGTCTCCAGACTCGAATCCGACCATCGTGGTGTTGCAGACAGAAGCGTGACTCGTCAGTAAAGACAATTTCATTCCATTCTGCCATCCACATCCTTCTTTCATCGCACCATTGGCGGTGGAGACGTCTGTGGTTCTGCGTCAAGGGTAGACGAAGCAATGGACATTTTGCGGACAGACCACTCTGCTGTAAACGGCGTCGAATGGTACGCGCAGACACTGGATGATGCGTTACAGACTGAATGTGCTGTGCTATGGTTCGTGATGTGGCTGAGCGATCCGTCACTGCCATACGCACAATATGCCTGTCATCACGTGAAGTGGTGCACTGGTGGATACGATCGAACACGTCGGTCCGTCGTACGCTCCTGCATCCAACGATCACATATCCGCATTACAGTTGTTTGGTTTCGTCCAACACGATTTCCCTGAAAGATAATCCACAATCTCGGTAGGCTACTATCCTTCCTCTGTCGAACTCGGATACTTCATCAAAAGATGATCGCTGTTTTCTACGAGGCATAATTGATCGTTTTTTTTAAACCACAAGAAAAACACAATTGCCTTACTTGAAATCGTCGCCAAGCTTTAAATAGCGCTTTGAAGTGGCGCCACCGGCGCGCGTGATGTGCGTCTGCGCTGAAATTCTAATCATTTGCATATCTCACCTCCGCTAAAGCATGTTGTAAATTTCATATTATTTGCATGCTTCCTTCAGGGTGTTGCATTTACGGTGGCCAGCAGTGTATATAAATAAATAAAAGGATGTGTGTGTATATTCTCTATACAAATCCACACACACCCAAATTGGTACATTTATACTTTAGAACACTGCGGAAAACATATGCTATTTCTTTCCTGTCTTCAGACTCATCTGTGGCCCTGCATATCGGTACGCAGGTATGGGAAAAAGTGCCCCTCGAAGCCCCCATTTTAAAATCTACAGTTTGTTTTTCTGCAATAAACGGACATGAACAAGGAAACACTTTCTACAGGGTTTGTGGATTTGAGTTGTTGTTACCAGTCCTTCACTGACTAAAGTCAAGGGCCTGCAAAGGATCTCTTTCAAAAGACTCCCTGGAGAGCTGGAGACAAGAGAGGATTTGCTCAGGGGACGCACTCTCTTCATCACATTTAGAGCATGCGGGAATATCCTTAATGCCGTGGTTATAAAAACAGCCCCGCAAGTGAACACTAACAAATCTAGACAATTTAGTCTGGTCGACTCTATCACAAGAGAGGCCAATTGATCCACCTGGACTGTCCCGCCGATATCATCCATGGGGTGGAGGGACCCTCAAAGACTGTCCTATGCAAAGTGGGATGGAGCACGTTGAATCTGTAGGGTCTCAAACGTCCTAGCGTTGGCGTGGTGTGGAAGTTTGGTGGGATGAGAGCTCAGATGCGACTTCATCATCTTGGACCATCCCCGAAGGAAAAAGTCCGAGGATAACACCTCATAATTTTGAACCAAGGTCAGATAATGAGGACACCTGAGCTGGCACCTCACTCTTCACACCTCCGCACCTCGCCGACATGAAGACATTTGAAACCCAGATTAACCATCTGCCGCCACGAAAATTGGCACGCAGGTAGTCCTAAAACTACTCCTCGAAGCTCCAATTTTAAATTATAAAGTTGGTTTTTCTGCAATATATGGCCTCGGATAATGAAACACGTTCTACAAGGTTTTCGTGTGTGTTAACACAGGGAAATGCCGCGGTCCTATTTTAACTGTCGCGGAAGGAACCACGTTCTACAGAGTTTGAGTATTTGGGTTAACAAAGGGAAATGTAGCGGTCCTATTTGATACCCAAGCACGCCGGCCTATTCAGCTAGTTCCAAATACTTGTAAATGATGCAGGCACTGCTTAAATCAAATTGTGATTAAAATATTCTTCCAAAATAATATTTTTGCAAATAGAGAATACAAGCCGAGGTTCAAGCTCCGTTAGCTCCCTTGTTAACTGTATATTTAATTTAACATACCCGTGACTGATTCTCTTCTCTTGAGGGGTTTGTCGATCGACGCTTATCGTTTACTACTGC
Organism: Metellina segmentata; assembly: GCA_947359465.1. Lineage (NCBI taxonomy): Eukaryota > Metazoa > Arthropoda > Arachnida > Araneae > Tetragnathidae > Metellina > Metellina segmentata. Next base: position 110,639,638 of record OX375883.1, read on the forward strand.
TACACGAGGGTTAATTAGATCGGGGTCTACTGAAGAGCGAAGGGATTTCATATACCAAAAGCTCTTCTACAAATATATTTGTATAGAAAAAATTCGTTTCGTTTGTCTAAAAAAAAAAAGCCAATGAATAAATCGTTTTCGCTTTTAATTTAAGCAATTCTAAAAGACGCAGATTATTTGCATTTTACATGCAGCCTCTTCGACCACGGAACGATATTTTTTTATTTATCGTCTGTCTCCCTCCATCCTCGTGAATTACGTTCGAGAATTTTCGGTTAATTAGGTTTGACAGAGGAGGGTGGAGCTAGGGGTTAGCTGGAATTTGAGAAGTATTATCGTTTGACGGGGCGCTTTTTAGCGCCCCATCAAAATGCCGCCCTTTTCTCGTTTTCGTCCACCCTTCCAACCCCCTCGAGTGGAACCTGTCTCGTCTGCGGCTTCCGGTCCTCATATACTCCCTCCACTTCGCGTCTCCACCGCCCCCTCCTGATTAGTATGCATTGCTCCCCTCGAAGCAGACAATAATTTTCTTTATTGGTTTTTTGGGAGTTTTTAAAAATATGAGATTAAATCTTTCCTTTTTATGCTATATATCTTTTAGAAAGAAAAAGAGATATATTTATAGCAATTCTTTTGCATCGTTTTTCCATTTCTTGTCGTAAAGTGAATGTTTAGGAGCGCAGAGTTCAAACACTGGAATTAAATACCGGTATTCCAATCTTGGCAACTCTATGGATGATCCATACACTGTTTGCTCACACACTTTATTTCATGTATCTCTCTTAGAAATAAAAATGGATGTATTCCTTTGTATAGTGGTTCATTTCTTGTCATTAAAGTTAATGTAAGGGTGTATAGGATTCAAATACTGATATTGAAAGGCAAAGTGTAACATTAATAACTGTGTATTCCGAGATTGATTTAATGCTTAGATTTAGACAAAATCGTACGTCCACTTCATTCGGCATTGTTTCTTTTCCGCAAAGGTAGTATAATATCAATTTTGTTTATGCCTGTTTAAAAGGTAGATGCCTAGTATTGGAAAATCTATAGATGATCCATACATTGTCTTGATGCTTTAAGCACTCTGTTGCAAAAGTGAGAAAATAAAGAGATAATGATTTACAAACCATTGCCCATATTCATCATCTATTTGACTATTTATTGGAAAATTAGCTTCTTCACCGACTTATGTGCTTGGAGACAGGTGCCACTTATTATTGGATTCGTACATATGTAGACATTAAAAGAAATGTAGCTGCAGACCCATTGGCAAAGGATGCCAGAGGATTAAATGTTGAACAAATCCCAATACTTCTCACAGATGCCAATGCTTCTATAAAATTAAAACTCACACCATAAGAAATTAAAGAAAAGTAACGTATTTGTGAAATGAACACCGATAGAAAAAACAACACCACACTATCCAGTCTGAAGATATTGTAAGGGTATGTTCTGAGCCCCATTGCACTTCACTTCTAATTATACGTTGACCTGCGGTGCGAGAGTAGCTGCGCTCTTCGAACCACTGATTACCATCCCTGAAAGCCGACCAACCGGCATAGTGGTTAGCCTCTAGATCGGAAGGTACCTGGTTAGAATACGGGTCCGGATGTTTGTAAGCGTATGGTGCAGCGGCGGCTGGTTCACATAAAATATGTCGTGGCCGAAAGTCCTCACGTTGGATGTGTGTGGAAGTTTGGAGAGTGGAGTGACAGCTCAGGTGTTGCTGCGTCATCTGACCGTGGTTCAAAATAACGAGGTGTTGTCCTCGGATCTTTCCCTTAAGGAACTAATCCCGGACCGTCGTCAATAGCCCGTTGTGTTGCTGTGTCATCTGACCGTGGTTCAAAATAACGAGGTGTTGTCCTCGGATCTTTCCCTAAAGGAACTGATCCCGGACCGTCGTCAATAGCCCGTTGTGTTGCTCTAGTACGACGTTAACCAAAAACTACCTACTTACCTACCGGGGACTTGGTAGCCCGTTCGAAAGAGCAGAGGATAAGCAAAAGCAGGGTTGCGAGTTCGATACCGAGTCCAACCAATGACCGCGGTGTGCACGGGTAGTCGAGATGGATCCCGGACAGTCGCCAATAGCCCGCTGTGGAACTGTAGCGCGACGCTAATTAACTGCCTACCGGGATTGATATGACCGTGGTTTAAAATAACGAAGTGTTGTCTTCGGATCGTTCCCTTGAGGAATGAGGGCCTTGGTAGCCCAGTTGGAAGAGCAACGGATTAGCAAGCAGTAGGTTGCGAGTTCGAAACTAGGTTCCACCAGACAGTCGTGTAAGAGAGGGTTGGTGCACGATAAATGTCATGGTCTCAAATGTCTTGATGCTGGCTTGGTGCGAAGTTTGGAGAGTGAGGTGCCAGATCAAGTGTTGTTCTCCTCGTCTGACCGTAGTTCAAAATTGCATGGTTTGTTCCTCTGATCCTTCCCTTGGGGATTGATCCTGGATCCTTATAATATCCCACTGTGTTGCTTCAGTGAGACATTAGTTAAAGTACCAATTTGAAGAAACAGAGAATTCGCCATAGAACGCCAGAAAAGATCCGTTTAAGGCCCGGTGCACATATAAGGTTTTCAACGTGCGGCGCCGCTGCGGCACCGATGCCCGACTATGCCCACATAACCGTGAAATGACGCGTATTCATTTCGCGCCATTTGCGATGGATATTCCATCGAAGAAAACGTGTTTATTTCGCTTACTTTCTGTAAAAAAAGTATATTTTGAAACCAAATAGACGTTACTGGATACAAACAGTTATTAATTATTATTAATGTTTAATTTATTTATGAAAATAAGTTACTTCAGACCGGAGAAGCGTGTGCGGCGAGCTGCGGCGCCGTGGGGAACTGCGGTACATATTGCACGCAAGTTGGATATGCGTCGCCGGAGGCATGTGTGCACTACTCCATTGGATCTAATCTATCTCAGACCGCACTTGCGTTGTCGCAGCGGCGCCGCACCTTGAAAAACCGGATGTGTGCCACCGAGCCTTAGTGATCCAAACGCGTTGAAAAAGTCCTTTTAGGCCAAAAATTTCAAAAAGTTTTTTATCTTATAGGATAGAGTATTTATTTGACTCTTTTTTCAAAATATATTAATTGTACAAGTCAAAAATTTAATTAGTTGCTTAGATTTTAAGGTTTTAATCAAGACGGGAACCCCGGAACTAGGCCTGGAAAACAGCGTAGGTGACCGTTAAAAGACCAAAAATCTGTCACAATTTAAATATAAAATATACTATTTTTTACAAATTTAATTTTAGAAAGGTTTCTCAACTGTTTAAAGCGTTTCGCTTTTGGAAACAGAATGAACATTTTTAAAGAGAAGCGAAGAACAAAATTATTTACAAACAGTAAAAGAGAGAGCAAACTATACACTTCAAACTATGTTTTACTTTAAATTAATTATTACGCATTATTTCCTCACTTCAAATGTCATAACACAAAAAGTTATTGATGATGTCTCGTAAAACTTTAAGAACTTGTTTTTTATAATGTTGTCTAGGGGGAATATGAACTAGAATAATCATGCTGAGTTTAAATTATGACCATTTATTTAATTAAACAGAAAAGTAAAACTATCCAAAATCTTTTCTTTATTTTTCGATCTTTTGTAAATTTTTTTGTTTATTTAAATATAATTTTGATCCTTATTCATTCCCAACAAAATTGCGCGTAGTTTATTTTGGTAGCATCCTTTTTCAAATGGGCAGAATATATTTTAATGTAGCACATATGAAGTTGACACATTTCTTTGAAATTTCATACACAATCATAATTTTGTTAAAATTATTAATATACATTTGAAATATTTATAGCCCAATTCTATTATTTAATAACACTAAGCATAAAAATATCTTCAAAATGTTTCTACATTTAAAAAAAAGGTCGAACGTGTTTGGATTAGAGATGCGACTTCGATGTCGATGTTTTATAAAAAACATCAATATATGGTGAACCGATGTTTTTTAACATCGATGTTTATACTTGTCGATATTTTATTTTTAAATAAAAAAATACCACTATAAAAATATTAAAAAATGCATAATTTTCATAATCAGTAAATGGAACACACTTTTAGACCAAAGTGGCCAAGGGTGAAGGGTCTGAAAAGTAGGGATGCGGCATCAATGTGGATGTTTTCAAACAACAAGCGATCGATTTATTGGAGCCGATGTTTGTTTAACATCGATGTTTTAACAGTGTCGATGATGCCCCATAAGTTCACAAATAATTAATAATAACTAACAATAATTATTGTTATGCTTATTACCTAATTATGTTTATAGTTAGTAGTACCCATGTCAAAATGTTGTAAATATTTTTTTTATATTATTCAATTGAAAAATAAAAGATTTGTTAGTTGTTCGTATTAGTTTTTTTTGACTTTGTTTTGAGTTAAAAAAAAGTATTAATTATAAAATATTAAACACGACAAATAAGAAGTTAAACCCCCCCCCCCCCGTTTTAACCAATGCGGAAAAAAAGTTTAAGTACAGATTTTTAGGAAAATCGATGTTTAAAAACATCGATGGTTTTTGGGCGATGTATTATCAACATCGATGTTTCGCTGTCGATGTCGCATCCATAGTTCGGATACCTTAAGCAACACACTGCCCATCTTCATCCACGGAACACATCTGGAGCGTATGGAAATGATTCTCGCGAGCACCAACAGGTTGTTGAGTGAGAAAGAGGGCGACCCTGTGCCCCGACGGTAATGAGCCCGAGATTTATTTGCGCCCATAACTCACCGTGGGATGCGCGGCAGCCTTCTGGGCGCGCCCTTTTAGCCGGGATGCAGACGTCAAAAAGGCAATTAAGAAATAGATCACGCGCGTTTGTTTGTTCCTTCACCGACACGGTTCCGATACCTCGACAACCGTTTCGAAACCACTTTCCCCACCTCCCCGCAAAGGCCCAAACACCGATGTGGGGTGTTCCGTTCGGACCCTGGAGTTTGAATTCCTCTCCGTTAATTCTCTCTCGTCATCAGACCGTGGTGGTTCAAAATGACGTGGTATTGTGTCCATGGATCTCTTTCTTCGAGGTTGATCCCGGTAATTGGTCATTTTTAGTTAACGTCGTACTAGAGCAACACAACTGACTACTGACGGCGGGACGGGATATATCCCCCAATTGAAAGATCCTAGGACAACACACGTCATTTTGAACCACGGTCAGATGACGAGGCAACACCTGAGCTGGCACCCTACACGAACCCAACGTGAGTGAATGAAGAAGCAAATTAGGGTAGGTGTTCCAAATATCGCTCCTGTGCTTAATATCGCCTACTCGTGTTTGCAAGCTACTATTAGTTTATGGAGTTAACTTGATGAGGTTTTGCCACACGTAGCGCCACCGGCAAGTTTCCTAATAGTTATACCCACAACACTCTTGCATCTGAAGCATAAGAGGCTGTGATCGCAACTTTTTTTTTGTCTCCACTCCATTCGGAGAATATCCAGCCAAGTGTTTCCAAATCATCATTTCGTTTAGATGTCTCGAAAGTACATTCAATACTAAAGGTAGGTATGCTCTACTAGTATAGCAGATCATTCAAGTTAAAAACTACCAGTTTTTCTTTCTGCTTATACTTGGAATTGTTTCTTAAAGTTAATTTCAGGAGAGAATGAAGAACAATTAATGTAACAAATATAATTTAAAGAAATGAACTTACATAGGACTCCCGACAAGTTAGATAAAATGGATGTGGAAAAATCTCTATATATAATTCTCTTACGTGGCACGCAAAAAAGACGTTATTTGTAATCGCGTTTTGGCAGCACTGTACGATTGTTTGTTTATCGCGAAGTCTCGCGCAACGATTGAATTTATAGCGTTATTGGATAAAATTTTATTGAAAAAAAAAAAGGAAATTTTAATGAGCTGTTGCAGTTAGTTTATAATAGAAATCAAAGAAAGGGGAGGTCCTTTTCAGGTCCAACAATTATAGTTCAACATGACACTTGCACTACATTTTTCGGCAACAAATTCAATGAAAAAGTGTGGGTCGTTTGAGTGTTGGGAAAATGTAGACACAAAAACATGCTGGGTATTCAATTTCCAAAGCAACGCTCACATTTCGAGTCAAAATTTGCACAAAGTTTTCATTTGAATTCTGATTTTAGATAATGTATATATTTTTTCTGTAATACAGCAAATTTAGATTTGAAGAACATTGTTTTGGTAATATATTTTGTAAACAATTCCTTCTGCTAGGACACATGTCTTCATTGAGGCGAGCGAAGCGAGCATAGGTTCGCGCAGCGAACCAATGAGGATTGCGAACCAATGAGGATTGCGAAGCAATCCTCCGGGGGTTGGCGAGCCCACTAGTACTAAATATTTTAGAGTTCCGCACTTGAAGAGATCACACGAGCGTCTGCTTAAAGTTTCAGTTCGTGAATATTTCCACGCGCTCTGAGTACTTATGACGTCACTGACACCCATGCCGAAGACAAAACATCAGATCACTAGCGACGGCAAAGGATCAACACTGAGAAGGCTCCAAAGGTTGCGACAACTAGCAACTCGTTTTGAATAGTAGTTCCTCATTTCGCCTGGTAGGTGTTAATAGGAAGAGGGATAGACGATATTAGGAACCCACTCTTAAAAATTATCTTTTAAAACTCTTTGGGTTGACTAGTTCACTTTAACTGACATAAGTACAGAAGATATCTCTGGAAACCAAAGAAGAATAGTTTCTAGTGATATGCATTTAGTTTCCAGCTTGATTTCCCAACCCAGGAGGCTGAGGTACAGCGAAATAGTTAGGGTATGCGATGTTTGGAACACCTACCCTAATCATTTGCCGTGAACCAAGAACTGAAAGCAGAGACGGACGTGCAACTAACTCTGCTCAGTAGAAAACCCTTTTTTCGAGTGTATAAAAAAACCCTTTTCAACGGAAGGCACAAACGGTGAGGGAATGTCGAAAGATTATTTCATGTAAGCTGTCGAGTTTCACTGAAACAAAGTTTATAGCTACATCGTGGATAATTATTGTCTCGCCTTCGCACTCGGAAATTAGAGGGAGCCGAATAGATTCACGGCACACTGTAAATCTCTCTCCAAATGCGCTTCATGATGATAGTAAAAAACTTCATGAATAAACCTCTCTATCAGCTAAACATACCTACTGTTTCATCTCGAAATCAAATTAAATCAATCGGAGGGTGGCACAGGGGGGTGAAGTGGAAGGTTTCGGTGGCTAAGTGGCCCGTTGTTTGTGATCGGGAATACTTGATCTATTCCTTAATTGCCTTTGACGTCTAGATTTAGAGAAAGGCACACCCAGAACCTGCTCACAATGATGCCCCGATGTAAGATATATTTAGGAAATGAATCTCTTCCCTGGGTCGTTATTATGTTGCTCCTATTGCTGGGGGCAACTGCACCTATATGGACAAAATGCACTCGTACTGAAAATTCCTTGAATCAGACAGGTAGGCAGCTTAATCAACGTCGTACTGGAGCAATGCAACTGACTATCGACGACGGTTCGGGACCAATCCTACGAGGAAAAGATCCACAGGCAACACCATGTAATTTCGAACCACGGACAAATGACGCTCTCCAAACTTCCACACCAATCCAACGTGAGGACTTTCGGTAACGATAGGTTTAAGGGGCACCAGCTGCCTCTACATCATACGCTTACAAACATCCATGCAGTGACCTGGATTCGAACTAGGAACCTTCCGATCTAGAGGCTAACACCTTAACCACCAGACCGATGGTGAGTGGATAAACTGTCCATAAAAACACGGAAGTCGTGTTCCCGGGCTATTCAAACGATCTTTTCCCTGCTTTCATCCTACTGCTCTGTTTCCCTATTCCTCTTCTTTTATTCTATACTGTACATATTTTAACCGAAGTCTTGTTCTTGGTGCAAAGGGACTAAAACACGTCCCTTGCGCCATAAAACCCCAAACACCTCTTTATTTTATTCCTTAACTAGCTGAATAACACGGCGTGGCTCGGGTTGAAATGGTTCAATGCAATCATTTAAGATGTACAGAAATTACTTTTTAACTTCGTGTTAACTTTTTCATAGCTTCCACAATTTGCTTCGTGGATTTAATTCCTGAATAATATATTACAATATGCAAAAGACTTGGACACACAAACAAAAACAAAATTCCGATAAAAAAAATGCAGAATTCTGAAAACCGAAAGATGTATCGAATTTCGACTTCCTGAGCTAAAATCGAACAATTCGAAAAAGACAGAAAAATATTGATAAAGACGATCATGATTTATGATATTTAGTCATGCTCAAATGTGATCACTACATTTCCCTGTATTACGTTTCCTGTAGAACGTATTTCCTTGTCAATATTCATTTACTGCAAGTAAACAAGCTTTAGATTTTCAATTGAGGCTTCGAGAGGCACTTTTAGGATTACCTGTGTGCCAATTTTCAGGGACGTAAGTGCTACATATTAGTCTGAAGACAGGAAGGTAATAGCCTATGTTTCCGCAGTGTTCTTAAGTATAAGTACGCCAAATTTGGTGTGGATTTGGCAAACTTGGCCACACACACACACACTACAATGCAATAATGAACCGGACGCCAGTAGATTTGTATATATCCGACTACTTGTTTGGGGGTGTTTTTCGTATTATGGCCTGGGACCTTTCCACATTGTTCCTGGTGAATTGAACGCCGTCGCCTACATGAACCTTTTTGGACAATCAGGTTCTTTCTACGTTCTGGTAATTGTATGGAATGGATGAATGTAACTTCCAGGACGACAACACTCGGTATCATGTTGCAGCCTCTGTCAAGCAGTGGTATCGAGATATGGATGTAAAACGTCTTCCCTGGCCCACTTAGAGTCCCGACCTAAGCCCCATAGAACATTTGTGGGACGCGTTAGGACGCTTACGGACCAGGGCACCACGTCCAACATCTACAGCTGAGCTAGCGACATTCTTGCAACAGGAATGGACACAAATACACATAGCTATGTATCGAAACCTTGTTGAAAGTATGCACAGAAAGGTCGCCAGTGTCATTGCTGCACATGGGGGAACCATCCCCCTATTAAAGCATGTATTCTTTCCCTTATAGCATAACATCTTTCTGTCCGGTCCATTATTGTAGGGTACTGTATGTAGATCCTTTTGTCCCTTTTCAAGACATTGTTTCCTTGACGTTGTCTTGTGTTTGGCGCAGCTTGGCCAAATATAGTCTTCATGTCACAAAACCCCCAAACAACGAACCATTAATCCGTTCCTCAATATCCCTCTTTCTTCCCCTGGCACGACATTTATGCGTTACTTGTCATTGCCTTGTCTTTAGCGCAGATTGGCTAAACACGGACCTTGCGCTATAGAACCGCAAAACAGGCAACTAATCCATGATTCCATTCCCAATACCTCTTTTTCTCATAGTCACTATTGGCGGATGTTCCTGGTTCGAATCCGGGTCAGTGCATGGATGTTTGTAAGCGTATGGTGCACCTTCAATCTGTCGTGGCCGAAAGTCCTCACATTGGGTGGGTGTGGAATTTTGGAGAGTGGGGTGCCAGCTCAAGTGTTGCTTCGTCATCTGACCGTGGTTCAAAATGACGAGGCGTTGTCCACGGATCTTTCCCTTAAGGGATTGATCCCGTATCGTCGCCAATAGCCCGTTGGGTTTCTTCAGTTTGACGTGAATTAAAATACCTGCCTACATTCCTGTCACTACAAAATGTGCTTGACGCTGTCCGCCTTGCACTTGGCACAGCTTATCCGTTGTTTTGTTACCCCACCTTGTTCACTCGCATGTCGTCTGACACCTGTTTCTCCGTTCCAGAACTCCACGTACGGCATGAAGGAGAGCCCGGACCCTTGGAGGAGCATCTCGCAGTCGGCCTCCTACTACTACGACCCGACGCTGGCCGCATACGGGTGAGTGACCACTAGCTGAGCTGCGTGCTATAAAACGCCTATGAGAGAGATAATGAATTGCATCACTTGAGAAGATATTTAAGTCTGTGACTACTTTACTAATGATACTCAAAATGCACGAGTCTCTGTTAGAGTGAACTGGAAAAAATAAAAGACAATAAAAAAACAGGGAAAATATAGGAATATAGCAACCAGAATCAACCGTACTTAAAGTGTATTACAGCAACCAGAATCAACCGTACTTAAATTGAGGAGTATAGCTACCAGAATCTCAACCGTCATAAAATGTAGGAGTATATATAGCTACCACAATCAACCGTACTCAAAGTGTGGGAGTACAGCTACCAAGAATAAACCGTACTTAATGTGTATTACAGCAACTAGAATCAACCGTACTTAAAGTGTAGGAGTATAGCTACCAGAATCAACCGTAATTAAAGTGTGTCGGAGTACTACTACCAGAATCTCAACCATCATAAAATGTAGGAGTATATATATATAGCTACCACAATCAACCGTACTCAAAGTGCAGGAATATAGCTTTCCAAAACCAACCTTACTTATAATGTAGGAGTAGAACTACCAGACTCAACTGTACTTAAAATCTAGGAGTACATCTGCCAGAATTAACCATTTAAAATGTAGGAGTGTAGCGATTAGAATAAACCAAACTGAAAATGTAGTTTAGCGACTAGAACTAAACTTAATTAAAATGTATGCGCCTTGTTCCTACACCGAAAATAAACGTATCTCAAAATATTCGAGTTGTGTCTGTAAACAGACTCTACGCTTTATTTAACAGCCCTGTTTCTGTAGTATCCACCCACTATTTAGACTTAGTGGCGGGAGCGGTTCTTGTGGAAGATACACGGCTTTTAGATATCACACGTCGCCTGACGGCAACCACCTTCTCCCCACAGGTACGGAGGCCTAGACTTCAACGGCGCTCGTCGGAAGAACGTGACACGTGACTCCACGAGTACCCTGAAGGCGTGGCTCAACGAGCACCGGAAGAATCCATATCCCACCAAGGGGGAGAAGATCATGCTGGCCATCATCACCAAGATGACGCTCACACAGGTAAGTGGCAAAGCTCACCAATGTCGGGTAATTTGGTAATTTTTAATTAACGTCTTACTAGAGTAACACAACGGGCTATTGACGACGGTCCGGGATCAATCCCTAAAGGGAAAGATCCGAGGACAACACCTCGTCATTTTGAACCACGGTCAGATGACGAGGCAACACCTGAGCTGGCACCCTACTCTCCAAACTTCCACACCAACTCAACGTGAGGACTTTCGGCCACGACAGATTTAAGGTGCACCAGCTGCCTCTACACCACACGTTTACAAACATCCTTGCACTGACTCGGATAGCAGAGATATTTAAGCAAATCCGCAATGCGTCAATGCAATGAAATTATATTTAAAAAACTTCGAAACTAACCATAACTTCTCAATTTATTCTCAGGTCGCGGAAACCCTGTTGGAAGAGCATCGAATTAGCAACCGGAGGGTTGCGAGTTCGAATCCACCCAAAACCGTCGTGTACAATGGGGGCTGGTATACGTTAAATCCACAATGGCCTCAAATGTCCTCACGTTGGGTTGGTGTGGAAGTTTAGAGAGTGGGGTGCCAGCTCAGGTGTTGCCTCGTCATCTGACCGTGGTTCAAAATGACGTGGTGTTGTCCTCGGATCTTTCCCTTAGGGGCTTGATCCCGGACGGTCGTCATTGACGTTGTGTTGCATTAGTACGACGTTAATTAAAAAATTACCAATCTTCCAAAGCTCAATCAATCGAACCATTTCCGTTACAATTTCTGGTTTTCTTATTTTGATAGTACTTTTTGTGTTTCCTTATTCTCTTTTCATTTAATTTTAATTTTATTTTCCTGTATCGACTCCTGAGCCCCTTTGGAACCTTAGGGGTCCGCGGAGATCAGATTGGGAATCACTGCCTTAAACAAACTTCCAATTATCTAGGTTTAGTAAGACCACATCTAGAATATGCTATACAAATCTGGGCTCCATATATGAGAAAGGATATAGAATTAATTGAAAGGGTTCAGCACAGAGCTACAAAAATAATAAAGGGCCTAGCAAATTTCGACTATAATGAACGTTTAAGTAAGCTAAACATGTATACACTGGAAAGAAGAATGAGTGTGGATTTGATTCAGCTATTCAAGTTGGTAAAACAAGGGGACACACAGGGCTTCAATTTCAATAGGGATAACAGAACAAGGGGCCATGGGTATAAATTGAATAAGACGCATTTGAATCGGGATTTAAGGAAAAACTACTACTTTAATAGGGTAATAGACAAATGGAACGCGTTGCCAGAAAATAGAGTTAATTCAAAGGGAGTGTACGAATTTAAGATACAATTGGATAGTCAATGGGAATTGGGGAATTCTTAAACAAAGGACCTGCCTTTTGGACTTGAGCCTGTAGCGGGTCGTCAATATTTGTATTTGTATTTGTAATTAAACGGTTAGCATAAGGTAGGACCGAAAATGTCGAGAAAAAAAAATCAAGGAAACTAATTCCAAATTGCCATCAATTTTGGGCAAAAGACAATTTGTTCTTAATGCCTGGCTTTTCATTTCCTTTTTGGAGTATTAGGGCAGTTTTGTCTCCGACGAAATAGTTCGCCCTGCGCCACACGAGTCAGATCTTGGACGAGATAACTCGTCGAACACTCGAGGTGGGGCGGCATAGACATCTCTTGACTAGCAAAAGTGCCCAAATCTTAACGGACGATGTATCTCGTCAATAGAACACTCACCAGATCTCCTCGTCGTAATAGAACTAGCAATATAATCTTGACGAAGATGCATCTCATCATTGGCAAAATTGGTCAGACCTTGTCGAAAGACTGAGGGTTAAATAAGGTTCGGTTGAAACGTTAGCAAATGCTTCCAGAATGGCATCTCAAACGACGTCGTTAAAAATGAGTCGTTCGGTGCCAAAAGCGATAAGAGTGAAAACGACTTTAAGAGTGTAATGTTATGATCTTGGATGGCTTGTTCTTATGTATGAGCAGAGCTTGGAGGTTTCCGCTGGATTGGCGAGAGTCGGTTCTTTGTCCTAACTAAAAGGAGTTCACTGTCGTTACTAAAAGGTGTTCCATGTCCTAACTAAAAGGTGTTCCTTGTCCTACCTTAAAATGGTTCACTGTCTTGGGGTGCCTGGCCTTAACAAAAAGGGGTACCTGGCCTTAACTAAAAGGGGTGCCTGGCCTTAACTAAAAGGGGTGTCGCTCTTACTAAAAAGGATTCGTTGTCCTAACTAAAAGGGGTTCCCTGCCCTAACTTAAAGGGGTTCATTGTCTTTACTAAAAGAGGTGCCTGGCCTTAACTAAAAGGGGCACCTTGTCATCAAAAGGGGTGCCTTGCCCTTGCTAGAAAGGGTTTCTTGTACTTAATAAAATGGGTGCCTGGCCTTAACGAAAAGGAGTGCCTTGTCTTAACTGCAAAGGAGTGCCTTACTCAAAAGGGTTCTTTATCCTAACTAAAAGGAGAGCCTTGGGTTAACTAAATGGGGTTCCTTGCCCTAATTAAAAGGGGTTCCCTGCCCTAACTTAAAGGGGTTCATTGTCTTTACTAAAAGAGGTGCCTGGCCTTAACTAAAAGGGGCACCTTGTCATCAAAAGGGGTGCCTTGCCCTTGCTAGAAAGGGTTTCTTGTACTTAATAAAATGGGTGCCTGGCCTTAACGAAAAGGAGTGCCTTGTCTTAACTGCAAAGGAGTGCCTTACTCAAAAGGGTTCTTTATCCTAACTAAAAGGAGAGCCTTGGGTTAACTAAATGGGGTTCCTTGCCCTAATTAAAAGGGGTGACTTGCCGAAATGAAAGAAGAAGACAGACAGTGAGCGGAGGAGCACCGAACTGGGTTGTTGCCAACAGTGACCCGAACGTCAAGTCGAGACCCATCCTCTGGTGAGAGTATAACAGATTCGGTCAAGTCTTGAGACATAAGAGTTCCATTCACTCCTCCTCTGATCCTATTGCCAAATTTGAGCGGATCCCAGGTTAAAACTGTTTTATCTAAACTGGACACCATCAGCGAACAGCAATAAAAGGAAAGTGATTAGAACTGTGTAGTGATTAATGAAAGTTAATCACACCACAACAATGACAGGGGACCATCCACGGCAATCGCTATTCATGTTTTAATATGAGTCTTCCCCCTGACGAGCTTTCACGCCTTTTAAAAAACTGACTAAATCGAGACAGCCGCACTGCTTAGAACATTAAGTAGTCACTCGCCGATGCCAAACTGTTCCATTGTTCTTTTTCTCATTGCAGGTGTCGACGTGGTTCGCAAACGCCCGCCGCCGCCTCAAGAAGGAGAACAAGATGACGTGGGAGCCGCGAAACAAGGCGGAGGCCCACGAGGAGGACGGGAAGCGAGAGGACGAGAAAGACGACGAGGAGGACCCCCCACCCGCTGCATTCCGAGAGGAGGAGAAGCCCCTCCGCACCATCCACTCTACAGGTACTGGAACCCGCGTTTTTCTTCTACTCACTTCCAGTTTAACAGTTTCCCGGTTGGAAGAGAAGTGGTATTAGCAACAGGACGGTCTAGAATTCGAAGCCTGGTCCAGACAAATACCATCGTGTACGTGGGGGGCTGTCGTCTGACCTTGGTTCAAAATTACGTGATGCTGTTCTTGTATCTTTCCATTCGGGTTTGATCCAGGAAAGTCGTATCGTCATTTGAACGTGGATCAAAACGACCTTGCGTTCTTCCTGGGGTTATTCTTTTCGGGAGTAGATCCCGACTGTCACCAGTACTCCGTTGTTATTGCTCAAGTGCGACGTTAATTGGAGAAAAACAAATACCATGTATACGGACCGTCGCTAACAACCAGTTAAGTTCTTCCAGTGCGACGTTGATTAATTACCTACCGTTCAAAAAGGAAAAAGTATTAATACCGTTATATCTGAGCAAAGTGGCCGACCCACCAGTCTGGTGGTTAAGGTGTTAGCCCCTTGATGCGAAGGTTCCTGGTTCGGATCCAGGCCAGGGCATGGATGTTTGTAAGCGTATGGTGTAGAGGAAGCTGGTGCACTTTAAATCTGTAGTGGCCGAAAGTCCTCACGTTGGGTTGGTGTGGAAATTTGGAGAGTGGGGTGCCAGCTCAGGTGTTGCTCGTCTTGCTCGTCATCTGACCGTGGTTCAAAATTTCGTGGTGTTGTCTTCGGATTTTTTCCTTTGGGGACCGGCCTTAATAGCCCATTGTGTTGCATTAGAACGACGTAAATTAAAAATTACCAATTCTTATTACTGAGCAAAGGCCATACAGATTCGTTTCTTGCTCGTTTTCGTGGTTCCAACTAGAACGGAGTGCAAAACTCGAGCAAAGCCGACCCATTGCTTCGAACATTGCATGGGGGGACTTTGGAATCCAGAAGGAACAAAATAGTTAATCCGCAAGAGTCTGGAAACAGAGCGTGACACTGATCGAATAATAGCTGGGGGCGGATTGGAAAAGCAATGGAGCGGTTGTTTCAAAGACCGTACTTCCCGCAATACTTAACTGAGGAAAAGGCAATCATCTGTGATCTTATTACGATCTAATCTGCAGACGAGGTGATTTTTAGCCGGATTATTCCTAGAGTCATGGCGGGATATTGACGAGAAATTCTTACCCTTAGTTACACTTCGAGGATTGAACCCGGACCGTCGTCGATATCCCTTTGTGTGGCTCCAGTACGACCTTAATTAAAATACCTACCCAACTTAGGGGCAAGTCGAGATGGGAGTATCTGAATACAAAAGTACTCGGGTACTCGATGCTTAAAAGTTTCACTTGACTCTTTCAAATTGTATTCGAATACATTAGAAATCATCCCAAGCATTCGATTTCAAAAGTACTTGAACAGCAAAGTACTCGTATATCAAAGTATGCATCGTAGGTATTGGAATACCAAAGTATTCATCCCAAACACTCGAATATCAAAGTATTCATCCTAGGCATTGGAATACCAAAGTACAGGGTTATTCAAAATGAATCATCCGATTTCAAAATGCTATATTTTCATAAATAAGCGATATTTTAATGATACAAAGGAAAAATATGGAAGCTTTTTTTACAAATGTATATAACTTCCTTTAGTTACACGTTTAATGTCAAGACTGTTTGTAAATTCCTGGCAAACACGTTCTAAAGTGTCAGTGGTAGTGGATTGTGCAGCAGCAGAAATCCGTTGTTTAAATTCACATAAAGTTGTGGGTAATGGTGGGATATGCACTTTATCTTTTACAAACCCCCAAAGAAAGAAATCGCAGGTCATATCAGGTGACCTTGGTGATCAGATGTGTAACATCAAGTCATGTGGTACACAGCGACCAATCAACTGCGAGGAAGCTCCGTGTTAAGATATATGCCTACGTTCGGAGCTTTAAAAAAAAAAAAAAAGGAAATTTTTATGCAACATTTATGTTTTCAGTTACAAAGGTATATAAAATTGTTAATTTAAATGCTTTTTTAATGGACTTTTTTTTTATTTAAAAAATTTTAGCCATATTTTGTCCAAATTTAGTGAAATTTGACCGCTACGCCAAAGCTCCTAGATCAAATTCTTATAAATATATTCCACTTTTTCTTTTAATAATAATATATTTTTTACATATTTACCCGTGTTGTGAAGCAGAATATTTGCAGTTCCTCTTAAAAGTGATTGAGATTCGTCAAACTTCGTAAACACAACATGATTTTACAAAAAAAAAAAAATGTATAACTTCATCAAATAAATGTATAACTATAATAAATAAATGTATAGCTCTAAAATAATTTAACATATACTTACCAGCTATATTTGAGGTTTAGAACATACCTAGAGGTGTATAGAACACTGTGGTAAAATTTGTATTTGAATATATTAAAATGTTTATAAGAAATGAGATTTTTCGTAATCCAAAAAAATGAAAATAGCAGTTTTCCAGAAATAGCAAATAAAGGTTTTAAAGTTCGACAAATAATTATACACACGTTGAAACACCTTAGAATTCACCATACTTGTAAGTCAAGCCTTCCTTGACTTCATTTTTAATTAATTGTGATTTTCTTTTAGCTTTTAATATTTTTCTGGATAATTTTGCTTTAGGCTGTACTTGTCTCCTTGATATTTTAATTCTTTCAACATCAATTTATTTGTAGTTTTTTATCATTTGTGGTTCAAGTGTTATATTAAGATAGCTAAATTAATAAATACAGCTTAATTAAGATAATTAAGAATAAAATTAAGATAGCTAAATTAATAAATAAATACAGGTATCAACCCCATATAGCCTGAGTTGAATAACAAAACTGCTATCTTAGAACATAATAACAGTGTTTGCAGCTGAACAAAATTTTCTTTCGGAATAATATTCCACAGAACATTGTTGAATGACTCATTGTTATTCTGTGTCATGCCATGTAAACACTGGCTTAACAGTTCTTGGTCCCAAATGCGCGCTAAAAACTATAATAAATACTTAATTCGATATTAAAAAAAGTAAATATTGCATTCACAATGTTATAGAGTAATGAAACAACTATTTCGATGCATTTATTACATTTCTATAGCTTAGTTTCGATAACTTCAATTCCGGTTAATAATTTGGCCTGTAATTTTGCTCCCAATTACCGTAACAAAAGTAAACCAATCTTTGAATCCTAAAAATCTGGGCTTTATTATAAAATAATAAAAAACCCAGTTAAATAAATTTGGATACCGCAGTGTGTCGCATTGTATTCATGTTGGTCATGTGTAAAGAAATATTGCTTGGTTGTAGATTAAACAATACAGCTACCCACTGGTTTCGTCTTGCAGTGGGTTCGAACTTCGATTCAGTCACAATTCCGGTGCGTTATCCAAAATGATGGGTAAATAAATAACGTCACACTGGAGAAACACAGCGATCTATTGAGGACGGTCCTTGATCAATCGCAAAGGGAAAGATCCGAGGACAACGCCTCGTCATTTTGAAACAGGGTCGGATGACGAGCCTAACATCTGAGTTCTCTCGGATCACTCCACTCTACAAATTTACACACCACGACATCTCGAAAATCATAAGACAGTGATATTGCCTTACATCACATTTGGCTATTGCTTCCATCTATTCATCGTTTTGGTAAACGTATTCGAGTACTTAATCGATACTTGAAAGTACTCGAATGCTTAATCGATACTTAAGAGTACTATCGCACCGATTATTCCGCGACTTGACATGGCACACCAAACAGTTACCCGTTTGGGCTGGAGATGGCGAAATGGGGATTTTTAGTTCCAATAATGCGTCAATTCTGTTTATTAACGAACCCATCCAAATGAAAGTGGGCATATGGGTGGGCCATATGGGTAACCAAACCATATTCATATCAAATTCTTGTTTGTCAAACGTATCGGCAATAGTGTTGTCGAAACACAAACGCTGTTCTATGGCAATGGGGTTCAATGGCTGATGAGTTTGAATTTTGTAAGGAAAGAGCTGCAGGTCTTGAACAATAATTTTTCGGAAAGCTCCCGGTTGCTTCCGACTTGTTGTACAGCTCCTCTGATCAATTTCCTTGGGCCATTTTGAAACACAGTTCGTGTTTTCTCGATATTTTCAGGCGTTTTTTCACACTTGCTCGACGACCAACATTGCCTACACTGTCATTACAAACACTACCAGTTCGCTCGAAATTTTGATTGTTATAACACTTGGACCGGTTGTCTTCAGCTTGTACTCGGTCGCAAATTTTCTTTGAGTCGCAATCGGGCTGTTATTGCCCGAATAGTAGGCCTTGTAGAGCGTCGGGCTCGCATCGGAAGGGCTATGGGTTCTGTCCTCGGCGGAGCCTGCAATTCTGATGATTGCGAGATCGGCGCTTGGACCTGGCTAAAGACCGTCGTGTTCGCTAATGGTGGCTGGGGCACGTTAAATAGGTCGTGGTCACAAAGTCCCCATGTTCCCATACCAAATCAATACCTGTGGGGGTACCTGATCAAAGGGGTTATCGGCCTCTGATTGAGATCTAAATTACGATATGTGTGAGTGAATGGATGTGTGAAAGGGACCTTCCTGTAAAACGGATGTGTCATGTATGAAGAAGTCCAACCCTCCGGGGCAATTACACCCCCAATCGGGCCATATATGGCCCACACGACAACAACAACAGTAGGCCTTGACGATCAATATACGCTCAGAAACGCTGTATTTCGACATTTTCACCGAAAAATAAACAAAAACAATACAAGTGCGCATGCTAAAAAAAAAGTCACAACATGCCCTGCATTCAACCGCTAAATTTTATCTGAATTTAGCCAACGGTTTAAAAGTTATCAAGGTTTTTTTTCATATAGCTCAATAGTTGTCACCCTGTATACCCTTAGTATTGAATATACTTTCGAGTCATATAAACGAAATATGATTTGTAAATTCCCTGAATGGATCGGAGAGAAAAATATGTTGTGATTACAGCCTCAAATGCTTGAGATGCAATAGTGTTGTGGATATAAGTGATAGGAAACTTGCCGGTGGCGCTATGAGTGGTCAAACCCATCGAAGTATCTCCATACACTCGTAGATGTCGGGCATAGTAGCTTGCAAACACGAATAGGCGATGTTAAGCACAGGGGCGATATTTTGAACACCCATACCCTATCTATCTATATGAAATGACACGCTGTATAAATTTCTTGTTATCCATTTAATCATCCTTGTGGTTGTCCTGACGTGGTAACTCGTCATTTGCAAAACCACTGACAGATCTTGATGAACGGAATATATCGTTAACAAACGAAAATTGAATTCACATTCTGATCATCAGAAAAAAATGTCGCCCTTGGTAATAGCGTGATGAGACCACTTGGAGATATCAATACATAAACGGACACAACGATTTAGATGCTCGAATATTCCCTTTCTTATTCTCCATCTTTTAATCTCACCCCGAATACTCTCCGCGACTCAGCAGCGCAAAGGATCGCTATTGGCTATCAATCCTCAAGGGAAAAACACAAGGACAACACCAAGTCATTTTGAACGACGCGGGAACAGCACCTGAGCTGCCACACCATTCTCCAAAATTCCACGCCATGCCAACGTGTGAACATTTGAGGCCAGGACAGGGCCGATCCTAGCAGGTGTGCAGCGCGTGCACCGCACGCGGGCGGCCTAAACAAGGGGCGGCCGCATATAGTTCTATCAATCAAGCAAAATTTTTTTAAACTTATAATAGGTCGAATAAATATGCTGAATTTTAAGTAGTTATTGAAAAATCAAAATAAGTCCCGATTTCCCGATAGCATAGTATAGTTTAAGAAAAATAGAATGTAAGTGCAACCGTGTGTTGGTCCATTGTCCATTAATGTCTACTATTTACACTCATTCTTTATTTAATAGCACCTTTTTAACCTTACCTGTTTATGTGGCTATAGGTGAAAGAAGTTTCAGTAAATTAAAAATTATTAAAAATTACTTGAGAAATAATCTGATGCAAAAGAGCCTTTCAGATTTGGCCATCATCTCTATTGAATCCGAAATCTCTGAAAAAATTGATCTCACCGAAATTATTGACAAATTTGCTTTTTAGAAAGCCAGAAAAGTTAATTTTATAGTTAATTTTGGTAGTCTTTGTAGAAGGAGTGATTTATATACTTTTCGTTCCACGAGATTTATGCTTTAGTACTTTTTTTTATTAGATTTTATTTTCTGAGTAAATACTGTTGTTTTGTATTTCTAATTATAAAATGTCTCTTTTTATTTCAAAGGTAATATTTTTGTTTGTTTATTATTTTTAAAAGTATTTTGTCGCTATTATAACCTATTAAGCTGGCCAAAAAATAAAGTTTTACAGTTCAAATTTTATTTGCATTTTTATTAATGTTTTACTTTTTACTCTTATACAGGTAGATGAGTTTATAACTTCAACATTAAGTATTAGTCAAAATATGAAAAATTCTCTAGGGGGGCGGCTCACTAGGTCTTTGCACGCGGGCGGCCGACATCCTAGGATCGGCCCTGGGCCAGGACAGATATAACGTGCACCAACCCCTTTTGTGCCCTACGGTTTTCGGTTGGATTCGAACTCGTAAACCTGCGGTTGCTAACATGGTCTTCAAACCGGGCTTAACAGCTTAACTTTCCATAGAACCTCTATAGAATTTTTTTTTTATATGGAATCGAAATTTCGCGTTTCTATGAAATAGGCATGCGACATTGACAGCAAAACATCGATGTTCAAAATTAAAACATCGATGTTGATAATAAATCGCCCCAAAACCATCGATGTTTTTAAACATCGGTGTATTTAAACTTTCCCCCCCATTTCTTAAAACTGGTTTAGCAACCTTAAACATTAATGTTCCCCAAGGTGGGGTGGGGGGAATTTAATTTGTCATTTGCCGTGTTTATTATTTTATAAGTCAGACTTTTTTTTAACTGTCAAAAAAAAGTTAAAAAAAAAAACCGAATAAGAACAATTAACAAATCTTTTATTATCAAATTGAATAATATAAAATAAAGTAATATTTACAACAATTTGACATAGGTACTATAAGTATAATTAGGTAGGTACATAAAAATAATTTTTGTTTGTTATTATTAATTATTTATCAACTTATTGGGGGGGATACAACAAACTTATTTTTTATTTACTGTAAATAAAAAATATTGGGGCTTATAATTACAATAGGCCCTAATATATTTGTTATTTACAGTTTGTAAAAAAATAAGAAGTTTGTTAACTTTCTCCACCTTAAACCGACTTCTTTTTTCACTAGTTAGGAAAAAAGCTCTTTCTGATGGAACAGATGTCGGCATCACTGACAAATACTTAGTTGCATGGTTATTTTTCTTAATTTTTACCATGGTGCTTTTTTTATTCAAAAGTGAAACATCGACAATGTTAAAACATCGATGTTAAACAAACATTAGCTCCAATAAATCGACGTTTAATGCAACGATGTTTTTATAAAACACAAACATCGATTTCGCATTCCTACTTTTCAGACCTTTCCCCCTTGGCCACTTTGGTCTAAAAGTATGTTCAATTTACTAACTATAAAAATTATGTTATTGGTTATTTAAAAAAAAATTTTAATGGTACTTTTTCATTTAAAAATAAAACAACGAGGTAAACAAACATCGACTCCATTAAATCGATGGTAAATACAATGCGTTTTGAAAACATCGACGTCGATGTCGCATACCTACTATGAAACTGTAGAATTCCGTAGAACAGTTTTGAAGATCTCTTTAAAATCTGTAGAATTCCGTAGAACAGTTTTGTAGATCTCTATGAAATCTGCAGAATTCCGTAGAACAGTTCAATATATCTATGAAATCTGTAGAATTCCTTGGAACAGTTTTGTAGATCTCTAAGAAATCTGTAGAATTCCGTAGAACAGTTTTGTAGATCTCTATAAAATCTGCAGAATTCCGTAGAACAGTTTTGTAGATCTCTATGAAATCTGCAGAATTCCGTAGAACACTTCTATAGATCCTTATGAAATCTGTAGAATTCCTTGGAACAGTTTTGTAGATCTCAATGAAATCTGTAGAATTCCGTAGAACAGTTTTGTAGATCTCTATGAAATCTGTAGAATTCCGTAGAACAATTTTGTAGATCTCTATGAAATCTGCAGAATTCCGTAGAACACTTCTATAGATCCTTATGAAATCTGTAGAATTCCGTAGAAAAGTTCTATAGATGTCTATGAAATCTGAAGAATTCCGTGGAACAGTTTTGCAGATCTCTATAAAATCTGTAGAATTCCGTAGAACGGTTTTGTAGATCTGTATGAAATCTGTAGAATTCCATAGTTCTATTTAACTCTATGGAAATCGTTTCGTATGGTGACAACCTAAAGAATTTCTTTTCCTATTTTCTTTTAATCCCATTCTTGGTTCTTTCCGAAAATCAGCGGGATCATAATAGGGTCAGAGTCTGCTGGTGGAAACATGACAATAGCATTAAGCAAATACACAAACTTTGTTTTAGCTTTAGTGTCATTCTTAGAGGATGGATGCGATTCGGAGATATGTGATAAGGTGGTTCATTTGTTATATATAACACTAGGGTGGTATTGATGAAAGTTGGTCGAGATAAAATGGTGTTGAGGAAAAGCATATCAAAAGCCATTGCCGCCATACTATGAGATCAGTTTAGAATCTATTTTAACTATTCAGTGTGATGTCTGAAATCTCGTAAGGTTAGATGGTTTATTTCGGTTTTTAGGACGTAAAAGGCTACACTCTCTAACACAACACAAAACGTCAAATGGCATTATTTAATTAACGTCGTACTAGAGCAACACAACGGCTATTTACGACTGTCCGGGATCAAGGGAAAGATTCGAGGACAACACCACGTCATTTTGAACCACGGTCAGATGATGAGGCAACACCTGAGCTGGCACCCTACTCTCCAAACTTCCACACCATCCCAACGCGAGGACTTTCGGCCACTGCAGATTGAAGGCGCACCAGCCGCCTCTACACCATACGCTTACAAACCATTCAGAGGCTAACACCTTAACCACCAGACAGGTAAACGGACATACGCACCAGGCAAACTTTTCTCAGACCAATGATGGACATCACTGACCTCAGTTGTTTATCTCTCTCTCTCTCTCTTTATAGTCGCTAAAAGTTTCATTCTACGTGCATGACTATTGCTTGACATTGTCTGTCTTATGTTTGGTGCAGCTTGTCCGATTGCGTCTTAACAATCCTACCAACTACATAAAAAATACATTCGGGAAAGTTACAGGAATCGAACCTTGACTATCTAAAGTTTGAGGCTCAGAAGGTTAAGAGTGATTCGTTAGGGTTGTACTAGCGTGTCTTTGCTGAATTGGCTCCGTGTCGCAGCCAGTTTCGTGGACGATTCTATTTAGGACCGTAGATAGGTCGGTAGATATTAAACTCGTGAGAAATGAATCGATTGTTCAATTCGATTATTTTCGTAACTTGTATGATGGGCTTCGTGAGTGATGGTGCTTCAAAAATTCGTATATCCTTTTTCGTGTCTCTTTTTCTTGTTTTTTGATTGAGTGTTTGTTTTAAGGTCGGCTTTTATAATTGCTACGAACAAAATGCTAAACAAAAACACACTCAATCATCTCAATTTACCGTCGTTCAACTCGTGGTGGAAATCGAATTACGTTCCGAATTCATACATAAAATGTGACAAAATTTCAGAAAGATTCACATTATAGTTCAAATTCTAAACAGAAATTCAGAATGCTAAACATGAACAGACCCAGTCATCTCAATTTACCTTTCCTCTCGCGATAGCAATCGAATTACCATTTTGAATCCATTCATTCGATAAATCTGTTTCAAAATCATTAAAGACACGAAAAAAGAGCACCAAGTAAAGAAATAATCATAGTTAACATTGACAGTAGAAACAAGCTTCGAAAGAATCGATTTGAAGAATTGATTCACATTCCCAACAGTTTAATATCTACCAACCTACCTACGGTCCTAAATAGAATCGTTCAGTCAAGACACGCTACTTTAAGGTGCGATTCCTATACTGCGTCTGACGCAGTCCGTCTTTTGCAGAACTGCTGGAGCATAGTTGCCGCTTCCGTAGCTGACGCATTGTGTGAAACAGTTCCATAATCGTCCCGACTTAAACATATTACAGCACTTTTATTACTTAACGGATTTTCATTTATCATATCTCATTTTAAAGAACTATTTGTTTTCTTTAATATGATTTATCATGTGTAAAAATCGGTTGAAGAATGATGTAATTGACCCCCAATGAACCTGTAACATCCCATATGAGCAGTGCTCTGTGTGAGACACGTTATAGGAATTGCACCTTTAGGGTAGTTAGTTGACGTCGCATTAGAGCAACGCAACGGGCTATTGGTGACGGTCCTGGATGCGAGGAAACAACCTCGTTATGTCGAACCACGATCAGATCACGAGATCGACACCTGAGATGACATCACACCCTCCGAACGTCCACACCATGCCACCTTGACGACATTTGAGCCACGTCAGAATTTATGTACAGTTATTCAAGACGGTCTTAAATCGAACCGAGTTTCGAACTCGTAATCTCCAGGTTGCTAATCCGACTGGGCTAGCGATACTCAAATGATTCGATTATCTGTTAATTTGGGTTCAGTTTGTTGCACTAAGCTTCATTTTGCCACACGAGTTCTGTAAGGAGGAGAAACAAATATAAAGCTGGTCGAACATATTTTGTGTCAAACGTCAGCGAGCGAAAGTGGCACAGCGATGACATATTCTTGTCGAACGCTGCAGGATGTCGTCCTATTGGCCAATCATCCCCGCTGCCTGATCCGACTGCACATAAATCCGGGGCGGTTGCGTAACAGAACACACGCAAGCGCCCCCTTCCGATAAATAAACCACCCGAACTTTCTGAAACATCTGTGCTGAAATATGTCCTCTAAACTCGATTCAATTATGGACTTTTTTCATGCGGTTTTTTTCCGTCCTCCCATTCTCTTCTGTCTTCGTGACCGCGGTCCCATGTCCCGCTTTCCCATTGGACAAGGACGAGGACATGTCGCTGTTTCTGCACGCACCCAGATTCGTGACCGAAAATAACAAAAACCAAAAATAAGAATGGACAATCGCATGGTGGACCAATGGAGTCACGGAAGGGCGATATTATAATAGAATGCCCCTTTTCTTTATTTCTTTTCCCATTGTTAATGAGTCGACATTAACATTTCGGCATGGCTTAATGGGCATCCGCTTGCGTGCAACAGCAGCATTGTGTGGCTGTGGCGGTAGCACGACGCCTTTCCTGGTGCGTGTTCCGCTGGCCAATGGGAACGCTCCGAGCCGTCACACTCCGCCAATAATAGGTCTCCGCTGGGATCATAATGGAAGGGGGAAATCCATCATAATAGCAAACGTCATCTTATTGGGTAATTATCCCTTTGTTTGCTCTACCTGTCCTGTCTCTTTTTCCCCCCAATTACGCGTCACGCTAGCCTCGCGATCCCATTGGACGGCGGAGTCGGGATTGAGCTCGGTACGCCGACTTTCCGAACCGTAATTGCGTTTTGTATGCAAACGAGGGCCCATTCCTGAAAATCCGAACATGTTCCAATGCCGGGGGGAGGGAAGGGGGATGAGTTAAGTGAAGAGCTCGATTGTATCATTATGATTGCTAATAATGGCAACAGCGAACAAGGGAAAATGGTAATTTCTTTTTGTTCCACGGTGCAGCTGCAGGGAAAAAAGGAATGACATTTCATTTGGAGGTAAATTTTCCTTCTATTAATTCTTTTTTTTTTCCTCCTGTGTGTGTTCGGGGTGGGAGAGAACGGGTCACGTTCCAATGAATCGAACAACCACTCAGACGTCTTGTTCTGCGGGAATCGTCGAGCTAAGAGGAACATGGGTTCGAAATCCTTGTTCTGGAACTTGTGGATTCGAATCGAAGTTCTTGGAGCATGGTGTTGATCGGTGTTCCGACATCCCGGGACGGGGTTGCGAACAGTGAAGGGCAGCACAACTATCGTTTGCAAATGAAATAATACACGGTGTCACTTGGAATCTTACACAAGCTGGAAAAGGCGTTTTGTTATCCCACCTGAGCAATGCCTTTCGTGTTCGACAGCAGCAAGGAACGCGAAAACGATGGCGCGTTATAGTGTTACTATGGAATACACTTGTCTTTGATAGAGGTGTGAACAAGAAAATTCGCATCGCTCCACACAAGTTTATGTTCAATTCATCAATTAGTTTTGTTGGACACAAAAACGCGAATCAATTCATATTTAAGGAATATAACGAACATATTTTTTAATATGTGGCTATTTTCGACTTTTTGAATATCTGAAGGGGTTATACATATACACTACCCTACCGATTATACCTTGACCGATTTGACTAATAATGGACTGGACAGAAAGATGTGATGGTATAAGGGAAATAATACTTGCTTTAATAGAGAGATGGTTCCCCCCACTTGCTGCAATGACACTAGCAACCCTTATGGGCATACTTTCAACAAGGTTTCGATACACAGATACGGGTATTTGTGTCCATTCCTGCTGCAAGAATGTTGCCAGCTCAGCGGTAGATTTCGGACGTAGTTCCACGGTCCGTGAGTTTCGCTCTAACGCGTCCCACACATGTTCTACGGGGTTTAGGTCGGGACACTGAGAAGGCCAGGGAAGACGTTTTACATTCATATCTCGATACCACTGCTCGACAGAGGCTGCAACATGACGTGGAGCGTTATCGTCCTGTAAGTCACATTCGTCCATTTCATAAAGATGTCAGAGCGTAGGAAGAACCTGATTGTCCAAAATGTTCATGTAAGCGTCGCCGTTCAATTGACTAGGAGCAACACGCATAGGTCCCAGGCCATGCCACGAAAAACACCCCCAAACAAGTAGTCGGATTTTATGCAAATCCGCTGGCCATTACTGTAGTGTAGTGTTATATGCATTATGTAACCTGTACTATTCCCTACCGATTTGACTCTTCGCGACCTATGGAATCAATTCTTTTAGCACCTCATGGGCACATCTTTAAGTATGAACCAGCCTCACAAACCCGAGGTAATGATCTTACAATTTCACAATTTTTTCGTCGCTCAATAGAAATGCCCATTCAAGCGTGTACTTTATCAATAAACTGTTACACCACCAAACGAAGCGACACAATTCAAATTAGGCCAATCAAATCAATTTTTCCCAGAGCAGTCGCATGACTACGCATCGGTCACACTCTTAGAAGCTACTCTTAATAGCAGTGCTTAGTCTGTTATATTTCATGTCCATGGATTAAATCATACAATGATAATAAATCTGGATAACTTATATTATCAATACTAAGCAACCACCGGCGGATGCTTGAGAGTGTCTAGGTACCCTCCTAAATAACGGGCACTAATTCACCGTTAAATGAGACTTGACAACTCTTAGGCCCGGTGCCCACATCCGGTTTTTCAACGTGCGGCACCGAAGCCCAACTATGTACACATAACTGTGCAATAACGCAAGCATTCATTTCGTGCCACTTGCGATGGATATTCTATCGAAGAAAACGTGTTTATTTCCCTTACTTGATGTAAAAAAAAAGTATCTTTTGAAACAAAATAGACGTTACTGGATACAACCATTTATTGATTATCATTTATATATTCCGTTTATTTATGAAAACAAGATACTTGAGACCGGAGAAGCGTGTGCGGCGAGCTGCGGCGCCATGGGGAACTGCGGTGCAAATTGCAAGCAAGTTGGACGTGCGTCGCCGCATCGGCGCCGAAGGCATGTGTGCACTACTCCATTGGATCTAATGTATCGCAGACCGCACTTGCGTTGCCGAAGCGGCGCCGCATGTTGAAAATCCGGATGTGTGCACCGCGCCTTACTGAGACGTGGCATAAAATCGTTTCGCTTATCTTAACTTATACAAGTTCTCTTGAGGAATAGGCGGTCAAGTCCAATCTTGAACGAAGAATTTTATTTCATCTCGAATAAAGAATGACTGTTGATATAAGGTTTCAGCCAAGTTGACACCGGAGTTGCAAACGCGTCCCCCAGCAAACATCGAAGGTGTGAGCATGAGTGCCGTTTCTCGGCACTCATGCTCTCGTCAAGATCTCGTGTCGGGGTGGAGATGTGACGAGTTTGCGACTCCAATTTTGTTTTCCACCAGGAGTCGGTAAAGATCAAAGGACTGCAACTTTTGGAGGGCATTTCTCCGCGACGAAATTTGGGATGAAAATGCTCCATTATTTCGTCACTTCGGTTTTGCAGACAATCACCGCTCTGCTCTGCCCTTCGGCACCTCGTGGTCACTTGCGTCGTCTTTTGTTCACTGATATTTTGCCCCCGCCGCTTGCCTTGACCGCCAAACTCTCAGTGAGTGATCGATTCGATTCAAATGGCGAGGACGAGAGACCTGGTGATAGCATTAATAGAACTATTTAAAAAGAGGCCTGACCTCTTTTTGTTGCAGATAAAAGTCGACAAAGTGTTAACACGGGAGTGGGGTCGAAAAGGGGTCGTAAAACGTCTTCGTCACAAAAAGGGGGGGAGAAAAATAACGGAAAAACTCCGGCGCAAACGCGGTTTTAAGCTATATTTACACCTGTTGCAAACATGTGACTCCCCCTTTATGTGTCGAAGACGTTTTTCGGCCCCTTTGCTACCTTTTCTGGTGTATCCGTTTTGTCGATTTTTGTCGAATACACAAGGGGGGGGGGTGCACTCTAAAGCCGCGTTTACACCGAATTTGCACAACCTCTCTCCCTCCAAACATCGAAGCTATTTCGAGAAACAGTATTAAATTTATCGTCAAGATCTAGAGTCGGGGTGGCGATTTGGAGAGTTTGCAGAGCCAAATTTGTTTTCCACCAGGAGTCGGTAAAGATCAATGAGTTGAAACTTTTGGGGGAGATTTCTCCGAGACGATTGCTTGACAATAACCACTCCCCTCTGCCCCCTCGTGGTCGCTCACGTCGTCTATTATTCGCTCTCTGTGATAGTTTGCCCACATCGCTTGCCTTGACCACACTTCTCGGCAAACTCTTCGATTCAAATGGCGTGGACGAAAGAGATGGTCATAACATAGACGCATAAAATTAATAAAACTATTTAGAGAGAGGTCTGTCCTCCTCTCGGACCCAACGACACCTGAGTACAAAGACAAAAAGAACAATGCCTGGAGTGAAATGGGTGAGGAATTCGACATCTTAATGAAAAGTAATAACTCTTCTCTACAAAGGGGTGAGAAGAGTGAGCTCGGGTGGTTGGAGTCCACAAAGCGTTTACACCGGAGGGGGGAACCGAAAAAAGGGACGAAAAGGGGTCAGCATAGGAGAACGTAAAACGTCCTCGACACAAAAAGGGAGAGAAATGTGTTTTCAACTCTGGTGTTAACGCGGCAGCTTGTCTTGTAGAGAAAAGTGGTCACACCCCTTTGTGTTCCAGGTAAAGTGTTGTTGTTGTTTCTAATCCCCTAGCCTCCGGCTAGACCAAGTCCATGAGTCCGTGGATAAGCAGAAAGTCACAAATCAGGAGGGGATCCACTAGGAGATGCTCTCTAGACACCCCGATGCAGTTCAAGAGATGAGAGGGGCAGAGTTGCATTCAGGGCAGATAGAGAAGGTCTTGTGACCCTGCATCTAAGACACCTAGTTTGTACACTGATGAGTGTAGAAATAGTGGTTTGCCGAGCTCTGTGTCCTTGGAAGGACCAGGTTTTTTCCTATTATACCAGTCACGTGAGGAAGGCAATTGGCAATTTTTTAGTGAACGTCGTACTAGAGCAACACAACGGACTATTGACGACGGTCCGGGATCAGTAGACGAGTAGATCCGAGGACAATACCTCGTAATTTTGAACCACGGTCAGATGACGAAGCAACACCTGAGCTGGCACCCCACTCTCCAAACTTCCACGCCAACCCAACGTGAGGACTTTCGGCCACGACCGATTTAAGGTGCACCAGCCGCCTCTACACCATACGTTTACAAACATCCATGCCCGGACCCGGATTCGAACCAGGAACCTTCCGATCTAGAGGCTATCACCTTAACCACTATACCGGTTGGTCGGCCACGTGAGGAAGGAGTTCTCCAAATGTGAAGGTTCTGGATATTCTGGTAAAGTACTAGCGTTGAGGGCAAGAAACAGAGAGCGAACAAAAGACGTGAGCCACGTGGCGCCGAATGGCAGAAGGGAGCAGGTGATCATCTGCAACACCGAAAGGGGACACATAGTAATAAAAAATAGGGGAGAATTTTCACCCCAAATTTCGTAGTAAAGAAATATTCCCCAAAAGTGTTGCAACCCTCTGATCTTTTCCGACTCCTGGTAGGAAAATAAATGTGGTGTTGCAAATCGTCACCCCCACACGAGATCTTGGCAATAGCATCAGTGCCGTTTCTCCGAATGTCTTCGATGTTTGGAAGGGTGGAAGTTGACTCAGGTTCACTCAAACACATGTCGACTCTTGATAATAGGCCCAAAGGCAAATATCGACGGAATCAATCTCCTTAGCAACCATAGGGGATACTCCTATTGATGAAGGTGTTCCTCTCAAGAAGATGCCCCCTCAGAGGCACATCTTTAGGCGTGAATGGACTCCACGAACTTGAGGTGATTTATTCTTTTGAGATGTGTTGGCTCTGGTAAACACGGGGCTGCGACTCCAAGGTACCCAAGATTTATTCTCATCCTCCATCTTTTCACAATTACTTGGCGTTCTCTGTCTTCCGTTTGGCGCAACTTAGTCAAATGTGGCCCTTGCACCACATAACCCCGAAACAAACTGACGAGGTCTCTTCTCAAGATTGGGCTATCGAATTCGGCTCCAAGTTACTATTTTCTTCATTTTTTCTTTGCAGAAATGGAACTGGGATCGCACCACCAAAGAAGCGACGCCCCATTCCGTCCGTCCGTTGACCATCACCAGCACCACCAGCCACCTCCACCGCCTCTCCAGGGCTTCGACGACTCCCACCAACCGGACCTACTCTCGGCCGCCTCCCTGGAGGCCCCGCCCTCCACCAACTACTCCTCCTCCCAGAGTTCCTCCCCCGACCTCGGGGTCATCGACTCCTACATGCACCACCAGCGCCCCTCCAAGAGCGACCCCTTCGATCCCTACAAGCCCAAGATCTGGTCGCTGGCCGACACGGCCACCAACAAGGCCCTCCTGCCCCCGTACGCCCCGGACTTGTGCCCCCAGACGGCAGGGTGGGCGGCCCAGGGGCCTCCCTTCGGGCGGTACAGCTGCAACCTGCACGGGTTCGGCCCCATCAGCCTGCAGACGGACACGCCTCCTCAGACGCCGCCCAACATGAAAGTGACCGCCCATGCCTCCACTGTGCCTTCTTCAGCCTACATCGAGACTCATAGGAGTAGCGCCCATGCCTACATGGGCGGCCCAGGGCAATCCGCCCTGTGTCAGTCGGAGGCGGCGATGGCCGAAGCCCAGCTACAAGGTAAGAGCATTTCAAGTTCCTCGACATTTTCTTGTCAAGACTAAAGCTACGGTTTCCTAAGAAAGCGGCGCCGTTATCTAGCAGCCGTAATGTAGCTGTGGATGACGTCACTAAAACGTTGTTTATACAAACAGATGGCGTTGGGGTTTCCTAGATAGGCGTTGTTTGTGAGCGTAACGAAAATGAGCGGAGCCGACATTTGCATGACGATCGTCATAGTAGACTCAAACAGTTGGGAACGTTTTTTCTCTTCTAGAGGCGGACATTTCATTTCCTGCGCACAAACAATTCGATCGAAGGGGAGCAAAGCAAATAAAAAATTTTGACCGGCATTATTTGGTTCTTTTTAATAAAAATCTAGGGCGTTATAGATAGATTGAAAATTTCAACGGATTTCAAATCAGCGTAAAATTCTACGCCTGATGTAAAAATTTCCGCAGATTTCAAATCCGTTGAAACATTTACTTCATCTTTATCGATCGCGAGGATAGAAACTTTAACTAGAGAATAAAAAAACGCTTTTGTTTCTGGAATAAAATAAACCACGACAGCCGTTGGTTGTAGTAGCAGCGGACGACAAGAAAAGTAGCCTAAGCTGACACCTCTGGTCTCCGTTAAGACGGCCGCCTAGTTACACCCGTTCACTACGCAACACTTCCGCTAGATGACAGCACCGCTCTATTAGGAAACCGTAGCTTAAGCAAATGTATCAAGTTAAGTAAATACTGTGGCATGTAACACGCATAGTATCATGTCTATGTGGTACCTTGTCCAGATTAGTCAAACATAGGTAGACGTAATTATGCTGACGACGTATGACAGTTCCCCGACATTTCTTTTGTCAGATTATGCAAATGTTTCAAGTCAACTAAATAATGTGGCATGTAACTGGCATAGTATTGTGTTCTCATTCTACGTGATGTGGGACCATCACGTCTATGAAGTACCTTATCCAAATGAATTAAACACACGTAGACGTTAATATGCTGACGGAATATGTCAATGAAATGTCTACAGACATATCTGTTGTCAGTCCTCCATTTTATTCAAACTAGATCAATAGAGATGGATAAAAATCAACTTTCATGAAGACATCAGTTGTTGAGAGGTTGGTCAAGGAACATTACAGTGTTGAAGTAGGTAGAACTACTTGCATATCGAACGACCAGCAAATCCCCCTCCTCTGGTGGTTGTCTCAACAAGGTTTCTCATCAGCCAAACTGGCGAGATCTCGATGGACGAGATATCTCGTCATTAGAAGAAAACTGAACCTTCCATCTCGTCGTCATCATCAAAAACTTAAATGATCGCACCAGCACAAAAAAAAAATCATCAATTCTTGATGACGAGGTATCTCGTCACTAGCAAAATTTGACCTGATCTTGATGGACGAGATATCTCGTCCAAAACATTTGGAGGATTAAACCATGTAATACTTGTGTCTGTCGGTGATACTATGTTTCTGTTTTTGAATCTACACATAGTGGAAAGAATGCTACCATCAACTAGAATCTGTTGCTTTGGCTTTTCTAACAAAGTCTGTTTGATGTACTGAAAGCTTAGGAAAGCCATACCAAAATGTCGACGAATACAATTGCACTTGTTTTGTGTTGACATTGTGAGAGGGACTAATTGTCCAGGTTCATGAAAATATTGTAATACGGGAAAGACGAATAGAGAAAAGCAAATCAAATCGTCAGTTAAATAACTTCAAGTCGTTTCGACGAGATATGCCGTCCATCAAGATCTGGTCAGTTTGTCAATGACGAGATACATCGTCGAGACTAAACTGTCCCTTACACAAAAGAGGAATGAAGACCCAAATAAGAGGATTGTATCAGGGCAGATTTCGACCCAAAATTACCTCCAGAAAGGTTAACTGTGTTTAGGTTACAATGTTAAAGAAAACATATTGAACTGCAATTAGTCTACATCCATGCCAATTAATTCATTATTTAGTTTTACCTTGCCTCCGAAATAGGTTTGTCACGTTGGGTTGGCGTGGAAGTTTGGAGAGTGGGGTGCCTGCTCAGGTGTTGCTTCGTCATCTAACCGTGGTTCAAAATTACGAGGTGTTGTCCTCGGTAATGGTAATAGTAATTTTAGTTAACGTCGTACTAGAGCAACACAACGGGCTATTGTCGACAGTCCGGGATCAGTCCCTTAAGGGAAAGATCCGAGGACAACACCACGTCATTTTGAACCACGGTCAGATGACGAGCAACACCTCAGCTGGCACTCCACTCTCCAAACTTCCACACTATCCCAACGTGATGACTTTTGGCCACGAAAGATTTAAGGTGCACCATCCGCCTCTACACCATACGCTTACAAGCATCCATGCACTGACCCGGATTCGAACCAGGAACCTTCAGATCTAGAGGCTAACATCTGAACTTACCAAACCGGTGGGTCGGCGAAAATACTAAGGAAAATATCTCATGTATTTGAAAAGTACTACCTACTTTGATGAACTAGTTTTCTTCAAGCAACAAAACGCTTTTAAAAACCCGGGTCCTTGTCTAAAGTACTAATTATAAACGACTCATTAAACGTCCTGGCGGTACTCCGAGATATTTTGTCAACAGTAAATTACGGACTAGATCATGATGATTGAGATATCTCGGTATTAGAAGAAAATGGACCAGGACTTGATCTCGTCATATCAGAAATTCAACACATATGACGAGATATCTCGTCATTAGTGTTGAGAAGTCGTAGTGCATTAGTCATAAAACAACTTGGAGAGTTAAAATATTTACAACAGGTACCGAATGTGCGTTTGTGAGGTATTTGGTGCAGTTGGGTCCTAAAGGGATCTTGTGCCTTGTAAAGCAAAACTCAACTCTTCAGTTTGCGTTAAAGTTTTATTTTAGACAAATCTTTCAAAACCGATGTTCACTACACTACAATAATGGACCAGACGCCAGCAGATTTACATAAAATCCACACACTTGTTCGGGGGCGTTTTTCGTGGTATGACCTGGTACCTTTGCATGTTGTTCCTAGTCAATTGAACCCCGAAGCCTACATGAACATTTTGGACAGTCAGGTTCTTCCTACGCTCTGGCAATTTTATGGAATGGACGACAACGCTCCATGTCATGTCGCAGCCTCAGTCGAGCAGTGCTATCGAGATATCGATGTAAAACGTCTTCCTTGGCCTGCCCAGAGTCCCTACCTAAACCCCATAGAACATGTGTGTCCCACACGACGCTTATGGACCAGAGAACCACGTCCGAATACTGCAGCTGAGCAGCTGGCGACATTCTCGCAGCGGGAATGGACACAAATACCCGTATCTGTGTATCTAAACCTTGTTGGAAGTATGCCCAGAAGGGTTTGCTAGTGTCATTGCAGCACGTGGGGGACCATCCCCATATTAAAGCATGTATTTACTCCCTTATACTATCACAACTTGCTGTCCGGTCCATTATTGTAAGGTACTGTATGGTCACGGATGCCCTATTGGAAGTGTACCGGATTAGCAACAGGAGGGTTGTGAGTCCGAACACAACCAAAGATAGTCGTGTACAAAGGTTGCTGGTGCACGTTAAATCTGCCGCGGCTGGTCTTCACGTTGGATTGGACATTTGGAGAGTGGGATGCCAGCTCAGGTGTGACCTCGTCATATGATCGTGGTTCAAAATTACGTGGCGTTATTCTCGGCTCTTTCCCTTCGAGTTTGAATTCGTACAGTTGTCAATAGCCCGTTGTGTTGTTCCAGTGTAACGATAATTAAAATTCCGAAGTACCTTCGAACCAATGTTTAAAATAGCTCAGGTGTTGCCTCGTCCTGACCGTGTTTCAAAATTAAGAGGTGTTGTCCTCGGATTTCCACCTAGGGGATTGATACCGGACCGTCGTCAATAGCCCGCTTTGTTGCTCTAGTACGACGTTAATTACAAAATTACCAATTTTTAAAATTCTGTCTTACATAAGCATTCTTACTGACTTTCTGAAATTTTTTCTTTTGTAGACGACAAAATGGAAAGTTTCTCAACCAATCACGGATCACAAAGTTCCACGTCCAATCAAAACACGGCATCCGACTGCATATCCGAAGACTACGACTACTCGACGTCATCAGTCCGATAGGATCACGTGATTCTCCACAACCAACCACGAGCACCGGTGATTCTTCCTTTGTTTCTACGTTTCTTTCTTGTGGCTCTCACTAGTTGGCGCTGCTGACCACTTCAAGGGAAGACCAGCATAGGAAATATAACAGATATATAAATATATACACCACACTATATACATCTTCTAATAAAGGAGTTAACTGTCTAGGACTTTGAAAACAGTGGATTTCGGCACACAATGGACGTTGTTGTATCTACGGACTAAGATTCACCAAGAGAATCCAGGTTGCCAAGTCGTGGTAGTTATCTAAAAATGTCGGCCATCTTGAGCTAATAGATATAGAAACAACCGTTTTCACTATTTATTTTCAACATGCATTTGATGGTTACAGAGTTCCATTGACATAGCAGTTTATGAAGCTCTATAAAGAATAGACGATTTAAATCAATATAATGTTTAATTTAACGAGATTCAATAAATTTTTTATATATTTTCCATTCCGACGATCTCTTAAATCTAAATATAATAGCCCGTTGTGTTGCTCCAATGCGACGTGAATTCAACTACATACCCTTAAACCTAAATGACCTAGAATAATGTACATCATATTTCACATTTATATAATCCATTTCTAAACAATAGCCCGTTGTGTCTAGTGCGAAGTTTATTAACTACTGTGTGACCTACTATAAAAAAACCTACTATGTAAAAAATTCTAGCTGTTGTTTTTATTTTAAAACTTAATGTAATTAGTTTTAAAGATTAGTCTATATTAATTTTCTGATGTTGACGGTTGCAATTTTAAAAGTAGCTTTTATAGTTAAAGAAAAAGTGCAATTTGTTTTGGAACTGTTTAGGAGCTCTTCACAGGTTGCCAGACTGCCACGATTTGGTAACCCTCATCCTCGTTCTCTTCGATCAAGGTTTTCAGTCCATCTCCAAAGTGTAGTGAAGAATGCCGCACGAAACGCTTGTGACTTGTGCTATATCTTTTTTATTGCTATGAATTGCGGATTGCACGTTTGAGTTCGCACCACGAGCAAATAGTTTTGTATATTGGACTTTCTTGGAGACCAACTGTGTTTGGACCGGTGGAGAAAATAATGGAGTAAAAAAAACTTTTCTCTGTGGATATATGCTTGTCAGCTGTCGAACTTTCTGTTTGTTCTGAAAATAATTTCAAAGTGGCAGTTTAAACTTCCGAAAATATACTTCTAAACATATCTTTTGCAATTACAAAAGGAGTATTCTTAAATCTTAACAGATTTAGTAAATGAACCGTTATTTTTGAAAGCGGTATAAGTCCATTTTTTCATACATCGAGATATTTAAGGGTTTTTCGTTTAAATTTATTTAAAAATATTGGCAAACGTTACTCAAATGGAATGATGCTTTTAACACTATAAACCTGTTGAATTTTACTATGTAATAATAATTATTAAAATTGTTTCAAAAAATAAACTTTTTTTTCTTTCAAAGTGGACTTATACCACTTACAAAAATAACGGCTCAAACATTGAAAAGTATTTATGTTTTTACAAAGGAATTAAAATTTTTAGTTCATACTTTTTACTAGCACATCTATAAAGATTGATAGGACTGATTCTGATAAGAACGATATCAATGACTGTATTCATTAGCGAACTGTAACTAAAGATGTGAGATATGAGTAGACTGAGGGGAGCTTTCAAAAGTGTGACCAACATGAGACTAGTGTGACGTTAATTAAAATATCCGACATACCCCTCTCACACTAATTTTAATCATCGTAACGAATTCAGAGTTTTCAGTTTTTATTAATTATTTAAAAATTTTATTTGAAGCATAAAATTTGAACTGTCGACACTAATTTGAAACGATTTAACGTTAAAAACTACCAATCAGAAAGCTAAGAAGAACCAATAAAAGTTTTGGACCGTCAATGTTTACGGAATTTTTTGTGTAGATTGAAGTAATATTGTAAATTTTGACCATTTTATTTTTCTGATAACGTTATATATTTATAACTACATTAAACATGACGGAACAATAGAGATAAAACCTTTCAAAAAGCCGAACAAAACTAATAGATGTCCAGAAATTAACTTTGTTTTTGAACGATTATAATAAAATTTAAATATAAAAAAAAGCTGTATTTTGCAAATTCCTTTCGGACGATATATATAGATTCAAGCCCACGTGGAAATTATCCCGTCTTCCACACATCCAGTTCACTTTTGCATGTTTTATGGTTCGCTAGTGAATACATACCGTTAAATCTTAAAACTCAGCTATCGCCAAGTTGGCGTCCCATTTCCAAAAATGTCCGCCACATTTATTTCTAAAAATTGGCACCCTTTTCTCTTCGATTTCAGAACATTGTTTTTGAAAAAATGCTTACTTGTAGCACTTTGAAGAAATGTTAGTTTTTACAGCATATTCGCCGGATGGAACAGATCAACTCGAGGTTTTGTAATTATATCAGAATAAACAATTGCGAGCAGAGCAAGCCGTCTGGGATTGGGGCAAGCAACCTCTACTCCGCATAGATACAGATGCGTTCTCTTTTAGACCCGACCTTCATGTGTTGAATTTCATCTCTTTTAATGGTTGTTCTTTTGTTTTGTCTTGATTTAGAAACAATCACTCGGTATGCACGCTTTAGTATTTTCCAGAACGTGACACAATTTGCAGAGATAAAATCCCGATATTAATATCTTCATTTCACGATTAAAGTTAAATTTATCCCATCCTTGTGGTTGTCTCTACGAGAAAAATTGGTAAGCAAAATTAACCATTTCCTCGATAGACGAGATATCTCGTCCTTGATAAAGCTGACCATACCTTGATGGACGAGATATCTCGTCGGATCCACTTGGAGGATAAAATGTAATACGTTTGGATGTCATGTAAATTAGACTTTTAGCTAAAAATTGCGTCTGAGCCATATCGACGCGTTTCAGCTGTAGCATTGGAGAAGAAAAATGTATAAATTCTTAAAGTTAGACTAAAAATTTAAAATTGAACCATCCCAATATAAATTTAATCAGAGTTTTTTCATCCATTGCTTTTTTATAATTGCTTTTATGGTAGTTAAAAATATTTCAGACACGCAGATCTTCAAACACGACTTCACGGGACGGGAAAAGCCCATTCATTCATTCATACGATTCGTTCCATCTACCCAGTAGTAGACTTCGGTGATTTCACCATCTATGTCCACTACATAGAAATGCGCATGTACGCACTTAATTTGCCATAAGATGTATCGCAAACTGATGGATCTTCAAAAAGCGTGGTCAACATGTGGACTAGTAATCACGTGACAGCTCTGTGAAAAATCGACTTTCCGCCCGATTTGGCATCTTATCGCATCGTTTGGCGATATAACATCCACGACAGGATCGATGAATGAATGCTTATTTCTACGGAAATGGAGAAATTGCCTACGATGTAGAGCGGACCAATCAGATCACGAATCAATGGATGAACGTCTTCTCCAGTTCCATGGACCAATCAGATCACGAATGTTCGTATCTCCATCAGCTGACGAAAATCCCCTAAAGCTCGGTGCACACATCCGGTTTTTCATGCAGCACCGAAGCCCAACTATGCACACATAACCGTGAAGTGACGCAAGTACTCATTTCGCGCCATTTGCGATACATATTCCACCGAAGAAAACGTGTTTATTTCGCCTACTTGGTGTAAAGAAAAGTATATTTTGCAACAAAATAGACGTTACTGGATGCAACCATTTATTGATTAGTATTTATATTCCGTTTATTTTTGAAAACAAGGTACTTGAGAGCGGAGAAGCGTGTGTCGCGCCGTGGGAAACTGCGGTACCCATTGCACGCAAGTTGGACGTACGTCGCCGCAGCGGCGCCGGACGCATGTGTGCACTCCATTGGATCTAATGTATCTCAGACCGCACTTGCGTTGCCGCAGCGACGCCGGAGGCTTATGTGCACTACTCCATTGGATCTAATGTATCTCAGACCGCACTTGCGTTGCCGCAGCGGTGCCGGAGGCATGTGTGCACTACTACATAGGATCTATTGTTGTATCTCAGACCGCACTTGCGTTGCCGCAGGCATGTGTGCACTACTACATAGGATCTATTGTTGTATCTCAGACCACACTTGCGTTGCCGCAGCGGCGCCGGAGGCTTGTGTGCACTGCTCCATTGGATCTAATGGATCTCAGACCGCACTTGTGTTGCCGCATCGGCGACGGAGGCATGTGTGCACTACTACTTAGGATCTATTGTTGTATCTCAGACCACGCTTGCGTTGCCGCACGTTGAAAAACCGGATGTGTGCACCGGGCCTCATGGTCAAGTTACTATTAGTTGCGGCCACTTGATCCTGGCCACATTAAAAAAAAAAAGGCTCCATATAATCGCGTGTCCAATAAAGAGTAAGCAAATTCACAACTCAGCAGCATTCGGTGGAGTCGTGTCCTGGGGAGTGCTGCGTGTCCTGTAGCAGCTGCGTGCACTCGGGTGAATGTGTCCTGTGTGTTCGGTTGATCACT
The DNA here is from genome assembly GCA_947359465.1 of Metellina segmentata. Lineage (NCBI taxonomy): Eukaryota > Metazoa > Arthropoda > Arachnida > Araneae > Tetragnathidae > Metellina > Metellina segmentata. The sequence goes on from OX375883.1 coordinate 110,680,107, forward strand.
CATCTGTGATATTGTGTAGCGAGAACAGAGCAAGTGCCGTTATTTGTTTACGGGAATTTATTGTGTACCTTGATTATATTCTATTTCATTATACTATACTATAGAGGATTCTAGAACATGTTTTGTTACACACCCAATAAAAGACATTTTATCACTGACTCCTTCGCTTCTTTCATCACGCTCATTCAGATACCGTGGTAATCCGGATCGTAGAGTATCGGGTAAGCGAACGGAGGGTTGCAAGTTCGAAGCCAACCAAAGACCGTCGAGTACATATGGGGCTGGTCTGCATTAAATCCCTCATGTATCCTCACGTTGGCAAGATGTGGAATTTTGCAACACTCACAAACAACCAGTACAAGTTCAAGGTGCCGGTGTTCCACCCATCATCTGACATAAGTAAAAATGACGGGAGGATGTCCTCAAATCTTTCCCTTGGGTATTGATCCAGAGCGCCACCAATAGCCCACTGTGTCGTTAATTAAAATATGAATCCATCTACACTACCCTACGATAATGAACCGGAGAGAAAGATGTGATAGTATAAGGGAAAAAATACATTCTTTAATAGGGGGATAGTCCCCACGTGCTGCAGTGACACTAGCAACCCTTCTGGGCATACTTTCAACACGGTTTCGATACACAGCTGTGGGTATTGGTGTCCATTCCTGCTGCAAGAATGTCGCCAGCTTGGCTGTAGATTTCATACGGAGTTACTTGGTCCGTAAGCGTCACTCTAACGCGTCCCACACATGTTCAATGGGGGTTTAGGTCAGGATTCTGAGCAGGCCAGGGAAGATGTTTTACACCATATCTCGATACCACTGCTTGACAGAGGTTGCAACATGACACGGAGCGCTGCCGTTCTGGAAGCAACATTTCTCCATTCCATCAAATTGCCAGAGCGTAGGAAGAATCTGATAGTCCAAAATGTTCATGTAGGCGTTCAATTGACTAGGAACACCCTGCAGAGGTCCCAGGTCATATCACGAAAAGCACCCCAAAACAAATGGTCGTATTTTATGCAAATCCGCTGGCCATTATTGTAGGGGGTAGTGTATATCTTCACTCGTGGCATGCATTTTACAAGCACGATGAGAACGTTAAAGTTCGATTTGGTAGATATTTGAATTAATGTCGCTCAGGAGCAACACAACGAGTTATTGGCATCTAATCATAAGGTAAAGATCCAAGGACAACACCTCGTCATTTTCAACCGCAGACACACGTGAGCTGGCACTCCAAACTTTCACGCTAACGAGATTGACGATATGCAGATAAGAGAATATTTACTGAATATAGAATACAAAACGAAGTTATTGGAATAAGTGGCAAGGCTTGGAAATTCAGTTCATTTGCTCATTAAAATTTTTTTTAAAGCAGATAGATGCCAGTGGATAAGTGTGCGAAAGCAGAGGTAGTAGTTGTACAAGAGCAATGCAACAGGCTGGTGCTGACGGTAAGCAGCGAGATTGAAAATGTAAATAGTGCTAGAAAGTGAATATGCAAATACAAACAAAAAGTCAACTGCAGTATAAATGAGGCTATTCAAGTAGAAATATACACTATATGGACAAAAGGTATTTGGACAAATCAGAAATTCGTAGGATACGTCTTAATGTGGGTTTAGTTTCCTGGTAAGCACTCGGCCCATTGTTTTATGTACCTGGCACCATGAACGCTGGCGTGTACCTCGACAATCTGGATCATTCGGCTTTGTCTACACTATGGCATTACTGCGGCGATGAGGGTTGTTTTTCCAATAGGATCGAGTTCCGTGTCATTCCGAGGCGACTAACCGGTATAGTGGTTAAGGTGTTAGCCTCTAGATAGGAAGGTTCCTGGTTCGAATCTGGGCATGGATGTTTGTAAGCGTATGGTGTAGAGGCGGCTGGTGCACCTTAAATCTGTCGTGGCTGAAAGTCCTCACGGTGGGTGGGTGTGGAAGTTTGTAGAGTGGGGTGCGAGCTCGGGTGTTGCTTCGTCATCTGACCGTGGTTCAAAATGACGAGGTGTTGTCCTCGGATCGTTCCCTCAAGGGATAGAGACCGGAACGTCGTCAATAGCCCGTTGTGTTGCTCTAGTACGACGTTAACTAAAATTACCATTACCGTGTCATTCTGAAAAACGTATGCTGGAATGGTTTTCTGAAAATGAGGCGAATTTGATCAACTGGTCTGTTTAGATATCGATCCGCTCAAGCACTTGTGGGACGAACTAGAGCGATGCGTACGACACCTCCACGCACGACCATCTTCCAAACAGTCTCTTCTCACAGCCTTGAAAGATGGCATGGCGAGCTATTCCTGCCAGACTTACAGAGAACGTGTGAAAAGTATGCCTCGACGTGTTGCAGCTGTAATACAAGCTAAAGGAGGGTCCATACCCATTACTAATTGGAATAATAAAGCACTTTTTCTGAAAACATGCGGTATCCACATACTTTTGTCCATATAGTGTACATATGCCCCTCTGCACAGTCCTGATACATTGAAATAGACATAGCTCAAAGATAGTCTTAAATATGCAGTGGGTGCCATTTTAAATACTGGTGGATAGGCTATAGATTTGTAACTTTCCCCTCTGCAACGACCTAGTGCAATTGCCGTAGACATAGCTCGAAGGAAATCGCAACTATTTCGTAGATTTTACTTAAAATACTCCCGAATTCATTCTTGATCTGTAGTTACCAATGCACCAAGGGAAGAACGGTGTATAATTTATACGACAGTCTCAATTAAGAGACTCCAGGGCTCTTTTGAAATTAACCAACTGATTACGGGGCATAAAGCCATTGGGTATTATCAACAGATTTTTTGGGAAAGCAAATATGTGAATACGGACGAGAGGAGGAATCGATGGAACACATAATTTATTGATGCGGACAGTGGGACGACATTAGAGTGACGTTTTTCCCTGGTAACTATAAACAGTGTTACAGACAATTACTGCTCACTGACAAAAGAACTAGAGAAGGAATTAAAAACATGAGAGTAAACCTGGACAACAGAATAAAGGAAATTGAAGAGATCTGACGATCTGGCCTTTAAACTGAGATTAGACAGTAAGCTTGAGCATTTAACTTAAAAAACGGTAAAACAAGGTATAAAAAACGGCACATTATAGAGTACAGCCTAGTACTCTTCTTTACTAAAAATGTAATTTTGTTATATTTCAACATTGAAGTGGGGTTGTTATCACAACCCTAAACATGTTGTTGTTGTTGTTTCTTATGCCTACACTGGCAGACCAGAGGAGTGCCAGGCCCGTCGAAGACGGCAAGAGGCGAGGGGGGTGCGCCTTCCATGTTATTGAGCCCCATTGGGAGGAAGTCCGACTTTGCTCGACATACATGACACATCCGTTTTACAGGAAGGTCCCTTTCATACATCCATTCACTCACACATATCGTAATTTAGATCCCAATCAGAGGCCGATAACCCCCTGATCAGGTACCCCTAGAGGTATTGATTTGGTATGGGAACATGGGGGACATTGTGACCACGACCTATTTAACGTGCCCCAGTCAGCCCCTAAACATACCGTATGCCTACGGGCGGGGCGGTATCCCATTGAACATCATCAACAACAACAACAACAACACCCTCTGCACAGTCCTCACGCTATGAAATAACACATAGATCGAAGATAGTCTTAATATGCCGTGGGCTATGTTTTAAATCCTGGTGGATTGGTACTAGTGGTCTCGCCGCCTCACAGTAACGTGAGTGGCATTATAAGCATTGATGGGCACACAGACAGGTGAGAGATTTGACTATAGACAACAGTGAAACTTTTTACTTCATTAAAAAGTTCCAGATCTATTCTCATTAAAATATCAGGTTACTATTCCTACTTTTTTGGAATGTCAACTTTATAAATAGCGCTCGCTTGCTTGTCAACTTTTGGCTGTTGGGTCATTTGGTAGTGCGACTAAAGATAAAGGAAAGCATCTTCGATTCGACTTCCTAAGTTTCTGGCTTCAAGGCACTGATGCAGGTGATGATTAGGGATGCGACATCGACAGCAAAACATAGATGTTTTGAAACATCGACGTTGTTTATACATCGCCCAAAAAACATCGATGTTTTTAAACATCAGTGTATTTAAACTTTTTTCCCCCATTTCTTAAAACTGATTTAGCAACCTTAAACATTAATGTTCCCCAAGGTGGGGTGGGGGGAATTAAATTTGTAATTTGCCGTGTTTATTATTTTATAAGTCAGACTTTTTTTTTTAGCTGTCAAAAAAAAAATAAAAAAAAAAAATTAAAAAAAACGAAGAACAATTAACAAATCTCTTATTATCAAATTGAATAATATAAAATAAAGTAATATTTACAACAATTTGACATAGGTACTATAAGTATAATTAGGTAGGTACATAAAAATAATTTTTGTTTGTTATTATTAATTATTTATCAACTTATTGGGGGGGGGACACAACAAACTTATTTTTAACTGGTTTAGCAACTTCAAACATTAATGCTCGCAGGTGGGGGGGGGGGAGAGAATGTAATTTGTCACTTGCCGTACTTTTTTTTAATCTGTCAAAACAAAGTAAAAAAAATTAATAGGAACAATTAACAAATTTTGTATTTTCAAATTGAATAATATAAAAGAAAATAATAATAAGTATAATTATGTAGGTACATAATAAATTATTAATAATAACTAACAATAATTATAGTTAACTTATTTGGAGAAGTAAAAAATTTATTTTTTATTTACTGTAAAAATATTGGGGTCTATAATTATTGTTTGTCCTAGTATTTTTAATTATAGTTTATAAAAAAAGAAGTTTGTCTACTTTCTCCCCTTAAGCCGACTTCTTTTTTCACTCACTATCCCACCAGCTAGGGAAAAAACTCTTTCTAATGTCTGTAATTCTGTGATTTGTCAGACAAATAGTTAGTTGTACGGATAATTTCTTAATTTTTACTATGGTGCTTTTTTTTTTCAAAAATACTCCTGGAATGTTTTGAATGTTCTTCAACATCGACAATGTTAAAACATCGGCTCCAGTAAATTGATGGTAAATACAACAAGGTTTATACAAGTATAAAACATCAACATCGCATCCCTAGTGATGGTTAGCAAGGACCGTCACCAATAGTCCACTATTGCCCCAGTGCGACGTTAACTTAACTACTTACCTCCAAAGCGGTAATTGTAGGGTAATAAATTTAGTAATTTATATTAAATGTCGTACTAGAGAAACACAAAGGGCTATTGACGACGGTCCGGGATCGATACCCTATGGGGAAGATCCGAGGACAACAAATCGTCATTTTGAACCACGGTCAGATGACTAGGCAACACCTGAGCTGGCAACCCACTCTCCAAACTTCCACATCCACACAACGTGAGGAATTTTGGCCACGACAGATGTAAGATGTACAAGCCGCCTCTACAGCATACGCTTACGAACATCCATGGCCTGACCCGTAATCGAACCAAGAACCTTCCTATCTAGAGTCTAACACCTTTACCACCAAAACCGGCTGGTTGGCCGGCAATTTTAGGGATAAAAAAAGGTAATTGGTAATTTGTAATTAATGTCGTACTAGAGCAATACAACAGGTTATTGACGACGGTCCGGGATCAATCCCCTAACAGAAAGATCCGAGGACGCCTCGTAATTTTGAACCACGGTCCAATTACGAGATTTAAGGTGCACCAGTCGCCTCTACACCATACGTTTACAAACATCCATGCCCGGACCCGGATTCGAACCAGAAACCTTCCGATCTAGAGGCTAACACCTTAACCACTATACCGGTGGGTCGGCGGGTAATTTTAGGGGAAAATAAACAGAATCCTCCCTTCAATAAGCAGCACTTTTAACAACCGACAAAATGGAGACAATACCACCTCGATTGGCATGTCAGTTACAGCTGTTGGGAGACACCAGAAGCCTCTGATAGAGATAACTACCCACCCCTTGATCTCCGTGTGACCTCACCCAATTACTGGAGGATTAATTTGCGGATCGAGTCCATTCGGGTGAGACGAAGGTTATGTTTTTCGCGTGAGACGATTGAAAACTCTTACGCCACTCCAAAGGACGAGGAAATTTGTTTATCGTTTCAGTCATAGACATTCTGGAAGCCAATTAAACGGAGGAAAACGCTCTTACTGCATTCATGTCGCTGAATGTACCGTGATGTCATTTTCGGACATCAAGGAACAAATTAATGACAGAAAGTTCGAGTTTGTCAACTGCAATCTGTAGTGTACGCAATTCGTTGCTTGTTCGAATGCGTAAGTTGTTCGAGAGCTGTAATTAGGTTCGAGGAATACCCCAAACGTCTGTGGGTGATTGCGTTGTAATAGACAATAATGGGAATGAGATCGTGGGTTGTGAAACATAGACCTTCTAATGAAAGGTTTCTACCGATTGCTCGGTTTGAAGATGCGTCATGTGGTATGGGGTTAAAGGTTGGACTGGCCATTGTTGCTATTTATGTAGGTGGGTATTTAATTAACCTTTACTCTGTGGCGCTTAGATATTTTCAATCGTCTCACAGAACGGATCTTTCGCCAGTATGTCCGACCCCCTTACCTAATTACCTAACTGTAGCGATAGAGTCTTGAGTGGCATTTACGACTGACGCTTTCCTTTCTTAGTATTGTGTGGCGTATCGCTTGGCGTGAGAGATATCACCGGAACGAGATCTTCTGTCTTTCCCCCAAAGCGTTCGCATCTCACTTTCGACAGGGTAGGGAAAGATATGAGGTAAGGTAAATTTAAACAACGCAACTACAGCAACACAACGGGCTACTGACGACGGTCCGGGATGTATATAACCAACCTTTACTCGAGTAGAAGACATAGGAAAATTTTAAGCCCGCTGATTCGTTGGTTTCTCACCCCGTGATCTATGACGTCACTCTGTTTTTGTGTGCATGCGTGAAAAGTTCTCTTTACTTACAATGGCGAGTCAAACGCAATTCTGTACCTCAAAGTATCATATGTGCAAATTTTTCGATTGTAAGGTTTTCATCGTAAGTGGCTGTTTCCGCCTTCTATTCCGTTCAAAGACCCAAGTGTCCTTTAAAGCTCGAAAATGGACTGTATTTTTAAATTGTGCATGTAGAAGCTACAATGAAATCAACACAAGACATTTATTATGATCACAATTACATGGCACCAACTATTGCTGACGCTTCACACCTCAAAGCTATAGCTTTCCTAGTTATAAGTGTTCTATTTTCGGTAGAAGTAAGTTGCAACTTTGAACAGAATGTTGCGCAATCCATAACCACCGAACCAAAACTACTTAGCTCATCAAATCGAGATTTCGCAGTCGCACGCTCCCGTGGCATTTAAATCATTATAAGAAAGTAACCATTTATTTGTCTTTGGAGCATCCTACTTAATGAATAGAAGAAGCCCTTTTAAAAAACTTTTAATCTGTATACTGTAAAATATTCCAAATGTCAGTTACGATAATTTATCTTTGAGGTACAGAATTATTATTTCTTTTCACATTTCAGACATTTAAATATTTTTGTTTACGACAAATGCATCCATTTCTAGTGACAGTTACTTTAAATTATTATTACAGACATTACTTTAAGGTATATCATCAACGCTCGAAATCACTAAAATCATTGTATTCAATAAAATTGCCAAGATTTTCTAAGGTGTTTTCTCTTTTGTTTGAATATTTTTCCATGTTGATTTTTAATGATGCATGAGCGAGAGTTTCAATTTTGTGATATTATATGGGCAAGTTTCCAAGTTTTGTATTTGCACTCTAAATTACATGGGTTCAATTTATTCAGATTTAGAAACGAAAGATTTCGCGTTGATTGTCAGACACTGATAGCGAATAACATAATTTTTTCAACAGAATCTTTAGCAAACAACTGAAAAGAATTGGACAAGTTCTTAAATCTTAGTTCTCATGTTTTGTATTTGCACTGAATCACTTAGGCTCAATACGGTGAAAAAACTAAAAGAAAGAAGTTTTACTGAGAACATGGATCATCACGAAACTCTGTACACGTAAATATTGACACCACTTTTCACGCATTTGCAATAGTGACGTCATAGATGAAGGTGAGAAACCAACAAATCAGCAGGCTTAAAAATTTCCCATGTCTTCTACTCGAGTAAAGATTGGTTATATGCGTCCGGGATCAATACTCTGAGGGAAAGATCCGAGGACAACACCACGTCAGTTTGAAACACGGTCAAATGACGAGGCAACACCTGAGCTGGAACCTCACTCTCCAAATTTCCACACCCACCCAACGTGAGGACTTTCGGCCACGACAGATTTAAGATTCACCAGCCGCCTCTACACCATACTCTTACAACCATTCATTCACTGACCCGGATTCGAACCAGGAACATTCCGATCTAGAGGCTAACACCTTAACCACCGACACTAATGAAAGGACATTTAAGGGCACGATAGATTTAACATGCACCAGCCTACTGTTCCATAGAAGAATGGGTTCGTCGTGGATCAGTGGTCGGATTCGAACTCGCAGCTCTCTACCGTCCCTCTTCCAACCGGGCTCAAAATGACGAGATTTCGTCCTCGTATCTTTCCCTTGAGGATGGTCCCGGACCGTCAACAATAGCACGCGCTGTTGCTCCAGAAGACGTTAATTCAACAAAACAAATAAGCAGTCTCCCCATCTAGGTGGTCATCTGACCGTGGTTCAAAATTACGAGGTGTTGTCCTCGGATCTTTCCCTTAAGGGACTGATCCCGGACCGTCGTCAATAACGCGTTGTGTTGCTCTAGTACGATGTTAACTAAAAATTACCATTACCATTACCCCATCTGGGTGAATTTTCAGAAAAGAAATATTTCTCCTCCCCCGATGCCACAAACGAAAACTAAAATATCGTCTGCCGTTTCCTTCATAGGGAAACTATACGGGGGTGGACCTATTTACTCGCAATACCACCTGCCACCCCACCCGCCTCTTTGTAACGGAATCTTCATCTGCTCAGCAAATTCATCTGCCGTCTTTCTCAATTAAAGGTGGCCTATGGCATCCCTCATCAATCACTCCTCCAGACACCTGTCGAGGCGATAAAAACACGACTGAAGGCGCCTCCGGTGGCAACCGTTAGATTATAGTCTGCAGAAGCGCCTGCTGCATGCTAATAGGTAAACACTAATAACAAACAATGGGGCACGGTTAAGAACAATGGTGATCCGGGGTGCTCTTTTCATTGAGGGTTGTTGGTTTGGAACACCCCCCCTTCCCTGGTGGGAAATATCGTTTGCAATTAGGGGGTGTTGCCAGGTTGATGAGAGGAAGTGAAAAGGAGAGATTGATAGAGTGTGGAAGGTGGTGTTGACACGCTAATGCAGTGGAGGGTAGTGTTAACAGAATGTCGTGTTGCATATTAAACTTTCAGTAGGCGAAAACCAATAGGATGAAGTGGAGCTCTAGGAGAAATCGAAGCTCTTCTCGATAAAACCTCGGGCCATGTAGCCCGGTTGGAAGAATAACGGTGATAGTAATTTTAATTAACGTCTTACTACGGCAACATAAAGGATTGATCCCGGACCGTCGCCCGTTAAGGGAAAGATCCAAGGACACCACAACGTTATTTTGAACCACATGACGAGGCAACACCTGAGCGTGCACCCCACTCTTCAAACTTTCACACCAATCCGAAATGAGGTCTTTCGGCCACGACAGATTTAAGGTGCACCAGCCGCCACTAAACCATACGCTTACGAACATCCATGCAATGACCCGGATTCGAACCAGGAACCTTGGAAGAGTAACAGATTAAAAACCAGATGGTTGCAAGTTGGAATAGAACTGAATACCGGAGGGTTGATGCACGTTAAATCTGTCGTAGCCTTAAATGTCCTTAAATTGGCATGGTGTGGAAGTTTGGAGAGTGGTGTGCTAGCTTAGGTGTTGCCTCGTCATCTGACCGTGGTTCAAAATTACGAGGTATTATCTTCGGTTCTTTCACTTAGGGGATTGATCCCGGACCGTCGTCAATATCCCGTTGTGTTGTTCCAGTGCGACTTTGATAATAAAATACCTACCTAACATAAAAGAAAGGACCGCCATGGCTCAGTGGGTATGGAGAGTTGGAATCCTCACTGGGTTTATTTCTCTCCATCTCTGTCACCAAAACCTCTCGCTGTATTTGTCCATTACTTGATATTGTTTATCTTGAGTCTGGCACAGCTTGGCCAAATATAGCCCTTGCGCCATACAACCCCTCTCATGGAAGGTAGTTAAACAACGTTCCCACTGGAACAACACGAGGAACCATTGGCGATTGTTCGTTATCAAGGAAAAATTGACAAGCACTTTTAAGAGTATGCAGAAAATGCAGCCTCTGATTTTTAGCACTGAAAATGTGCAAAAGAAATATCGAATCGTTGTTATGATAGGATTTGGGTTTTACGTTGCAAATGGTACTAAGTGTTGATAGATGCAAACCAAAATTCACCCCGACGAAACGAATTAAATATTTTAAAAACTATCCCATCATTAAAAGTAGATAAAAAAATAATCATATCGGTGAAAAAAAAAAACACTACCCTACAATAATGGACCAGACAACAAGATGTGATGGTATAAGGAAAATAATACATGCTTTAATAGGGGGATGGTTCCCCAAGTGCTGCAATGACACAAGCAACCCTTCGGGGCATACTTTCAAGAAGGTGTCGATACACAGCTATGGGTATTTGTGTCCATCCCTGCTGCAAGAATGTAGCCAGCTTGGCTGTAGATTTCGGACGGAGTTATCTGGTCCGTAAACGTCACTCTAACGCGTCCTACACATGTTCTATGGGGTTTAGGTCGGGACTCTGGGCAGGTCAGAGAAGACGTTTTACGTTCAAATCTGTACACAGGCTGCAACATGACATGGAGCGTTGTCGTCCTGAAAGTAACATTCGTCCATTCCATCAAATTGCCAGAGCGTAGGAAGAACCTGATTGTACAAAATGTTCCTGTAGGCGTCTGCGTTCAATTGACTAGGAACAATGTGCAAAGGTCCCAGGACATACCATGAAAAACACCCCAAACACGTAGTCGGATTTAATTTAAATCTGTAAATGGTCCATTATTGTAAGGTAGTGTAAAAAAATAGCCAAGTTTGACAAATCCACACCCAATTTGGTACACGTATACTTAAGAACACTGCGGAAAACGTAGGCTATTACCTTCCTGTCTTCAGACCAATCTGTAGCACTTACAACCATGAAAATTTGCACGCAGGTACTCCTTAACTCGAAGCTCCAATTTTAAAATCTAAAGTTGTTTTCTTGCAATGAATGAATATTGATAAGGAAACACGTTCTGCAGGAAAATATTTAGATTATAAAAAGAATAGCATTTTGATACAAAAGAGCATACCAATAAACACGAAAGCAGAGAATCATTCTCGTCACGAACACAAAATATAGTTTCGATTTCTCGTGATTATTTTTTTAACTCACGTCAAACCGAAGCAGCAGAACGGACAAAGTTCTGATGAAGTGGAGGGGTTTAAAAGACACGACTGATGAAAAGACAAGATAGAATTAAGACATTTTATAATTCGTGGAAATTTAGGTAGGTAGTACGAATGCGACATCGATGTCGATGTTTTCTAAACATCGATGTTTTTTAAAAAACATCGATGTATTTAACATCGATATATTGGAGTCGATGTTTTTGTAACATCGATGTTAAAACTTCTCGATGTTTTATTTTTAAATGAAAAAAGTACAGTTTTAAAAATAACCTATACTCTGTTTCACCTTAACTTGTCAGTATTGGGAAAGGCAGAAATGATGTTCATCCGCATGAAAAATAATTCCAACTTGATTTGGAATTTAAAATAAAGAAAATGCATATAAACGTGTAAAAATTGTCCTACAATGAAGGAGTGATTTTTGAACCTTTATAATCGGTTATTTATTTGTAAAAAGCATTTTTTTTGACCGAAGCGAATGAATATATCCGAAACGGAATTCTAAACCGGTTTCCATGGTAACATTTCTGGCGAGCTAAATACGCTTTCCGGCCAAGTCTGCGCCATTTCGCTCTGCGTCTTTGCTAGCGTGTGTATTTACGTTCATATCTCTCTTGTGCTATTTTATTGGAGTGTGTTTGATACTCTGAACATGGCTGAAAAAGGAACGTCACCATCCAAGCTGTATACGCCATCAAAGCAAGGAAAATCAATTGGTAGTGGAGCTCGCAGGAACATATTGAATGTTTATTCTAGACTTCGAGAAGAAAACCATAGTGATTCCATTAACCAAATCGTCGGAAAGGTGTCTCAACTAACTGGTGTTTCCAAAAGAACTGTTTTTCGTTTGAAAAAAGAAAAGAAGACGACAAGTCCTTTGAGTACTCCAGGAAAAAAACGACCTTATGCCGTTGGAAAAAGAACAAGAATGATGAAATATGACAACTTTACTTTATCGTGCATCCGACGAAAAATTCATGATTGTTTTCGTCGAAATGAAATTCCTACATTGGACAAAGTTCTAAATGAAATTAACAATGATAAGGATATTTTTTCGACAAACATTAGCCGAAGTACACTGTACAGGATACTGAAAGATTTGGGATTTTCCTTTGAAAAGCGAAAAAGGCAGGCTATGCTTTTAGAAAGACACGACATAATTTTATGGCGAAGAAATTATTTACGAAAAATTAGAGAACTGAAGAATGAAAATGCTTCAATCTATTATTTAGATGAAACATGGGTGAATGAAGGACACTCACAAAGTCGAGTATGGCAAGACAAAAACATCAAAAGCACCAATGAAGCTTCCTCTTCAAGTTTGACAACAGGCTTGGCTGCACCAAAAGGAAAAGGAAGAAGACTCATCATTACCCATATCGGAAGTGATGAAGGATTTGTACCTGATGCGGCTGACATTTTTGTAGGAAAAAAATCCAGTGACTACCACGAAGAAATGGATGGTAACCATTTTGAGAAGTGGTTTGAAGATATCATGCCTAAATTGAAACGAAACAGCTTTGTAGTGATGGACAATGCCCCCTATCACTCGGTGAAGAAAGAAAAAATTCCGACGACATCTTGGAAAAAAAGTGCAATTCAAGAATGGCTATCGTTGAAAAACATTACGTGGAACCAGGACATGATCAAGATTGAACTGTTGAAAAAAGTTAGCGAAATCAAACATATGTTTGATAAATACAGAGTTGAAGAAATTGCCGAAAAATTTGGACATAAGGTTTTGAGACTTCCCCCGTATCACTGTGAGCTTAATCCCATTGAAATGATATGGAGTCAAGTAAAAGGACACGTTGCCAGGGAAAACAAGACTTTTAAACTGAACGATGTGAAGGATTTAGTCATCCAAGGGATTGAAAAGGTCTCTGTACAAAATTGGAAAAACTGCATAAACCATGTTACTGAAAAAGAGAAATACATGTGGGAAGTAGATGGACTTGTGGATGATATTTGGGAAAGTAAGAACTTGGTAATTTCTTTTAATAGTGAGTCTGATAGCGATTCGGAAATGTTAAGTGATGATGATGTGTAAATTCATGTGATGAATAAGTATATTATAATGTAAATAGATTTGTTATGATGTTTGCTATGTTTTACATATATTGATGATGTATAAATGCATGTGATGAATAAGTAAAACGTAAATATAGTTTTCTCATTGTAACTACTATTCATGAAAGAGATTGGTTTCTTCTGTACACTTTCTTGTATAAACTATTTTAAATTATTCATAAAATTAATAATTTACTACTAATCAACCCGACACCGTTCCGCGAGTTTCAGAATATGTTTCACACATATAAGGTTTATTTTTTTTAACTCTAATTTTTAAAATGGTTTCATTTTTTTTATTATTGTATGTGTATTCACTATATTTGTATTTTTTATATTCTATTTATTTATTGTGAATGTATTTTATATCCTCTATGTTATATGTATTTTTATTTGTTATTTACTTTCTTTAATATCAGAATAAATTTGATTTAATTTGGAGACTATATTTTGCTGTTAAGAAAAACACATATTTTAGCAGACGACGCACTCTCCCCTACCTTGTCCAACCAAATGTAAGACCAAAGGAGTAATTAAATTGGATTAATTTCCTTTAATAAAATTATTAAAATTGAAAAAAGAAGTATTAATCAAGGTGTTTAGCTTTCAGGTAAGTAAATTCAAAAAATGAATTTTATGGTTCATCACATCTTTAAATAGACTGTTTTTTTAAACAACATTTATTGTAAAAAAATTTTAAATATATATATTTTTAAATAACTAAAAATAATACTCATTTAGAAAAATCAAAACGCATTTATATTAACATAGAGTAGCTTTTTGTTTAATTAACAAATGTAATGCAAGAGCCATTAGAAATTAAAGATCTGTGAAACGTATAGAATTTCCACGTGCATTTTATCTCTCCTTGCCAAAAAGGGCGAATTTCCTCGCTTATAGCTGACTTCTTCTGACATTGTAACCCTAGTTTCTACGACAACGGCTGTGATGCGGTCAACGTAGCCTTTACTCTACTGACAAGTTAAGGTGAAACAGAGTATAGTAGCATAATTTTCATAATCAGCAAATTGAACATACTTTAGACTAAAGTGGCCAAGGCTGAAGGGTCTGAAAAGTAGGGATGCTACATAGATGTCGATGTTTTCAAAACATTGATGTTCTATATAAAGCATCGATGTATTGGAGCCCATGTCGCATCACTAGTTGCTAAACCAGTTTAAAGAAATGGAGCAAAAAGTTTAAATACAATGAATTTTAAAAACATCAATGGTTTTGGGGCAATGTATTATCAACATTGATGTTTTAATTTTGAACATCGATGTTTTGCTGTCGATGTTGCATCACTAGGTGCTAAACCAGTTTTAAGAAATGTATAAAATAGTTTAAATACACTGAATTTTAAAAACATCGATGTTTAAAAACATCAATGGTTTTGGGGCAATGTATTATCAACATCGATGTTTTAATTTTGAACATCGATGTTTCAAAACATCGATGTTTTGCTGTCGATGTCGCATCCCTAGTAGGTAGTATTTTAATTGAAATCGCACTGGAACGACGCAACGGGCTATTGGTGACGGTCCGAAATCCGACCCGACGGGAAAGAACACACAATTTTAAACGGCGGTCACATGCCGTGATTATACCCGAGTTGGCACCTCTCTTGGACACCATGCCACCGTGGACATTTGAGGCCACGGCAGATTTAAAGTGCACCAGCCCCCATTCTACATGATGGTCTTTGGCTGGATACGAACTCCAGTTCCCAATCTGTTGATCTTCCAATCGGGCTACTGTAAACATTTAAATACGTTTTGTGTGGAGATTTTCCCCAACTAAATCCTTCGTCATCTGACTGTGGTTCAAAATTATGTGGTCTTGATCCCGGACCATCGCCAATAGCCCGTCGTGTTGCTCCATCGCGATGTTAACTAAAATATCTACCTACCAAATCTTCAGTTCAAAATTGTGTTAGTAAAGGTCATGAATAGTTCATTTTCATAGTTAACGTCGTACTAGAGCAACACTGCAGGGTATTGACGACGGTCCTTGATCAATCCCCTAAGGGAAAGATCCGAGGACAACACCACGTCATTCTAAACCATGGCCAGATGACGAGGCAGTACCTGAGCTGGCACTCCACTCTTCAAACTACCACACCCACGCAACGTGAGGACTTTCGGCCACGACAGGTGCACCAGCCGCCTCTACACCATACGCTTACAAACATCAACGCACTGACACGGATTCGAACCAGGAACCTTCCGATCTAGAGGCTAACACCTTAACCACCAGACCGGTGGGTAGGCGTGTTATTGAAGGCAAAATAGAAAATGTATAAGTGAAGACTTTTCGAGTATATAAAGATTTATGAACACGTTAGATCTATATCAGCTTCTGTTCAGCCAACCATAATTTAGGAAATATATAAAAACAACGCAGGAGAGTCCTTGACGCAATTCAATAATTTATTTTAAAAAAAAAGACTACGGAATAGGAACATGAATTGAAGCGAGTGTGTGAGGGAACGGAAGCCGCAGACGAGACAGGTTCCACCCGAGGGGGTTGGAAGGGTGGTCGAGAACGAGAAAAGGGCGGCATTTTGATGGGACTCTAAAAAGCGGCCGTCAAACGATAATACTTCTCAAATTCCAACTCACTCTCCAAGTCCACCCTCTGTGTCAAATCTAATTAACACAAATTCAATCGTAATTCGCGCGATCGGGAGAGGCAGACGATAAATTAAAGAATATCGTTTGCTCGGTTGGAAGTTGTGGAAGTGGCCGCGTGTAAAATGCAAATAAGGTGCTCATCTTTGAATAATTTAAACTAAGTTAAAAAAACAGAATATTTTTAAAAGCAGAACCCAATTTTGTAAACTGAATCTGTGTTTTAAAACCCTAATTATTTAGACTAATGTATTATATGTGGGAAAAAATAAATATTGGGTCATCCGGAAAAGTTCTGCGCATTTTTTAAGATAAAATCCAACGAAGCAGTACAAAAACGTAATTTGGTTTTTATTAATTCACATAAGCCCCATTTTTGTTCTGAATTTTTTCCATTCTTTCTGGCAGTTGGAAAATTCCATTAAAATATCAGTAGGCTTCCTTGTAAAGAAGGTATTGAGGTGTTGTTTGACAGTCTCAAAAAGAATTGAACTCCAGGCCGTTCAAAGAATTTTGAAATTACCTGAAGAGGTGAAAATCTGAGTGGGCAAGGTCTGGTGAGTATGGGGGGGGGATGAGACATAAAATATCCCAGCCATACTCAATAAGTCTTTATTTGACTTTCAGCGAAATATGGGGTCGAGCATTGTCATGCTGGAAGACAACACCTCGACGATGGGTCTGTTCTGGCCTCTTTGCTTCGCGATTTAATACTGCCATTTTAGAACAGTATTTTTCCGAATTCATTGTCTGATTTTGTGGCAAAAATTCATAATGAACAGTTTCTTTGTAGTCCCACCAAACAAAAAACATTAATTTTAAGGAATGCAGACCAGAGCGGGCATCGTCTTCGAGGCTGAAATTTCCACGCTTAAATTTAACAAACCACCTTCGAACTGTGGCCTCAGGAACAGCACTATGTCCATACACAGCACACATTGTAAAAGCAGTCTGACTAGCATTTTTCCCTTTCTTAAAATAAAAGAGCACAATATGACGAAAATGAATTTTCTGGTTCTCCATTCTTAGCACTGCAGTGAAACAAAAATGATGCCACAACGCATGCTATAATTATGCAGTGTAAGCAGAAAAGACCGAATTGAAACATGTGCTTCCATCAAAGTCACTCCTTATCAGCGTTAGCACAATAACAAACCAAGCGTTGATCTGAAAACTAGGGATGCGACATCGATAGCAAAACATCGATGTTGATAATACATCGACCCGAAAACATCGATGTTTTTAAAATTCAGTGTATTTAAACTCGCTTCCCCATTTCTTAAAACTGGTTTAGCAACTAGTGATGCGACATAGGCTCCAATACATCGATGTTTTTTCTAAAACATCAATGTTTATAAAACATCGACATCGATGTCGTATCCCTGCTTTTCAGACCCTTCACCCTTGGTCACTTAGGTCTAAAAGTATGTTCAATTTGCTGATTATAAAAATTATGCTACTTGGTTATTTTTAAATTTTTATAACGGTACTTTTTGCATTTAAAAATAAAACATCGACAACGTAAAAACATCTACAAGTATAAAAATCGATGTTACAAAACATCGACCCCAATACATCGATGTTTTTGAAAACATCGACGTCGCATCCCTACTGAAAACGCGCAGAACTTTCCGGATAACCAAATACGTACCATACTGCAACAATGCTATCATTGGGGAGCTGTAGGACAGTTGAAAGAGAAACGGACATATTAAACGGAGGGGTGCAAGTTCGAAACACGGTCCTGCCTAAGACCGTGTACGAAGGGTAGGTGCTCGTAAAATCTGTCGTGACCTCAAATGTCCGAACGTTGGCTCGGGAGTGGAAATTTGGAGAGTGGGGTGACGGATCAGGTATTGAACTCGTGATTGCGTTGTCCTCGGAACTATCCCTTGCGGATGGGTCCCTCATCATCAACAGCTTGTTGTGTAGCTCGGTTTGAAGGTGTGTCGTTTGGTAGTGGGCGAGAGGTTGGACTGGCCATTAACTATTTATGTAGGTAGGTATTTAACTAAAGTCACACTGGAGCAACACGACGGGCTCTTGGTGACGATCCGGGATCAATCCCTCAAGGGAAAGATCCGAGGACAACACCTAGTAATTTCGAACCACCACCAACGTTAGGACATTTGAGGCCACGAAATTTTAACGTGCAATCAGCCCCCACGTACAGGATGGTCTTTGGTTCGATTGAGTTTCTAACTCGCAACTTTCCGTTTGTTAATCTGCTACTCTTGTAACTGGTTTACTTTTGCAACATTTGCGTTCCAATAAACCACGCCCTGTTAGACACTGCAGAAGTTTCGCCATGTAGAAATGATTTTGAAGGAAGGTACACCCGTCAAAAAACAGAACGACTCACCCGATCGCAATTGCACAATTTACATCGCAGAACAAAACGGAAGGTAGCAATCGATAGGGATGAATGTATTCTACAAATATCAATACTTAAAATTTGTCTAAGGGGCCGTCTTTGTATTAAATTGGGTGCTTGCTCCGAAAGATTCAATACGAAGCCCCCTCTTTTATCAGAAATTTGGATTCTACACACGATTTCAGGCGGAATTAAAAAAAAGTTAATCAATTATATTGGATTTTTCACCGATTTGTAAGTGTTTGAAAAGTAGGTCTCCCAATGTTAAATAGGTGTATCGCGTTTTTTTGTTAAATTTGCTAAAAACATTAATTTTTCTTGAAAATTGCTTTTCCATCTTTTGCTACCCAAACACAATCTATAAACATTTGAATCATCAAACTAAATTTTACTATTTTTTATTAATTATGAAATTAATATTCATAAAAATTATGAATAGAAGCCTGGGCAAATTTTGACTCCATGTGAATCAACTGTTATTGAAACATCGGAATTCCAAACTTCAGCTCATCACGTGCATAATTAGTAGCGCAGTGAGACAGCAAAATTCGATTATTATCGTTATTGGGGATTGTTTACAAAGTGTAAACAGAAATGTCTGCCAACAGATCCTGGGATTCAATCAGAATGGATTCTGACTTTGTCACCATCTTAATGAACTCCTTACCAAGGCGGCTGCAACAGGTCATTGACTGCGACGGCCACTACACGTCTTTGTTAATATTTATAACGTGATAGAACTTCGAACATTTATACGCTCCCTCAATGGTTTTTATGGATTTTCTCGGTCTATTTAAAGAGCCGTTTTTCATTATTTTTTCATGAAATCCGCCTAAAATTGTGTTTAGAATCCAAATGTGTGATAAAAGAAGGGGTTCGTATTGCAAATATCGGAGCAAGCACCGAATTTAATATGAAGATGACCCCTTAGAAAAATTTTAAATATTGGTGTTTGTAGAAAACATTTACCCCTATCGATTGCTAAATTCCTTTTTGTTCTGTGATGTAAATTGAGCAGTTGTGATCGGATGAGTCGTTCTGTTTTTTTTTTTTTTTTTTTTGACGGGTGTACCCAATACTTCTCGGAGGGAAAAAAAAATGACAGATTATCATGTCACGTAAACTTATGTAATATTATAAATTTTTAAGATATCTGTCTAATTTTTAATATTACACTTCTTATGTATTCAGTGATATATTGACAGAAAAAAAACTATATTTTTATGTCTTATTATTTTATGTTTTAGCTCTTTACTTTAAACAACTCAAAACCCAAAATTTGAAAACGGTCTATTGGCGACGGTCTGGGTCGTAGGTACACTGCACACAGAATTTTAAGATTTTGTACCGTGTTTTCATATATACTTTAAATGAAACTAGTAACCTAAAATTAAATTAATTTGAAATTTGTTTTGCATTTTGGAGCGAGTTTATTTTAGGCGACTATAAAACGTCTTTTTTACCTATTGAAAAGGTTCAAATTTTTTTTGTTTTATTTTCAATAAAATGTGAGGTTAACTGTGTTAATATAATAGAGTTGGAATAGTATGCAAAATTTCAAGCTTGTAAATTGAGTACAATTTGAGAACAATGTACCTAAGAGTGTAGAAAAATCACATTTAGAGAAAATAGCAGTGAAAAATTTGGAAGGCAAGCAACTTACTTTAGAAACAATAGGGAAATAACCTACTTAGAAAACTGCTCGACAAAAAAAAAAGTCTACCAAAATTATTATAAAAAGTAACTTATAAAAGTAGTTTATATAAATAAATTATACGTTCATAAATTTTGACAGCTGTGAAAATGGACGTGGCATTTTTATAAACTTTGTTTTTTGGTTTTTTTTAAAGCCTTTTTTTTAAATATCTAAAACAATAAAACCATATGTCACTGAAATCAGATGACCACACTTTTTTTTGTACCAGGTTCCTTTAATCTAGTCCAAAGCATCAATCTTTGCAAGATTCAAATTAATATTTCCAATCCCTTTTAACGACAACCGATCTGGACAAAGCGTGCTAAAACCAGAACCGAGATTGACTGCCTGCCCCCAAAAAATCGGATCTGAAAGACATAAAACAGTTGAGTCAAGACGAAGAAGAAAATCTGTCCCATTTAGAGAAGACATCGAAGTCGCCGGGCGATTCTCCTCAATGCGCCACTTGGAATAGACTAAAAAAAGAAAAGAAAATCGACAATGCCGACAAAGCCATCCGGAGACAAAGACAAAAACCTCCTCCGCTATTGGCCGAGGCAAGAAAGAGAAATTGGGAAACGGGAATTCTTCTTCCCCTTAGAGGATGAAAAAGAAAGCGGCATTGTCCGTACAAAAGGAGGCGGAAATGCGAGAGTTTCCAAGCGGACGGTTCGGAAATTGGGTAGAACAATTGGCGAAACAGTGGTTTACAATCGGCATTAGCAGTCTGCCTTTTGATGCGGCATTTCTCTTTCGACTGCTTCCTTTGTCCAACTGATTCAGTTCAAGGCTTTCAAAATTTCAGAGCAAACGAAGGATGTCCGTATTCTCCCGAATTCTTTGGTGACAATATTTTAATGATTTAGAAATTAAATTATACAATTTAAAAAATGAAAGTATAATTGGTAATTATTAGTTAACTTCGTACTGGTAGTTGGTAATTTTAGTTAACGTCGTACTAGAACAATACAACGGGCTATTGACGACGATCCGGGATCAATCCCTTAGGGAAAGATCAGATTAAAACACCTCGTCGTTTTGAACCACGGTCTGATGACGAGGCAACATCTGAGCTGCCACCCCACTCTCCAAACTTCCACACCCACTGTGACTTTCTAACTAACGTGAGGACTTTCGGTCACGACAGATTTATGCTGCACCAGCCGCCTCTACACCATACGCTTACAAACATTCATGCCGGGACCCGGATTCAATCTAGAAACCTTCCGATCTAGAGGCTAACACCTTAACCAGTATACAGGTTGGTCGACAAAATTGAAGTATAATAATTTGAAAAGGGTCCTTCCAATAATGGACCGGGCGCCAGCGGATTTGCATAAAATTCGACTACTTATTTGGGGATGTTTCTCGTGGTATGGCCTGGGACCTTTGCATACTATTCCTGGTCAATTGAACGCCTACAGGAACATTTTGGTCAATCAGGTTCTTCCTATGCTCTGGAAATTTTATGGAACGGAAAAATGTTACTTCCAGGACGGAAAAACCGGATGTGTGCAAAGGGCCTTATGGACAAAAATACTGTGTTTGAAAATTTTTTTATTTTAGAAATGGAGTAAAAGGTATTTAAAAAAAAGACAAATATACCATTTAGAAAAAATCCACAGTAAAAAAAATATTTGACACGTTTCCAGTTTGGAAGGTGAATTATGTTCAGAAATTATTGATTCAGGTCCAGAAGAACTACAGATTATATACACCTACCAAATTATAATAACAAAAACATACATACAAGTTTAATAAAAGTAATAATTTATTTTTCAATATTATATTTCAGATCCAAATATATTTCCAAATGAAGACAGCTGACTCGGAAAGATTCTCACAGAGAAATGCTCTAACACATGTAAAATCTATTCCTCATCAAAGCGTTTACTATAAGGGGCGATCAAAAAGTTTCCATTCGAAGGATGTACAGTCCAGATATGGTAGGTCAGTCCTGCAAAAGAGCATTTACGCAATCGTCCCACTGCTTCAACAGGTTTAATATACCAAATGGTAAAACTCCTGTTTCTGCTGCTTAAAGAAGTCCGAAACTGCACTTCTACGTCCGACATGTTGTGACTTTGAGTTAAATTAAATGGAGCAGGTGTGGTGTTGTCGTGCGGGCCATATATGGCCCAATTGGGGGTGCCATTGCCCCGGAGGGTTGGATTTCTTCATGCATGACACATCCGTTTTACAGGAAGGTCCCTTTCACCCATCCATTCACTCACACATATCGTAATTTAGATCCCAATCAGAGGCCGATAACCCCCTGATCAGGTACCCCCAGAGGTATTGATTTGGTATGGGAACATGGGGGACTTTGAGACCACGACCTATTTAACGTGCCCCAGCCACCATTAGCGAACACGACGGTCTATAGCCAGGTCCAAGCGCCGATCTCGCAACCATCAGAATTGCAGGCTCCGCTGAGGACAGAACCCACAACCCTTCCGATGCGAGCCCGACGCTCTACTAACTGAGCTACCGTGGCTCTAGCAGGTGTGGTAACAGCAATCTGTAAAGCCAGAGCACTAAACAGTAATTATTGATAAAATCAAATGATTAAATTTTTTTTGAGAGAACGGCTTTTGAGAAATTTCATGTTAAACGCGTATGAACAAGACTTGAAACCATTTTGCATCCTCTACAAATGAACAAAATAGCTCTCTTTCATGTCTTGTGTGTAAATATGCTTTTTTGTGCTGTTGTGAAAACTGCGTAGTTAGTTAGCGTTAGAATAAAAGGATTCTATAAAGGTATGTGTAGCTTCTTTCTCTTGGAGACGGGCTTGGGGAGTGTGTTTTATTAGCCGGTGGCTAATTTAGATGAATAGATGTTATTTCTAACAGACAAGAACCGTCTACCTTACAAGGATCTTTCGCATGGGGAAATCGCATGGGGATAGATCAGGACTGTAAGGCGGGTGCTCGAGTAACTCCCACTTTAGTAAGCGTGGTTCAAAATTACGTGGTGTCGTCCTCGGATCTGTCACATAGGGATTGATCAAGGACCGTCGACAATAGCTCATTGTGTTGCTCTATGGTACGACGTTAATTAAAAATTACCCACTTTAGTGAGTGTAACTTTTGCTTCACGACATTTGCGGTATGCGGACGTGCGTTATCATGAAGCGGAATCACACCATTTCGCAGTTTACCCGGACGTTTCGACTTGATTGCACGTCGTAATCTCTCCAGCGTTTCGCAAAACCGCCCCAGTGATGGAGACACCTGTAACCTTGAAATCAATAAGCTATAGGCCCTGGTAATCAAAGAACAGGGTAAGCATTTCTTTTCAAGCAGATGACTGGCTCTTGAACTCCTTGGGACGAAGGATGACATCGCTGCATCTTCGGCCGCCTTACAGTCCTGACCTCTCCCCGTGCGATTTTCATGCTTTCGGTCCCTTAAAAAAAGTCTTTTGTAAGGTGGACGGTTCCTGTCGGACGTATAAGTGCAGTTTCGGACTTCTTCAAGCAGCAGGAACAGGAGTTTTACCAAAGAGTTTATTCAACCTGGTGAAGCAGTGGGACGATTGTCTAAATGTTCAAGGCGCTTTTGCATTTACAAACATCCATGTACTGACCCGGATTCGAACCAGGAACCTTCCGATATAGAGGCTAACACCTTACTACCTGAACGGTGGATCGACTGTGAAATTTTGTAGAAAATGGCGATTTAATTAATACAAAGGATACCTTAACTAAAACATGAAAAATTCACGCTTCAAATAATGTTTTTTCTAAAGCACGAAAAAATATTCTCTCCCCAATCGATAAAAAAATAATCAAAATCTAAAATTATTCACGTATTTTAGTCAGTTTTTTCGATTCTCTCGAAGACATTCGCTCAAAACAAAGAAAATCCCAATTGCGATTCTCCGAACGGCTGGAATGGAAACAGGTATTTCCCCTCAAACGTTCGAAAAGTGAGTTCCACGTGAAACCCGAGAGCTTGTTTTGCACTCACCGGGGGTCCTTCGTGTATTAACTTTCCCCCACCCTCTTCCCACGTGATCGTATGGCACTTGGAAAGTAGGGAGACAATTTCGTTCTTCGTCTTGATTTAGGAGTTCGAAAGGGACGGAGAGAGGTTCTACTTGTGTGGGGTGGTCGCCATTTTTGGTCGTTTGTGAGCAGTACCGTACAAAGCAGTGGTTCCCAAACCTTACGGTTCCATGCTCTTCTGCGTACCTGTCTGGTAGTTAAGGTGTTAGCCTCTCGATCGGGAGGTTCCTGGTTCGAATCAGGGTTAGTGCATGGGTGTTTGTAAGCGTATGATGTAGGGGCGGCTGGTGCACCTTTAATATGTCGTGGCCAAAGGTCCTCACGTTGGGTCGGTATGGGAGTTTGGAGAGTGGGGTGCCAGCTCAGGTGTTGTCACGTCATCTGACCGTGGTTCGAAATGACGTGGTACCGTCTTCCAATCTTTCCCTTAGGGGATTGATCCCGGACCGTCGTCAATAGCCCGTTGTGTAGCTCTTGTACGACGTTAATTAAAATTGCCTTACCTCCTCAGAGCCGGCCGAATGAAATGCGGGACCCACTCTCAGAGGTTTATATATTAAGAAGTTTATATATTAAGCTTATATATTAAGAAGTTTATATAGTTTATATATTAAGAAGTTTATATAGTTTATATATTAAGAAGTTTATATAGTTTGTATATTAAGAAGTTTATATATTAAGAAGTTTATATAGTTTATATATTAGGAAGTTCATATTGTTAGGAAGTTCATGTATTAGGAAGTTTATGTATTAGGAAGTTTATGTATTAGGAAGTTTATGTATTAGGAAGTTTATGTATTAGGAAGTTTATGTATTAGGAAGTTTATGTATTAGGAAGTTTATGTATTAGGAAGTTTATGTATTAGGAAGTTTATGTATTAGGAAGTTTATGTATTAGGAAGTTTATGTATTAGGAAGTTTATGTATTAGAGGAAGTTTATATATTAAGAAGTTTATATATTAAGAAGTTTATATAGTTTATATATTAGGAAGTTCATATTGTTAGGAAGTTTATGTATTAGGAAGTTTATGTATTAGGAAGTTTATGTATTAGGAAGTTTATGTATTAGGAAGTTTATGTATTAGGAAGTTTATGTATTAGGAAGTTTATGTATTAGGAAGTTTATGTATTAGGAAGTTTATATATTAACAAGTAGGAGAAGTTTATAATATTAATAAGTTTATATACTAAGGATAAGTTTATATATTAATAAGTTTATATACTAAGGAGAAGTTTATATGTTAATAAATTTATAAATTTAGAAGTTTACATACTAAGAAAAAATATATTTAGAAAAAATATAAACATTAAGAAAAAGTATTTAAAAATAATAAATTATTAACAAGTTCAACGTGAAGACATTTTAGGACACTACACTTTTAACAAGCACCCCCCCCCCCCTTTGTTGACGACGGTCTTGGGTTGGATTCCAACTCGCTCTTCAACGGTTGCTAAGCTGTTACTCTTCGGACGGGGATAGCACGCCCCTAAATGTTATTTGAAATGAAGTGAATCGAAATGTTGTTATGATCTTCGATTCTTCTTGATCTTATGAACTTCAGGATTTTCGCTGGATTGCCAAGAGTCGAGGCAAAAAGGTGTTCTCTTTCTATTTAAAACTAGCAAAATACCCGACCTTACTCGGATTGAATTGGTTTACTCTAGATTGAAGAGATAATCAAAATATATAATGACTTACGTTTTTTGTAGAATAAAAATTTATTTTAACACCTTTCGCCATCTTTATATTTTCTACAACTTACTTTGGACACAAATCCTACACAATCCATCCATTCATGTAATACATTTCACATACATCGCACAATTGCTGTATGACAAAGCTACAAAATGACGAAAGGTGATACTAAGGTTACTACTATAAAAGACGATTTATAGGAAGATTTGGAATTCCCTTTCTTAAGTTCTTTTCATGTTCAACTCAATTAATTAAAATTACGATTTACGGCGAGTGCTCTCGCACTCATACTCAACAAAACAATATTTTTTTACTTGTGGCACTCTTGCCTCCGGTATGCGACATTGTGAAATTTTGCAATCTTCTTCTGTCATTATTACAACGAATTTTTTAATGTTGGAAAAAGTTCTAGTTTGGATTTTTAAACATTATTATTCTTTCAATAACGGCATTATTCTTTAAATAACGGCATTATTCTTTCAATAATGGCATAACTACACTTAAAATTTACTGAAAAGTTATACTGACTTACCTAACATTTTTAAGTCTAATACTTTGTGGTGCTGTTGCGTGTGATGAGAAGGAAAACAGATTTATTAAAATAATAAATATTTAAAACAGGAAACAGCGAAATAAAACAAAATAAAAGATGTCGCAAAAAATTGTTCTAAAGATATTAATTTGTGATTCAATTTTATCTCTTGATCTCGCACAGTTGCCACAGCTTACAACTAAAAGTGTACAAAATTTAGAAATGAGAAATTAATTCAGAGCGAAAGAACCAGAAAAAAATATCACTGCTCGCGCGATCTTGTTCATTCTCGTTTCGTTGAAAAATATCGTCTGACCCAAATATTCGGAAATCGTTTTCATTGCGCAAAGAATAAAAATAAGACTCGAAATAAATGAAGTATCAGAGATGAAATTCCATAAAAAAAAAAAATTTTGAAGAATAATTACTTTTTCAGCAGTACTGGTAAAGCAATCAAAGTAATCGTAATATTCAATAGACATTCCAATTTTTCCAAAACTACCAAATTATGGTTGATTTAAGTATACTTACTCAGGTGTTTTAGCTTGAAACTCAACTAAATATAACAATAAAAAATGTTTAATATTGCATTCACTAAACTAATAGATAACGTATTAAATAAAATACACTGCAATCAAATATCTGGAAAACAATTCATGTGATGCCTACACAAACACACAAACACAAAATCGAGCATAGAACAGGAAGACGGACAGACAGACTTTCGAAACCAATTCCACTCACTAAATGAAGATAAGTACTCACTGTATGCAAATTTCCATGAAAATATCTTAAACCGCGTGGACGTGTATAGGGCACAACATACAGACAGACAGACAGACAGACAGACACCAAACGAGAAAAAGGCGGATTCGGCATCAGAAGGGTCCAAAACGGACAGAAAACTTGAAATGGGTCGAAAATATTGAATGTACAAACAAACACTCCATTCTTATTTATATAGATGGGTCCTCGTCCTAACTAAAAGAGATCCTTGTCCTAACTAAAAGGGGTCCTTGTCTAAACTAAAAGGGGTCCTTGTCTAAACTAAAAGGGGTCCTTGTCTAAACTAAAAGGGGTCCTTGTCTAAACTAAAAGGGGTCCTTGTCTAAACTAAAAGGGGTCCTTGTCTAAACTAAAAGGGGTCCTTGTCTAAACTAAAAGGGGTCCTTGTCTAAACTAAAAGGGGTCCTTGTCTAAACTAAAAGGGGTCCTTGTCTAAACTAAAAGGGGTCCTTGTCTAAACTAAAAGGGGTCCTTGTCTAAACTAAAAGGGGTCCTTGTCTAAACTAAAAGGGGTCCTTGTCTAAACTAAAAGGGGTCCTTGTCTAAACTAAAAGGGGTCCTTGTCTAAACTAAAAGGGGTCCTTGTCTAAACTAAAAGGGGTCCTTGTCTAAACGAAAAGGGGTCCTTGTCTAAACTAAAAGGGGTCCTTGTCTAAACTAAAAGGGGTCCTTGTCTAAACTAAAAGGGGTCCTTGTCTAAACTAAAAGGGGTCCTTGTCTAAACTAAAAGGGGTCCTTGTCTAAACTAAAAGGGGTCCTTGTCTAAACTAAAAGGGGTCCTTGTCTAAACTAAAAGGGGTCCTTGTCTAAACTAAAAGGGGTCCTTGTCTAAACTAAAAGGGGTCCTTGTCTAAACTAAAAGGTGTCATCGTCCTAACTAAAAGGGGTCCTCGTCCTAACTAAAAGGGATCCTCGTCCTAACTAAAAGGGGTCCTCGTCCTAACTAAAAGGGGTCCTCGTCCTAACTAAAAGGGGTCCTCGTCCTAACTAAAAGGGGTCCTTGTCCTAACTAAAAGGGGTCCTAGTCCTAATTAAAAGGGGTCCTCGTCCTAACTACATTGTGTCCTCGTCCTAACTAAAAGGGGTAACTTTGACAGGTCGTTGTATCCTGTTTGTTTTTGTAACGCATTTTATCTGTCTGAATCAATTTTATTTTGATTTTCCGGTTGGCCAAAGGACCTGGGAACTTTTTGGGGCCCATCGAATGTCCAAGCCTCTCATCATGTGGCCCTACATCTTCTGAGTAAGCAAGGTGATTAGAAGTAAATTTAGTAAAGTATGAAGTAAATTGAGTAGTTGGCAGTGAAGAACACTCTTAATGGTAAAATAAGTGTCGCTAAATAATTTAGGGATAGTAGGTGGTAATTAGTGATGGAAGTACATCACTAAATATCTTCGGGATCAAAATTTTCAACCCTTCAAGTGATTACGGCATTCGATTCAAGCATGCAAAACAGACCATTTTAAGAATCGAAAATTTTTTTAATTAAATATTTTCTCATAGTTTAAGAGAATATAATTTTTTATATTATATTTTTTACATTTGTATTTTGATTTTAAATACAATGAAACTTTGTAATAAATGTAAAACCAGAGACAGCTGTTCAAAGAATCCTGTGCCCTCTTAACACTCCTCGTGTTTCGACGAAATGTCTCGTCCACGAAGTGGTCTGTTTTGCTAATGACGGGTAATTGGTAATTTTTAGTTAACGTCGTACTAGAGCAACACAACGGGCTATTGGCGACGGTCCGGGATCAGTCCCTTAAGGGAAAGATCCGAGGACAACACCTCGTAATTTTGAACCACTTGCTAATGACGGGATAGCACGCCGTGGAAAAACATTCCTATTATTCCAAGAGGAAAAGATCCCAAGTAGGTAGTCAAATGGCACCTCGTGCCGGAACTGACAGTGCGAAAGAGGATTTTGCTCCAGAGGAGGGTCACTACAGGGCAGTTTTCGACGCGAACATCAACCACCAAGAGGTTAAAGTAAATTTTTGCACAATTTCCAAGAAGCTGGTACTCGAATGTGACTCTCCTGGTGTTGGTTTCGACGAGATAGCTCTCGCCATTGACAAAACTCACGAGATAATGATTGAAAAAATAGCTCTGGCTAAACTCACGAGATAAAATGATTGACGATATTGTTCTTGTCGTTGGATAAAATTACAAGAAATATTGATTGAAATGATTGACGAGATAGCTCTGGCAAAACTCACGAGATAAGGATTGACGAGATAGCTCTCGTCATTGGCTAAACTCTCGAGATGATTGACGAAATAGCTTTAGCTAAACTCACGAGATATGATTGACAAGATAGTTCTCGTCACTGACGAAACTCACGAGATAAAGATTTACGAGATAGCTATGGCTAAACTCTCGAAATATAATGATTGACGAGATAGCTATGGCTAAACTCTCGAGATATGATTGACGAGATAGCCCTCGCCATAAACAAAACTCTC
The DNA here is from genome assembly GCA_947359465.1 of Metellina segmentata. Classification (NCBI taxonomy): domain Eukaryota; kingdom Metazoa; phylum Arthropoda; class Arachnida; order Araneae; family Tetragnathidae; genus Metellina; species Metellina segmentata. Next base: position 110,709,835 of record OX375883.1, read on the forward strand.
GAGAAAATGATCGAAAAGATAGCTCTGGCTAAACTCTCGAGACATAATGATTGACGAGATAGCTCTCGTCATTACCAAAACTCACGAGATAATGACTGACCTGATCTCGATTTTGTCATCGAAAAAGAAATCGGTGCTCTCTCGAAGACGAGCTCTATCGGGTCCCTGGCAAAACGAGGCAGGTTTCGACGGACGAGATATCTCGTCGAAACCCCTCAGAAGGTTAATTGAGTCACACACTCCAAAAGCAGACGAAAGCTCCGCGGCTTCTTCAGCAACTCACTTTCGCCACCCCCACGCAAGAGTGGCCATTCATATCCCACCATTCTCCCGAGCAGCTAAATCCACTAGACAGACCTTTACCCCAAACAGAAAGAACGAGAAAGGAGCGCGTGACGTGGGAATATCTCGGAGTTGCAGGGGCTGCGGACGCGGGGGGGTTCGAGGCGGTCGGCGGGTGGCCTCCGTCGCATCCGCGTTGCCACCCGCGGTCTCCCTAATTTGTAAGCGACACCAGAGACGTCTTCCCCGCGCTGCTTTACGATCCTTCAGCGGTGAGTGAGCACCCGGACCTCAGACAAAGGGCTCCTTTCACTCAAAGGGAAGGAATCGGTATTCGCACGCGATTGGACCGAGAAACGAATGCGGAGAAGAGACAATGGACGGCGATTTGGTGTAGAGTGCTGGTGCGGTCAACTTTCATTAAACACTTTCCGTTTATTTCTATTTCGTGGAATAATACCCCCACGGTAGCCAATAGACCGTCGTGCTTCTCCAGGGTGACGTTAATGAAGTACCTACCTACCGACCATTCATTTCTGGTTGTCGATGGTGTCCAATTTACCAAAAGGTAGACAGCTCAGATAAAGGTGAACATTAACGATCGCCACGCACCGACTGAATGTTTCAATGCAGAGACTGAATGTCTTAGTGTGGACACTTAATGTTTGAATGCAGAGACTGAATGTCTTAGTGTGGACACTGAATGTTTGAATGCAGAGACTGAATGTCTTAGTGTGGACACTGAATGTTTGAATGCAGAGACTGAATGTCTTAGTGTGGACACTGAATGTTTGAATGTGGAGACTGAATGTCTGAATGTGGCGACTGAATGTCTGAATGTGGAGACTGAATGTCTGAATGTGGCGACTGAATGTCTGAATGTGGCGACTGAATGTCTGAATGTGGCGACTGAATGTCTGAATGTGGAGACTGAATGTCTGAATGTGGAGACTGAATGTCTGAATGTGGCGACTGAATGTGGCGACTGAATGTCTGAATGTGGCGACTGAATGTCTGAATGTGGCGACTGAATGTCTGAATGTGGCGACTGAATGTCTGAATGTGGCGACTGAATGTTTGAATGTGGCGACTGAATGTTTGAATGTGGCGACTGAATGTTTGAATGTGGCGACTGAATGTTTGAATGTGGCGACTGAATGTCTGAATGTGGAGACTGAATGTCTGAATGTGGAGACTGAATGTCTGAATGTCTGAATGTGGAGACTGAATGTCTGAATGTGGCGACTGAATGTGGCGACTGAATGTCTGAATGTGGCGACTGAATGTCTGAATGTGGCGACTGAATGTCTGAATGTGGCGACTGAATGTTTGAATGTGGCGACTGAATGTTTGAATGTGGCGACTGAATGTTTGAATGTGGCGACTGAATGTTTGAATGTGGCGACTGAATGTCTGAATGTGGAGACTGAATGTCTGAATGTGGAGACTGAATGTCTGAATGTGGAGACTGAATGTTTGAATGTGGAGACTGAATGTTTGAATGTGGAGACTGAATGTTTGAATGTGGAGACAATGCTTGAATGTGGAGACAATGTTTGAATGTGGAGACTGAATGTCTGAATGTGGAGACTGAATGTGGAGACTGAATGTCTGAATGTGGAGACTGAATGTCTGAATGTGGAGACTGAATGTCTGAATGTGGAGACTGAATGTCTGAATGTGGAGACTGAATGTCTGAATGTGGAGACTGAATGTCTGAATGTGGAGACTGAATGTCTGAATGTGGAGACTGAATGTCTGAATGTGGAGACTGAATGTCTGAATGTGGAGACTGAATGTCTGAATGTGGAGACTGAATGTCTGAATGTGGAGACTGAATGTCTGAATGTGGAGACTGAATGTCTGAATGTGGAGACTGAATGTTTGAATGTGGAGACTGAATGTTTGAATGTGGAGACTGAATGTTTGAATGTGGAGACTGAAACACTTTGCTACAGTCGCTAAATTTTCTGAAAAACATTACTTTATAAGGGGGAACCTCCGATCTTACGGAGTTTTATACTAAGGACCGTAAAAAAATTTTTTTTTTAAAAGAAAGATAAAGGTTTGGACGCGCATATCTATAACGTGTGTATATTCTACAAAATATATGAACAATCGTAAGTGGCCACTGAATGAAACAAATTCAGTAGCCACTGGCCATTTCACACAGAAAATTTCTTAATTTTCACCTTTAAGCTCAGGTGTTGCCTCTTCATCGGTAAGGTAATTTTAATTAGCGTAGGCTTGCAACATAACGGGCTATTGGCGACGGTCGGAGATCAATCCCTAAGGAATAGATACGACGACACTGTAAAGGGGCAGGTACGCGTTAAATCTGTCGTGGCCTTAAATCAGGTGTTGTGGATGCGATGGGCGAACACATCAAATGTTGTTTAGCGTCAAAACACCACAAATCAATACTTAAAAAATAAGGCTCTGGTGCATCTACCCGATGCTTAACGGTAATATTTTAATTGACGTCATATTAGAGCAACACAACGGGCTATTGACGAAGATCCGGGATCGATCCTCTAAGGCAGGGGTTCCCAAACTATGTTCCGCAGATCCTGAATAGGTGTTCCGCGACAATTTGGAAAGATTTTATATATATACATTACAACACATTTAAAGATCTACTTCATATTAAAAGGCGAGTGCTGATCAATCTTCACATATGACTCATCTGTTGGTTTTTGACGCTAAATGACCTTGCTCTACCCTTTAAAGTAATCAAATTCTTTATCAGCGTTCTACTGACACTAGAAAGAGGGATTAGAGTCGTTAAAGATGGAAGCAGAGCTCTATGGCCACTAGTGATGCGACATCGATGTTGATAATACATCGCCCACAAACCATCGATGTCTTTAAAATGCAGTGTATTTAAACCTTTTCCCCCATTTCTGAAAACTGGTTTAGCAACACTAGCAGTGTGACATTGGCTCCAACACATCGATGTTTTTAATAAAATATCATGTTTAGAAAACATCAACATCGATGTCGCATCCCTACTTTTCAGACCCTTCACCCTTGGCTACTTTGGTCTAAAAGTATGTTCAATTAGCTAATTATGAAAATTATTCTACTTCGTTATTTTTAAAAATTTTAAAACTGTAGTTTTTCATTTAAAAATAAAACATAGACAACGTAAAAACATCGACAAGTCTAAACCTCGATGTTACAAAAACATCGACTCCAATACATCGATGTTTAAAAAAAACATCGATGTTTTGAAAACAACGACATCGATGTCGCATCCATAATAACCACCGATCTTCTAATAAATCTGATAAAAAACAAACCAGCTTGAAAGTTTTTTTTAACCTAACAATTTGATCGACTTTGAACTGAAATTTTTGTTAATCAATCACACGTTATTAGGTCTACACCCAGTCCTCTTATGCAAATTTCATTTATATGATTTCACTTTTATGCAATTTTTTGGTTGGTACGGTTTCGATTTTTTTGCGGGATTTATTCCCGCAAATTCGCTTAGATATACACGATTTTTTTACGGGAATTCAAAGAACCATTTTAGTTTTCTGGTACATTTTTGATACTGTTTTACACAATTCCTCACTATTGGGAACCAATCCGTCAAATTTACAATAGGTTGTAAATTTTTCCGTGTTTTTATTCTACGTGTCATTTTCTGGAACTAATTGTAAAGTATAGTCCTAAGTCGTGTCGTATGTGACAACCTAGGAATATCTTTCTCGCCGTAACTGCTTATTTTGAATGATGCAATTAAATTACTCAGTTGAAAATAATTGTTTAACAATGAATAATATCATTAGAAGGACTCGCACATTGGTTAATCCTAGCTGCTTTATTCGTATCATCATTAACTCTCATGTGCGCATATTTATATTGACAAACTACAGAAGATTTATTCAATTGTATTAATGATTACAATACAAATCAAGAGATAGGTTGGGAGAAGTGTATTGATATTCGTACATGGTGCTCGAGCAATGGTTGGAAAGATGAAAGGTGTTGTATCACGTACATAGAAAGTAGCTACAAGAGCTACCAACAGTCATTGTATTTTGCATAGGCAAGCACTGGTGACTAAAAAAATTCCCCACAAATTAAAAAAATGTTATGGATGAAGTCGTGAATTATGGAAAATCAAGACCACTTCAATCCAGATTATTTAAAATTTTGTGCGATGAAATGGGTAGTGGACCCAAAGCACACTTTTATTACATACTGAAGTGTGATGGCTATCCAGAGGAGAAGCACCATTAAGACTTTATGAACTTCGAAGTGAGTTATTGATTGGTCTCTTGAAGGCACAAAATAATTCAGGACAAAATTTTGTTGTAGTTTTAACAAATCCTTCATGGTTGATAAAACTTGCATATCTGGCAGATATTTTTACCAAGAGCAATGAAGTTAACTTATCATTACAAGGAAAAATGTATTACAATTTTAAATACAAGAGATAAATTACATCTTTTGATAAAAAAAATATACAATTTTGGATTTCATCAATTGAATCTAATAGTTTTGATTGTTTTTCTGCCTTAAATGAATGTTTGAATGAATTAAATTTTAAAGTAGATGAAGATGTTTCCAAAGTATATTTAAAACACTACATAATTTGAAAACAACTTTTTTGCAATGTTTATCGAAAACTCGTAACTGCTGGGTTCGGTATCCATTTTCCGTGACAGCGAAACCAGTAGGCTTAAGCGTATGAAAATATATTTCATTTAATGAGTGACTTTGATTTGAAACAAAAATACAAAAGATCAGCCTTTAAATGATTTCTGGGCGAGTTTGTCACAAGAGTACCTCAAAACAAGCTATCGTTGTTTTACTTCCGTTTTCTACAACCTATTGATGCGAAGCGGGATTTTCTTATTATGCTGCAACGAAGTCAAAGTGAGCAGGAACAGGCTTGACACCACACCAGATATTAGAATGCAACTTACCAATATTGTGCCTGATATCAAGAAGATATGCAATTCAAGGACTCAAAGTCATTAAATGCTTTATTTATTCATATTTTTATGTTTATATTATACTATAGTTTTATGTTTAAAAATAATTAAAAAATAAATATTGTATTTTAAAAACATTAAAAAAAAATTTTACTCTTGGGAATTACTCAACTTAAAAAATAAGCTAAGTGTTCCGTTAAAATTTCCGGGTTTGCAAAGTATTCCATTGGAGAAAACGTTTGGGAAACCCTTCCCTAAGGGAAAGATCCGAGGACAACACGGTAGTCCGGTTGGAAGAGCACTGGATTAGCAACCGGAGGGTTGCGAATTTCGAGTCCAACCCAATAGCGTCGTGTGGGAAGGAAGAAGGGAATTTTGAAGAAACTTCGACTCAAGCAGAAATTCGTGTTCACAAGGTTCGAGTTATTGAGAGTTTACTGTGTTTATGCAAAGCAAAATATGCAGACTAGCACTGAGTGATATTCAAATTTGAAAATATCACTATATTAATATTTAACTATGATACAAAATAATTACAGGAAATGTTAAGAGAAAAATATTTAAACATATATAAAGTAGAACGTAATTTTGGTTTTTTTTTTTAAACAAATTTTAAGGCCTATACCTCTATTATTTTTATTGAAATATTTTCCAAACTGCTTGACGAGAGAAATCCGTTGCTGTGTCTCTTTTTGTAGTGCATACTCTTGATCAATTGTCTACTCAAAAGCGATGGTTGGCTAACCAAGAATTTACAAATGTTTTCTGGTTGAAAGTGCTCTATAGGTGTTTATTTGCATTAAGAAACATTAGATTGGAGACGTTTGAAATCGATAAATATTATCTCAAATCTGTTACACTATGCTATTCATGAAACTAAACCCGCGCTCGCACTCGGCCGTGGAACATGGTAATGTTTCAATTGTTCTTAAAAGAGGCTTCAATTTTCTGGAACAACTTGAGCGTTTTCATCGGTCCCTCAAACCCTGAAAAGTGCACATTTCATCTATACTAAAACGTCGACACATCTTTTTACCTCCTTTTCTCCTTGGAGAATATCCCCTGCATTTATACTTTCGGGATTCAACATGGATATATCCTTCAAAAGTTAACAATTTTCTTCATTAACATCAGAACAAAGTCTCGGTATCATTTTATCAACAATACTTTGAATGAATTGCTTTTGATTAATAGGTACTATTTTGAAATTATGTACCAAGGTGGTATCTTGAAATGGAAACCTTTCATTTGCTTCTACAGCTCTCTGCGTTTCACGTGATGTTTTCAAGGAAAGGCAACCGTGTTTGCTGGAAAAACCGGAGGGTATACGCCGTATATCCTCCACTACAGCCGTGGTCCTCGGATCTTTCCTTCCTGGATCCCGAAGTTCCACGCCAAAAACCCGTTGTGTTGCTCCAGTGCAATGTTAATTAACCACCTACCTACCTTCCACCTCACGACCATGGGAGGATATTTGAGGTCACTACAGATTTAACGTGAACCCTCCCACTACACGTCAGTCTTTGGTTGGATAGTTTCGACCTGCAACTGCCAATTCTCAAACACTCCAAGACGACCCTTTTAGTCTGGTGGTTGAGGTGTTAGCCTCTAGATCGGAAGTTTCCTAGTTCGAATCGTGGTCAGTGCATAGATGTTTGTAAAAGTAGGGTGTAGATGCGACTCGTGAACCTTAAACCGGTCGCAGCCGAAAAACCTCGTGTCAGGTTAGTGTGAATGTTTGGAGAGTGGGGTGCCAACTTAGGTGTTGGCCTCGTCATCGGACCATGGTTCGAAATGACGTGGTGTTGTCTTCGAATATTACCCTTAGGAGATTGATCCCGGACCTTTGCATTGCTCTAGTAAGACGTAATTAAAAATTACCATTAATTACAATCAAACCCTGCAATTGGGTTACCCAAAAATATAGAGGTTAAGGGGTTTGAGCCCCTGATTGTAGCTTCTCCGAGGGCTGTTTACAGAGCTGTTTCATCTCTCTCTCTCTATATATATAAGTATGTGTGCGTGTGTATATTCTCTATAACATATCTACACCGTTTAAACCATCCACACCCAATTTTGGTACACTTTAGCACACCGCTGACAACATGGGCTGTTTCTTTCCTGTCTTCAGACTCATCTGTAGCCATGACAATGGGCACACAGGTAGTCCTAAAAGTGCCACTCGAAGCCCCAATTTTGAAAACTAAACTTTGTTTTCCTGCAATAAATGGACAAGGACAAGGAAACACGTTCTACAGGCTTTGTGTATGAGTTAACATAGGGTAATGTCGCGTTCCTATTTGAAACCCAAGTAACGTTGTTTCGCTAGTATGTACATAAAAGTGAGTGCCGAATCAGTGGCTTTTGATTTGAGTGGGAGGAGCTCGTGTCTAATATATGTGCAAAGTTAGCAACACTGGCATGCAAATTGGTGGGACTGTGTTCCGCAACTCCTCCCTGGTCCGTGCGTGAGTCCACCCATGCGAAGGAGAGAGCCCACCGATGCGTGACTTTGCTCTCCAGTTCGTGACCACCTGCTACGACGATGGATCCTAATCGTCTTGGGTCGAAATATTGTTTTCGAACTTCTGAACAATGCTTTAATACTCTTTTTGACTTATTTGAATTTGTGAGGCAACGTCTCAGTTTTTGTCGAGTTAGGTAATTGGTAATTTTTAATTAACGTCCTACTAGAGCAACACAACGGTCTACTAACGACGCTCCGGGATCAATCCCCTAAGGAAAAGATCCGAGGACAACACCACGTCATTTTGAACCACGGTCAGATGACGAGGCAACACCTGAGCTGGCACTCCACATTCCAAACTTCTACACCCACCCAACGTGAGGACTCGCGGCGACGACAGATTTAAGGGACACCAGTTGCCTCTACACCATACGTTAACAAATATCCATGCACTGATACGGATTCAAACCAGGAAGCTTCCGATCTAGAGGCTAACACCTCAACCACCAGACCGGTGGATCGGCTCAGCAATATAAGAGGTTATCATATCAAGAGTGGCCTAACGCACAAACCTCGAATTTTTTATTTTATTATTAAGACCTTTTATTATTATTTTTAAATATTTATGTACTATAAAGTCTTTTAAAACTACAGCTGACCAACCGGTCTGGTGGTTAAGGTGTTAGCCTCTATATCGGGAGCTTCCTGATTCGAATCCGGATCAGTGCACGGTTGTTTGAAAACGTATGGTGTATTGGCGACTGGTGCACCTTAAATATGTCGTGGGAGAAAATCATCACGTCGAGTTGGTGTGGACGTTTGGAGATTGGGGTGCCAGGTCAAAGTTGTCTCATCATCTCACCGTGGTTCGAAATTACGTGGTGTTGTCCTCGGATCTTTCCCTTAGGGGATGGATCCCGGACCGTCGTCAATAGCTCAATGTGTTGCTCTAGTACGATGTTAATAAAATGTGACCTTCACTTTCGAAAACTACAAAATAATGTATTGTTGATCACTGAGTAACTAATTTTTAGAATCTCAAATCATTTTGTGGATAAATAAAAATGTATAATAAATGATGCCAAGAAAATCGTATTGATCTACATTGGGCATCGTGGTAAGGGTAGTCCCGATAGCATCGGATTAGCAAACGGAGGGTTGCGAGTTCGAATCCAACCAAATACCATCGCGTACAAATCGGGCTTGGGCATGTTAAATCTATCGTGTTCTCAAACGTTATCAAACTGGCGTGACGTGAAAATGTAATATGTGGTGGTTAGCTGTTAGGTCAGATATTACCTCTTCGTCTGACCGTGATTCAAAGTGATAACCTCGGAACTTTCCCTTCAGGGGTTGATCCTTGACGGTCGCCTATATCCCGGTGTGTTGCTTCAGTGCGACGTTAATTAAATAGGTACAGCTACACTTGTGGTTTTCATGGCAACCTCTGCAAACGGTAACTTTCAATTTTCATTTTGTATATTCTAGAAAGTTCTTCCAAAATCCGTTAAAGTCGTTTGATTTCATGGGTTCATTTGATTTTTTTTTTGTTGCTTTTATTGGTTATATTAACTATAAAACATCCTATGATTGCATTGGCCCTTAAAGATTTTTTTTTCTGTGATATCATTGGTTCATTTATTTGTATGTCTACAGTTGTGGAATTTAATTTTATAATAATAAGATTTTTCACGAAAAATTTCCAAGTTTTGTTTTTTCGTCATTTGTGGAATTTTATTTTTTATAATTTTTTCCCGGAACAGAGAGAGAGAGAGAGTTCAGACGTATCAGGTTGTATTATTTCTTGCTTTTTTTTGTCTTCTTTTAAAAAGTTTTTTCTTTTTCTTTCTTTTCAAACAGGTTTACTGTATTTACTGTAATTGATAAGTTTCAGGGTATTCTTACAGCTTAGTTTTTTTGCTGGTTCACAAATGTGTTTTGAAATGTGTTTAAGCTTACTATTTTTTTTAAAGTTTTTAAAAATATTCTTTTCAAAACACGTTCTCAAATGTGTTTTCAAGCTTTTATTCTCCGTTTTAAATAGACAAATATTTTGAAAGAAAAAGATTTTTTTTAAAATTCTTGGCTTGTCGACTTAGAAGTGCGTTAAAAAAAATCACTACCGCTATAAACGTAGACTGTAGCGCTGTACCATTAAATAACTACCTAATCAATTTAGAATTAAGTAAACTTCAAAATCGGAACAATACTGGATGACATGCATGGACATTCAATCACTTATAAGAGGCGTAACGAATGTTTTGTCATATGATTCTAGAACTAGAAGAAACATCCATAAGATAATAATAATAGCGTCAATAGACCACGTAATACATAGCTACACATACGGAGCAGTCAATGCCACAGGATATATCGATCTATAAAATATAATGGGACTTCACATAGACGGTGGCATCCTCGATCATTGTTGCGAGTCATTTTTAGAATGGCAACCGATCATGCTTCGTTTCCATAGCAATTGAACAAGCTTTTAGGTTGCGTTCATGAAAAGAGTCGATTTTACCGACGTTTTAAACAAACAGTACTTTTCAGTGCTACTGACGTCATTTTTATAGATGTCTTATTCACCTATCAATATATTGGATTGGTTCGGGAAACAAATGTAAGTGGGTGATCTCTTCCTTCAACTCTTCTTTAAATAACTTATTTTTATGCATTTTGGTATGTATTAAAATACATTTTTCCATAAACTGTTGGTTTAAATGCATGTTATGTCTCCATTTCCTTCTTGAAAGATTAATAAATACCGAATTGCTATTTCAGAAGGAAGTTTCGAGAAAAGCGCAGCAAGAAGAAAACAGGCTTTAAAGGAGGCCAAACATCAGACAGAGATGCCCTACGCTGAACGCAGACTGGAATCCCGAACATCAGGAGAAATTCAGGGACTTGCGTCTGCGTACCATCGTAGGGATGAGACATCGATGTTTTATAAAAAATTCGATTTATTTACCATCTTTATTGGAGCCGATGTTTGTTTAACATCGATGTTTTAACATTGTCGATGTTTTATTTTTGAATAAAAAAAGTACCATAATAAAAATTAAGAAAAATAATCGTGCAACTAAGTATATGTCAGCGATGGCGACATCCGTCCTATCAGAAAGAGTTTTTACCTAACGGGTGGGATAGTTAGTGAAAAAGAAGTCGGCTTAAGGGGAGAAAGTAAACAAACTTTTTTTTTTACAAACTGTAAATAACAAATATTGAGGCATACAATAATGATAGGCCCCAATATTTTTTTTTTACAGTAAACCAAAAATAAGTTGAATATGCCCCCCATAAGTTGATAAGTAATTAATAATAACTAATAATTATTGTTATGTACCTACCTAATTATACCTATAATTAGTAGTACCCATGTCAAAGTGTTCTAAATATTATTTTCGTTTATACTATGCAATTTGAAAATAAAAGATTTGTTAATTGTTCTTATTAATTTTTTGACGTCTTTGCTATGACAGTTAAAAAATCTTAGTTATAAATTAATAAACACAGCTAATGACAAATTAAATCTCTCCTCCCCGGCGAACATTAATGTTTGAGGTCACTAAACCAGTTTTAAGAAATAGGGGGGAAAAGTTTGAATACACTGATGTTTAAAAACATCCATGGTTTTTGGGCGATGTATTATCCACATGGGTGTTTTCATTTTGAACAGCGATGTTTTGTTGTCGATATCGCATCCCTATACCATCGTAGACGAAGAAAGGGCTTTACTCGCTGCTGTTGACGCAGAAACTGCCACAGATCTCGACGATGAATTCAACTTTTTCGCGAAGAATAGTACCACGTGTGAAGTAAAATCTCCAAATGTACTCAACGCAGCATCAGACAATCTCGATCAGAGTCTAACGATAACTGCGTCTCTCGGAACTGCAGAGAAAAGCTTCATTCTAAACCGAAAGGACTGCGGACTCGTCAATTCAGACCGGAATGTCATCGTTGCAAGCAACGCAGAACTGAAATTCCTACTACTTCACGATACTTTTTGAGATTAGGAATATAAACAAAGAAAGAATTTTACAAGCCATGGAAAGCTGATTTCTTTGGAAAAGCAGAGCCACATTCGACATAGTTTTAGAACCTCCATCAATAAGAATCAAACCTACATTGACATTTCGATATTTTACAGAAACGACACAGAAAATATTCTTACGAAAACTTTAAAAGCTGAATTATGAACATTCGATTCATCAACTGGTGTTGGACACCTGTATTATCATATCTTTTACTTTTGTTACTTAAAACACCCAAAAGCATATTCCATGATATTTATAATTTAGATACTCAATTAAATTTTTTTCCTCCATTATGTGTTTATTCATTGTTTCAATTTCATATATTTGCGTCATTCTTAAGGGCCTTCTTTCCTCGGGCTGTTGAACACTGCCATTTACTTGGTTATTCGTGGGGGAAATGTCACAAGTTGCCTTTCGGAGCCCCGTTGTCACTCCCGCAGTCTTTTGTTCGCTCTCTGTGACATGTGTACCCTCATCGCTAGTATTTTGTCTACAAAGGGGTGAAAAGATCGTTCACCCCTTTGTGCTGTCGATAAAACGTTTGAACCGGAGTGGGTCACCAAAAGGGGTCGAAAAATGACGCAAAAAGGGGGCAGAAATGTTTGCATCTCCGGTGAGAACGTGGCATTAGTGTCCACATACCATAGTCGAGGAGGCTGTAAGTCAAACCTTCAGCGAAGCATCTCATGCGGCGTTATTTACTTTGTGGCAGAGAAAACATGTCCTCACATGATTTTCGGACTGAGTGCGCAGGCGCACTGAGAGCGGGGAGAAGATACGTGAAACGTCGAAATTCTATGGTGCTGGTCTTGCTTTGGGCCAATGTCACTTTACATGTCGAAGAGTGAGGAATACTTACGTGGTGTCATTCGAAAGCATCCACAAGCTCCACTATAATAAACATTAAGCAACAATTTCTTTATATTATTTAACAAAAATGTGTAATCTTTTTCAGGTTTATTCGCTTTGTGATTGGTAATAGCGAGCCACGTGATAGCGAGTCTTGTGGTTCAACAGGCTAAGGAACTTGGAGCACGCGCAGACGATATAAACACAATTATATTTTTTAATGAATCCATTCATAAAATTTGAGAGCACGCGCTAGAGAGTCTGCAATGTTTTCAGAAGAACCGGCCCATTCGGTCGCCGTTTCCATAGCAACAGTCGAATATTAAAATATTACGAAGTACTATTACAACAAACAACCCAGAGAAGCTAAAACATTTAAAATTATGATGAGATTTCCTCTAAATTTTTACATTATGTTGTGCTAAAATATTTCCTTTTTTATGCGGAAATGAGATTTTTTGTTCTTGACATTTTTTAAAACATTTTGGTTTTATTTACACTATATTTCCATGTATGAGTCGATAATTTTAGAACGTTTTCTAAAGCTAAAGTACTGGGGTCGGCGTATATACGGATACGCTTACCTCGCAAAAAAAAGTAGGCAATTTTTCCGTTACTCGGTCACATGCGATAAATATCGCAATGGGAAAGGAACCTTGAATTAATGTCGTACTAGTGGTCCGGGATCAATCCAGCAGCGATCCATATTTGGATGGATTGTGAAGCAATCCCCTACCGCTCATTGTTGAAAAGTATAGTTCGCAAAGCAAACTAAATATGATTTCGTAGCAATCATCGGTGGTTGATGAAGTGATAGCAAGCAGGGGGCGGAGCCCTCTGGTCTAAAAAATAATAAAACTGTAAATTAATTGTGTGTTGAATATTCACTATAAAAAATCGTTCAGACTTCCTATGTCTGACTGTTTCATTCGATACGACATAACTACGGATTTATGTCCGTGACACAACCTATCAATTTTATAGGGTGGGTGATGCAAATATCTCCGACCCTAACTATTTCTCTGTATCAGCCAAAGGGGTTGAGAAATCAAGTTGGGAACTAAATGTGAATATCACTAGGAAGTATTCTTTGGTTTCCAGAGATCCTATACCTTCTTTACTTATGTCAAAATTGAAGTTAACTATTAAAATTTCAAAAAGTGTTCGAAGAGAACTTTCAAGAGTGGGTTTCTAATATCGCCTGTTCCAATTACCACCCACCAGGCGAAATGAGGAACTACTATTCAAAACGATTTGCTAGTAGAGCATAGATACCTACCTTTAGTATTAAATGTACTTTCGAGTACATTCAATACTAAAGGTAGATATGTAAACGATCTATAAACGACATGATGATTAATGATCTGAAACGACATGATGATTGATGATCTGAAACGACATGATGATTTGTAAACACTTACGTGTCTATTCACTGAATGGACTGGAGGTCAAAAATAAGTTGATCACAGCCTCAAATATTACAAATGCAATAGTGTTGTGGATAGAACCAATAAAAAACTTGCCGGTGGCGCTACGTGGGGCAAAACCCGTCAAGGTAACTCCATAAACTCGATAGATGTCGCGCATAGTAGCTTGTAAACACGAATAGGCGATGTTAAGCACAGGGGCGATAGTTGCAACACCAACTTATACGAAGTATTACCAATTTTATATGTACCCACTTTGTTATACTGCTACGTGACGTTTGGATCTAGTGCGCAGGCGCACTCAGCGTGTGGAGTGGGTCCGCAATGAGCCGAAATTCTACGGTGTTGGGCGAGCTCTGGGACAGTGTCCCTTTGGACTGCAAGGAGTGCGGACTGCGTAAGGCGTGTTATTCGAAATCTATCGAACTACGGTACTACCACAGGCCAAATCGATAAAGTTATCCTTCAAATACTAATATCAAACTTCTAAATTTATATCACTTTAATCGCTCAAAATGAAAATTAAGTGTTGAATATTCACACACAATAAACAGTCGTTTAAGATATCCGAACAAGCTAAAAATGTCATTTTTGAACTTAAATTCCAAAAAAAAAAAAAGCTTTTGATCCTATTGGATAGAGTTTTATTCGAATTTCAAAATTTTTTCTTCTTCTTCAAGTTAATTAATTGCAGAGATATAAAGATTTTAATCAAGTCGGGGCCACCGGAAGTAGGTATGGAAAACACCGGAATTGGCCGTTAAGACCAAAATCGTGTCAAAATTTCAATTTAAAACTTTTTTTCCTTGCAAATATTATTTTAGAATGGTTTCTCAAATGTTTGAATAGTTTCTCTTTTGCAAATAGTACGAACTTTTTTAAAGTGAAGCGAAGAACAAAATTATTTACACACACAGTAAAAGCAAGGAGAGAGAGCAAACGATACACTTCAAACAATTTTTTACTCTAATTTAATTTTTATGTATTATTTCCTCACTGCAAATGTTATAACACAAAAAGTTATGGATGGATTCTTGTAAATCTTTGAGAACTTGTTCTTTATAATGTTGTCGAGGGAATGAACTATAATATATAACTATGCCGAGTTGAAAAGTTTTTAAATTATGGCCATTTATCTAAGAAATAGGACTGTAAAATTATCAAAAATCCTACATTCATTTTTCGATCGCTTGTAAAAAATCTTTGTTTATTTAAATATCCTTTTGATTCCAATTCATTCTCTAGAAAAATGCGTGTAGTTTATTTTGGTAGCATCCTTTTTCAAATGGGTTTAATATATTTTCATGTAGCACATTTGAAGTTTTAGGCAAATTTCTTTTAAATATTTCATGCATAATTATCATTTTTACAAAATTATTGCTATAGATATTAAATATTTACACCCAAATGCTATTGTATAATAACACTCAACATAAAAAAATAGCATTTAAATGCTTCTATATCACATTTAAAAAAAGATCTAGAACGTATCTGGATACCTTAAATATATAGATATTTGCAATCAGCACAGATGTTATGCGTGGACCACTGTTAGTATTATTGTACTCTACAATAGTTTTGTCCTTAACAATATCCGTTATATTGGGTAGTTATGTGACGCTCCTGCCATTGATTTTAAATATCCCAATAACACGTTTATGAACTCTAATATCGGAAGCAATTTCTTATTCCAAACAAACACCCGTCATTTGCAGCTGATATCCAGGGGTGCATTCGAATGATTTTCAGCTCAGGGTGTGCCCCCCGTACCCATGTCCGCAATTCCCTCCACCCCTAATAACGCTATCGTCTGCGCCCCCATTAAAGCAGCGATTAAAGATCCAACATGCCTCTTAAGAGAGTCGCAGATGTTTTAATAAATAATTTTTATTATATCATCGTTTGGTGACAAACGATTTTCCTTTTGATCACGGGGCGGAGATAAATGGAATCAATCTGCACACCAATTATCGTCTGAATTCGGACTTCTGGGTAGGAAATGTTTCGCTATTGAGAAACTTTTTCTTTTTTGAGCGGGGACATTAAAGGAATAGGCTTAAGCTTATGTTTTTTCTCTTCACTTCACTCGGGGAGGAGGAATCGTCCACGCCCGTATCGTTTGCTCATTCCCCTCTGGGAATAAAGTAGTCAGGTAATTCGTCATGGGGGGTTTGGAAGGTGACAAATAACTAAAAATAGAAGGGTCGCTCAAAAGTAATTACTCGAGTTATGCTGCGTACTTAGCCCGTGAGTACGGACGGAATGACTTCGAATCCGCGATGTTTATTGGCTATATCAATCACGTGGTTTTCGTTTTTGAAATTCCCTTCAGAGTAACATTGATTCCGCTTCAGTGAAACTGTTCCTTCTAAAGAAAATAATGCAATCGGATTTTCTTTTATTTTGCGAACTTTTTTATTTAATTGTTGTTTCTCGATAGAAATATATTGAATTACACTCAGAGAACAAAGGAGCATCACACTTCTATATTTACAAATTCTAATCTATAATTACAAATATCCATTCTATATATATACAAATATCCATTCTATATATACAAATATCCATTCTATATATACAAATATCCATTCTATATATACAAATATCCATTCTATATATACAAATATCCATTCTATATATACAAATATCCATTCTATATATACAAATACCCATTCTATATATACAAATACCCATTCTATATATACAAATACCCATTCTATATATACAAATATCCATTCTATATATACAAATATCTATTGTATAATTGCAAATATCTATTCAATATATACAAATATCTATTCAAAATTGCAAATATCCATTCTATAATTACAAATATCTATTCTATATATACAGATATCTATTCTATAATTACAAATATCTATTCTATATATACAGATATCCATTCTATATATACAGATATCCATTCTATATATACAGATATCCATTCTATATATACAGATATCCATTCTATATATACAGATATCCATTCTATATATACAGATATCCATTCTATATATACAGATATCCATTCTATATATACAGATATCCATTCTATATATACAGATATCTATTCTATATATACAGATATCTATTCTATATATACAGATATCTATTCTATATATACAGATATCTATTCTATATATACAGATATCCATTCTATAATTACAAATATCTATTCTATATATACAGATATCTACTCTATATATACAAATATCTACTCTATATATACAAATATCTATTGTATAATTGCAAATATCTATTTTATAAAAAAAATATCTATTCAATATATACAAATATCTATTCTATAATTGCAAATATCTATTCTATAGTAGCAATTATCTATTTTATATATATACAAATATTTATTCTACAGGGTGGTCCCGAATTCATGGTACAAACTTTAATGGTAGGTACAGGACATTGTAACAATGATTTATTGTATAGGAATGTATAGTCGCAAGTGACGCGGTGAGGCGAAAACAGGGGAAATAACGGCCGAAAGGAAAAATAAAGATTTTATTGAAAGCGTTGTTGACAAGTGTCATGTTTACAGTAATTGTTCAAAATTGCGTCCACCAGTATCGATACATGCTTGACAGCGTCGGTGGAGCGATTGGCGTACACGTTCAAAGATGCCTGGTATTTCACGCACACCTGCAGCAGTTACAGATAAGCGAGCGACGAGATCCTCATCTGAGTCAACTGGAGTCTCATAAACAAGATGCTTTAGATGTCCCCATAAAAAGTAATCGAGGCTCGATAAATCGGGAGATCGTGGTGGCCAAGGGACTGGTCCACCACGCCCAATCCATCGAGTACCAAACGTGGCATTCAGGTAATTCCGTACATCAATGCTGAAGTGTGCTGGCGCCCCATCGTGCTGAAACCACATGCGGTTACGAATGGCGATCGGAACATCATGCAGCAGTTGTGGTAACACTTCTTTCAGAAAAATAAGATAGCTTCCGCCAGTGAGCCGCGTGGGTAGTAAGTATGGGCCAATCAAAAAGTCGTTCACAATACCAGCCCACACATTAATACTGAAACGTTGTTGAAACGCATGTCGACGCGTTGCATGTGGATTATCGGTTGCCCACACATGGGAATTGTGCGCATTAAAGACACCCTCGCGTGAAAATGTCGCTTCATCTGTAAATAGCACATAATCTACGAAATCCGGCTGCAACGCACATTGCTGCATCACCCACAGGCAGAAGTTCACGCGGCGAGGATAATCTGCCGGATTCAATGCTTATACTTTCTGAAAATGGAAGGGGTGTAAGCGATTTTCGTTTAACACTCTGCATACAGTCTGATGACTCACACCTACGTCACGCGCAACAGTTCTTGTGCTTGACTCGGGTCTATCAGCCACAATGTTCAAGATGATTTCTTCCAGCCTTGGAGTGCGTACAGCTCTTACTCGACCAGCGCCATGTCTGTTGACGTCGAACGCACCTGTTTCACAAAGTTGACGATGTAACCGTTGAAAATTTCTATGATCCGGCATTCGTCGATCAGGATACTCCGCGCGATACATTCGTAACGCAACTCTGCCGTTACCATTTGCACGGCCGTACATGTAATGCATGTCTGCTTTTTCTGCATACGTAAAGTCACCCATCGTCTACGGCAGCACAATTGTGAATGGCGCTTTTCCCTACTGCGATGCATCATGTTCAACAGCGGCTAGACATCTACTGCCCTCTACCGGCAATGATACCAACCGATCACTCCATTTCTCTTTCCTTTTATTTCCCCTGTTTACGCCTCACCGCGTCACTTGCGACTATACATTCCTATACAATAAATCATTGTTACAATGTCCTGTACCTACCATTAAAGTTTGTACCATGAATTCGGGACCACCCTGTATAGATACAAATATCTATTCTTTTTATACAAATATTTATATTCTATAGATACAAATATCTATTCTATATATACAAATTCTATTTTGAATAAATATTTATGTTTTTCAAAACAGGAATTTACGCTATTTCCTTCATAAAGAAAGGATTTGTGTCCCTGGGATGTTGACGCTGTGAGCGGAAACAGGCATGAACTAAAAATTGCCAGTTCCAAAAATACCTACGCACAGTTCCAAATCCCCGTCCCTCGTATCCTTCCAGTTGACAGTGAGAGACCGATGTGAACCCCCCCCCCCCACCACCACACACACACCTCGACTTTATGTGGTTGACACACGAGCCACTTTGTGACGAGGGGCTCCATTAAACGAGTTAGCGCAGCTCAACGACCGACGGTCGACCACCCGCGATTTATAACTCGAACCAGCCCGTCGACCTGTTGCTATCTCAGGTGTGTGACACACGAGGAGGAGTGCGAAGCGCGCCTTTTCTTCCTGTTAAGGGAGAAAACGGCTGCAAAACTAAGGAAGATAGGTATTGAATTAATATCACATGGAGCTACACAACTGGCGATGGTCCGGGATCAATCCCTAAGGCCCATTTCCTTGATATAGAATACATTGGAAAGGTTTAATCGATTCTTTTGTTTAAATAAAATCCTTTAGAAATCCTTTGATTAGGATAACCTTTTATTGCTCGTTTCCTTAGAATAGAATGCTTTGAAAAGTTTCCAATCAGTTTCTTAGTATCGCGAATCTTTTTGAAGGATCTGACCTTTCGTTCGAACGGAATCATTTGGAAAGATTCGATGGGTCCTTTTCTTGGAATAAAATACTTTGGAAATATTCTATTGTTCCTATTATAAGAATTGTGTTTAGTTTCTTAGCTTTTTTCCTTGGTATAAAAACCACTGGATACATTTTATTTCTCAAATTCTTAGATTATCATTTTTTAAGGTTCTTTTTTCCATCGTTTCTTTCCTTCGAATAATTATTTTGAAGGATTTTATTGTTCCGCTTTTTGGGATAGAATCCTTTAGAAAGATTCCCATCCCTCCGTTTCTTAAAATTTAATTATTTAGAAAGTACCGAGGTAAAGGTAATTTTAGTTAATGTCGTACTAGAGCAACACAACGGGCTATTGACGACGGTCCGGGATCAGTCCCTTAAGGGAAAGATCTGAGGACAACACAGCATAATTTTGAACTACGGTCAGATGACGATGTCAACACCCCACTCTCCAAACATCCAACGTCAGAACATTTGAGGCCACTACAGATTTACCGTGCACCTGCCACCGTGTACGGTCTTTGGGTGATCTGTAGGGCAACTTTTTGTTGCAGTAAAAATGGGAAAAGTTGCATTTATCATTCCCTAAAGTTGTATTCATGGAAATAAAGTTGCATTTATTTTTGATACACTAAATTCTAAAATAAATTGTTCGTAAAAAAATTAAACAAATTCAAATATATTAAAAATTTTAGTCGTGTACAACAGTATTATAATGCATAATTAAATACAGAAGAACGTTGAATGGCCGATCCTTGGCCAGTAATTTCTTTAACATTGAAAAACTGTTTCAGCAGCAGTCACATAATGTGCTGTATCGGATAGTAGAAGCGCAAATCCATTCGCTCAACATTCAGAGATTTAAAAACGTCATCTACAAGGCGAACAATATGTTGATGATCGACACTCGCCTCGCAAACTCTGCAGTCGATGACGCAAGTTTCCTCTGGATTATCAAGAGTGGTAAAGTATGTCTTACCATTTATTTCACTTTCGTCTTAGGACGAACACCTTACCATGAACTTGTTTGATCCGCACTACTTCGGCGTTCGCAAGATCAGACACACGTGATCGAAGGATTGATTCAGAGAGCAAAAAACGAAATAGTAATTTGATATTAATTAATTTAAAGCAATATTTTAAAAAAGTTGCAGGTGGTTGCATTTAATGAAAAAGTTGCATTTACAGGGTGCATTATGAAAGTAGCGCATTTTCTGGGGAAAATAGATTTATTGATCCTATTGGTACAAATGGTTAAAATTCTTCAAAATAATCCCCTTGTGCATCAATACACTTGCGGAGACGATTCTGCCACACCCCAACCCTTTTTCTACTCTTCCAACAGGTATACCTCGTCCCACAAATAAATACGTTGTTCCAGTGCGACAATAACTAAAATACACTCTGTAACAATAAAATCGGCGTACCAAGGAGTTATCCGATTGCGATAGAAATGGGTGGATTCAAAGAACATACATAAAGAAACAAACGATTGAAATTTCAGAACAGTTGAATGACTCATTTCAGAGTTTGACCGTTACAAAGGGATGAAGTCAAGTTCAGCACAGAGCTACAAAAATAATAAAGGGGATAGCAAATCTAGACTCTAATAAACGTTTAAGTAAGCTAAACATGTAT
Organism: Metellina segmentata; assembly: GCA_947359465.1. Classification (NCBI taxonomy): domain Eukaryota; kingdom Metazoa; phylum Arthropoda; class Arachnida; order Araneae; family Tetragnathidae; genus Metellina; species Metellina segmentata. The sequence continues at coordinate 110,731,146 of OX375883.1, forward strand.
ACACTGGAAAGAAGATGGAGGGGGATTTGATTCAGCTTTTCAAGTTGGTAAAACAAGGGGACACAGAGGGCTTAAATTTCAATGGGGATAACAGAACAAGGGGCCATGTGTATGAATTGAATAAGACACATTTTAATCGGGATTGAGGGAAAAACTTCTACTTTAATAGGGTAATAGACAGTTGGAACGCGTTGCCAGAAAATAGAGTTAATTCAAAGGGAGTGTACGAATTTAAGATACAATTGGATAGTCAGTGGGAATTCATAAACAAAGGACCGGCCTTGTTGGGCTTGAGCCTGTAGCGGGTCGTCAATATTTGTAAAAGGCGTGGGTCCACCTCTGGCATGGATGCGTCATCCGGCGTGGCATAGACTAAAAACGTTCCCGGATCGTGTCCTGCGGAATTTCTTAGTCTCCAACTGTCGGGCTAAAGGGGCAACATTCTGGGATGGTTGCCTTCCCATAACGTCCCAAATGTGCTCTATGGGATATAGATCGGGAGACCTAGTTGACCGAGGAAGTGTCGAGAAATCTCGAAGACAATTCATAGCAACACGTGCCTCGAGCGGCCGGGCATTATCTTGTTGTAAAGTAAAGTTTCGATTTCCTAAGAAAGCATAGCCGTGATCTAGCGGCCGTGATGTATTGGTGAGAGACGTCACTAAAACGTTGTTTATACTAACACATGGTGTTGGTGTCCTATAAAGCGTTGTTTGTGAGCGTAACGAAAATGATCGGAGCCGCCATTTCCATGACTGTCGTCATAGCGGTCTGAAACAGTTGGGGAACGTTTTTTCTCTTGTAGCGGCAAGATTTCATTTCGTGCGCCAAACAATTCAAACGAAGAGGAGCAAAATAAATAAAAAAAATTTATTGCCATTGAGTAATTCGTTTTTTGTAAAATCGGGATCGTTCAACATAGAATAAAAATTTCAACGGATTTGAAATCTTAGGAAAATTTGACACAGATCTATACTTTATTTCTTTAAATAAATAATTAATTCTAATTAATAAGATTTTCTTTAAATAAATAATTAATTATTTAATAAATAATTGAATAATAAAACTGTTTTTGATATTGATCTGGCGTAGAAATTTACACTGATTTGAAATCTGTTAAAATTTTTACTCTACCTTCAACGATCCCGAAGTTAGAAACTTTGAACTAGAGAATAAAAAAGCCACTTTGTTTTGTTTGTAGAATAAAATAAACCACGACAGCCGTCTGTGTTGCCCATTCTCCAACGTATTCTGTCCGCCTAAGTTGACACCTCTGGACTCTTATTTAGACGGTTGTCTAGTTATGCCCGCGGCATCATGACGTATCACGGCTGTTAGATAAGCTTTGGTTTCCTAAGAAAGTGGAGCCGTTAAGTCCGGGGTGACGTACCTTTATGTACCGCTGAGCTGTAACTGTGCCAGAAATGACTACCAAAGGACTATCAAAGGAGATGGCACCCCAGACCCTAACGCCCTGTTGTGGGCATGTGATAGTAAGGGCAGAATCCTTACGCTGCCCTGGACGTCTACAGACAAGTCTGCGGTTGTCGTCAGGACACAGTAGGAAACGGGACACTAAATGACTCTACGTCCACAATCAGCGCCGTTCCAAGTGCATCGATCCCGACACAATTCCTGGACAACTCTTTCTTGGTGCATCGATTTTTTTGGTTGTTGTTAATTTTTAACTAACGTCGTACTAGAGCAACACAACGGGCAATTGACGACGGTCCGGGATCAATCCCCGTAAGGGAAATATCCGAGGACAACACCACGGACACATGACGAGGCAACACCCGAGCTAGCACCCCATTCTCCAAACTGCCACACACACCCGACGCGAGGACTTTCGGCCACGGCAGATTTAAGGTGCACCAACCGCCTTCTACATTATAAGCTAACCAATATCCGTGCACTGACCCTGATTTGGACCAGGAACCTTCCGATCTAGAGGCTAAAACCTTAACCACCTGACCGATTTGGTCGGCTCGATTTTTTTTTGTTAGATAGGAGTAGGTAGGTGGGTACGCTCTATAACTGTGTAGGTATTTAATTGACAACGTACTGGAGCGACGCAACGAGCTATTAGCGACCTTTTCTATGTGAAAAAAAAAAGAGTTCCCGTCCGATACGAACCCCAAGGTCACGGAACTTCCAAACTGCCGCTGTTATTAATAACAACTGCAGAGGAGGGGTCGCATTGAATCTGAAGAGTGATAATAACCCGAGGGGGGTGATCTATCAAGAAATGAATCTGGCAACCACGTGTTGTGGATCATCGGGAAGAGGGGGGTTGGCTTTCAATATTTATTTTGTCCGGCGAAAGGGACACGCCTGCTAATTACACGGCGACGACCGCAATAAATTCATTTGGACACTTTGTCTTCTGGTCCCCCCTTCCTGTCACCCTCAGGGACATGCAGAAGGGTACCATAGGAGAATCTATGGGAAGAGTTGTGACTCATCGGAGATGCTTTCTTGGATGTAGGGAAAAGGTCTAAGTATCTGGTCCGAAGTACACTCATTGCCATAAAAATTTGCGCACCAAGAAAATGTCTTCAAAATGAAGCGAAATTTTACACATGTAAGTACTACTTAGATATACGTAAGTGAATAGAAAATCAAAGAAAAAAGATCATTTTTATTGCAGAAAAAAATTTAAATGAACGAAAGTTTTAGTAATCTGTTGGACCCCCTCTAGCGCGAATGCACGATGCGATACGAGCAGGCATTGAGGCATACAAGTTCCGTCTGATGTCCTGAGACATCTCGTTCTACAGTTGCTGTAAACGCGCCTCTAGTTCGAACCAACTCGTATGGTGTCCAACTAGCCGTCCCAAATGATCGCAGATATGCTCGATTGGTGACAAATCTGGAGAGCAGGCCAGAGAAGGGTGGTAATGTGGCGGAGTCAGTCTTGTGACATCCTTGCTGTGTGTGGCCAAGCACTGTCTTGTTGAAAAATGGCTCCTTGGAGCCCTGCCATGAGTGGCATCACTTGTGGCTGAAGGATGTCATTGTGCCATGGATCAATATTAGGCGTGACCGTGTATCGTAAGCAATGGCACCCCATACCATCACACCAGCTGTGGGAACAGTGTGTCGCTGTAAAGCGAAGGCAGGATTGAGGTGTTCACCAAGGGGCCTCCACACACGAACACGATTGTCATCACTGCTGAAAATTGAATCTAGATTCGTCGCTGAAGACGACCTGGTTCCATTCCGTTGCAGTCCAATCCCGTCGGGCGCGACACCACTCCAAATGGAGGCGTCGGTGGGTGGGTGTCATTCGCAGCACATGTAATGGACGCCGCGATACCAGATGTCCTTCACCCAGGCGCTTTGCGATGGTTCGGGAAGACACAGGGACCCGTAGTGAAGATGCTGCCTGTGTCTGGATAGCAACCAATGAGGCAATTGGCTCTACGCGTGCGTTTCGTATGATGTGACGGTCTTCTCGACGACTGGTCTGTCGAGGGCGTCCTGAGCCTGGTCGCCGTGTAAATGACGTCTCTTCTGTCCACTGGTCCCAACACCTACTCACATCAAAATCAGGACGGCCTACTCGACGAGCTACTCGCCGAGCTGACCACCCAGCTTCCATCCCAATGATTCTACCCCTCTCGAACTCTGACAACTGCTTCGATGGCGGCGTAACGGCATGTCTACCTCAGAGTTTCCTTCGCAAAAGATTAAGTGCACTCAAACAAGCTCTGCTTACCTATTTTATACTCCAAGGAGAACGAAGTTCAACGCCCTCTAGTGGCATTATGCAATGCGGAATCACGCCGAATTTCTAATCATTTGCATATCTAGCCGACATGTACCTTCATGCCAAGTTTCGTTACGATCCCATAATTATTTCTTGGTGCGCAAATTTTTATGGCAATGAGTGTAGATCGTGTGTTGTGCTCCAGTAAGACGTTAATTGAACCTAAAAACCTAACATAACCGTTAGCGTAGTGTGAAAGTTTGGAGAGGGGGTGACAACTCAGGTGTTGCCTCGTCAACTGGCCGTGGTTCAAAATGACGTGGTGTTGTCCTCGGATCTTTCCTTTAGGGGATCGATCCCGGACCGTCAATAGCCCGTTGTGTTGCTCTAGTACGACGTGAACAAAAAAATTACAAAATTACGATGTTAGATAATGTGTAATTAATGCAGGGGGCGTGAGAATTTGTAGGTTGGTTAGTTTAGGGTTCATGGCGCAAAGACCATATTTTACCAAACTGAACCAACCTCTAGACAGTACCGAGTGAAGAAAAAGGGTAAAATAAAAGAGTGGATATTACTGGGGCACCATCGGGGGTTGCAGTGCTCGTGCACACAACCCCTGTTCGAAAACAATTAGGATACAACTGGCAATTAGTTATCACAAATAGAACTGACTTTTGGCTAACTGTAGTTCCTAATGACTAAGCCCCAGTTTCTTAAGCTTTTGTTTCTCTATGTAGACTATTTCAAATCTGTTAACATATTTTTGCGATTTGGAATATACCCGGAATAGTCCATTGTGTTGCTCTAGTACGACGTTAATTAAAAAATTACCACCATTCCAGATTCTCAAGTTTCAACCTCAAGTCGACAAACACTTGCGGCCAAATGCTGTCTTGAAATTTTGCAAGTTACATCTCCAAATCATCAAGTTGCGATGCATTGCCACCTTTGACATACGTGCCATAGGTTTGCCATCACTGAAATAGTACGTCGTCTCACCTCTTATATGCCTACCAACCCGTATAGTGGTTAAGGTGTTAGCCTCTAGATCGGAAGGTTCCTGGTTCGGGTCCGGGCAAGGATGTTTGTAAGCGTATGGTGTAGAGGCGGCTGGTGCACCTTAATCTGTCGTGGCCGAAGGTCCTCACGTAACGCTGGTGAGAAAGTTTGGAGTGTGGGGTGCCAGCTCGTGTTGCCTCGTCATCTGACCGTGGCTCAAAATTACGAGGTGTTAACCTTGGATCTTTAAGTTAGGGGATTGATCCAGGACCGTCGTCAATAGCCCGTTGTGTTGCTCTAGTACGACGTTAATTTTAGAAAATTACCAAAAAAAATCACTTCCAACAAAATCTAATTTTAACTTAAACGCGCCCCCTTAAGAAAATGAAATCGAACAATGACAGTGGTTGAATGTGACCTGAGAAATTGTTTCCTGGAGGCACCCAACCCAGTTCATTTCCCACCTCATCAAACTGTTCGAAACGACAATCCCAAAGCATTCTCGAAATTCCCCTCCTCCTTCCATCTGCAAACGACCCCATTTCCAGCGCCAGTCCATCAACTGGCAAAACGCCAACACACCCCAACATCCCAGACCGACCCCCCCTCCAACGAGGGCTCGTGCCCCCACCCCAAATCAGGACTTATGCGGCACGGGTGTCAATCGCGCGGACACCCACTTAGGCCTAAGTGGGATTTAGGGCCCCCGACCCTGATGAGGACAGCGCCCCCTGGTGGACCCGGCGCTCCATCAACGTCCTTTAAAAGGATTCGCTTTTAAAAGGGCCCTCTTAAAACTTTTATGATCGGGGCGTTATGAGGGCTTTTAGAGCCGATCTTCGCCAGGAGCGGGCTTTTTTGGGGCTCTTCGGCGCTCGCGTTTGCCCGGGTAATGCCGAGTAACAACCACTCACGGGCGCCGCCCTGCGGTTGCAGGTGGGTGAGCAGGGGCTGCAATCGCCCGCTTTGAAGGACGTTTTGCCATTTCTTTGGATGAAGATTTTGCGGTTGTTGTGGGTCAGAGGATGGCTCGATTGAGTTGAAAAGTGTGGGGTTTTTTGGAGGATAATTTGGTAATTTTTAATTAACGTCGTACTAGAGCAACGGGATGGAGGGATGTAATCGATTAGAAATTCTTAAAGGTTTGTGCCGACCTACCGGTATAGTGGTTAAGATGTTAACCTCTAGATCTGGAGGTTCCTGGTTTGAATCCGGATCAGTGGACGGATGTTTGTAAGCGTATGGTGTAGAGGCGGCTGGTGCACCTTAAATCTGTCGTGGCCGAAAGTCCTCACGTTGGGTAGGTGTGGAAGTTTGGAGAGTGGTGTGCCAGCTCAGGTGTTCCTCCGTCATCTGACCGTGGTTCAAAATGACGAGGTGTTGTCCTCGGTTCTTTCCCTTAAGGGACTGATCCCGGACCGTCGTCAATAGCCCGTTGTGTTGCTCTAGTACGACTTAAACTAAAATTACCATTACCTATCTTAAAGGTTTGTAGCTATTTTAACAACTAAAGTCGTACTAGAGCAACGGACTATTGACGACAATCCATGATAAATATGAACGGGAAAGATTTGAGGTAATGGTAATTTTTGTTAACGTCGTACTATAGAGCAACACAACGGGCTATTGACGACGGTCCGGGATCAGTCCTTAAGGGAAAGATCCGAGGACAGCACCTCGTCATTTTGAACCACGGTCAGATCACTAAGCAACACATGAGCTGGCACCCCACTCTCCAAACTTCCACAACTACCCTACGTGAAGACTTTTTCTGCCTCGACTAATTTATGGTGCACCAGCCGCCTTTACACCATACGCTTACAAACATCCGTCCACTGATCCTGATTCGAACCAGGAAGCTTCCGATATAGAGGCTAACATCTTAACCACCAGACCAGTTGGTCGGAACTCCCTTAGGGGGTGGATCCCGGACAGTCTCAATAGCCCGTCGTGTTGCTCTAGTAGGACGTTAATTAAAAATTTCCAAATTGGCTGGATTCGAACTAGGAACCCTCCGTTTGCTAAGCCGATGTTCTTCCCAATTGAGTGTTTGGGAAAGTCATCTCACTGGATTTACAACGTTCTATTGAGTTCTTTCGGTGTTAACGGGCTCAAGGTGGGCAAGGGCAACCTGTTGCCGGTGATCGAGGGTTGGAACATGCGCAATATAAGGAAGGGCCGCCAGCCAGAAAACAATGCTAGAATTCTCCGTTGCGTTGGAGAGACCGAGTGTCGCAACGTTCGGGAATCGAGGTCGAACCCCGTTATCGGAGCGTGAATGGCGCTACGAGGATTAGCCACGAGCTACTGCTTTTTGAGAATCTGGCAACAGCCGAAGAATCGGCTGAAGTTTCTATGTTGAATGTGAAAAAACAGTAGTATTGGGATATTAATATTTAAAACATCTGTTAATAATTTTTGAAAAATGATAATTATGTATGAAATTTAAAAGAAATGTGTCCAAAACTTCACTTGTGCTACATGAAAATCTATTCAGCCCATTTGAAAAAGAATCCTACCAAAATAAGCTACATGCATTTTTATATAATTACCTATCTAGTATTAAAAGGATATTTAAATAAACAAACATTTTACAAGCGATCGAAAAATGAATACAAGATTTGTGATAGATTTACAGTTTTATTTCTTAAATAAATGGCGATATAATTTTAAAACTTTTCAACTCAGCTTAATTATTCTAGTTCGTTCCCTAGACAAACTTATAAAGATTAAGTGCTCAAAGTTTTACGAGAATCTATCCATAACTTTTTGTGATCACTAACATACCATCAATAAAATTTGAAGTGAAAAACTGATGCATAAATATTAATTCAAAGTTAAAAATAGTTTGAAGTGTATCCGCTTGCTTTCTCTTGCTTTTACTGTTTGTGCAAACAATATTGTTCTTCACTTCTCTTTATAAATTTTCACGCTATTTCCAACAGTAAAACCATTTGAACATCTGAGAAAACACACACACTTTCTAAAACTACATTTGTAAAAAATATATATTTAAATTTTAAATTTTGACAGATTTCTGGTCTTTTAACGGCTATTTCTGGCGTATTCCAGACCCAATTCCGGTTTTTTGCCTGGATTAAAACTTAATACCTCTGCAACTCATTAACTGGGGGAAAAATTAAATATATTTTAGAAAGTCAAAAATTACTCTATCAGATCAAAAACCCTTAGTGGAATTTTTGGTCAAAAATGACATTTTCGATGTCTTTGGAAACCTTAAAATCTAGATTTCAGAGCATAAAATAATCGATTAAATAAATCGAATATTTTGTTTTTCCTTGGAAATTCCTCTATCTTAGTGAAATATCGTATGTTTCGGCTAACACCCTCAAATCTTATTATGAACCCCAAGAGATCTCCGTACCACACTCTGGGAACCACTGCTCAAAGCGATCACTAGATACACATCCCTTTCAAAAGCAGGAAACGAGAGCTTCCGATAGCAAAAGAAGGGATTGATTCCGGACCGTCGTCAAAAGCCTGTTGTATTGCTCTAGTGCGACGTTAATTAAAAATTACCATTACCGATAACAAAAGAACTCGTTACTTAAAGTATTCTATGTTGACGCGGTTTGAATGTTTGGAGAGTGGAATACCAGCTCAAGCGTGACCTCGTCACTTAAGCGTGGTTCAAAATTATGTCCTCTCTTCTTTCTCTTCGGGGATTGATCCCGTAACGTCGCAATAGCCCGTTATGTTGGAAAAAATCTCTGACGTCAATTAAATACCTACCTTCAAAAAGTATTAGTTTTCTTAATTATTTCTGGTTGTTTTCGAATACAACAGTATGCATCAAAGTATTCGAATAAATTCTAATTAGAGTATAGATTAGTATTCGAATAGATCAGGCTTCGAAAAACATTTTTTAACCCTTAACTGCTGTGCCACAAGCCGTCTCGTAACTAGTGTGGAGTAGAGTGCCTATATAATAAGAGTGGTGACATACGGGAAACAATTAGGATTGGCTTAGAGACCTTTTCTACCGCCCGAGGCGATATTTTCTCCTAGCTCCCGTAGACTTAACATGGGAACTTTTTGTGTGTTCGAGAAAAACGTGTGTATATTAAATTATAAAGAAAATATAACTTTTTCATGTTCCATTTCGAGTTCTAGAATGTTTATTTATAATTATTATTTTAGTATTTTGTCAGTGTAAATTTGAAAACCTTTCAAGTCAATAGCTTTTTTTGAACAGCATGGTGTTTCCCGCAATCTAAGTTAGCGCGTTGTGCAATCCATCTCATCCATTACGCATGTAATTGAGCGTTTATAGAATTCATTTATACCGAATGTATCCATATTATAACAATCAAACTTTTTGTTCCCCTTGAAATAATATATTAATTCGCCCAGCAACCTTCTTTGAGACGTTTCTGGTAGAAAAATGGCTGCCGCGCATGCGCATTGGACCAAATTGGGTCCATTGTCGCCACTCATTATATAGACACTCTAGTGTGGAGGGGTCTCTCAGACCTCGCTCACTAAAGTGCGTATAAAGTTGATTAATATAATATATTAATGAAATATTCTTTAGATAATTATTATTTATACATTTTAAATTTAGATAATTCAATTCTTAACATGAAATACGTTTTATATTACTATATACGTTGAGTAGATTCCATGTCTCTTCAGGCTCAGCTTTCGAACCTAATTTTGCAGGACGTTTCAACCCTGGAAACTGTAAAACTATGTTGTGTTTTGGTGTTCTAACGTCACGATTAAAATACTAATGTTATCATCCAATAGTTTCCTCTTACAGTTTAATCGATTTTCGATCCATTGTCTCATATCCAGTGCATTGATCACAATGCTGGGAAAATCAGAACAGAGTGTTTTTTTTTAATAGCTTTATATCAAAAAGTTGGTTGATTCTTTTGAGATATGAATTGGTTTTTTGATGTATTAGGTACTTGAAAGTATTCGAATGCCAAGCATTCGATTGTTAAGAGCACTCGAAAACATATTATGGGATTCTTAAGAGTATGCGATAATCAATTATGTGGATCTTAAGAGTACTCGAATATCAATAATTCGATTTTTAAGAGTACTGGAATAACAAGATTTCGATTTTTCAGATTACTCGAATAATAAGTATTCGATTCTTAAAAGTACTCGACTAACAATTATGAGGTTCTTAAAAGTACTCGAATACCAATTATAGGGTTCTTAAAAATATTCGACTACCAGATATTCGATACTTTAAATTACTCGGAGTACCAAGTATTCGATTCTTAAGAGTACTCGAATAATTAGTGTTCGATTCTTAAAAGTACTCGAAAACCAACTATTCGATACTTGAAATTATACTCGGTGTACCAAGTATTCGAGATTCTTATTAGCACTCCATTAATAAGTATTAGATTGTTAAACGTACTCGAATGCCAATTATTCGGTTCCTTAAAAGTATTCCATGCTCATGAGTACTCGAATACCAAGAATTTGATTCTTAAAAGCACTCGATTCTGCCCAAATGTTTCTCGCTACGAAAAACTCATTACTCTCTCACTCGGCTCGTTCTCCATGTTAGCCATGGGTCGATGCCATTAGCGATACCTGTAAGCCCCGGAATTCAATGCCTCCAGGTCTTTCAACCCTCGTGACGTCAGTGGCGTGCAAACTCACCTGTGACGAGCCACACCCCTCGTACCTGCGGGCCACATTCGCTGGCCCGCGACGAGCCACCGTCCAATCGCAGCAATCTCATTAAACACCGATTTCCCCCCTTCAATTACCGCCGTTTCCCCTGGCAACGCGGCCCAAACAATGGGCAATTTCGTCGAGCATGTAACACAAGATGGCGATCGAAACGGCTGGTTTGTGGGACACTGGTTAAAATTTGCGGCGACATTTGTAATTGGGAGTGTGCTATTACTAATAGCTCGGCGGCGAGTTCTGTTTTAAAAAGGATTTATTGTTTCGGCGGAACATCCTGCGCGATTGAGATGTAAGCGATGTGCGGACACAGAGTAATGGCGATTCGGGAACAGGGTGGACACTTTTTTTTTTACACACTTGTTAGGACCGAACAGTCGTTTCGACTTGTGAAACAGTGCGTAAATTAACCCCGACGAGAGATTTGTGTAGAGTTACTTTTAACCCGCCACTAGGTTAATCACTGAATAGCCACATCATAGGTGTCAAAGGAATATTTCTAAAGGATGAAAGCATTCTTCCATCCTTTTCTAAATATTGTTTGGACTTTTCCTTAGAGTAGAATTCTTTCTTTCTAATAATACTATTGGTTCTTTTCTTAGAATCGAATCTCTCCTTCTAATAATACTATTGGGGATCTCTTTCTAATAATACTATTGGTCCTTTTCTTAGAATAGAATCTCTCCTTCTAATAATACTATTGGTGATCTCTTTCTAATAATACTATTGGTCCTTTTCTTAGAATAGAATCTCTCTTGCTTATAATACTATTGGTCCTTTTCTTAGAATACAATTCTTTCTGTGTAATAATCTATTGGTCCTTTTCTTAAAATAGAATCTTTCTGTCTAATACTACTATTGGTTCTTTTCTTAGAATAGAATCGTTCTTGAATAGATTTTATTGATTATTTGCTTGGATTATAATCTTTTCGAAAGATTCTATTGGTTATTTGCTTGGATTATAATGCTTTTGAAGGATTCTATTGGTCCCTTCTCGTTCTGAGTAGAATATTTCTTTCAGTTTCTAATGGTTTTTCCATATAATAGAATCTGGACTTATGATACAGGTTTTTATCTTAGAATAAAATTTTTCTTGGACAGATTATATTGGTTCTTTGCTTGGATTATAATCCTTTTAAACAATTCTATTGGCCCATTCTGTAGAGTAGAATCTTTCTTAGACAGACTCTATTGGTTCTTTCCACAGAATTTTTTAGTTACAAGAGTTTTTCGTTAGGTAGATACTGTTAACATGTGCAAACTTGTTTCAAAAACAGTACACTCAATTGCTGAAGAACTATTTTGCAATAGGATGCTTTGTTGGAACGGTGATATAACTAAACATTGAATTCATATCTACATATAATTATTTTTGAGTCGTTATAATATAACACAGTGGATGTTATGACCCTCAACATTTTCTATTAGTTGGGAAATTAATTTTTAGTTAATTTTAAAATCTTAAAATTCCTGAAAAAATAAACCCTTGCCACTTGACCATTGAACAACCTATCAATCCCTCTACCAACTTGGTTGAGGATCAAATCACGGAGAATAGTAATAGCTAGCTATGTAATAATTTTGCTACCGCTGATAAAGAGTGACATTGACTGAAACAGATGTTTCAATTTCTTCTCTTCTGCTTACACTGCATAATTATAGCATGCGTTGTGGCATCATTTTTGTTTCACTGCAGTGCTAAGAATGGAGAACCAGAAAATTCATTTTCGTCATATTGTGCTCTTTTATTTTAAGGAAGGAAAAATGTTAGTCAGACTGCTTTTAAAATGTGTGCTGTGTATGGACATAGTGCTGTTCCTGAGGCAACAGTTCGTTGGTGGTTTGTTAAATTTAAGCGTGGAAATTTCAGCCTCGAAGATGATGCCCGCTCTTTACTGCATCCCATAAAAGTAATGCTTTCTGTTGGGTGGGTATACAAAGGAATTGTTCATTATGAATTGTTACCACAAAATCAGACCACAAATTCGGAAAAATACTGTTCTCAAATGGCAGCATTAAAAGCAGACATCGAAGCAAAGAGGCCAGACCTGACCCATCGTCGAGGTGTTGTCTTCCAGCAGGACAATGCTCGGCCCCTCATTTCGCTGAATGTCAGACAAAGACTTATTGAGTATGGCTGAGATGTTTTATGTCACCCCATGTTCACCAGACCTTGCCCCCAGATTTTCACCTCTTGCAGGTCATTTGCCTCTCTTCAGAGAGAGGTCACTTCAAAATTCTTCGAACGGCCTGGAGTTTAATTATTTGTAGACTGCCAAACAGCACCTCGATAACGTCTAAACCAACAAGCCTAATGATTTCGAAAAAAAAAAAGAAAAAGGAATTTGGCCAGAAAGATGGCAAAAAGTAGAGAATAAAATTTTTTTCGCAAATTTAGGGTCGAGGCGAATTTTTAAATTTAATCTAGAACATTTTTTATGAATTTAAAAGTTTTTTCCACCATTCTTCCTTTTTTCGCGGAATGCAGAAACATCAAAGCTTAGACTTTTACCCCTTACGTCAGCCTTGGGAACCATGCCAAAATTTTTCCATCTCGCGTCTCTAGAATGGGAGAGAACACATTCGAATGACCTTCGTTTCTTTCGAGATTCATTCATTTTTATTTTCTGCGAAACGGATTCCAGTGAAGCAAAATATATTATTAAAGTTATCTCTGGCGTTCTTCAGTGCTTTTTCCTATTTCAGACTATCGTTATGATTCAATAAAATTTTATGTTTTTGTACCGATTCGTTGGCACTTATCTTAAAAAACGCGCAGAACTTTCCGGGGACACACATACACACAATTCTCTTATGTGGCACACAAAAAGACGCTATTTGTTATCGCGTTTTGGCAACATTGTACGATTGTTTGTTTACAACGAAGCCTAGTGCCTCAATTGAATTAATAGCGTCATCGGCCATTTTCAGGCCAACAATTATTGTTCAACAGGACGCTTGCACTACAACTTTCTACAACAAACTCAATGAAATAGTGGTAATAATAATAGTAATAATCACCCATGCACTATTTCCGTGCCGGGGAAATGTACACACAAACAACATGCTGGGTATTCTATTTCCAAAGCAGCGCTCACAATTTATGTTTGAAAAATATTTTTTTGGAATATATTATTTTGTCAACAATCCCTTCTGTTATTACACATGTCTTCATTGAAGCGACCAAGGTTCGGGCAGCGAACCAATTAGGATTGTAAAGCAGTCCTCCGGGGGTTGGCGAGCAGGGGGCGGGCCCTTTAGTTGTATCTAATATAGCTAATTAAAGCGCCTAATCTGATTTTTTTCAACATGGAATATATACATAAACTAACGACCTATTGTTTAAAAAAAAAGGGAATTTTTAAAGCTACTCAATACCCTAAAAATGACAAAAATATCGAAAATTTATTTTTTTTTGCATTTTTAGATAGCTTATACAGTTGGGAAGCTTGCCTCAAAATTCTAGATCTAATATCTTATTAGTTTGAAAGATATTTGAAGTTTTCTGAGTGTTGTCAGTGTCAAAATTGGACAGAATAGAGGAGGGGGCGTGGTTAAATTTGTTTTTGTTTTGTTGTAATTTTACATTCTTACAATTAAATAAAAATATGTTTGAATAAAATAAATTACTTAGGTGAAATGGCTATTATCTTCAACTTTCACTACTAAAATCGTATATGTTAGTTTATGTTCTGCGTTCTCTTCTGAGTCTCATTACTAGCTAACCAATATTGGTAAAAAGGTCTTTTTCAAAACCAATATTTGGTTACGATTGTTATATATAGTATATTATAATTAAAATTTGGTAAATATTTGGCATGAAAATATTATGTTAGGATTAAGATAAATAATTTGTCGCTGCCGTAACAAATGCTTTTCATCATATGAAAACATAATATTTTGATTAAAAAAATATATTCAATCACATTGAGTTGAATTAGTGTTTTAGTGCATTTTATAAGTTAGTAAATAACATTAAAAAATTAGAGCTCTATAAGCATTATTAGTTTTTGTTTTATAGCTTTGCCGCGCTGGGTGGTAGGGTTTAATTTATCAGCCACACACCTCCCAGGCGGACAATTGCATGAACTACCGATGAATGGCTTTGGTAATCCAGAAAGGTAGATCGTTTGTAAAAGAACAAGTTTAATAACAACGTAATTTCTACAACCAGTACATAAAGACAAATAATATTTCATAAAAATGAGAAAGATCAGTTTTAAGTCTCTTTGTGTACAGATATTTATAGTCGAACAGCTTGGCCAATCTTTTGGTTTCAGTTCTGGTAAGTCACGTTGAAGACTGTTTGCCACCTAGCGGCACGTAGAGTGTTATATTCCGGTGCGTCACCGCAGCTTCAAAAACTTAAAATGCATTTTTCTCAGACTTTTATTTTTGTGGATGCAAAAGTGTTTTCAATTCCCTAAGGCTTTTTTTCTGTACAAAGATACAGTCTAGAAAGTTTTTGTAGATACTTTCATATACACGTACTATAAAAGTTAGTATAAATTTAGGTCTGAGAGTTCTAGTAATTTAAAAAAAAATTTCAAAGTTAATATTTTTAGAATTTTCATGTTTTTTTCAGGTTTAGCTACAAAAATAATTATTAAAATTCAACAATGAGACTGATGGTCAATTCCATACTAACTTTTGTTCCTAATTATCCAATAAATATAAATCACTTGAAATAAATAAAAAAATATTAAATTAAGTATTTTATAAAAGTTTTAAAAAACTTCAAAATTTTCAATTTTTTTTAAATTTTAAAATAATGGTTCTTGCTAAAGTGACTTTTTTTCATTGGATTCAATTTAATAATATAAGATGAAAAAAAGTCATTAATTATTTTTAATATTACTGTCTGTAGAAAATTTTTTTGAAAAAAATTACTGTGTAGCCTTAAAGCCAAGATAAAAAAAATCTTGCGTTTTATGTATACCTTAAATGAAAGAGAGAAAAGTGTCATAAATCATCACCCGAATACTCCGATGATTTTGGAACAATTTTTACAACTATTGCTATCGTTTACAAAATTTAAGGCATTTGAGAGATAGCTCACACAAGTGGACGAACTAAGAGGAGTGAATGGAATTGAATCTGTTGAAAGTTTTAATGATTATCTCTATGACAGTGATTTCTTTGATCGAGTTCAATTGATTAAAGGTTCATTGAAAAAGATCACATCTGTCCTCGGATCTTTCCCTTAGGGGATTGATCACGGACCGTCATCCATCCGTTGTGTTGCTCTAGCACGACGTTAATTAAAAATTACCAAAATTCACAAAAATAGCAAGTGTAATTTAAGGTCTCGGAAATTAACTTTTTAACACCATTTTAACAGCTTCTACACTTTACTTGGACGAAAATATGTGTACATGATACATCCAAATAATCCATTTTACAATCCTCGCACACCTGTTGTAAAGCAAACTACAAAAGTTTGGAATAAGGCAAGTACCATAGAAGTCGATTGAAATTTTAACGACTATGAATGCTCCGTAAGCTCATTTTCAGTAAAAATGACGAACTTTAGGCTTATAGTATAACATTCAGTTTTCCAGTCAATGTATTTTGACCTGTGGCACTCTTCCTCCAGAGATGTGATGTTAACGAATTTCACCATTATGACTTTCAAATTAAATTTTTACGGTATTCGTCGTTAATTTATTTCGAAGCAAATACGTTATATTTCTTGAAAATTTCATTCAACGGCACGTGGAATAACGGAGCTTGCATTTTTTAAAAGAACGCCATTGGTGTAGACAAAGCAACTCGATTTCAATTTTTAAGAAAACAGAAGGTTGCTTTTGCCGAGTTTTAAAAAAGAAATAACTGTTTTCAACGATGTGTGTTTCACTGGTGTCACAGTCGAATAAGAACAGATTCAAATTGAAAAGTAAGCAAAATTGACCTTTTCTATCACTTAAGGCAAAATATTTCAATTTTCAGAAGTTTGAATTCAAAACTGTGATATTATTCTAAGATGAACAACTTCGTTTTAATGCAACAGAGACATCCAACTTTAAAAATTTTGAAACAAATTTGAATTACATCGTATGGCTAATTGTTTTAATCGAACTTAACCTATCGTATTTTAAAATGATTTTAATATAACTTTACCGGTCATTTTAAAATAAGTTACACACATTACTTTTAATTTTAAGATTGAAAAAGCTTTGTTTTGTATATTTTATCTATTTTTTTGAAAAACAATTCTAGAAACCCCATTGGGTATTCAACCAACGACTTAAGAATGTGCACGTATAAACTAGAAATTACACCTGTCTAGAGATATTTCGGTATTTTGTAATTAACGTCGTACTAGAGCAACACAATGGGCTATTGACGACGGTCCGCGATCAATCCCTTAAGGGTAATTGATAATTTTTAATTAACGTCGTACTAGAGCAGTGATTCTCAACCCTTTTTTTGGTCGCGGCACACTTTTAACGATTTCAAAATTTGGCGGCACACAAAGAAAAAGATAAGTTTAAAAGATAAAAACAGTGAAAAATATGGTATGTAACTGCAAAAACAATAGTTTTCTCTAACCAGTGTACTTTTCTTTAATTTAAACAAACTTTACTCGTAATAAAAAAAAGCATTATAATTTTTACTATATACATTTCTAAAATTTGGCGGCTCACCAAAGTGCTGCGGCACAGTGGTTGAGAATCACTATACTAGAGCAACGCAACGGGCTATTGATGACGGTCCTCCGGGATCAATCCCTTATGGGAAAGTAATTTTGAACCACAGTCAGATGACGAAGCAACACCTGAGCTGGCACCCCACTCTCCAAACTTCAACACCCACCCAACGCGATGACTTTCGGCCACGACAGATTTAAGGTGCCCCATCCACCTCCGATCTAGAGTCTAACACCTTAACCACTATACCGATTGGTCGGCTGGAGAGATAATTTGAAGAAAATAAACAATTCTTTAAAATCTATCTTAATAAATATACGCACAGTATATATTTTTTAAAAGGTACCACTGAAACACATACATGCAAATAGAAATGATATTCCAGTCAATGAACATTTTGCTGTCCTAACTCAAATACACAAACAGAATTCTATATATTTTTCTGTATAAAACTAGCTATATAACCCGGCGTTTGGCTCGGCTTTCAAATATGACCGCGACAGCTAAAGGTGCGTATACATTTGCGTTCACAAGCCGTTCGTTGAAATTATTTCCACAACAAACTTCCAGCGATCCATGGGAAAGGAAGGAACTCCCCCAGCAGTCGTTCGTCAGTCACCGGTGATGACGATGGAGCCTGGAGGTTCGCGAGCCGAAAGAAAAGCTACTCACGACGCAGTCACAATCTGAACCGAGAACGCCTTTGTGTTCTTCGAAACACCGACAGATCGCCACGAGCTGTTCACGAGCCGTTCGTTTGGACCCCGTCCCAATCATGAGAACTAGAGGTTCGGCTGACTGATATATACGCGCCTTTAAATATGATCGCGGCATTTTTTTGCTGAAATACATACTCTAGACGTATTTCATACCGCTTCAGAGTATGTATCATCTAAAGTATGACCGCGATATTTCCCTGTGTTAAACTCATTCACAAACCCTGTAGAACGTGTTTCCTTGTCCATGTCCATTTATTGCAGGAAAACAAACTTTAGATTTCAAAATTGGAGATTCGAGGGGCACTTTTAGGACTACCTGTGTGCGAATTGTCATGGCTACAGATGGGTCTGAAGACAGAAAAGAAATAGCCTTTGTATATTCTTCTGTCTAAATGAAACAAATTTCGTGCGAATTGGTCAAACGGCGTAGATTTCTGTAGAGAATATACACGCAAAAACACTCACATCCTTTTTATTTTTACTCTACCCGACAATAATGGACCGGACAGCAAGATGTGATGGTTAGGGCAACTTTTTGCAACAAATGCAACTTTTTTTTCCACACGTTCTACACTGCATGTAAAGTACTAAAACCAAAATTTCTCCTACATGGGTTGTACTGTAAATGAGTTATAACCGCAACATAAATGCAATTTTTTGCATAAATGCAACCAAATGCAACTTTTTAAAATGTAGCTTAAAATTAATATGAAATTACTATTTCATTTTTTGCTCTCTGAACCAACCCTTCGACCGCGTGTGTCTGATCATGCGAACGCCGAAGTATTGCGGATCAAACAAGAAGTTCATGGAAAGAAGGTGTTCGTCCTAACAGACGAAAGTGAAATAAATGGCAATAAGTACTTTTAACACATTGGTTGGCACTCTTGATAATCCAGAGGAAACTTGCGTCATCGACTGCAGAGTTTGCGAGGTGAGTGTCGATCATCAAAATGTTGTTCGCCTGGTAGATGACGTTTTAAAATCTCTGAATGTGCAGCGAAAGGATTTTGCGCTTCTGCTATCGGATACAGCACATTGAAAAACTGCGCCAAGTCATGTAATGTTAAAGAAATTACTGGAAATTACTGGTTCTTCTGTATTTCAGTATGTTTTACACTGTTGTACACGACTAAAATTGTCAATATATTTTTTTTCATTCTTTACGAATCATTTATTTTAGAATTTAGTGGATCAAAAATAAATGCTACTTTATTTCCATAAATGCAACTTTCGGGAATGATAAATGCAACTTTTCCCGTTTTTACTGCAACAAAAAAAAAGTTGCCCTAGTGATGGTATAAGAGAAAGAATAAATGCTTTAACAGGGAAATGCCCCCCCCCCACGTGCTGCAATTACACTAGCAACCTTTCTGGGTATACTTTAACAAGGTTATGATATACAGCTATGGGTATTTGTGTCCATTCCTGCTGTAAGAATGTCGCCAGTTCAGCTGTAGATTTCGGACGTGGTTCCCCCGTCCGTAAGCGCCGCTCGAACTCGTCCTAACGTCGTTCTATGGTGTTTAGGTTGGGACTCGGAGCGGGCAAACCATATCACGATACCACTGCCTGACACAGGCTGCAACATTACGTGGAGCGTTGTCGTCCTGGAAGTAGTATTCGTCCATTCCATAAAATTGTCAGAGTGTAAGAAGAACCTGACTGTCCAAAATGTTCGTGTATGCGTCGGCGTTCAATTGACCATGAACAACTTGCAAAGGTACCAGCTCATACCACGAAAAACACTCCCAAACAAGTAATCAGATTTCATGCAAATCCGCTGGCGTCCGGTCCATTATTGTTGGGTTGTGTACATATAAGATAAAGCTGGCGTTTCTGCTTCCTCTTTACAAAACTACTGTATCACCAAAGGACACCAAATTTGGTACATTCATCTTGAAAATGCAGAGGGGACAAAAAAAATTATAAATGCCTCATAGGAATAAACATTGAGCTATAATACGATTGCGGTACGCAACTCTGTTTTAGCAGTATTGCTGCAAAAATATTTTTTTTCTAAAACATTTTATTTATGTAATTAGTTTATTAACGTTGCACTGGAGCAAACTCCGATTGCGAATCCGTTAGTATTGCAATTGGGCTAACACGGCCTCCATTCTATTTAAGGAATATAAATTATTAAGCCCGGTACACACAAAAACCTGGTTTCTCAACGTGCGGCGAAGCTGCGGCAGTGCAAGTGCGGTCTGAGATACATTAGATCCAATGGAGTTGTGTACACATGCCTCCGGCGCCGTTGCTGCGACGCACGTCTAACTTGCGAGCAATTTGTGCCGCAGTTCCCCACGGCGCCGCAGCTCGCCTCACAAGTTTCTCCGGTCTCAAGTACCTTGTTTTCAAATAATTAAAAAATGGTCGTATCCAGTAACGTCTATTTTTTTTCAAAATATACTTTTTTTGCACACAAATAAACGAAATAAACGCGTTTTCTTCGATATAATATTTATCGCGAATGGCGCGAAATGAGTACTTGCGTCATTTCACGGTTGTGTGTACATAGTTGGGCTTCGGTACCGCAGCGGCGCCGCATAAATCGGATGTGTGCACCGGGCCTTAGGTCTGAACTTGCGAACTGATTTTATATTTCCTTCCAAAATATCAATTTATAAATGTCTGACTAGAATATGAAATAATTTCAAAAGCACGTTAAGTCTGGTTCAATTCTTAGTGGCTAGTAAAATTATATTTCGTAAAAATAAAATATACAAAACCTTTTTAAATAAGATGTCTAACTTCTTATTTTAAAATGAGCGGTAACGTTAAAAAAAAAGTCAATCTGATATTCATGTCGAGTAACGTTAAAAATATTTGATTCTAATAAGACAGGTTACGTTAAAATAATACGGGTAGCCATACGCTGTAATTCAGAGATGTCTCCAAAAAGCGACAGATTTCCATTACTTTTTCATCAAAATCGAATAAACTTGCATTTGTTTTTCACGTTTTACCAAATATTATTGAAAAGTATACTCCATATTCAAGTATCATTCTAAATAGAAAAGTATCATTCTAATAAGGCAAGTATCATTACAGGGTTGCCAACCTTTTCTGAGCAGCTTCTCATAAAAGGAGCATTCTCATAAAATTTCAGTTTTTGAGGCTGCTTCAGGAGCAACGCGAAAATAAGGACAAAAATAAAAGATCTGCATATTTTTCTTTAAAAACAGTCATAAAATTTCTTATTAGCACAAATAATTACTTTTAAGTCCAAAATCCGGAATTGTCCAAAATCCGGAATTGTCCAAAATCCGGACGTTTTGCTAACCAGAGTTTTTTGTTTTTCCCACTTTTTTCCCATCTTTCTGACAATTTTCATAGAACAAGGAGGTAAACCTAGACCTAATGGATGATACAACGCAAAATAACGGACATGTTCAGAGTAAATAGCACACAAAAATTAGATGATTTGCAAGTAAAATTTCTTGCATTGTTTAAAAAAAATTCCTATACATATAATATTCCTATTTATATATCTATTATTTTAGTATTGTAAACGCAAAGTTCGCGCAGGGGAGGTTAGATTAAGGTTTTTTGACAAAAAAATGCAAATAATCCGAAAACCGGAATGGCCGAGGACCGGAGGATGAGTTATGCTCTCTCTCTAATCTTAGCTTAAATATTTCCTAACAGTGATATTATTCTAAGACTTTTGGAAAATTGAAATATTTTTTCAAGTGTCAGAAGGTAGAGGTTTCTTACTTTAAAAGTTCAAGCTGTTCTTATACAACACTTATAAATATACTTGTGAAACATTTATTCGAAACGGTGAATTTCTTTTTTTTAATGCTGTCAAATCGATCTATTTAAAAAAATAATTCAAATCGTTTCACTTTCCTGTTTGTACCAGGGCGATATTTAGTATTAAAACAAGATTAATCCACGTACCACTGAATGGAATTCTCTAGAATGGTACGTTGGTAGTTTTGATTAACGTCACACTGGAGCAAAACAACGGGCTATTTCTAGAAGAATGTACAATAATGAACCGTACGCCAGCGGATTTGCATAAAATCCGACTACTAGTTTGGGGGAGTTTTTCGTGGCATGACCTGGGACCTTTGCACGTTGTTCTTGGTCAATTGAGCGCCAACGCCTATCTAAACATTTTCGACCATCAGATTCTTCCTAATGCTCTGGCAATTTGATGGAATGGACGAATGTTACTTCCAGGACGAACACGCTCAGTGTCACGTTGTAACCTCTGTCAAGCAGTAGTATTGACATATAAATGTAAAACGTCTTCCCTGGCCTGCGCAGAGTCCCGACCTAACCCCATAGAACATTTGTGGGACGAGCTAAAGCGACGCTTACGGACCAGGGAAACACTTCCGAAATCTACAGTCGAGCTGGCGACCTTGTTGAAAGTATGCCCGTAAGGGTTGATAGTGTCATTGCAGTACGCATGGGGACCATCCCCCTATTAAAGCATGTATTCTTTCCATTATACCATCAGATATTGCTGTCCGCTCCATTATTGAAGTGTAGTGTATTTGCTTCAAAATAAATTCATCACTAATGCCTAAACAATTAAGTTTGCCATTCTCTCCTATTGATGACAATTTATAAACATCGCATCCCTGGTGCAAGAGTAAAACAAGTAAATTAAAACATTGATTGGTAATGGTAATTATTTAATGTCACACTGGAAGAACGTAACGGGCTATTGGCGACGGTCCGGTAGCAATGCCCTAAGGGAAAGAACCGAAGACAAACCCCCTAATTTTGAACCATGGTCAGAGAGATGACGACCTTACTATCTAAGCTTCCACCCCACGATAACGTGAGGACATTTGAGGCCACGACAGATTTAACGTTCATCAGCCCTCTTGTACGCGACGGTCTTTAGCAGGATTCCAACTCGCGCAACTCTCCGGTTGCTAATTCAATACTCTACCAATCGGGTTAAAGAGGTCCATAGTGTATAGGGAAATAATATGTCAACAGCAATTCTGGCAAAAAATAGTTGATTATTGCAATCGTAATAATCGTCTTATTCCCAAGAGGCATTTGTTTTTAATTTTTAGACCCTCGTTGTACACCCAGGGGAAATAGTACGAGGGTTCATATATTTTAGCCTTTTTTTTTAACCCGCAGGGTTCTTAAGAATTCATTCACTTGGTGCGGATGTGTCAAACTGTAGTTTTGTACAGAGATGAGACGCCAGCTCAGCTTTGTATACAGAGGTTTAGAATTCTGTACTTGTGTATTTGAGTTGATAGCGAAATGTTCAATAACCAGGATTTCCATAATGTTCGCATTCGTGTGTTGCAGTGTTTTACCAGTTATGATGAAGCTACCTTCACCACATGTCCATTAGACTTTAAAACAAAGTATTTTATACAAGCCCCTTACTAGTTTCCCTTTTGAGATGACCCCCATTCCCATCTGATTGGTAATTTTAGTTAACGTCGTACTAGAGCAACACAACGGCCTATTGACGACGGTCCGGGATCAGTCCCTTAAGGGAAAGATTCGAGGACAACACTTCGTAATTTTGAACCACGGTCAGATGACGAAGCAACACCTGAGCTGGCACCTCACTCTCCAAACTTCCACGCCAACCCAACGTGAGGACTTTCGGCCACGACAGATGTAAGGTGCACCAGCCGCCTCTACACCATACGTTTACAAACATCCATGCCCGGACCCGGATTCGAACCAGGAACCTTCCGATCTAGAGGCTAACACCTTAACCACTATACCGGTTGGTCGGCCCCATCCCATCTGAAGCCAGTGCGATGAGATACAGTTACCCTCTCCTCCAATGAGGGTTCCCCCTTTGCTCCCGCCAAAATTCGGACCCACAGAGGTAAAAACGCTGGATGTACGGGGTTCACTTGAGACGTTTTAAAGAAACGAGGTGCAACGTGGCCCTGACGATGCGCACAAATTTAAGTGAATCATTCAACATACAACCTCTATCAGTTTACTCATGTGATTTCTGTACTTTATACTTTATAGGGATCCCCTTAAACCCCCATCCCCCCTTTATATTTTGAACAAAATTGCTTAAATGTATTTGTTTTGTATTATACAATATATATATATATATATATATAGTTAATCCAACCTTTGTACTTCATTCTTAAACCTACATTATCACGTCTTATTTCGTACATAATCCATACAGTAGATAAGGTACTCTTACACCAGTATTGCCGAGAAAACCAATTTTCCCAAAAACATTATACAGGGTGGTCCCGAATTCATGGTACAAACTTTAATGGTAGGTACAGGACATTGTAACAATGATTTATTGTATAGGAATGTATAGTCGCAAGTGACGCGCGGTGAGGCGAAAACAGAGGAAATAACGGCCGAAAGGAAAAACAAAGATTTTATTGAAAGCGTTGTTGACAAGTGTCATGTTTACAGTAATTGTTCAAAATTGCGTCCACCAGTATCGATACATGCTTGACAGCGTCGGTGGAGCGATTGGCGTACATGTTCAAAGATGCCTGGTATTTCACGCACACCTGCAGCAGCTACAGATAAGCGAGCGACGAGATCCTCATCTGAGTCAACTGGAGTCTCATAAACAAGATGCTTTAGATGTCCCCATAAAAAGTAATCGAGGCTCGATAAATCGGGAGATCGGGGTGGCCAAGGGACTAGTCCACCACGCCCAATCCATCGAGTACCAAACGTGGCATTCAGGTAATTCCGTACATCAATGCTGAAGTGTGCTGGCACCCCATCGTGCTGAAACCACATGCGGTTACGAATGGCGATCGGAACATCATGCAGCAGTTGTGGTAACACTTCTTTCAGAAAAATAAGATAGCTTCCGCCAGTGAGCCGCGTGGGTAGTAAGTATGGGCCAATCAAAAAGTCGTTCACAATACCAGCCCACACATTAATACTGAAACGTTGT
This sequence comes from Metellina segmentata, assembly GCA_947359465.1. NCBI lineage: Eukaryota > Metazoa > Arthropoda > Arachnida > Araneae > Tetragnathidae > Metellina > Metellina segmentata. Next base: position 110,755,803 of record OX375883.1, read on the forward strand.
TGAAACGCATGTCGACGCGTTGCATGTGGATTATCGGTTGCCCACACATGGGAATTGTGCGCATTAAAGACACCCTCGCGTGAAAATGTCGCTTCATCTGTAAATAGCACATAATCTACGAAATCCGGCTGCAACGCACATTGCTGCATCACCCACAGGCAGAAGTTCACGCGGCGAGGATAATCTGCCGGATTCAATGCTTGTACTTTCTGAAAATGGAAGGGGTGTAAGCGATTTTCGTTTAACACTCTGCATACAGTCTGATGACTCACACCTACGTCACGCGCAACAGTTCTTGTGCTTGACTCGGGTCTATCAGCCACAATGTTCAAGATGCTTTCTTCCAGCCTTGGAGTGCGTACAGCTCTTACTCGACCAGCGCCATGTCTGTTGACGTCGAACGCACCTGTTTCACAAAGTTGACGATGTAACCGTTGAAAAATTCTATGATCCGGCATTCGTCGATCAGGATACTCCGCGCGATACATTCGTAACGCAGCTCTGCCGTTACCATTTGCACGGCCGTACATGTAATGCATGTCTGCTTTTTCTGCATACGTAAAGTCACCCATCGTCTACGGCAGCACAATTGTGAATGGCGCTTTTCCCTACTGCGATGCATCATGTTCAACAGCGGCTAGACATCTACTGCCCTCTACCGGCAATGATACCAACCGATCACTCCATTTCTCTTTCCTTTTATTTCCCCTGTTTACGCCTCACCGCGTCACTTGCGACTATACATTCCTATACAATAAATCATTGTTACAATGTCCTGTACCTACCATTAAAGTTTGTACCATGAATTCGGGACCACCCTGTATATTTTTTCGACCTACTCCGGTGTAAACGCTTAGTGGATTTCATCGGCAACCATTTTAATCGAATGCGTCACTCACTGGCAGTTTGGATCAATGGAAGCGATGATAGGAAAATATCACAGAGAGCGAATAAAAGACGGCGTGAGCGACCACGGGGGTAGGAGGGGAGCGGTTATTGTCAAGCAATCGTCTCCGAGAAATCTCCCCTAAAAGTTGCGACCCTTTGATTTTTACCGACTTATGGTGGAAAACAAATTTGACTCTGGAAACTCCAAATCGCCATCCCGACTCTAAATCTTGACGATAAAATTAATACCGTTTCTCGGAATAGCTCTGATGTGTGGAGAGAGAGAAGTTGTGCAAATCCGGTGTAAACTAGGGATGCGACATCGATGTCGATGTTTTTAACATCGATGTATCGTGATAGATGTAATTATTTTTAAATGAAAAAAGTACCGTTAGAAAAATTTATAAAATAACCACCTTGCATAATTTTTATAATCAGCAAATTGAACATACTTTTAGACCCAAGTGGTCAAGGGTGAAGGGTCTGAAAAGTAGGGATGCGACATCGATGTTCTCAAAACATTGTTGTTTTATAAAAAACATCGATGTATTGGAGCCGATGTCGCATCACTAGTTGCTAAACCAGTTTTAAGAAAAGGGGAAAAAGTTTGAATACACCGAGTTTTAAAAACTTACATAGTTAGGGGGCGAAGCATTATCAACATCGATGTATTGCTATCGAAGTTGCATCACTAGTTGCTGAACCAGTTTTAAGAAATGGGCGAAAATGTTTAAATACACGGAATTTTAAAAACATCGATGTTTTTGGGACGATGTATTATCAACATCGATGTTTTAATTTTGAACATCGATGTCTTATCCGTAGTGTAAACGCGGCTTAAAGCGTCCTCGCAACAAAAAGAGAGAAATGTAAATGCAACTCCGGTGTAAACACGGCTTTATTCTTCCGAGTTCCGACACTGGATATCAAATTCTTAGTGACGATGAACTTATTCAAAGTGTGAAAGAACTCCTTGATGACCCGGAAGATGACTATGAAATTGCTACTCGACCAAACGCTGGACTGTCAGCTAGTCAGGCGTTTGGGTGTCTTGGCACAGCGGCTAAAATGGATGAAGCCCGGGTGCGAATATGTACAGCTACCCACCGTCAAGCTCATGCGAAACTTGAAACGAGCGAAGACAGCGAAACAACTGATTTTGACCGATATGTTCCAACAATGCGATACATTTTAATATCTACTATTATAAAAGTGTTTTTGTTTGTTTCTTGCCCTCAAAGTCCTGACGAATCTATGGCACTTACAGTAATGGAATTTGCAATACAGGTAGTCCAAATTTTTTGCAATTTTTGTTTCGCGGAGAATTTTAAAATTCATTCTAGAACATTTTAAAATGAATTTAATGAAATTTAAATTATTGAATGCAACAGCATAGAAGATCACAGATTCTAAATTTGTTTTTTTCATTTCCGTTTTGATTTTGCGCGGAGGAATGATTTTACAGCCGACGATAAAAAACAAATAATCTTTTAACTGGAGTTACTCAGTCCTTTTTTTTTCATCTCCTAGACCGATAAAGATTGATTTAAAATTTCAACGGATTTGAAATCTGCGGGAAATTTTACACCAGATTAACACTTTATACCACGTCCAACGTCGGGTAAGCCACGCAGTGGCTAGTACAATATTCAAGTACAAAAGGAAAACAAAAGCTTCAGTCATTAATTTACATTACATACTAGAGCAAACTTCGTTTTTTTTTTTCTTCCAAAGAAATAACTTTTTTTTTTTGTGAATTATCCAACTATGTGGATGGGGGTCTGGTCCCACCCTATTGGAAAAAGTTCAAAATACCATTATCAAAATGATACCGGAACCAGTAAAATCATACTGGAAATTTTGAAGCCGGTATGAAACCATACTGGAAATTTTGATACCGGTTTTCAATCATACTGGAAATTTTGAAACCAGTATGTGTGTGAAATCATACTGGAAATTTTGAAACCAGTATGTGTGTGAAACCATACTGAAAATTTTGAAACCAGTATGTGTGTGAAACCATACTGAAAATTTTGAAACCAGTATGTGTGTGAAACCATACTGAAAATTTTGAAACCAGTATGTGTGTGAAACCATACTGAAAATTTTGAAACCGGTACGATACCATACTGGAAATTTTGAAACCGGTACGAGACCATACTGGAAATTTTGAAACCGGTACGAGACCATACTGGAAATTTTGAAACCGGTACGAGACCATACTGGAAATTTTGAAACCGGTACGAGACCATACTGGAAATTTTGATACCAGTTTTCAAACATACTGGAAATTTTGATACCAGTTTTCAAACATACTGGAAATTTTGATACCAGTTTTCAAACATACTGGAAATTTTTAAACCAGTTTGAAAATACTTCCAGTACTGGAAGTATTTAAATCAGTATACTGGCTTAAATACTTGTAATACAATAAGTGTGATAGACCATATATGTGTAAGGAAATGGATACGGGGAGGAAAAGAGATAATAGCACCTCTAATTTAAAAAATTAGTTATATATGTTTAAATGTTAGCTGTTTTTTTTAAATTAACAAGCCGTAGTTATGCTATCCTTAAAGCTGGAGACAAGATATATTTAAAAATAATGAGTATCTTATGCCCTGCAATTGACAAATGGATATGAACTTTGTTTTAGCTGTTTATCAAGTGTTACACACATTGTAAATGACAAATGGTAAAATAGTTTTCAATACACACAATTCTGGATGAAGGTGGGAGGTAGTAGATGATTGAAATCCATCCCATATCGAGAAAAATTATAATTTTTAAGTCACAAATATTTATTTTTTAAATATAACATCCTAATAATCATCGTCACCATTAGTTACTGATTCAACAATTGGAAATTAAAAACTAATTTAATTTTAACTTTTTATATGTTTAACCTAAGTTCTACCATGTGAGCTTCCATACGTTTTCCATATTGCGCATTATCCATATCACAAAATTATTTTTCAATAATTTACTTACAGCTTCTCTGTGGGCGTAACCCTCGGCATTCAAACCCAATTAATATATTATCATTAAGAATATTCTATTAAAATAAAGCAGATTCCCAGCATATTAATTTCAAGTTGTCATTTTAAACCCGCATTTTATATTGTCCATTCAATTTTATGCCTCGTAAACTACTTGACATGATGTTCATAGCCACATCACACTACATGCACTGCTCAAGGAATTAATAATATGAATTTATTGCATTGAGAATGTAAACAAAGCTACCAGTTACAGTTAAGAGTTGAAGTTATAGTAAATGGTGAAAAAGGTAAGGCTTGTAACATAGCGCACAAACGGTACAAGTGATATCAAGTGAGATACCAACATCGCCGTTAGCGCTACGAGAGTTTGGTAGTGACTAGTAGAAGGCACTACAAAATCCAACATACCCCACCCACCTTGAAATGATAGATTTCAAAGAATACACAAAATACAATTTGTCAATTTCCATAAATTGCATTTCAAAAAAGGCATAGCAAAAGTTTAAATACAAAATAATGCTATAAGATGCATCACAGCACCATATAATTTGAGTCCACGCTACACTGCAAAAAAATAGTCAGGGTAGATTAACTCTGGATCCAGATAGATGACCTCGAATTTGATTTGCAGTTCGTGATTGAGTACGCAGATTACGCATTTTATTAAAAGAATCTAAATAATATTTCTGGCCGAAATAATTCAATGGTCTTAGAATGTTTGTAAAAGTCGAGGTCTTGCATATAAATTGGTGATATGGTTGTTCACCAAGGTACAATGGCTCTCGATTCAACTGTCACTGGTTTGATGATTCTTCAATGCAACCGTTCTCGATTTGTGCTGGGATATGCAATTCCATGAGTGGGGACTGTATTCTCTTCGGAAGCAGTTGGATAATTTAGAAATTGAGTACCCTGGTTGCTCAAACTGAGTTGTGCCACTTCTGACAGGGGACCCAACTAAGAGATGTTGATGGAGTTCTGTGGAACAGGTTCACGGATGGACATTATTTCTGGAATGAAGGCATCATACTTTGCTACACTTACTCTATTTTCCAAAGTGTACGGACCAATGGAATAGTATCGCGAATGTCTTGTTGCTTACACATGACTGCAGGAAATGTTCCCGATTAAATATATACAACATGTAATAATTTCTCACAAATAGCATTAGTGATCCAGAATTGCTCCAATCCTTAATCCTTTTCGTAAAAGTTAGGGATTTGACATATATATTGAATGGTGCCAATGTCAACAAATGCACATATGAACTTAATCTTCTCAATTGGAATGAGAATGGAGTGTTCTATGGGAACGATACACCGTTCTACTATATGTTTGGGCAAGCAATTTGCTGGTTCTGTTTGAACTGGAGCCAACAGTTCCCGGCATAATGTGTAGCAATGAAGATCATTGTTGAAAGTGCAGACAACAAATTTTTGAATTTTAACAAATTCACTAATGTTATCACTAGCACTAATCTTTACTACTGTATTATCCGTTTTTCCAGCACGTGCATAGGCTTCACTATGATACATGCTAGAGTTCATAATCATTCGGCTGTACTCCCAGACCAGGCTGTACTCCTTGAGGAACAGCTCCAATTGCAGCAACATATGCCTGCTCTTCAGTTTTATTGAACGTCCTTGAGATTTTCTCTTTGCCAAGCATATTTACACCAGAGCCAATAGTCCTGCAGTTCTTCAAAGGATTATTTAAATGCAGGCACTTGTAAAATTTGGTTACCTTTTCAGAATTATGGCCTTGACTAAATAGGTGTTCCAACTTCTTTTCCATGGAAAATCTGTTTAAAATTTGCAGTGGAACACCCTTTGCTGCAGTTACAAGATTCAACATTTTCCCGTTACTGCCTTCGAATACAAAGGCAGAATGAGCCCAAAGGGGACCCAAGTCTCGCACACTTGAAGTCAAGTGTAGCATCTGGTGCATATTGAAATGAAAGTCATGGCCGCAGGTCCAAAGAGAATTTCTGTCTTGTGTGATGACAAATTCCGTTAACATTTTCTCAGCGCTGCTGATGTCATCAGGAAATATTGTATCCTGCAGGAGCATGAACACTGAATTTGAGAATAAGGATAAATGTTGGATAAATTTGTCAGGAAGAATACCACGCAGGCAGGGTGCAGCATAGTAAAGAAGGATAAAGAATCACGCACCAACTTTAAATCAAGTAAGGCTTCAATTTGCTTCTTTATAGAAATAGTTGCAAAAAAATTACCTTCTTTTAGGCTGTTGGCATCATGCACTTTTTTGCACTTTGGATTAGGACACGTCAAATTTGAATTGGTCTTGTTGAAATTTTTAGTAAGTTGGCCTTCGTATTTTCCCAAGTAATTGTTGCAGTCCGTACAATAAAAATGAAATGTCATAGAATCAGTGGTCCCAAATATTTTGTTGAAAGCATATTTGGTTTGAGGAAGCACAGATTGCCCAAAAATAGTGTTGAACAATTTCAGCATATCTTCAACAGCAGTACAAGTTAATGTGTGCTTCATAGCGAAAATCATAACCATCAGAAGAGTTTCTGCAATTGTTGTTGGTGCATTTTCAAACAACGGCGAGTCAAAATTCTTCAAATTGTCAGCGAGACTATTAGATTTGAATGTATTATCATGATAGTTATTAACATATTCATGTGATACATGATCAGCATACATATCCTCATTAGATAGATCATCTATGGATATACGGTCATCGTCTTCAGAGTAGAAAATCTGTGTTAGACTGTTCATGGTCGGATTCGTTACCCCAGATGATATTGCTAAGAGCCTGATAGTCACAGTTGTATAAATTATTTGTATCGTCTACGAATTCGTTTGCTCTCTCGCTTCGATTACGTTTTCTACTTCTTTAATAGTTGGTACAGCAGGTAGTTTAGCTAGCACTTGGTTACACGCCATACCGCGCCATACAGATGTACGTGGAATGTTCTTTTTCTGATCGGAAGCGTCGGGCTCCAAGTACTTTTTCCTTTTCTTGATGGATAATCGGTTTTCACTCATGGCGAAGCCGTTTCAATAATCAAAAAATAATTAATAATAAACAACAATTCTAAGATTGTTTGGTGCTTTATGGATACGACAGTTTGTTTGTTTGTTGCGAATGCGAACTATTACGATTTTCTTCGCTTCCTTCTTCACGTCAATTCTCTACGTCAATCAGCCTCCCGCCAAATAGAAACAAATTGTTGCCGATTCAATCAAGGCTTTCTTGTTTAATCTATATATATAAAATTCAAATATCACTGACTCACTGACTGATTCATCACTGTATCTCAAGAACTACAAGTCCCAGGAAGCTGAAATCTTGCAGGGTGATTCTTCTTATACCGTTGGGGTGGACTAAGAAAGGATTTTGAAAAATTCGAATCCTAAAAGGCCTAAAATTGACCTAAGGCCTAAGTCAAAATCAATTTGAAATCGCCATAGAAATAACATTGAGTATAAAACGATTGCTATACGCATCTCAGATTGCTTCACCAGTGTTGATAGAAAAACAATTTCCTTAAAATAAATTAAATTATAATATTTATGTTTGAACTGAATTTTTACTTCTTTCCCTGATGAAAATAATATTTATAAATATTTGATTGATGAAGAAAGAATATTTAGAACATTTAATTTTATATTTACTTAAATTGTATAATGGAGCACGAAAAGCCCAAACGATAGACTCATCTATATAAATAAGAATGGAGTGTTTGTTTGTATACTCTGTTTCACCTTAACTTGTCAGTAGAGTAAAGGCTACGTTGACCGCATCACAGCCGTTGTCGTAGAAACTAGGGTTACAATGTCAGAAGAAGTCAGCTATAAGCGAGGAAATTCGCCCTTTTTGGCAAGGAGAGATAAAATGCACGTGGAAATTCTATACGTTTCACAGATCTTTAATTTCTAATGGCTCTTGCATTACATTTGTTAATTAAACAAAAAGCTACTCTATGTTAATATAAATGCGTTTTGATTTTTCTAAATGAGTATTATTTTTAGTTATTTAAAAATATATATATTTAAAATTGTTTTACAATAAATGTTGTTTAAAAAAACAGTCTATTTAAAGATGTGATGAACCATAAAATTCATTTTTTGAATTTACTTACCTGAAAGCTAAACACCTTGATTAATACTTCTTTTTTCAATTTTAATAATTTTATTAAAGGAAATTAATCCAATTTAATTACTCCTTTGGTCTTACATTTGGTTGGACAAGGTAGGGGAGAGTGCGTCGTCTGCTAAAATATGTGTTTTTCTTAACAGCAAAATATAGTCTCCAAATTAAATCAAATTTATTCTGATATTAAAGAAAGTAAATAACAAATAAAAATACATATAACATAGAGGATATAAAATACATTCACAATAAATAAATAGAATATAAAAAATACAAATATAGTGAATACACATACAATAATAAAAAAAATGAAACCATTTTAAAAATTAGAGTTAAAAAAATAAACCTTATATGTGTGAAACATATTCTGAAACTCGCGGAACGGTGTCGGGTTGATTAGTAGTAAATTATTAATTTTATGAATAATTTAAAATAGTTTACAAGAAAGTGTACAGAAGAAACCAATCTCTTTCATGAATAGTAGTTACAATGAGAAAACTATATTTACGTTTTACTTATTCATCACATGCATTTATACATCATCAATATATGTAAAACATAGCAAACATCATAACAAATCTATTTACATTATAATATACTTATTCATCACATGAATTTACACATCATCATCACTTAACATTTCCGAATCGCTATCAGACTCACTATTAAAAGAAATTACCAAGTTCTTACTTTCCCAAATATCATCCACAAGTCCATCTACTTCCCACATGTATTTCTCTTTTTCAGTAACATGGTTTATGCAGTTTTTCCAATTTTGTACAGAGACCTTTTCAATCCCTTGGATGACTAAATCCTTCACATCGTTCAGTTTAAAAGTCTTGTTTTCCCTGGCAACGTGTCCTTTTACTTGACTCCATATCATTTCAATGGGATTAAGCTCACAGTGATACGGGGGAAGTCTCAAAACCTTATGTCCAAATTTTTCGGCAATTTCTTCAACTCTGTATTTATCAAACATATGTTTGATTTCGCTAACTTTTTTCAACAGTTCAATCTTGATCATGTCCTGGTTCCACGTAATGTTTTTCAACGATAGCCATTCTTGAATTGCACTTTTTTTCCAAGATGTCGTCGGAATTTTTTCTTTCTTCACCGAGTGATAGGGGGCATTGTCCATCACTACAAAGCTGTTTCGTTTCAATTTAGGCATGATATCTTCAAACCACTTCTCAAAATGGTTACCATCCATTTCTTCGTGGTAGTCACCGGATTTTTTTCCTACAAAAATGTCAGCCGCATCAGGTACAAATCCTTCATCACTTCCGATATGGGTAATGATGAGTCTTCTTCCTTTTCCTTTTGGTGCAGCCAAGCCTGTTGTCAAACTTGAAGAGGAAGCTTCATTGGTGCTTTTGATGTTTTTGTCTTGCCATACTCGACTTTGTGAGTGTCCTTCATTCACCCATGTTTCATCTAAATAATAGATTGAAGCATTTTCATTCTTCAGTTCTCTAATTTTTCGTAAATAATTTCTTCGCCATAAAATTATGTCGTGTCTTTCTAAAAGCATAGCCTGCCTTTTTCGCTTTTCAAAGGAAAATCCCAAATCTTTCAGTATCCTGTACAGTGTACTTCGGCTAATGTTTGTCGAAAAAATATCCTTATCATTGTTAATTTCATTTAGAACTTTGTCCAATGTAGGAATTTCATTTCGACGAAAACAATCATGAATTTTTCGTCGGATGCACGATAAAGTAAAGTTGTCATATTTCATCATTCTTGTTCTTTTTCCAACGGCATAAGGTCGTTTTTTTCCTGGAGTACTCAAAGGACTTGTCGTCTTCTTTTCTTTTTTCAAACGAAAAACAGTTCTTTTGGAAACACCAGTTAGTTGAGACACCTTTCCGACGATTTGGTTAATGGAATCACTATGGTTTTCTTCTCGAAGTCTAGAATAAACATTCAATATGTTCCTGCGAGCTCCACTACCAATTGATTTTCCTTGCTTTGATGGCGTATACAGCTTGGATGGTGACGTTCCTTTTTCAGCCATGTTCAGAGTATCAAACACACTCCAATAAAATAGCACAAGAGAGATATGAACGTAAATACACACGCTAGCAAAGACGCAGAGCGAAATGGCGCAGACTTGGCCGGAAAGCGTATTTAGCTCGCCAGAAATGTTACCATGGAAACCGGTTTAGAATTCCGTTTCGGATATATTCATTCGCTTCGGTCAAAAAAAAATGCTTTTTACAAATAAATAACCGATTATAAAGGTTCAAAAATCACTCCTTCATTGTAGGACAATTTTTACACGTTTATATGCATTTTCTTTATTTTAAATTCCAAATCAAGTTGGAATTATTTTTCATGCGGATGAACATCATTTCTGCCTTTCCCAATACTGACAAGTTAAGGTGAAACAGAGTATACATTCAATATTTCTGACCCATTTCAAGTTTTCTATCCGTTTTGGACCCTTCTGATGCCGAATCCGCCTGTTTCTCGTTTGGTGTCTGTCTGTCTGTCTGTTGTGCCCTATACACGTCCACGCGGTTTAAGATATTATCATGAAAATTTGCATACAGTGAGTACTTATCTTCATTTAGTGAGTGGCGTTGGTTGCGAAAGTCTGTCTGTCCGTCTTTCTGTTCTATGCTCGATTTTGTGCTTGTGTGTTTGTGTAGACATCACATGAATTCTATTCCAGATATTTGATTGAATTTTATTTTATTTTATACTTTATCTATTAGTTTAATGAATGCAATATTAAACATTTCTTTATTGTTATATTTAGTGGAGTTTCATGCTAAAACACCTGAGTAAGTATACTTAAATCAACCATAATTTGGTAGTTTTGGAAAAATTGGAATGCTATTAAATATTACGATTATTTCGATTACTTTACCAGTACTGCTAAAAAAGTAATTATTCTTCAAATTTTTTTTTTTTATGGAATTTCATTTCTGATACTTCATTTATTTCGAGTCTTATTTTTATTCTTTGCGCAATGAAAACGATTTCCGAATATTTGGGACAGACGATATTTTTCAATGAAACGAGAATGAACAAGATCGCGCGAGCAGTGATATTTTTTTCAGATTCTTTCGCTCTGAATTAATTTCGCATTTCTAAATTTTGTGCACTTTTAGTTGTAAGTTGTGGCAACTGTGCGAGATCAAGAGATAAAATTGAATCGCAAATTAATATCTTTAGAACAATTTTTTGGGACATCTTTTATTTTGTTTTACTTTGCTGTTTCCTGTTTTTAATATTTATTATTTTAATAAATGTGTTTCCTTCTCATCACACGCAACAGCACCACAAAGTATTAGACTTTAAAATGTTAGGTAAGTCAGTATAAATTTTCAGTAAATTTTAAGTGTAATTATGCCATTATTTAAAGAATAATGCCGTTATTTAAAGAATAATGCCGTTATTGAAAGAATAATGCCGTTATTGAAAGAATAATAATGTTTAAAAATCCGAACTAGAACTTTTTTCAAAATTAAAAAATTCGTTGTAATAATGACAAGAGAAGATTGCAAAATTTCACAATGTCGCATACCGGAGGCAAGAGTGCCACAAGTAAAAAAAAAATATTGTATTGTTGACTATGAGTGCGAGAGCACTCGCCGTAAATCGTAATTTTAATTAATTGAGTTGAACATGAAAAGAACTTAAGAAAGGGAATTCCAAATCTCCCTCAAAATCGTCTTTTATAGTAGTAACCTTAGTATCACCTTTCGTCATTTTGTAGCTTTGTCATACAGCAATTGTGCGATGTATGTGAAATATATTACATGAATGGATATGCATGTGTAGATGGCGAAAGGTGTTAAAATAAATTTTTACTCTACAAAGACGTAAGTCATTATATATTTTGATTATCTCTTCAATCTAGAGTAAACCAATTCAAACCGAGTAAGGTCGGGTATTTTGCTAGTTGATCATAAAAGCGTAATTTTGCTACTCGGTATCTGGCAACCTCAGAATTAATGTTTAATTTTTTAATTTGATTTACAATTCCTTTTTTGGGTATTTGAGTTGAAAACGAGATGGTTGCGGCCACATTTGGGGATTCCCAAGTATTATAAATACGAGTTCTTTTTGCTTATAAATCAATGTCTTTATGAATATTGTTCAAGTTTTTTGTCGAATTGTTTTACTTCAGAATATATTCAGGAATTCAAAATTCAACACGCTAGAACAGATTTTTTCAGAATTCTGCCTTTTTTAAGTATCGGAATTTTGTTTCTGTTTGCTTATGTGTTCCGGTATATTACCTATTCCAGAAATATTATTTAGGAGTTCGATTTTATTTATTTATTTCCTGCAAAATATCACTAGAAATGGGTAATTTCATGGTGGTATATGTATATTTCCACCAACTTTCTTTAAATCTTTGGTTGAATACGTAATAGTGTGTAGGTTAAAAAAAATAAAATTTACAAATCAAAATATTTTTAAGTGTGGATTTATTATTTTAAAATGACATGAAAAATTTCAAAAATTAAAAAAAAAAAAGATGGGTTACGTTAATTTAAAACTGGTAGTCATACTTTGTAGTTCACAATATATTTAAAAATTTTGATGTAGCTTTTCATTGAAAGACGATTAAATAAACTAAATTTCATTTGTCTTTCGTGTTTCATGTGTGTTATTGAAAGCTTACGCCATAGTCAAGTAACTACATCTATCATTCTAAATAGATACGTGCTTTCCATTTAGGAACCAAATTTCTGATCTTAAAAAGTACCATAAGGGTTCAATTTAAAACTGTATGTGTGTTGGAGAAACGGGAATTTTAACAAGTCTTAGTGTGATATTATTCCAAGATCAACTAAGTAATTTTGAAAAATTGAAATTTATGTTTTAAGAGAAAGAAAGTCAAGGTTGCTTACACTATTTATTGAAGCTGTTCTTACGCAACTTAGATGTATGTGAATCGTTCGTTGAAAGTGTATTTCTTTTTGTAAAAGGGCTGTAAAATCAATCTTCTGTTTATTAAAAAATTGTTATCGATTGGGTTTAATTTGTCTACTCTGATGACATGTATTTCAAAAAAAATCTCTGTTATTCCACGTGTCACTGAATGGAATTTTCTGGAAAAGTGCATTTGCTTCAAATTAAATTAGTAACGAATGATGTAACAATTTAATTTACTATCTTCTGAAGTGTGAAAGATGTAATTTTATGACAATTCCGTTAAAAAACTTGGATGTTTTTAGACATCGCGTATTTATCTCTACTATTATAAAGTAAAGTTTTTGCGTGCGTGTGTATGTATGTTTTTCTTTTCTGTAAATGGCAACACAAGGCGTTTGTGAGTCGTGCAGTGCATTGTATGATCGTTTTGGTTGTTTTTGTTGATAAATTTTGCTTTTTTTTATTAAAAAGTTAAATATGTACGCGTTAGTGCAATTTCTTGTAGATAAAGTTAAGGCGATTGTCCCAGTGAAGGACATTAAAAATTTCAACAGCAATTCCTTCGAAATGGATTTATCTCGGGCCCATGAAGTATTTTGGAAATCGGCTAACGGTGAAGGAACTGGGTATTGGTATGCCGTTGTTCTTCTCGTTGCAGGTAAGTTACATGTTATTTTAAGCTTAAACAGTAGATTACAAATAACACTATTTTATTGAGGTACATTGTGATTCGTTGTCCTGATTTTTTAGAAACTGAAGAGCTAATAGAACGGAAAAAAAGAGTGAAGTTGCCTACTCCGAAGAAGTTAGAAGAGCTTCTGGCCATAACGGTAGACGATGAGGCCAAGAAGTCTATGGTTGACAATGAAACTAGACGTAAAACCAAGGTAAAATTTTATTTATAATTTAATTTGATACAGGACAACTATATGTATATTCATTTTATGATATATATAGAAGGGTGCATTAAAAATCAATTTGGCAGTTTTACCGAGTTGTACCCCACTCTCAACATGCGTGATGATTTAAGATACACGCATGTTTGGAAATGTTGAGGATATTTGGTAATTCTATCCTTGGGTACCCTGTGCATGCTCATTCGTATGTTAGATTGGTGGTCGGACAGTAATCACCTCTGAATATATGTTGGTTGATAAAGTTTCCGACTGCTTATTTTTAGTAGGGATGTAAGAAATATTCGGCTATCAGGCCAAACCACTATTCGTTACTTCCCTAGTCCTCAAAATATTTTCTGCAAGTTGCTGTGTTTTTGACACGAGGTAAATTCTTGCTAAGTTCTTAAAGTTTGTCAACTTTTGAGGGTTTGTTTGTGTCAAAACAATCCTAGTCCCCTTAAACAAGGTCTGGCTAACACAACTTGTTTCTATTGGAAACATTTATGCTTTTAGGATATACAGGAAAAGCGATCTGCTTGTGAAAAAGACAAGTTTAAAGAAATTTTGAAGCTTAATTTAAAAGAAGAGATCTCCATCACAATCATCAGATGAAGACAGAAGGAGAGCTAAAGTGCAAAGAAGGGGCTTATCACCATCTCCAAGTGAAAGTTCTGATGAAGATGATTTGGTTCTAAGATCAGAGTTGAAGAGGATGAGTGTGGAGTACGAGAAAGTTCTTCATAAATTGAAGGTAGAGAACTTTTTAGTTTTGTTTCTGCATTGAAATGAAATTGATTAAAAAATATATTGCATTTTTTGATAAACCTTTAATCTGATTTTGATCATACATATAAAGTACATGCTAAATCTGACATGCATGATAAAATAATTTAAATTAAAGTTGTTAAAATCCTAAAAAAAATTATAAACATTATTTTTTATTGTTCATACCTATTTTAGTTATGATGAGGTATAACAAGTTGCAAGAAACAGGGCACTTTCTTCAGCCTTACAGATTTTTTTTTCCCAGTGGGAGATTTTGATTTACCCTCCACTTTCCATGCCACAGATTTCTTTCCCTTACCTTCCCTGGTATTGTCTGGTTGTTCTCATATAATTTATAGCATGTTTTCTTGTATATTTAACATTGCTTGCAACAGGAGAAATTTACAAAAGTAAAAAAATACTGAAACTAATGATCCAGTCTGTTGTTTCTCTTTTCCAATAGCTGGGGGTTCCATTGTATTAATATTCTTTGTATAAAAAATATAGCATTGAAAATGATCTTTAAAAACAAATTATCTTTATAGCTAAAGCAGGAAGAAAATTTACTGCTTAAGAAAAAAAATGATAAGCTTCAAGAACTTAATGTGAGTTTGAAGACCCAGCTGTTAGTATTGCTCAGTGCAAATGGTATGTTAAAAATTTCTTTTGTCTTTCTCAATGTCTGACAATTAGATATGAGCATTGGATACACATTTTTTTTTTTTTTACTTTTTAGATGTAAATTTTTATTGTTTTAAGAACTATTGCAGATAACTTAAGTATAAAAAAGTTACAATACTAAGAACACACATATCAAGGCTTGTAATATTGGTAATATGTAAAAGAAATCTACTTACAGTTCCCACTGACAAGTTTATTTAATACGTTTCTTGTGTCACTAGAGTTTTCAAATTTTTTGTACTTTATCGAAACATTATTGGATTTCAAGTAATTTTTTTCAGTTAAATACTATGAATGTTAAATAAATGAATAAATCACATTTCTTCAATCATGTGTTTTAAATGTAACACCCCAGCTTGTTGCATAATTTAGTTGAAATGTGAGAGGTTTATTAAATTATATTAATTCATAAACTACTTTTCTGTACTACAGCTTAGTTACAATTGTTTAATCTTTTCTTCTGAAGGTACATCATTGGGACAGATTCCACCTCCACAAGGGATACCCAATACTCTCCAGACCTTTGTCACCAGGAAAAAATGGGGGTTTTAAGTATTAAAGGAAACTTGGCACCAACTCTCGAAGGAAGTATGTACTGAAATATTCAATCAGAAAACATTTCGATCCTATAAAATAATAGAAATCAGGATTTTAGAAATTGCTAGTTATTATTTTTAATTTAAGGAATGCTCCCTTACAATTGTGTTACTTTTCTACTACAGATAGCCCATCTTTGTTCAAACCACCAGCAAGTGGAATCTACCTTCACGACAACGGTAATTTTATGAAGTGGAAAGATGCGCAGGTACGCATTTATTTATACAGTGTTTATGTTTAGAAAACTATATTATCTGAACAGTTTGAGACATTGGCAATTTTGAAGAAAAGAAAATTCTTGATTGTAAATTTTGTTTGTTTGCAAATTCCTTATTTTCTTGCAATTCACTTATTTTTTATTGTATCTCTAGCCCCTAGTCGAGTAACACATCAAAGTATGACAGGAAATACTGCATTTTACATTATCATGGCTCAAAAACAGGAGCTTCACTTGCTAGGCTCTAAACATTTTGGTATTGGAGCTGCACTCCAAACCTTTTGATGGTGGAGCTTTGCTTAGTACTGCCAAACGTAATGCCTTGTCTACAAGATGTCCAAAATCATAAGTCTCTATTTTGTTACAGTCGCTCACACTAAACATTACAGACAAAGGTTGTTATAACTTTAAAATTCAATGGTACCAACTATCAATTCATGGAAATATTATATATATATATATATTAGTCTTATGTTTTGTAAAATTGTGGAATAGTTTATCATAATGTAATAATTTTTCCTTCTCATAATTGTCCCTTTGAGTTTTAAGGTAATAATACACTTCCAGTATACACATTTTATGATAAAAGGGTCCCTTTTTCTGTAAGAGCAAGGACAGAAACTGTCTGATCCCTGTGATTAATCATATGCATGAAATATATTCAGTCAAGTACCCAATTGATCTTTTTTATTTAAATAGGCCTTCTTATTTTTTTTTGCAGATGGAGCTAGCACCAGGAGTCTTTATTAGAGAATATCAGTGGCTAAAGATTGTGAGCAGCAAAAACATGAATGGGTCACGATTGGCCCGCAATCTTGCTGTCTCCTTGTGGGGCTCAGAAACCCTAAAGGAAAGAAGTGTGACAGGTCCATCTGCAGACGCTTCAAAAAAGATGGCGTTGAGGCAAAAATGGCATTGACGCCTATCAAAGTTGAAAGTGAGTTTAGTTTGAAATTGGCATATTTCTGGAAAGACATAGATTACAGCATTCTTCATACGTCACATCAATCTCAGTATTATGTTTTCTCGTTATTGAAGACTACTTTTTGTGACATTCATTATTCACGTTTATTATAATGCAACCCATGAGGCTTGAAAACATCCCTTGTTTCCTGTATTTAACTCAACTGACCCTAGCCAAAGTGCCGGCCCTTAGGTTTTTTTTTTACCCCATTCCCAACTTAAAAAAATATCAATACTTATAAAAACACTTTTCTTTATTTTACAACTTAAAATTAAATTATTTTATCTTGTGCTTAGATTCAGCATAGATAATCATCCAGTATCTCTGTAGTATTTTTTGTACCCTACTTTTGTTACCTTGTTACAGGAAACTAATCATACTAAGCTGTTTTGTGTTGCCTCAAAAATTATGGACAGTAAAATGATTGAAAAGTTTTATTACATTGTTCTTGCTGAGCTTCATTGCAGCCCTCTAAAATTCTGCACTTCTTATTACATGCTTCCAGATCTGTTTGGCAAATAACATTTGACTCATTTTTTATGCTTTTTTTTTCTGTTTCAGATGGATAAAGATTCTGGTTATCAGAACACCAGGGAATGGAGAAGTCAGAAGTTTTACAACACTCAACAGCTGCAGTCAGAAAAATGCTTTCCGATAAAATAATGGATTTGTTAAAACAACAAAAGAATGATTCACAGACCTTAACATATTAAACATTCTTCTTATTCTTTAATTTGTTGTTTCACATTTTTAATTGAATGATTTAATTATGATAATTTGATGAATCCTGTACTACATAAATGTACCTAATCCAGTGCAATTCTGTAATCAATATACTGGAACCAGTATCACACAGGACCGTTGTTTTGTACTGGAACCAGTATCGTACCAGATCCAGTATCATACTGGAACCGGTATCATACCGGCTTATGAAACACCGGTTCCGGTATGATACTGGATCCAGTATTATACTAGAACCGGTATCATACTGGAACCAGTATCATACCGGCTTTTGAAACACCGGTTCCGGAATGGGATTCATACCGGATGCAGTACCATACCGGATCCTGTATGATACTGGATCCGGTATGGTACCGGATCCAGTATCATACCGGAACCGGTGTTTCATAAGCCGGTATATTTTTTTATACCGGGAAGAAATTTTTTCTTTTAGGGCAATTCATTCGAATAATTGGAGTTCTACTGTATTTATAAATAATCGCAAAATAAAATTTTTTTCTTTTGTTCGAAAATCATTACTGTCTTTGATTTAAGTCTTTTTGAATTTCTTTATTTCTGAATCTATCCAGGAAATCGAAGTTGACATGCCATCTTTCGTTTTTCAGAATTCTGAACTTCTCAATGACCGCAATTTCAGTTCTGCTTAAACAGATGGTAGTTATGTGGCGCCATCTATATGGCGATAACAGTACTAGTTTGTAATATTTTTTAATTAACCTGTAGATCCGAATATTTTGGGGTGCCAGCTCGTCATCTGACCGTGGTTCAAAATGACGAGGTGTTGTCCTCTGATCTTTCCCTCAAGGGTTTGATCCCGGACCGTCGTCAATAGCCCGTTGTGTTGCTCCAGTACGACGTTAATTAAAAAATTACCCATTACCGAATACATTGGTGTGGTAATTTTCAGAACAGGATAGTCTTTTAGGGCCATATAGGTTTTGGTAATTTTCAATTAACGTCATACCAGAGCAACACAACGAGCTATTGACGACGATCCGGGATCAAACCCCTGAAGAAGCGGTCGACAAACCGAGGCTCTTTAAGCACTTGAGTGCGGCTCTGCAACCACTCGATTACTATTTCAGAACAACAATTTTAAATGTGAGGGAACTTTTCCAAGGAGGTTTCAGGAATTCAGAAATAGCATGGGGAAATTAGCCTATGTTAAAAAAGCTATCAGTGCTGACGTAACACGATTGAATTATCCTCCCTTTAATATTGACTTGGGCGCTTTTGAAATGCAAATCCTGGAGTCCTAATTACGGAGTTGAACGATCTAAATGCTGATGTGGAAAAATTGGAGAAGCATAAATTTCATCTTAGCTCACAGAAAAAGTGAAAAAGGAAGACACGTAATAATTTTCAACACCTGGAATACTATTCCCGACTCATATGATCAGATTAAAAAATATAATTTGCTGTTCTCTCTTTGGATCTACATATTCCTGCAAACAATCTTTTTCAAGCATGAATATAAAAATTAAATTGAGAAATGGTCTCATTAACGAGAACTTGGAATCCTGCTTGAAATTAAAAACAACGACATACAAGCCTGACTTATCCAAACTTTCCAATGAAAGGTCATTGTCCACATTGAATGCGTGTTTTGTCATTTTCGATAAATGGTTTCCACTCTTTGGTAGGAATAAATTCAAGTACTTTTCAAGGCCATTTGAAATTTTTCAAGAACTATCGTAAAAAGGCAGAAATTCCCTCTGTAACCTCCCATTTTAACAGACAACTTTTCTAAATAACCGCTCCTATAATGTAACCTCTTTATTTCCATTCACACAATTCCAAACACAATTCTTCACAATGGGTTGGCGTGGAAGTTTGGAGAGTGGGGTGCCAGCTCAGGTGTTGCTTCGTCATCTGACCGTGGTTCAAAATTACGAGGTGTTGTCCTCGGATCTTTCCTTTAAGGGACTGATCCCGGACCGTCGTCAATAGCCCGTTGCGTTGCTCTAGTGCGACGTTAACTAAAATTACCAATTACCGAAGACAACACCTCGTAATTTTGAACCACGGTCAGATGACGAGGAAACCCATGAGGAGGCACCCCACTCTCCAAACTTCCACACTAACCCATCGTGAAGACTTTCGGCCACGGCAGATTTAAGATGCATCAGCCGCCTTGATGGAGCGTTATTCCTGGTGTCTCATTTCTTTCTCTACCAAGGAAGGCACTTTTGACACAACCTTCTCGTTCGAGAATTTTATTGCTACTAACGATACACTAATACTACATAACAAGGCGGCGTTTATAGGCAACGCCATCTACATTTCTAACCTGAAGCAACAAGCTTCTACACCATACACTTACAAACATCCATACACTGACCCGGATTCGAACCTGGAACTTTCCGATCTAGAGGCTAACACCTTACCCGGCAGCTGGCCCTATTTTCTTAGAGCGGTAAAGATAAGCATTTAAATAAGTTTTTCTGGAAACTAGCATTTGTTGAGTTTTTCTTTCGTATCCACAACGCCTCATTTAAGGAAACGAAAGATTGGACGCTTACCAGCCCCCCTGTGTTGTTCTTGTATCTATCCCTTAGGGGATTGATCCGGACCGTCGTCAATAGCCCATTGTGTTGCTCTACCGGTAAGGTGTTAGCCTCCAGATCGGAACGTTCCTGGTTCGAATCCGGGTCAGTGCATGGATGTTTGTAAGTGTTTGGTGTAGAGGCGGCTGGTGCACCTTAACTATGTCGTGTCCGAAAGTCCTCACATTGAGTTGGCGTGAAGGTTTGGAGAGTGGGGTAAGAGCTCACGGGTGTTGCCTCGTCATCTGACCGTGGTTCAAAATGATGTGGTATTGTCCTCAGAACTTTCCCTTAGAGCAGGAGTTCCCAAAGTGTGTGCCGCGGCACCCTTAGGTGTCACATAGAGATTAGGGGTGCCGCGAAACGCCCATGAAGCAGCTACTATTATAAGGAGCAAATATCGTTCAAAAATTTATGTCGTAAAGGAAATGCGAGTAACTGTCACTAGCATATTGCGAGTAGCTGTATCTTATATCCCCGATTCGAACATTTGGGCAGTGGGTTCACCCGTCGCACTAAACACACACGTGCCTCCAAGAGCATGTTGAAGGTAATTTAATTTGTTTTCCTATTAAGTACAGTTAAAATATTTGTGTGAATTTTAAATACGAGTTTTATTAATCATGTTGATGTTCTTACCATTTCCTTCTCTAATTTCTTCTTCAAAGTCATACAAATATGAAATAAATATATATACCACATACAGAGAGATAGACGAGGGTGCCGTTAGAAAATTCTAATGAAATTATCTTAAGGGTGCCACGACTTATATAAGTTTGGGAACCCCTGCCTTAGAGGATCAATCCCGAATCGTCGTCAATAGCCCGTTGTGTTGCTCTAATATGACGTTAATTAAAATATTACCGTTAAGCATCGGGTAGATGCACCAGAGCCTTATTTTTTAACGGGTTGGATACCTTTTTAATTTTCAAAAAAAAAAAAATTATTTTCATCTAATTTTAATGCTCTGTTTCTTAGCAAGGTTTTAAAACAAACCTGGTGTAAAATTTCACTCTAGAACGGAAGTTATGGTTAAAAGAGTGAAGCCCTTAATCAAACATTTAGAGCCAAATGGTTTGTTTACATTTTGTACTTCGTCGATATCAGTGATCACAAAAATGTAATTTGACTACGCTCTATATTGCTAAAGCCATCTCCATGTTTAATTAATTTTATTTTTTATCTGGGAACAATGTACTTTGACTTTTACTTTTAGTTTTATTTGTTTCCTTTCCTTTAAGGGGATGCATTACCATTTTTTAAATTTTCTTCAATTTTAATATTAGAATTAAAATATTGTTGTTTGTCTATTGTTTTGTAAGCAATAAGTTGATTTTAGAAGAAAAAATCTTGTCAAATGAGCAATTAAAAAAAATCAATTTTTACAAATTTTTTTGAATTTTTTAAAAATGTTACTACTCTTTCAATTTTTACTTTTTTGCTTCAAATTTTTTTCTCAACTTTATTTCAAATATACTTAACAAAACTGTGTATGGATTTTTAAATAAAAAACATAGTTAATTTTATACAATTTTTTAAAGCTAAAATGATACAAAAACCACCGAAAATAAAAATGTTTATATTTAACTATTTCTGAAAAAATAAATGTAGCACTTAGATGTAAATCCATACACAGTTTTATTCTAAAGATATATAAAAAAAGTGTAAAAAGTTAGGAAACTTTTTCTGTGATACATAAAAAGCCTTAGTATTTTGAATACCTTATAGTGCCAAAAAAACCAAAGCTGAGAAAAATGCTTTTAAAGTTTTAAAACCCGTATAAAAAATTATTTACAAAATTCAGAGCTATTTGGACTTAATATGTTGATTTCCATACCAATTAAAGCAATTCAAAGCATTTTTCACTCAAATTTAAATCTATTTAACTAAAATATAACCCGTAAGGATAAGTTATTTTGTTGAAGTTTAAAAACATTTCGTTATCGACGTGAACTCAAAAATTCATCAATACATAATTTTCCAGTTTTGAATTTTAATTTTTTTAGTATCCAGTTTATAATAACTTTACACAAATTAAAAATATAATTGAAAAGGCATTAAACAGTGTGTATATTTAAAAGTAGCCAGATTAATTCAAAATTCATTCTTTTTTTAGTTGAATGTTTTGTCTTTGCAGCCGTGCAGTTTTAATTTCATTCTGAGCTAGTAAATAAACTGCTGGTCTTCTTTCTGTTTCTTAACTATGTTCTACAATAGTCCTTATAGATAGCAAGATGTTTAGAATGCACACTAAATGAAAGATTGTTTTCTTTTTGAAAACCTTCTATATCTTTTAGAGTATCCACATTGAATTATGTGATAGCATCAAAAACAGCAATCGTAACACGTTGCAGTGATGCACAACTTTGCTTTGAGCACTTACTCCATATTGCACTGTGCATGCTTACATTAGAGTTTTGTGAGGTACACATTACAGAACGTTGTAACAGTTCAGTTGAAGCAAGCCTTTGGTAAATTGACAGTATTTTTGCAAAATGCGATTCGTTGATATGTTGATATATTCGTTTAATATGCTTCATATGCGAACCAAGAGTTATACCAAGAGCCAATGCAGCTTGGTAAAAGCACCAGGAATCTTCGTTATATTCTTGCCAACACACTTTGAATTAAAATTTAAAAATTTCGTCTCTGAAGGTCGCACACCTACTTCGAAGCGCGTAATTTTTATTGTGTCTTGGATCAGAAAAGTGTCTACAACTTTTTAATTAATGCAGTTACGAGTTTAAAATTTTGCACACTTATTTAAAAAGGTTATAGCTCTAATTTAAAGCAATAAAAAAAATTTCGACACTTTGAGTGATTTTTAGGTACTGCGTCCCCTTAATGCGAAAGAATTTCACAAGCGAATTGTGTTTAACGTCGATACCTCAAAACTGTGATTTTACCACTTGCGTGCGAGATTTCTCTGGAATGGTTGGTTAGAATTACATGAAATTTTAACTGATTATGTAAACCATATATATGTTTAAAATGACCAACTTTTTTGTCTATCCTGTTGAAAGTTTTTGATAAAAGGTTAATTTTGTGTTGAAAAAAAAGAACAAATTTCAATTTTTTTTTATTAAAAATTTTTTTTGTAAGAAATTTAAAAAAAAAAAAATACAAGAGTTCGTTATTGTAATTATACTATATATTTTTAAGTATATAAAAAAATTCAGCTCAGAATAATAATTCTTTTGCCCAGAATACTGCGCGCAATGCACCATATAATATTCTAACAACAAAAACAATGCCTTTCATTTTGATCCAATTTACAATATATTTAAGGGGTAGAAATTAAAAAAAAATAGTTTACAAAAGATAACGGTAGTTAAAATCTGCATACAAAATTTCATTTATGTAAATAATTTATTCATGGAGATATTAAGATTCGAAATGTAGTGATGTTTTTTGCATATTTTGACATTTAAAAGGTACCTAATCCCTTAAGTATTGATTTTTGGCGTTTTGACGCTAAACAACATTTGTTGTGTTCGCCCATCGCATCCACAATACCTGATTTAAGGCCACGACAGATTTAACGCGTACCTGCCCCTTTGCAGTGTCCTCGTATCTATTTCTTAGGGATTGATCTCCGACCGTCGCCAATAGCCCGTTATGTTGCAAGCGTACGACGTTAATTCAACTATCTTCGTACCTTCAGGCTGTCGTCAAACTGGATAGGCAGTGTAAAAAAGCATAGTGTCGAAAGCATGGACGTGAAAGTATTAATTTTCAGTAGTATTGCTAAAGTATTGACTTCTTTATCAAGATATCTTCATCAATCGAAAAGAAACCTCACCAGATCTTGAACCTCAGTCAAACATTCGGCAATATCCAACAGATCGTGATGGAAGAGATGCCTCCTCGAAAACACTTGCAGGGTTTAAGAAACGCTTATTATTTCCGTTCCTTTGAATTTATATCAAATAAAGATTTTCTGGACTATTTTATTTTTCTTCCCTTGATATATCACGCGTATTTCCTTGTCCTTAAAAAGCGCCATCTGTCGAGTTACTTCATTTCATTTGTCCAGATATTTTAAAATTCGAAACCAAGGTATTATCGGGAGGGTTTGTTGCCTCCTCCTCTTGTAACGCGCCACTGGCTTCTTAATTCGCTTTGGTCCAATCAAAGTAATGCAGGTCTTGTTCTACACAGCCCTTGAGAAGCAAAACGTAAAGCGACAAATAAAATAAAATAATGCGAAAATTAAGTAAATAGTAAACAGTTGGTAGTTATGTGGCGCCATCTATATGTCTATAACGGTACTGCTTTAGTAAGATTTTTTTAAATTAACCTCTAGATCCGAATATTGGTGGTACATTTTAGGACAGGATGCAGACTTTTTATTGCCACATAGGTTTTGGTAATTTACGTCGGACCAGAACAGTACAACGGGCTTTTGACAATGGTCCAGGATCAATCCCCTAAGTGAAAGATACGAGGACACCACGTTATTTTGAACCACGGTCAAATGACGATGAAACACCTGAGGAGGCACCCCACTCTCCAAACTTCCACACCCACCCAACGTGAGGACTTTCGGCCAAGACAGATTTAAGGTGCACCAGCCGTCTCTTCAGTATACGCTCATAAACAGCCATGCACTGACACGAATTCGAAGCAGGAACCTTCCGATGTAGAGGCTAACACCTTAACCACCAGACTGGTTGGTCGTTAAGGCCACATGGAAACACTGACTTTCGTTAAGGCCTCCATAAAAAAAACATGAAATTTACCCATCACATATTATAAACTTATTTATATCATATTTACTGTACAAAAAAAAAGATAATAAAAATCGAATAAAGAATTAGGTTTTATGCGTGATATTACATCGATTTTACAATTGTTTTCATATTTGGTTTGATATTTCGTAGTAACAAAGAGCAAAATTGATTGGAATGTTTCATTAGTCAAGGTGCTCCTCTCTCCATTTGTAATAATTCCTTACTGAAAAATTTTGTACACAGTTATACACTACTCAACAATAATGGTCCGGACGCCAGCGGATTTGCATAAAATCCAACTACTTGTTGGGTGTCTTTCGTGGTAGGGTCTGGGACCTTTACATGTTGTTCCTGGTCAATTGAACGTCTACATGAACATTTTGGACTATCAGGTTCTTCCCACACTCGGGCAATTTTCAGGAATGGACGCATGTTACTTCCAGGACGCTCCGTGTCATGTTGCAGCCTCTGTCAAGCTGTGGTATCGAGTTACGGATGCAAAACGTCTTCCTTGGCCTTCTCAAAGTCCCGAATTAAACCCCATAGAATATGTTTGGGGCGAGTTAGAGCTACGCTCTCGGACCAGGGAACCATGTCTGAAATCTACAGCTGAGCTGGACCTATATACCCATAGTTGTGTATCAAAACTTTGTTTAAAGTATGCGCAGAAGGGTTGCTAGTGTCATTGCAGCACGTGGGGGATCATCTCCATGTTAAAGCATTTCTCTTATACCAGGTTTCGAAATAGATTTTTTACACAAGGTGCACGTAAGTTTTTAAATTAGATGCAGAGATTATATTTTTGGTGCGCATTTAAAAAAAATTTAATATAAGAGCGTTAATGTTATGTAAACTACTTTATTAGTTGTGTATGTTTGGATATGTTACTAGTAGATAGTAAATAAAAATATTTAAGCTTTTTTTTTTATATCTGCGAAATTATTTCTTACAAATATTCAGTCATCAACAGACATTGGTGGGCAATCAGAAACGTCTACGTTTAAGGCATCTTTACCCATAAGATTTAGTGCCCACCCTTCTTTTTGTATTTTTCCTTCATTGCAACATAGCATTTTCTGGATTAAAGTTTTTGCATAGTGTGTACTTAGGAATTTTAATTACGTTCCTTTAGAGCGAGAGAGGTAGATACTAATATTTTGTTCAGGCATCAAAATAACATAAAGTACGTTTTCCCCGTTTTTTTCTAACGACAGGTGCAGTGCGTGCACCTAGAGGGAAAAAATTATGTGCACAATTTTATTTTCAGGTGCACAGTGCACTCGGGTATTTCGAGGCTTGTCTTATACCATCACATCTTGCTGTCCTGTCCATTACTGTAGGGTAGTATATGTTGATAAAAGGGGGCTTGGTAATTTAAACTCATCTAGCGACATAATGCTGATTTGGTGTACATTTAACGTTTTTCAGTTACTATTCAGAGTAATATGCTAAATTCAAAGAAACGTGTCAACTTTGCACCATATATCAAATAACCGTACATTTTGAAATTTTATATTAATACTAGCCACTGCGTGGCTAGCCCAACGTTGCCCGTGCCAGTGGTGTTGGTTTGTTTCGCAAACCAACACCACGGGCAACACCGTGATGTAAGGTATTATTAATCTGGTGTAAGATTTTCAGCAGATTTCAAATCCGTTGAAATTTTTACTCTATCTTTAACGGTCTTCGAGGTTGAAAAAAGAACAAAGTCGCTCCAGTTAAGATTTATCGTCTGGTCTTGGAAAATCATTCCTCTGCGCAAAATCATAGTTGAAACGAAAAAAATAATTTTCTGAGTTCCCCGCGATGAAAAAGACTTGGCATGCTTCCAAAGCCTGACGGCAAGGTCACGTGGGTAGAAACGTCTTTCTTCTCTCTCCAGTAGAAAGGCGTTAAAGAACCCCCTGAGAATAAAACTTTTAAATTCATTAAAAAATTTTCTACATTGAATTTTAAAGTTCGCCGCGACCCAAAAATTGCAAAACACTCGGATTACCCGTGTGTCAAATCTCATTGCCGTAAGTGCCATAGATCGTCAGGATTTTGCGGCCGCGAAACAAACACTTCCTTTTATAATATTAGAGGTACACCTGAACAATGGTCAGATACACCCATAACAGTTCCATTTAAAAATAAAGATGTATGTAATGTGGAAAAATTAATGTATTCGGACACGTTCAATACCCTTCTTTTTTAAATGTGGTAGAGAAACATTTTAATAAAATTTATATTTAGTGTTATTAAACAGTAGCATTGAAATATAAATATTTAAAATATGTATTAATAATTGTGTAAAAATGATAATTATGTATGGAATTTTAAAGAAATGCGTCAAAAAATTGAAATGTGATACATGGAAATCTATTCACCCAATTTGAAAAAGGATGCTACCAAAATAAACTACATGCATGTTTCCAGGGAATGAACTGGAATCAAAAGGATATTTAACTAAACACAAATTTTACAAGCGATCGAAAAATAAATTTTTTAAATAAGATTTTTGATAGTTTTAATCCTGTTTCTTAAATAAATGGCCATAACTTGAAAACTTTTCTTATTCGAGTTCATTCACTAGACAACATTATAAAGAACAAGTTCTCAAAATTTTACGAGAATCCATATTTTGTGTTATAACATTTGAAGTGAGGAAATAATGCATAAATTTTAGTTCAGAGTAGAAAATAGTTTGAAGTGTATTATTTGCTCTCCCTTGCTTTTATTGTTTGTATAAAAAATTTCGTTCTTCACTTCTCTTTAAAAAGGTTTACAATAATTCTAAAAGAGAAATAATTTTCTTTTGAGAACTTTCTAAAATTATATTTGCGAAAAAAAGTAAATTTTAAATTACAATTTTGACAGTTTTTTTTTTAAATCTTTTAACGGCCATTTCCGGAGTTTTCCATACCTACTACCGGTATTAAAATCTTATTATTATTTCTTCAACTAATTAACTTAGAGAAAAAAAAATCAAATATACTTTGGAAAGTCAAATAAATATTTCTATCAAATAAAATTTAAAACGTTTTTTTGGAATTTATGGTTAAAAAAGGACATTTTCGACGTGTTTGGATACCTTAAAGAGGAAATGGACTTCAACAAGGGACTATAGTCTAATATTAAAGATATGCTGGAATGCTCGTATCTTGTAACTGGGAAAACGTCTCTAATGCTGTCCAAACGAAAGGACTGTAGACGATTCAGGAAAGCTACGAGAAAGTCAACTATTGCCTTCAAAACCTACAGAAAAAAAAAATTCAACTTGC
The DNA here is from genome assembly GCA_947359465.1 of Metellina segmentata. NCBI lineage: Eukaryota > Metazoa > Arthropoda > Arachnida > Araneae > Tetragnathidae > Metellina > Metellina segmentata. The sequence continues at coordinate 110,784,117 of OX375883.1, forward strand.
CAAAATTAAATTAAATGTATGAAGCAGCGCAAAATACCTTCCAGGTGGATTTTAAATAAAATTTAAGTACGCAAAAGAGTTTACCAATTTAAAACTTTAATGACGTTTTTCTCAGTGAATGCTTTTTCACAATTTTCTTACTTTAAATTGATATAAATGAAAAACTGTTTATCATAATTGTATGAAATTTGTTGCACATGTTTACCAAATATATATATATATATCTTTAATTTGTCTTCGGCAATTATGTATACGTATATTGTTTATACTTCTATAATTTTTCAAATGTTTAATGTTTTTTTTTGTATTTTTGGGGTTAAATATTAAAAAAAATGAAATCAATTTTTAAAAATTCTACGAAGACAATTTTTAATATGTATTGTTATAAGTTATTTAAAACAAACTATGTAATTTGACACACAAAATTTTAAGATATATCAATTTTTAACAGTCAAAATTTTGCACTTTTAAAAATTTTATTTAAAAAATAATTTTTTTTGAAAAAATATACATTAGTTTAATTACACAATACAATGTTTATCAACAAAAAAATTTCAAAACAATTCCTTAAAAAATAAAGATTTTAGAAATTTGAATACCGGACCCCTTTAACTGTATTTATTTATTAAATAAATAATTCTCATACCTATTTTTCTTTTAGTCTTTCGTTTAAGATAAGGTAATTTTAATTAACATCGTACTAGAGCAAGACAACGGGCTATTGACGACGGTCCGGGATCAATCCCCCAAAGGGTAAGATCCGAGGACAACGCTACGTAACTCTCGTTTAAGTTCTATTAAATTACTCTTACTTAATAAATTGGTTAGTTAAACAAAAAAATTTTTACACCGCATGTGTAAAAAGACAATTTCTTACATTTGACAAACTGGAGGTACTGAAATATTATTCAAAGAAAACAATGGTTTCAAAGCAATAAGTAATTTTTTAAATATCTTGTAACTTCGAATTCATCTATGTTTATAACGCTCAAATATAAAAAAGTAAACTATATTTTTGCCGCAGATAATATTGTTTTCGATAATTTTTATAAATTCCTGTCACATTTGCTAAGATTGTGGAAAATTAATATGTAGATTGGCCAATTAGAGCCAAGCTAGGTGGCGCTGCCACTATACGACGCCCTCCTGGACTGGCGGGAATGTCACTCAGATTTGTAGACATGTAGACAATAGTTGTAGATGTTTCTGAATAAGATCCTTTGTGTCGGTTGTAAAACCTCACATATCTGTACATTTGTATATAATATGCTTAATTATCAATAAATAGTGAGTAGAATAATTACTCGTGTAAATTAATGGAAAGAAGGTGAATGGAAACAGACCATAAAGTGATGACATCGTAAGAACGAACCACCGAAGACAAAACGATACGGTGTTGTGACAAAGATATTGTCTTCATATTCAATTGCATATAAACACTCGATTTGTGTGTAAAATTTAGAACTTATATAAAAACTTATCCTCTAATGGCATATTTCAAGTCATTTAATTCAGCCGTTTTTTAATTTAGAGTTTGGAAAAAAGAAGACAAAAGAACGATATATTTCTAATCTTGCCAGTCACAGAATTGGAAAGGACTCAACTTAAAACACAGAAATTCTTTAGGATATATTTCTCTCACTATTGTGCAGATTAGTGTCTCAACTAGCAGACCGTTGTGCTCATTAGTACTGGCTTAAATCGAAAAGGATACTCTTTTATAAACAGAAAAGGGAAGATTTAAAAATTTTATTTCAGAAACAAAAATGCCTGTTATTGACGCAGTGTCATAATAAATTTTTGTACAATAGAGGGATAATTGTGTTATTCCATTACAGTAAATATTCTGATGAGAATTTCATTACATTTCAGATTGCATTAATTACCTCATTGATGCAAACATCACTATTTTGATCTGCCCACTGAAACTGTTTTGTCTTTAAATAATGCAGAAACTTGTAAAAGGGTAAATAAATGTGCAGTAAAAATTACGTATGCAAGAAACAAATGTCAAAACGGAGCTTCAGATTGTGTAAAAAGGACAAATTAGAGAGAAAATTGCTCATTAGAGCTCTCTTAAATAATTATGTTGCCATGGAAAGCATATTTTGTTTATCTGTAAAATGACGAATTTTTAAAATTATTATGATTGGATTTCAATCACATTACTTCACAAATTTTGAATTTATCTCTTCCTTTCGTTAATACCTATACTTCATCTTTGGATTCTAAAGCAGCACTGTATGCAGGCATAACTAAAGAGAGTGAAATTGTCTAACAGAATTAAAAAAAAGTTTATCAGCATAAAAAAATCAGCATGCAGCCATGTTCTTATTCTATGCACTAGCGAAATCAAATAATCATTTTCTCCTTCCCCCTCCTTGATTTAGACTCATTTTAGAATTAAAAACGATTTACAAGAGGTTAAAAAAAAAACTTTGTTTTAATAAAACAAAAAATAGAAAAAAATTCAAGCTCTCTCATGTGTTCTCTCTATATAAAAATATAACTAAATAAATACCCAGAAAAAGTTGGTAAACAATAATTAATTTGTCATTTAAAATAGCGAATTTTAAAAACGTTTTATTCTGAACTTTCCTTTAACTTAATGGGATTTTTTTTTGTTTAGCCAAATGCGCGGGAATCTGTTGTGTCATAGAGCCTTCTTTAGCAACCGGTTGATAATCCTAGAGAGAAATCCTAATCAGCCACAACTGTCACCCCCACCAAATCACCGATACTTAGTCAAGCAGTAGCAGTATCAATATCAGCCAAGGTATCAGCTTAGCGATATCAGTTTAGTTACTGTTAAAGAACCACCTATGCTTTCAATCACTGTTACAAAATCACTGCAACCCAATCACTGTTATTTGATATTTGAGTAACAGGTAAGAACCGATTCACATGTATCGATGATTGAGTAATATGATTGATTTGACAACGATCAGCTTCGTGCTGAATTTAGGGGATGTCCCCCTACTCTTACCCAATCATTTCGACTGTAAATATTGTAATTATAGTATTCATTAAAATACTAGAATATTAGACCTGCTCCTGCTCAAATTATTAACTGATCATGTATTTTAAAATCACTGTACCACCTCGATGAAGAATAATTTCAAATCTGGTGCATTTACGTGCCGAGAAGGGTGTTTGTGTTCCCGAAGTGAATTATTTGGATTACTTGAAGGGTAAGACCAATTGAGCTGTAAGCGGGTAAGCGAAATATTTTTTTATTTGAATACCGACTTTGAACATAACGAAACAATGAGCACTGCAGAAATACCAGACCGGAATGCACAAATGGCCCAAGATTCAGGAAAACTGAAACAAAAACGTTCCACTTTGAGACAGCTATGTACAAAATTAATTAAGAATATAGAAACGGCTGTCGCTACTAATTTAGACGGTGACTCTAATTTGGCTTTGTAGGAAGAATTGGATGAAACTCAAACATGGATTAATGGAAAAAAGCAGAAAATATTTTTATATAAAGAAAAAAAATTTCATGCAAACAAAAGATCAGCAGAAAAATGAGTGAGATCCGTAAGCGGGAAACTGCACCAAACGAAACAAGGGACCCTTGAAAGTGACAGAAGATGCTTGAGGGGAGCAGCGGTTTGCTGCGATGTAGAGATAATTATGACTCACATTCAAATATTATTCGTTTGACGAAGCTCGAAATTTTTAAATGTTTAGGTGATCCAGCCTGTTGGTTGGAATTCTGACAGCAATTCGATGCTGCTATTCATAGTAATGACACTAAATAAATGAATTTCTGCACGTTCGTTAAAGTCTTATTGAGAAGTTTAGAATCTATGCAAATCACCTCAGGCATGTACGGACAATTACTTTACCCAATTTTGCTAAAGTTGATATATGATGATATTGTTCTAGAATTTAATAGAAAGCTTCTAGACTCAAAGGATCTAGACGTCATGGAGCTGATTAAACTTCTCAAAACGGAAGTTAAGTGCAGAGAAACAACTCTGATGACAAAAAATTGGAAAGGTGAAAAATCCATGAATATTACACATGATATCAAAACTAAGATTTTTTCAAAAATATTTAACATAGCGAAAAATAAAGTCCTTTCCTCGATGAACTTGAACACCCTGACTGAAACTCTTTGTCCACTTCGCTCTGCGAAACATTTGCCTGAATTACGCAGTCTCGATTTAAAACAGCGACGAAATTGTCTGCTTAGGCAAGTAAAATGTTTCAGATGTCATAAAAATTTCACCGGCAATCGCAGAGTCGAGTCTAAAATATTGAAGCAACAAGTCAAAACGCAATAACCACACACGGAATTTGAAAATAAATCCTCAACCTCGGATGAAGATAAAATATATAGGCTATCGGATTACACGAAACGATGAATGTGTGTTTACTACTCGACTCTGGATCACAGCTATCCTTCATTCACAAAACCATTTCTGAAGAATTATGTCTGCAACACAAGCGAGTCATTGAATATTCATACATTCAGCGCTAAAGAGCCACATGAATCTACACAAAAAAAGAGTACGCGTTCAATTGCGAGACTCAACATGGAATTCTTGTTTATGTTCAGAAGTTATGAAAACAGAAAAAGTTTGCGCAGATGTTATTCGTACACCCAGTGCGGAAGTGTATAATATACGAAGGTTAGGAATCAATTTTTCCCATTCAAGTGGAATCGGACGCTAAGGTAAACAATATCAAATCTCGTTTTGAATGAAACCAAATTCGGTTGGACTCTTCACGGCAGATTTTCCAATGCTTCTTTGAATGACTCATTGGGTGTAATGCATGTTTCGATTCGTGAAGAAAATAAAGATGACGAAAGAGCGTCAATTCAACTTCAGAAGCTTTTTCGAACTTGTGTCATTAAGAATTAAAGATGAGCCATCTGATAGAAATTAATGCGATAAGCAAATGCTAGAGGACTTTGAGGAAATAAATTCATTTTAAAAATAATCGGCGTGAAAAAAAGTTGCCAACAAAATGTGAAACATTTGATCTTTCAAACAATTATAAAAACCACAAAAGGAGATTCAACAGCTTAAAAAGATTTCGAAATAACCCTACGAAGAATACAGAGCGCGATTATTCAAGAATACATCACTCTAGGAATTGTAGAGGAGGTCAAACCTAAAGAAATAATTTCAGCAAACGGCAATTTAACATACTATTTACCCCATCATCCTGCAATTCAGTAATAGTAATGGTAATTTTTGTTCACATGGAGCAACACAATGATCTATTGACGACGTCCTGTAATTCGGAAAGATAAAGGGAATTTGAGAATAGCGTTTGATGCCTCATGCCATGCACCTTGTCAGCCATCCTTAAATGACATTTTAGTTCCAGGTCCAAATTTAAACTCCGACTTGTTTGATTTGATTTTGCAATTTCGAAACCATAAGATCGCAGCAGCGACCGATTTAGAAAAGGCTTTCTTACAGATAAGTCTCGCAAAATGTTGAAAGAGATGTGACACGTTTCTTGTGGATAGATGAACCACCACAAGGTCACGACTTTCAAGAAAAACCCAAAATACGTAAAATGACGAGAGTGTTATTAGGTGTAACTTCAAGTTCTTTTTTGTTAGAAACTGTTGTTAAGCATCATCTTGAAAAGTTTGAGAACGAGTTCCCAGACACCTGTTCTGTAATTAATTCTTCGATGCATGTAGATAACATGTTGACAGGTGCGTCCAACGTTGAAAAAGCTTTGAAACTATCAACAGAGTCCAAAGACATTTTCCTCAAGGCCAATATGTCCCTCCGTAAATGGCAGAGTAATTCTTATAGTTCGAAAGAACATTTAAAGACTTTAATATTTGATGTAACTCCTGGTTTGTCATCTAACACCACTTATTTAAAATCTTGGGATTAATCTGGGACACAGTAGAGGACACCTTTAAAATAGATAATCAAAATATTTGTGAGTTGTCAGGAAAAAAAATTTTACTGTTATTCAAACATCTGGGAGAATTTTTGATCCATTGGGATTCTTGTCACCTCTTACAGTCCGTATAAAAATTATTTTCAAGTCATTATGGGAACGTGGCATCGATTGGAATCAAAATTTACAACAAAAACTTGAATAAGGACTGGGAAATTTGGTGTGAACAACTTCCCTACCTTAATACTGTAGTAGTGCCTAGATATTACTTTTGTGACTTAATGGATGAATTTCCAGACAGGGTAGAATTACACTGTTTTTATGACTCAAGTAAAAAGGCTAACGGTGCAATAAACTACCTTAAATTTTGTTACTGAAGACGGCAAAATTAAAACTGCCCTGGTTGCTTCAAAGAACAGATTAGATCCCATAAAATGTTTAAGCTTGAAAGAATGGAGCTTAAGGGTGATCTCGCCAAAATACGTCGCTTTCACTCAGTTCTGCCAGGAAGACTGCTAGACTGCACTAAGGGTTGCGACTCGAAGGAAATTAAAGACGAATCTTCACAAGCTGGCAGTCTTGCTTTTACTGGAATCTTGCAAAATCTTGGAAATGTCTTGAATTTATTCACGGCGAATCGCTTCTCCATTGTGACTTGTCTCGCTCACTTCTTCCATCGACAGTAATAAAAAGGGCGCGTTCCAACGACTGGTCAGCGAGGTCTACCGTAAAATGAGAAAATGTCAACCTCTGGACTAACCGTCAACAACTGCAATGTCTGCCGGAAGCACCCTCACTGTATGTACTTTGTCGACGTCTCCAGAACATAGCCGAAACCCACGGTAGAAGGTAACGCCGCAAAGTAAAATCTCCGGCGTCTCAAGAATATTAAACTCCATCACGGACCCGGAGGCGTTCTGGGGGTGGACAGGCAGATTTTAAAACTGCCATGGCGAGAGAAACGATGAATTTGTCCACAACGTCAACAGTATCGTCGCCTGGGTGATCTCTCCAAAATACGTCGCATTCACCCAGTTCTGCCAGGAAGAAGACTGCTAGACTGCACTAAGGGTTGCGACTCGAAGGAAATTAAAGACGAATCTTCACAAGCTGGCCAGTCTTGCTTTTCTTTTAATCTTGCAAAATCTTGGAAATGTCTTGACTTTATTCACGGGGAATCGCTTCTCCATTGTGACTTGTCTCGCTCACTTCTTCCATCGACAGTAATAAAGAGGGCGCGTTCCAACGACTGGTCAGCGAGGTCTACCGTAAAATGAGAAAATGTCAACCTCTGGACTAACCGTCAACAACTGCAATGTCTGCCGGAAGCACCCTCACTGTATGTACTTTGTCGACGTCTCCAGAACATAGCCGAAACCCACGGTAGAAGGTAACAGCGCAAAAGTAAAAACTCCGGCGTCTCAAGAATATTAAACTCCATCACGGACCCGGAGGCGTTCTGGGGGTGGACAGGCAGGTTTTAAAACTGCCATGGCGAGAGAAACGATGAATTTGTCCACAACGTCAACAGTATCGTCGCCTGGGTGATCTCGCCAAAATACGTCGCATTCACCCAGTTCTGCCAGGAAGAAGACTGCTAGACTGCACTAAGGGTTGCGACTCGAATGGAATTAAAGACGAATCTTCACAAGCTGGCCAGTCTTGCTTTTCTAATCTTGCAAAATCTTGGAAATGTCTTGACTTTATTCACGGGGAATCGCTTCTCCATTGTGACTTGTCTCGCTCACTTCTTCCATCGACAGTAATAAAGAGGGCGCGTTCCAACGACTGGTCAGCGAGGTCTACCGTAAAATGAGAAAATGTCAACCTCTGGACTAACCGTCAACAACTGCAATGTCTGCCGGAAGCACCCTCACTGTATGTACTTTGTCGACGTCTCCAGAACATAGCCGAAACCCACGGTAGAAGGTAACAGCGCAAAAGTAAAAACTCCGGCGTCTCAAGAATATTAAACTCCATCACGGACCCGGAGGCGTTCTGGGGGTGGACAGGCAGGTTTTAAAACTGCCATGGCGAGAGAAACGATGAATTTGTCCACAACGTCAACAGTATCGTCGCCTGGGTGATCTCGCCAAAATACGTCGCATTCACCCAGTTCTGCCAGGAAGAAGACTGCTAGACTGCACTAAGGGTTGCGACTCGAAGGAAATTAAAGACGAATCTTCACAAGCTGGCCAGTCTTGCTTTTCTTTTAATCTTGCAAAATCTTGGAAATGTCTTGACTTTATTCACGGGGAATCGCTTCTCCATTGTGACTTGTCTCGCTCACTTCTTCCATCGACAGTAATAAAGAGGGCGCGTTCCAACGACTGGTCAGCGAGGTCTACCGTAAAATGAGAAAATGTCAACCTCTGGACTAACCGTCAACAACTGCAATGTCTGCCGGAAGCACCCTCACTGTATGTACTTTGTCGACGTCTCCAGAACATAGCCGAAACCCACGGTAGAAGGTAACAGCGCAAAAGTAAAAACTCCGGCGTCTCAAGAATATTAAACTCCATCACGGACCCGGAGGCGTTCTGGGGGTGGACAGGCAGGTTTTAAAACTGCCATGGCGAGAGAAACGATGAATTTGTCCACAACGTCAACAGTATCGTCGCCTGGGTGATCTCGCCAAAATACGTCGCATTCACCCAGTTCTGCCAGGAAGAAGACTGCTAGACTGCACTAAGGGTTGCGACTCGAAGGAAATTAAAGACGAATCTTCACAAGCTGGCCAGTCTTGCTTTTCTAATCTTGCAAAATCTTGGAAATGTCTTGACTTTATTCACGGGGAATCGCTTCTCCATTGTGACTTGTCTCGCTCACTTCTTCCATCGACAGTAATAAAGAGGGCGCGTTCCAACGACTGGTCAGCGAGGTCTACCGTAAAATGAGAAAATGTCAACCTCTGGACTAACCGTCAACAACTGCAATGTCTGCCGGAAGCACCCTCACTGTATGTACTTTGTCGACGTCTCCAGAACATAGCCGAAACCCACGGTAGAAGGTAACAGCGCAAAAGTAAAAACTCCGGCGTCTCAAGAATATTAAACTCCATCACGGACCCGGAGGCGTTCTGGGGGTGGACAGGCAGGTTTTAAAACTGCCATGGCGAGAGAAACGATGAATTTGTCCACAACGTCAACAGTATCGTCGCCTGGGTGATCTCGCCAAAATACGTCGCATTCACCCAGTTCTGCCAGGAAGAAGACTGCTAGACTGCACTAAGGGTTGCGACTCGAAGGAAATTAAAGACGAATCTTCACAAGCTGGCCAGTCTTGCTTTTCTTTTAATCTTGCAAAATCTTGGAAATGTCTTGACTTTATTCACGGGGAATCGCTTCTCCATTGTGACTTGTCTCGCTCACTTCTTCCATCGACAGTAATAAAGAGGGCGCGTTCCAACGACTGGTCAGCGAGGTCTACCGTAAAATGAGAAAATGTCAACCTCTGGACTAACCGTCAACAACTGCAATGTCTGCCGGAAGCACCCTCACTGTATGTACTTTGTCGACGTCTCCAGAACATAGCCGAAACCCACGGTAGAAGGTAACAGCGCAAAAGTAAAAACTCCGGCGTCTCAAGAATATTAAACTCCATCACGGACCCGGAGGCGTTCTGGGGGTGGACAGGCAGGTTTTAAAACTGCCATGGCGAGAGAAACGATGAATTTGTCCACAACGTCAACAGTATCGTCGCCTGGGTGATCTCGCCAAAATACGTCGCATTCACCCAGTTCTGCCAGGAAGAAGACTGCTAGACTGCACTAAGGGTTGCGACTCGAAGGAAATTAAAGACGAATCTTCACAAGCTGGCCAGTCTTGCTTTTCTTTTAATCTTGCAAAATCTTGGAAATGTCTTGACTTTATTCACGGGGAATCGCTTCTCCATTGTGACTTGTCTCGCTCACTTCTTCCATCGACAGTAATAAAGAGGGCGCGTTCCAACGACTGGTCAGCGAGGTCTACCGTAAAATGAGAAAATGTCAACCTCTGGACTAACCGTCAACAACTGCAATGTCTGCCGGAAGCACCCTCACTGTATGTACTTTGTCGACGTCTCCAGAACATAGCCGAAACCCACGGTAGAAGGTAACAGCGCAAAAGTAAAAACTCCGGCGTCTCAAGAATATTAAACTCCATCACGGACCCGGAGGCGTTCTGGGGGTGGACAGGCAGGTTTTAAAACTGCCATGGCGAGAGAAACGATGAATTTGTCCACAACGTCAACAGTATCGTCGCCTGGGTGATCTCGCCAAAATACGTCGCATTCACCCAGTTCTGCCAGGAAGAAGACTGCTAGACTGCACTAAGGGTTGCGACTCGAAGGAAATTAAAGACGAATCTTCACAAGCTGGCCAGTCTTGCTTTTCTAATCTTGCAAAATCTTGGAAATGTCTTGACTTTATTCACGGGGAATCGCTTCTCCATTGTGACTTGTCTCGCTCACTTCTTCCATCGACAGTAATAAAGAGGGCGCGTTCCAACGACTGGTCAGCGAGGTCTACCGTAAAATGAGAAAATGTCAACCTCTGGACTAACCGTCAACAACTGCAATGTCTGCCGGAAGCACCCTCACTGTATGTACTTTGTCGACGTCTCCAGAACATAGCCGAAACCCACGGTAGAAGGTAACAGCGCAAAAGTAAAAACTCCGGCGTCTCAAGAATATTAAACTCCATCACGGACCCGGAGGCGTTCTGGGGGTGGACAGGCAGGTTTTAAAACTGCCATGGCGAGAGAAACGATGAATTTGTCCACAACGTCAACAGTATCGTCGCCTGGGTGATCTCGCCAAAATACGTCGCATTCACCCAGTTCTGCCAGGAAGAAGACTGCTAGACTGCACTAAGGGTTGCGACTCGAAGGAAATTAAAGACGAATCTTCACAAGCTGGCCAGTCTTGCTTTTCTAATCTTGCAAAATCTTGGAAATGTCTTGACTTTATTCACGGGGAATCGCTTCTCCATTGTGACTTGTCTCGCTCACTTCTTCCATCGACAGTAATAAAGAGGGCGCGTTCCAACGACTGGTCAGCGAGGTCTACCGTAAAATGAGAAAATGTCAACCTCTGGACTAACCGTCAACAACTGCAATGTCTGCCGGAAGCACCCTCACTGTATGTACTTTGTCGACGTCTCCAGAACATAGCCGAAACCCACGGTAGAAGGTAACAGCGCAAAAGTAAAAACTCCGGCGTCTCAAGAATATTAAACTCCATCACGGACCCGGAGGCGTTCTGGGGGTGGACAGGCAGGTTTTAAAACTGCCATGGCGAGAGAAACGATGAATTTGTCCACAACGTCAACAGTATCGTCGCCTGGGTGATCTCGCCAAAATACGTCGCATTCACCCAGTTCTGCCAGGAAGAAGACTGCTAGACTGCACTAAGGGTTGCGACTCGAAGGAAATTAAAGACGAATCTTCACAAGCTGGCCAGTCTTGCTTTTCTTTTAATCTTGCAAAATCTTGGAAATGTCTTGACTTTATTCACGGGGAATCGCTTCTCCATTGTGACTTGTCTCGCTCACTTCTTCCATCGACAGTAATAAAGAGGGCGCGTTCCAACGACTGGTCAGCGAGGTCTACCGTAAAATGAGAAAATGTCAACCTCTGGACTAACCGTCAACAACTGCAATGTCTGCCGGAAGCACCCTCACTGTATGTACTTTGTCGACGTCTCCAGAACATAGCCGAAACCCACGGTAGAAGGTAACAGCGCAAAAGTAAAAACTCCGGCGTCTCAAGAATATTAAACTCCATCACGGACCCGGAGGCGTTCTGGGGGTGGACAGGCAGGTTTTAAAACTGCCATGGCGAGAGAAACGATGAATTTGTCCACAACGTCAACAGTATCGTCGCCTGGGTGATCTCGCCAAAATACGTCGCATTCACCCAGTTCTGCCAGGAAGAAGACTGCTAGACTGCACTAAGGGTTGCGACTCGAAGGAAATTAAAGACGAATCTTCACAAGCTGGCCAGTCTTGCTTTTCTTTTAATCTTGCAAAATCTTGGAAATGTCTCGACTTTATTCACGGGGAATCGCTTCTCCATTGTGACTTGTCTCGCTCACTTCTTCCATCGACAGTAATAAAGAGGGCGCGTTCCAACGACTGGTCAGCGAGGTCTACCGTAAAATGAGAAAATGTCAACCTCTGGACTAACCGTCAACAACTGCAATGTCTGCCGGAAGCACCCTCACTGTATGTACTTTGTCGACGTCTCCAGAACATAGCCGAAACCCACGGTAGAAGGTAACAGCGCAAAAGTAAAAACTCCGGCGTCTCAAGAATATTAAACTCCATCACGGACCCGGAGGCGTTCTGGGGGTGGACAGGCAGGTTTTAAAACTGCCATGGCGAGAGAAACGATGAATTTGTCCACAACGTCAACAGTATCGTCGCCTGGGTGATCTCGCCAAAATACGTCGCATTCACCCAGTTCTGCCAGGAAGAAGACTGCTAGACTGCACTAAGGGTTGCGACTCGAAGGAAATTAAAGACGAATCTTCACAAGCTGGCCAGTCTTGCTTTTCTAATCTTGCAAAATCTTGGAAATGTCTTGACTTTATTCACGGGGAATCGCTTCTCCATTGTGACTTGTCTCGCTCACTTCTTCCATCGACAGTAATAAAGAGGGCGCGTTCCAACGACTGGTCAGCGAGGTCTACCGTAAAATGAGAAAATGTCAACCTCTGGACTAACCGTCAACAACTGCAATGTCTGCCGGAAGCACCCTCACTGTATGTACTTTGTCGACGTCTCCAGAACATAGCCGAAACCCACGGTAGAAGGTAACAGCGCAAAAGTAAAAACTCCGGCGTCTCAAGAATATTAAACTCCATCACGGACCCGGAGGCGTTCTGGGGGTGGACAGGCAGGTTTTAAAACTGCCATGGCGAGAGAAACGATGAATTTGTCCACAACGTCAACAGTATCGTCGCCTGGGTGATCTCGCCAAAATACGTCGCATTCACCCAGTTCTGCCAGGAAGAAGACTGCTAGACTGCACTAAGGGTTGCGACTCGAAGGAAATTAAAGACGAATCTTCACAAGCTGGCCAGTCTTGCTTTTCTAATCTTGCAAAATCTTGGAAATGTCTTGACTTTATTCACGGGGAATCGCTTCTCCATTGTGACTTGTCTCGCTCACTTCTTCCATCGACAGTAATAAAGAGGGCGCGTTCCAACGACTGGTCAGCGAGGTCTACCGTAAAATGAGAAAATGTCAACCTCTGGACTAACCGTCAACAACTGCAATGTCTGCCGGAAGCACCCTCACTGTATGTACTTTGTCGACGTCTCCAGAACATAGCCGAAACCCACGGTAGAAGGTAACAGCGCAAAAGTAAAAACTCCGGCGTCTCAAGAATATTAAACTCCATCACGGACCCGGAGGCGTTCTGGGGGTGGACAGGCAGGTTTTAAAACTGCCATGGCGAGAGAAACGATGAATTTGTCCACAACGTCAACAGTATCGTCGCCTGGGTGATCTCGCCAAAATACGTCGCATTCACCCAGTTCTGCCAGGAAGAAGACTGCTAGACTGCACTAAGGGTTGCGACTCGAAGGAAATTAAAGACGAATCTTCACAAGCTGGCCAGTCTTGCTTTTCTTTTAATCTTGCAAAATCTTGGAAATGTCTTGACTTTATTCACGGGGAATCGCTTCTCCATTGTGACTTGTCTCGCTCACTTCTTCCATCGACAGTAATAAAGAGGGCGCGTTCCAACGACTGGTCAGCGAGGTCTACCGTAAAATGAGAAAATGTCAACCTCTGGACTAACCGTCAACAACTGCAATGTCTGCCGGAAGCACCCTCACTGTATGTACTTTGTCGACGTCTCCAGAACATAGCCTAAACCCACGGTAGAAGGTAACAGCGCAAAAGTAAAAACTCCGGCGTCTCAAGAATATTAAACTCCATCAGGGACCCGGAGGCGTTCTGGGGGTGGACAGGCAGGTTTTAAAACTGCCATGGCGAGAGAAACGATGAATTTGTCCACAACGTCAACAGTATCGTCGCCTGGGTGATCTCGCCAAAATACGTCGCATTCACCCAGTTCTGCCAGGAAGAAGACTGCTAGACTGCACTAAGGGTTGCGACTCGAAGGAAATTAAAGACGAATCTTCACAAGCTGGCCAGTCTTGCTTTTCTAATCTTGCAAAATCTTGGAAATGTCTTGACTTTATTCACGGGGAATCGCTTCTCCATTGTGACTTGTCTCGCTCACTTCTTCCATCGACAGTAATAAAGAGGGCGCGTTCCAACGACTGGTCAGCGAGGTCTACCGTAAAATGAGAAAATGTCAACCTCTGGACTAACCGTCAACAACTGCAATGTCTGCCGGAAGCACCCTCACTGTATGTACTTTGTCGACGTCTCCAGAACATAGCCGAAACCCACGGTAGAAGGTAACAGCGCAAAAGTAAAAACTCCGGCGTCTCAAGAATATTAAACTCCATCACGGACCCGGAGGCGTTCTGGGGGTGGACAGGCAGGTTTTAAAACTGCCATGGCGAGAGAAACGATGAATTTGTCCACAACGTCAACAGTATCGTCGCCTGGGTGATCTCGCCAAAATACGTCGCATTCACCCAGTTCTGCCAGGAAGAAGACTGCTAGACTGCACTAAGGGTTGCGACTCGAAGGAAATTAAAGACGAATCTTCACAAGCTGGCCAGTCTAGCTTTTCTTTTAATCTTGCAAAATCTTGGAAATGTCTTGACTTTATTCACGGGGAATCGCTTCTCCATTGTGACTTGTCTCGCTCACTTCTTCCATCGACAGTAATAAAGAGGGCGCGTTCCAACGACTGGTCAGCGAGGTCTACCGTAAAATGAGAAAATGTCAACCTCTGGACTAACCGTCAACAACTGCAATGTCTGCCGGAAGCACCCTCACTGTATGTACTTTGTCGACGTCTCCAGAACATAGCCGAAACCCACGGTAGAAGGTAACAGCGCAAAAGTAAAAACTCCGGCGTCTCAAGAATATTAAACTCCATCACGGACCCGGAGGCGTTCTGGGGGTGGACAGGCAGGTTTTAAAACTGCCATGGCGAGAGAAACGATGAATTTGTCCACAACGTCAACAGTATCGTCGCCTGGGTGATCTCGCCAAAATACGTCGCATTCACCCAGTTCTGCCAGGAAGAAGACTGCTAGACTGCACTAAGGGTTGCGACTCGAAGGAAATTAAAGACGAATCTTCACAAGCTGGCCAGTCTTGCTTTTCTTTTAATCTTGCAAAATCTTGGAAATGTCTCGACTTTATTCACGGGGAATCGCTTCTCCATTGTGACTTGTCTCGCTCACTTCTTCCATCGACAGTAATAAAGAGGGCGCGTTCCAACGACTGGTCAGCGAGGTCTACCGTAAAATGAGAAAATGTCAACCTCTGGACTAACCGTCAACAACTGCAATGTCTGCCGGAAGCACCCTCACTGTATGTACTTTGTCGACGTCTCCAGAACATAGCCGAAACCCACGGTAGAAGGTAACAGCGCAAAAGTAAAAACTCCGGCGTCTCAAGAATATTAAACTCCATCACGGACCCGGAGGCGTTCTGGGGGTGGACAGGCAGGTTTTAAAACTGCCATGGCGAGAGAAACGATGAATTTGTCCACAACGTCAACAGTATCGTCGCCTGGGTGATCTCGCCAAAATACGTCGCATTCACCCAGTTCTGCCAGGAAGAAGACTGCTAGACTGCACTAAGGGTTGCGACTCGAAGGAAATTAAAGACGAATCTTCACAAGCTGGCCAGTCTTGCTTTTCTAATCTTGCAAAATCTTGGAAATGTCTTGACTTTATTCACGGGGAATCGCTTCTCCATTGTGACTTGTCTCGCTCACTTCTTCCATCGACAGTAATAAAGAGGGCGCGTTCCAACGACTGGTCAGCGAGGTCTACCGTAAAATGAGAAAATGTCAACCTCTGGACTAACCGTCAACAACTGCAATGTCTGCCGGAAGCACCCTCACTGTATGTACTTTGTCGACGTCTCCAGAACATAGCCGAAACCCACGGTAGAAGGTAACAGCGCAAAAGTAAAAACTCCGGCGTCTCAAGAATATTAAACTCCATCACGGACCCGGAGGCGTTCTGGGGGTGGACAGGCAGGTTTTAAAACTGCCATGGCGAGAGAAACGATGAATTTGTCCACAACGTCAACAGTATCGTCGCCTGGGTGATCTCGCCAAAATACGTCGCATTCACCCAGTTCTGCCAGGAAGAAGACTGCTAGACTGCACTAAGGGTTGCGACTCGAAGGAAATTAAAGACGAATCTTCACAAGCTGGCCAGTCTTGCTTTTCTTTTAATCTTGCAAAATCTTGGAAATGTCTCGACTTTATTCACGGGGAATCGCTTCTCCATTGTGACTTGTCTCGCTCACTTCTTCCATCGACAGTAATAAAGAGGGCGCGTTCCAACGACTGGTCAGCGAGGTCTACCGTAAAATGAGAAAATGTCAACCTCTGGACTAACCGTCAACAACTGCAATGTCTGCCGGAAGCACCCTCACTGTATGTACTTTGTCGACGTCTCCAGAACATAGCCGAAACCCACGGTAGAAGGTAACAGCGCAAAAGTAAAAACTCCGGCGTCTCAAGAATATTAAACTCCATCACGGACCCGGAGGCGTTCTGGGGGTGGACAGGCAGGTTTTAAAACTGCCATGGCGAGAGAAACGATGAATTTGTCCACAACGTCAACAGTATCGTCGCCTGGGTGATCTCGCCAAAATACGTCGCATTCACCCAGTTCTGCCAGGAAGAAGACTGCTAGACTGCACTAAGGGTTGCGACTCGAATGGAATTAAAGACGAATCTTCACAAGCTGGCCAGTCTTGCTTTTCTAATCTTGCAAAATCTTGGAAATGTCTTGACTTTATTCACGGGGAATCGCTTCTCCATTGTGACTTGTCTCGCTCACTTCTTCCATCGACAGTAATAAAGAGGGCGCGTTCCAACGACTGGTCAGCGAGGTCTACCGTAAAATGAGAAAATGTCAACCTCTGGACTAACCGTCAACAACTGCAATGTCTGCCGGAAGCACCCTCACTGTATGTACTTTGTCGACGTCTCCAGAACATAGCCGAAACCCACGGTAGAAGGTAACAGCGCAAAAGTAAAAACTCCGGCGTCTCAAGAATATTAAACTCCATCACGGACCCGGAGGCGTTCTGGGGGTGGACAGGCAGGTTTTAAAACTGCCATGGCGAGAGAAACGATGAATTTGTCCACAACGTCAACAGTATCGTCGCCTGGGTGATCTCGCCAAAATACGTCGCATTCACCCAGTTCTGCCAGGAAGAAGACTGCTAGACTGCACTAAGGGTTGCGACTCGAAGGAAATTAAAGACGAATCTTCACAAGCTGGCCAGTCTTGCTTTTCTAATCTTGCAAAATCTTGGAAATGTCTTGACTTTATTCACGGGGAATCGCTTCTCCATTGTGACTTGTCTCGCTCACTTCTTCCATCGACAGTAATAAAGAGGGCGCGTTCCAACGACTGGTCAGCGAGGTCTACCGTAAAATGAGAAAATGTCAACCTCTGGACTAACCGTCAACAACTGCAATGTCTGCCGGAAGCACCCTCACTGTATGTACTTTGTCGACGTCTCCAGAACATAGCCGAAACCCACGGTAGAAGGTAACAGCGCAAAAGTAAAAACTCCGGCGTCTCAAGAATATTAAACTCCATCACGGACCCGGAGGCGTTCTGGGGGTGGACAGGCAGGTTTTAAAACTGCCATGGCGAGAGAAACGATGAATTTGTCCACAACGTCAACAGTATCGTCGCCTGGGTGATCTCGCCAAAATACGTCGCATTCACCCAGTTCTGCCAGGAAGAAGACTGCTAGACTGCACTAAGGGTTGCGACTCGAAGGAAATTAAAGACGAATCTTCACAAGCTGGCCAGTCTTGCTTTTCTTTTAATCTTGCAAAATCTTGGAAATGTCTTGACTTTATTCACGGGGAATCGCTTCTCCATTGTGACTTGTCTCGCTCACTTCTTCCATCGACAGTAATAAAGAGGGCGCGTTCCAACGACTGGTCAGCGAGGTCTACCGTAAAATGAGAAAATGTCAACCTCTGGACTAACCGTCAACAACTGCAATGTCTGCCGGAAGCACCCTCACTGTATGTACTTTGTCGACGTCTCCAGAACATAGCCTAAACCCACGGTAGAAGGTAACAGCGCAAAAGTAAAAACTCCGGCGTCTCAAGAATATTAAACTCCATCAGGGACCCGGAGGCGTTCTGGGGGTGGACAGGCAGGTTTTAAAACTGCCATGGCGAGAGAAACGATGAATTTGTCCACAACGTCAACAGTATCGTCGCCTGGGTGATCTCGCCAAAATACGTCGCATTCACCCAGTTCTGCCAGGAAGAAGACTGCTAGACTGCACTAAGGGTTGCGACTCGAAGGAAATTAAAGACGAATCTTCACAAGCTGGCCAGTCTTGCTTTTCTAATCTTGCAAAATCTTGGAAATGTCTTGACTTTATTCACGGGGAATCGCTTCTCCATTGTGACTTGTCTCGCTCACTTCTTCCATCGACAGTAATAAAGAGGGCGCGTTCCAACGACTGGTCAGCGAGGTCTACCGTAAAATGAGAAAATGTCAACCTCTGGACTAACCGTCAACAACTGCAATGTCTGCCGGAAGCACCCTCACTGTATGTACTTTGTCGACGTCTCCAGAACATAGCCGAAACCCACGGTAGAAGGTAACAGCGCAAAAGTAAAAACTCCGGCGTCTCAAGAATATTAAACTCCATCACGGACCCGGAGGCGTTCTGGGGGTGGACAGGCAGGTTTTAAAACTGCCATGGCGAGAGAAACGATGAATTTGTCCACAACGTCAGCAGTATCGTCGCCTGGGTGATCTCGCCAAAATACGTCGCATTCACCCAGTTCTGCCAGGAAGAAGACTGCTAGACTGCACTAAGGGTTGCGACTCGAAGGAAATTAAAGACGAATCTTCACAAGCTGGCCAGTCTAGCTTTTCTTTTAATCTTGCAAAATCTTGGAAATGTCTTGACTTTATTCACGGGGAATCGCTTCTCCATTGTGACTTGTCTCGCTCACTTCTTCCATCGACAGTAATAAAGAGGGCGCGTTCCAACGACTGGTCAGCGAGGTCTACCGTAAAATGAGAAAATGTCAACCTCTGGACTAACCGTCAACAACTGCAATGTCTGCCGGAAGCACCCTCACTGTATGTACTTTGTCGACGTCTCCAGAACATAGCCGAAACCCACGGTAGAAGGTAACAGCGCAAAAGTAAAAACTCCGGCGTCTCAAGAATATTAAACTCCATCACGGACCCGGAGGCGTTCTGGGGGTGGACAGGCAGGTTTTAAAACTGCCATGGCGAGAGAAACGATGAATTTGTCCACAACGTCAACAGTATCGTCGCCTGGGTGATCTCGCCAAAATACGTCGCATTCACCCAGTTCTGCCAGGAAGAAGACTGCTAGACTGCACTAAAGGTTGCGAATCGAAGGAAATTAAAGACGAATCTTCACAAGCTGGCCAGTCTTGCTTTTCTTTTAATCTTGCAAAATCTTGGAAATGTCTTGACTTTATTCACGGGGAATCGCTTCTCCATTGTGACTTGTCTCGCTCACTTCTTCCATCGACAGTAATAAAGAGGGCGCGTTCCAACGACTGGTCAGCGAGGTCTACCGTAAAATGAGAAAATGTCAACCTCTGGACTAACCGTCAACAACTGCAATGTCTGCCGGAAGCACCCTCACTGTATGTACTTTGTCGACGTCTCCAGAACATAGCCGAAACCCACGGTAGAAGGTAACAGCGCAAAAGTAAAAACTCCGGCGTCTCAAGAATATTAAACTCCATCACGGACCCGGAGGCGTTCTGGGGGTGGACAGGCAGGTTTTAAAACTGCCATGGCGAGAGAAACGATGAATTTGTCCACAACGTCAACAGTATCGTCGCCTGGGTGATCTCGCCAAAATACGTCGCATTCACCCAGTTCTGCCAGGAAGAAGACTGCTAGACTGCACTAAGGGTTGCGACTCGAAGGAAATTAAAGACGAATCTTCACAAGCTGGCCAGTCTTGCTTTTCTAATCTTGCAAAATCTTGGAAATGTCTTGACTTTATTCACGGGGAATCGCTTCTCCATTGTGACTTGTCTCGCTCACTTCTTCCATCGACAGTAATAAAGAGGGCGCGTTCCAACGACTGGTCAGCGAGGTCTACCGTAAAATGAGAAAATGTCAACCTCTGGACTAACCGTCAACAACTGCAATGTCTGCCGGAAGCACCCTCACTGTATGTACTTTGTCGACGTCTCCAGAACATAGCCGAAACCCACGGTAGAAGGTAACAGCGCAAAAGTAAAAACTCCGGCGTCTCAAGAATATTAAACTCCATCACGGACCCGGAGGCGTTCTGGGGGTGGACAGGCAGGTTTTAAAACTGCCATGGCGAGAGAAACGATGAATTTGTCCACAACGTCAGCAGTATCGTCGCCTGGGTGATCTCGCCAAAATACGTCGCATTCACCCAGTTCTGCCAGGAAGAAGACTGCTAGACTGCACTAAGGGTTGCGACTCGAAGGAAATTAAAGACGAATCTTCACAAGCTGGCCAGTCTAGCTTTTCTTTTAATCTTGCAAAATCTTGGAAATGTCTTGACTTTATTCACGGGGAATCGCTTCTCCATTGTGACTTGTCTCGCTCACTTCTTCCATCGACAGTAATAAAGAGGGCGCGTTCCAACGACTGGTCAGCGAGGTCTACCGTAAAATGAGAAAATGTCAACCTCTGGACTAACCGTCAACAACTGCAATGTCTGCCGGAAGCACCCTCACTGTATGTACTTTGTCGACGTCTCCAGAACATAGCCGAAACCCACGGTAGAAGGTAACAGCGCAAAAGTAAAAACTCCGGCGTCTCAAGAATATTAAACTCCATCACGGACCCGGAGGCGTTCTGGGGGTGGACAGGCAGGTTTTAAAACTGCCATGGCGAGAGAAACGATGAATTTGTCCACAACGTCAACAGTATCGTCGCCTGGGTGATCTCGCCAAAATACGTCGCATTCACCCAGTTCTGCCAGGAAGAAGACTGCTAGACTGCACTAAAGGTTGCGAATCGAAGGAAATTAAAGACGAATCTTCACAAGCTGGCCAGTCTTGCTTTTCTTTTAATCTTGCAAAATCTTGGAAATGTCTTGACTTTATTCACGGGGAATCGCTTCTCCATTGTGACTTGTCTCGCTCACTTCTTCCATCGACAGTAATAAAGAGGGCGCGTTCCAACGACTGGTCAGCGAGGTCTACCGTAAAATGAGAAAATGTCAACCTCTGGACTAACCGTCAACAACTGCAATGTCTGCCGGAAGCACCCTCACTGTATGTACTTTGTCGACGTCTCCAGAACATAGCCGAAACCCACGGTAGAAGGTAACAGCGCAAAAGTAAAAACTCCGGCGTCTCAAGAATATTAAACTCCATCACGGACCCGGAGGCGTTCTGGGGGTGGACAGGCAGGTTTTAAAACTGCCATGGCGAGAGAAACGATGAATTTGTCCACAACGTCAACAGTATCGTCGCCTGGGTGATCTCGCCAAAATACGTCGCATTCACCCAGTTCTGCCAGGAAGAAGACTGCTAGACTGCACTAAGGGTTGCGACTCGAAGGAAATTAAAGACGAATCTTCACAAGCTGGCCAGTCTTGCTTTTCTAATCTTGCAAAATCTTGGAAATGTCTTGACTTTATTCACGGGGAATCGCTTCTCCATTGTGACTTGTCTCGCTCACTTCTTCCATCGACAGTAATAAAGAGGGCGCGTTCCAACGACTGGTCAGCGAGGTCTACCGTAAAATGAGAAAATGTCAACCTCTGGACTAACCGTCAACAACTGCAATGTCTGCCGGAAGCACCCTCACTGTATGTACTTTGTCGACGTCTCCAGAACATAGCCGAAACCCACGGTAGAAGGTAACAGCGCAAAAGTAAAAACTCCGGCGTCTCAAGAATATTAAACTCCATCACGGACCCGGAGGCGTTCTGGGGGTGGACAGGCAGGTTTTAAAACTGCCATGGCGAGAGAAACGATGAATTTGTCCACAACGTCAACAGTATCGTCGCCTGGGTGATCTCGCCAAAATACGTCGCATTCACCCAGTTCTGCCAGGAAGAAGACTGCTAGACTGCACTAAGGGTTGCGACTCGAAGGAAATTAAAGACGAATCTTCACAAGCTGGCCAGTCTTGCTTTTCTAATCTTGCAAAATCTTGGAAATGTCTTGACTTTATTCACGGGGAATCGCTTCTCCATTGTGACTTGTCTCGCTCACTTCTTCCATCGACAGTAATAAAGAGGGCGCGTTCCAACGACTGGTCAGCGAGGTCTACCGTAAAATGAGAAAATGTCAACCTCTGGACTAACCGTCAACAACTGCAATGTCTGCCGGAAGCACCCTCACTGTATGTACTTTGTCGACGTCTCCAGAACATAGCCTAAACCCACGGTAGAAGGTAACAGCGCAAAAGTAAAAACTCCGGCGTCTCAAGAATATTAAACTCCATCAGGGACCCGGAGGCGTTCTGGGGGTGGACAGGCAGGTTTTAAAACTGCCATGGCGAGAGAAACGATGAATTTGTCCACAACGTCAACAGTATCGTCGCCTGGGTGATCTCGCCAAAATACGTCGCATTCACCCAGTTCTGCCAGGAAGAAGACTGCTAGACTGCACTAAGGGTTGCGACTCGAAGGAAATTAAAGACGAATCTTCACAAGCTGGCCAGTCTTGCTTTTCTTTTAATCTTGCAAAATCTTGGAAATGTCTTGACTTTATTCACGGGGAATCGCTTCTCCATTGTGACTTGTCTCGCTCACTTCTTCCATCGACAGTAATAAAGAGGGCGCGTTCCAACGACTGGTCAGCGAGGTCTACCGTAAAATGAGAAAATGTCAACCTCTGGACTAACCGTCAACAACTGCAATGTCTGCCGGAAGCACCCTCACTGTATGTACTTTGTCGACGTCTCCAGAACATAGCCGAAACCCACGGTAGAAGGTAACAGCGCAAAAGTAAAAACTCCGGCGTCTCAAGAATATTAAACTCCATCACGGACCCGGAGGCGTTCTGGGGGTGGACAGGCAGGTTTTAAAACTGCCATGGCGAGAGAAACGATGAATTTGTCCACAACGTCAACAGTATCGTCGCCTGGGTGATCTCGCCAAAATACGTCGCATTCACCCAGTTCTGCCAGGAAGAAGACTGCTAGACTGCACTAAGGGTTGCGACTCGAAGGAAATTAAAGACGAATCTTCACAAGCTGGCCAGTCTTGCTTTTCTTTTAATCTTGCAAAATCTTGGAAATGTCTTGACTTTATTCACGGGGAATCGCTTCTCCATTGTGACTTGTCTCGCTCACTTCTTCCATCGACAGTAATAAAGAGGGCGCGTTCCAACGACTGGTCAGCGAGGTCTACCGTAAAATGAGAAAATGTCAACCTCTGGACTAACCGTCAACAACTGCAATGTCTGCCGGAAGCACCCTCACTGTATGTACTTTGTCGACGTCTCCAGAACATAGCCGAAACCCACGGTAGAAGGTAACAGCGCAAAAGTAAAAACTCCGGCGTCTCAAGAATATTAAACTCCATCACGGACCCGGAGGCGTTCTGGGGGTGGACAGGCAGGTTTTAAAACTGCCATGGCGAGAGAAACGATGAATTTGTCCACAACGTCAACAGTATCGTCGCCTGGGTGATCTCGCCAAAATACGTCGCATTCACCCAGTTCTGCCAGGAAGAAGACTGCTAGACTGCACTAAGGGTTGCGACTCGAAGGAAATTAAAGACGAATCTTCACAAGCTGGCCAGTCTTGCTTTTCTAATCTTGCAAAATCTTGGAAATGTCTTGACTTTATTCACGGGGAATCGCTTCTCCATTGTGACTTGTCTCGCTCACTTCTTCCATCGACAGTAATAAAGAGGGCGCGTTCCAACGACTGGTCAGCGAGGTGTACCGTAAAATGAGAAAATGTCAACCTCTGGACTAACCGTCAACAACTGCAATGTCTGCCGGTAGCACCCTCACTGTATGTACTTTGTCGACGTCTCCAGAACATAGCCGAAACCCACGGTAGAAGGTAACAGCGCAAAAGTAAAAACTCCGGCGTCTCAAGAATATTAAACTCCATCACGGACCCGGAGGCGTTCTGGGGGTGGACAGGCAGGTTTTAAAACTGCCATGGCGAGAGAAACGATGAATTTGTCCACAACGTCAACAGTATCGTCGCCTGGGTGATCTCGCCAAAATACGTCGCATTCACCCAGTTCTGCCAGGAAGAAGACTGCTAGACTGCACTAAGGGTTGCGACTCGAAGGAAATTAAAGACGAATCTTCACAAGCTGGCCAGTCTTGCTTTTCTTTTAATCTTGCAAAATCTTGGAAATGTCTTGACTTTATTCACGGGGAATCGCTTCTCCATTGTGACTTGTCTCGCTCACTTCTTCCATCGACAGTAATAAAGAGGGCGCGTTCCAACGACTGGTCAGCGAGGTCTACCGTAAAATGAGAAAATGTCAACCTCTGGACTAACCGTCAACAACTGCAATGTCTGCCGGAAGCACCCTCACTGTATGTACTTTGTCGACGTCTCCAGAACATAGCCGAAACCCACGGTAGAAGGTAACAGCGCAAAAGTAAAAACTCCGGCGTCTCAAGAATATTAAACTCCATCACGGACCCGGAGGCGTTCTGGGGGTGGACAGGCAGGTTTTAAAACTGCCATGGCGAGAGAAACGATGAATTTGTCCACAACGTCAACAGTATCGTCGCCTGGGTGATCTCGCCAAAATACGTCGCATTCACCCAGTTCTGCCAGGAAGAAGACTGCTAGACTGCACTAAGGGTTGCGACTCGAAGGAAATTAAAGACGAATCTTCACAAGCTGGCCAGTCTTGCTTTTCTAATCTTGCAAAATCTTGGAAATGTCTTGACTTTATTCACGGGGAATCGCTTCTCCATTGTGACTTGTCTCGCTCACTTCTTCCATCGACAGTAATAAAGAGGGCGCGTTCCAACGACTGGTCAGCGAGGTCTACCGTAAAATGAGAAAATGTCAACCTCTGGACTAACCGTCAACAACTGCAATGTCTGCCGGAAGCACCCTCACTGTATGTACTTTGTCGACGTCTCCAGAACATAGCCTAAACCCACGGTAGAAGGTAACATCGCAAAAGTAAAAACTCCGGCGTCTCAAGAATATTAAACTCCATCACGGACCCGGAGGCGTTCTGGGGGTGGACAGGCAGGTTTTAAAACTGCCATGGCGAGAGAAACGATGAATTTGTCCACAACGTCAACAGTATCGTCGCCTGGGTGATCTCGCCAAAATACGTCGCATTCACCCAGTTCTGCCAGGAAGAAGACTGCTAGACTGCACTAAGGGTTGCGACTCGAAGGAAATTAAAGACGAATCTTCACAAGCTGGCCAGTCTTGCTTTTCTTTTAATCTTGCAAAATCTTGGAAATGTCTTGACTTTATTCACGGGGAATCGCTTCTCCATTGTGACTTGTCTCGCTCACTTCTTCCATCGACAGTAATAAAGAGGGCGCGTTCCAACGACTGGTCAGCGAGGTCTACCGTAAAATGAGAAAATGTCAACCTCTGGACTAACCGTCAACAACTGCAATGTCTGCCGGAAGCACCCTCACTGTATGTACTTTGTCGACGTCTCCAGAACATAGCCGAAACCCACGGTAGAAGGTAACAGCGCAAAAGTAAAAACTCCGGCGTCTCAAGAATATTAAACTCCATCACGGACCCGGAGGCGTTCTGGGGGTGGACAGGCAGGTTTTAAAACTGCCATGGCGAGAGAAACGATGAATTTGTCCACAACGTCAACAGTATCGTCGCCTGGGTGATCTCGCCAAAATACGTCGCATTCACCCAGTTCTGCCAGGAAGAAGACTGCTAGACTGCACTAAGGGTTGCGACTCGAAGGAAATTAAAGACGAATCTTCACAAGCTGGCCAGTCTTGCTTTTCTAATCTTGCAAAATCTTGGAAATGTCTTGACTTTATTCACGGGGAATCGCTTCTCCATTGTGACTTGTCTCGCTCACTTCTTCCATCGACAGTAATAAAGAGGGCGCGTTCCAACGACTGGTCAGCGAGGTCTACCGTAAAATGAGAAAATGTCAACCTCTGGACTAACCGTCAACAACTGCAATGTCTGCCGGAAGCACCCTCACTGTATGTACTTTGTCGACGTCTCCAGAACATAGCCTAAACCCACGGTAGAAGGTAACAGCGCAAAAGTAAAAACTCCG
This sequence comes from Metellina segmentata, assembly GCA_947359465.1. Lineage (NCBI taxonomy): Eukaryota > Metazoa > Arthropoda > Arachnida > Araneae > Tetragnathidae > Metellina > Metellina segmentata. Next base: position 110,810,341 of record OX375883.1, read on the forward strand.
GCGTCTCAAGAATATTAAACTCCATCAGGGACCCGGAGGCGTTCTGGGGGTGGACAGGCAGGTTTTAAAACTGCCATGGCGAGAGAAACGATGAATTTGTCCACAACGTCAACAGTATCGTCGCCTGGGTGATCTCGCCAAAATACGTCGCATTCACCCAGTTCTGCCAGGAAGAAGACTGCTAGACTGCACTAAGGGTTGCGACTCGAAGGAAATTAAAGACGAATCTTCACAAGCTGGCCAGTCTTGCTTTTCTTTTAATCTTGCAAAATCTTGGAAATGTCTTGACTTTATTCACGGGGAATCGCTTCTCCATTGTGACTTGTCTCGCTCACTTCTTCCATCGACAGTAATAAAGAGGGCGCGTTCCAACGACTGGTCAGCGAGGTCTACCGTAAAATGAGAAAATGTCAACCTCTGGACTAACCGTCAACAACTGCAATGTCTGCCGGAAGCACCCTCACTGTATGTACTTTGTCGACGTCTCCAGAACATAGCCGAAACCCACGGTAGAAGGTAACAGCGCAAAAGTAAAAACTCCGGCGTCTCAAGAATATTAAACTCCATCACGGACCCGGAGGCGTTCTGGGGGTGGACAGGCAGATTTTAAAACTGCCATGGCGAGAGAAACGATGAATTTGTCCACAACGTCAACAGTATTGTCGCCTGGGTGATCGCGCCGAAATCGTCGAATTCTTCTTGGAAGACTGCTAAACTGTACCAAGAATGGAACTCTTGAGGAATTGACAGTTTGACGTGTCTTGGATTACTTTAAAAATTGGTTTCTCGTGTTTCGTGAAACGATTGACGAATATGGCCTGACTATTCGTGAAAATCCTATCGTCATTTTGTTGCTAAAGGAAGACTAAGTTGTGGTCAAAATTTACGATTAGACTAGCGCTTTTGATTAGTGGTTGTTTGTGTTTCTTTGTGCAAATGGACATTTATTTTTCCATTCGGTACCCAACAATGTCAAGTGAATTGACGTGTACGAGACACAAGGAAAGTGTAACTGACAGAGAAGTAAGAAATACACAAAGGGAGGAATAGAACACGAACAGCCTACAACTCCTATCTTTCTAGTTCATTGAGTATACCCAATGCGTTACGTACGATATATTCATCAAAATTCCAAAGTTAAAAAAAAGCAATCCCAATTGCAAATCACAATTCTTAAAGACACTTGCATTACTCTATCACTGTACGAGGGCTGTTCAATAAAAAATGATCATAAAATTATAGGAAATAATTTTCTGTTGTAATCCTTCACATTTTTATAGTCTTTCATAAAATGCTCAGCATTACATGCAATGCACTTATTCCATCTCTTTTCCAGTCTTCAAACCCATGCTGGAAGTCATTTTTTGACAAATCCTTCAAAATAGCCTCCACAACTTTAACCACTGCTTGTGACGATGAAAACCGCTTTTCCCGGAGATGTTTCTTCAAATTCGGGAAAAAGAAAAAAAAAATCGCATGGTGCTACATCAGGAATATAGGAGGATGGGAAACACATGTGACAGTGGTTTTTTTAAAGATTTGACGATTTTTTAATTCGAAAGTAAAATTTCAATGAACGAAAGTAAAAGTAGGCGTTCTTAGTAGTCTGCAAAGGCCTCAGCAATGACGTCATGACAGTGAAAGTTGCGCTATCTATTCTCCATTTACCGCGCAACACATTCAATATGAATTTTATTTTTCTTCATTTTTTTTAATCACCTTTAAAAAAAATCATGATCATTCTTTATTGAACAGAACTCTTACATCTTCACGTCTTATATGACTGCTGGAGTGACAATTGAAGGAATATCTAGATAAAAATGGAATCTAGAGGAAGTGGTAACATTGATCTTGCAAGGTGCTTTTCCCTTGAAAAGATTCTGAAATTTTTTCGAAAAAGGTTTTACAGTACAAATATTCCACTTTGAAATTGTAGAAAAATGAATATCCGTTACTTTTAAAGATGAAAACACTAAAAGACAATAGTTGACATTGGCAATAGTAAATATTTCATTCCACAAACTTACGATTATATTAAGTTTTATAAAAAATACTAACCACTGCTTGCATTTGACAGTTATTTTCGTGGGGTCAAGTGTGACCACTGCTCACTAACCTCCGGGGATGGCTACTAATTCAAAACCAAATGGGAATTCGTAGCCTATTGGAATGAATTCCCTGCGAATTACAATTTAGTTTGCTTCGCAAACCAACACCACGGGCAACTCCGTGGTGGACTCGTCATTATCAAATGCAGCCAAATTCGACAACAGCCATCATCGCATTGCCCGTGGTGTTGGTTTGCGAAGCAAACCAAATGGAAATTCGTAGCCTATTGGAATGAATTTCCCTACGAATACTCATTTTAGTTTGCTTAGCAAACCAAATTATGAATATTATGAACCATGTTTGTTTCGCAAACCAACACCACGAGCAACGCCGTAATGGCCTCGTCATTGTCAAATTCGGCCAAATTTAAATTGCGAAGAGATCCAATCGGCGTGACAACACAATCTCTAGCGAAACTATAAATATTTTATTGAAAAATTATTTATTTAAAGAAAATCAAATGCATGGTAACGATGTGGAGTAAAATTTTCTGCAGATTTCAAATCCGTTGAAATTTTCAATCCGTCTTTAACGATCCACATTTTACAAAAAAGAACTGAACAATGTCAGTCAAAATGTTTTTTATCAGTTTTGCTGAATGCAGGAAATGAAATCTGTGATTTCTGGAATCTCGAATCAAACGAAGGTCATTCTACGCAGCGGCGTTCGTATTGGAAAAAATATAAGAATTTCAATTTAAAAATTATTTATTTAAAGAAAATCATATTTTTAAGTATCGATCTCTTGTGAAAATTTCCAAAGATTTCCAATACGTTGAAAATTTTCCTTTGTCTTTAACAGTCTAGCAAATCGAAAAAAGAACAAAATTCCAGTTAAAAAATTTTGTCTTTTTTTTTTTTTTGGTCTATTGACAAATTGTTCCTCCACAAAATCAAACGGAAGCACGGAAAAAAAAAATTTAGAATCTGCGATCTCTTATGCTGTTGCCATTATAAAGAAAAGAATAATAATTAAATTATATTAAATTCCTTTTAAAATGTTCTAGACTGAATTTTAAATATCGCCGCGACCCAAAAATAACAAAAAATTCAGACTACCTGTGTGCTAAATCCCATTACTGTAAGTGACATAGATAGGTCAGGACTTTGCTGACAGAAAACAAACACTTCTTTTTATAGTAGTAGATATTGCTGTTTAAAAAAAATGATGTTAGATATTGGGGTTTTTATGGCGATCAAATAAGGTTCAAATGTGGACAACCATCGCCGAGAAAATGATCCTGAAAGTGGTGGAATATTTTCTCCAATCTATTTAAGGTCAAATAAATATGGTTTACTGACTGAATCAATAATTTTTTTTTTTAAGATCTTCGGGAATTAATTTGAATTGGGTTCTATTTTTAAAATATTATACAATCTTAAAATATAATTCATTTATAGCGCGTTGAGGTCAGGATAAATAATCAATTTCTATAAAAATTTTACTTGTTTAAGTATAATTTCAAAAATAAATTAAAAATTCTTCTCAGTCTAAGGAGGGCAGTTTTTTGAATAGTCTATACAGAATATGTCGTTTAGCAAGGTCTATAAAAAAAAGTTTAGATACTAGACGGTTGTTCAACGAAGCGAAATTCGTTTTAAAAATATATAATACTGATTTACTAAGAATTTTCTTTCTGAAGTTTAACGATACGTCTTGAATAAATCCCACAGAGAACAATTTTAAATATTCAGTTTAGCAAAATTTTCCATTCTCAAAATACATATTTAAACTAAAATAAGAAATTTGGAAGTTTATCAGTGAATATTAATGTTTTAATTACATTAAAACACAATTGCTGCACTTAGGAAACAGATCTACAGTCTACGTATGAAATTCAACTTTTTAGATATTAAGTACTTTTGAAAGAAGAATTGTTTCGTAGATAGATAAGATTTTGTTTTCATATTTACTGCATTAAAAATATGAATCGTTAAATGTGTTTCATAGGTACACCATATGCAAGAAATATTATTAGATTTTAAAATTAAAATATTCCAAATAATTTGATAAGAAATATTTTTACTGAAATAAGACTTCAAAAGCAAAGGTTGTATTCTTTTCTCCATTCTAAGTGTCATGATTACAGTAATACCCCGGAGTTACGCTGTTCTTTATTTTTTCGCTTGGATACACTCTCACGCCATCTTCCGTTTTTCTGTTTCATAATCATTCGACGCGTTTCGCGCGAAATCACGATTGAGATTCTACGATCCATGGATGTTGTAACAAGACATACAAGAATTCGTACTAAGATAGATTCGTCGGTTCCACCAATCGCGTAACTTCGGGGTACTATTCAGTTATGCATTCCACTTTTCGTTTGGACACACCTGTGCTTTTACGCGTTGGTCTGCTAATTAAGTGGTAATAGAATTATTATCACGGGAAAGTGTGAAATAATAGCAATGACTTACACCTTGGAACAACTCACAAAATGTACAAATGGATGTGTATTCCAATTACAGGGTATCAGTACCACTACAAACACAATATCTATTTATGTGTCAATAACATGAGTGACAGTAACAAAATGGACTAAGAATTACTTCTATATTTCTACATTGACACCGAATGTAAATTTTGAATAGCTAATGAGTATACACGTACACAATATTTTAAAGAAAATTCCATTTAATAGTCTTTAGAACTAATAAAAAAATCTTAAATAATTCTGCAAGTAAAGCTTTTAATTGGAATAAGATTTCAAAGGATGATGAATCTTTTTTCCTTTCCAAGCACAGTGATTATTCCAAGTTCTACAATTCCCGTTAAAACACACCTCAGTTTATTTGTAGGTGTGCTCATCAAATAGTAATTGAGAGATTACCATTAGAGAAAGTTTGATATAACAGTAAAGGCTTGCGCTCTGGAACTATAGATGGAATTCATTTGTACAATTTAATTCCAGGGTAACAGTAACACTACCAAAACAATACATTAAGGTACTAGGTTGATAACATGGGAGTGACCGACACACGGTCTCATAATTATTTCGATAATTTTGTTATATTACTCAATATAATTTTGAATAGATAATGTGTATCAAACGTACACCACATTTTAAAGAAAAATCGTTTTAATAAACAGTTTCAAATTAAAAAAGTAGTTAAGTAATTCTGAAAATAATGGAATAAGATTTCAACACATGTTGGATCTCTTTCCCATTTCCATGACAATGATTATTCTATGTTCCACCGTTTCTAAAAGAACACACCCAAGATTTTTTTTGAGGGTGTGCTCATCAATAGTAATTCAGAGATTAACATGATAAAATTTGATCTAACGGCAAAAGCCTACGATCTGGAACAATAGATGGAATCTCCCCATCTGTAGAATTTAATTCCAGATAAACAATAATACTACAAGCACAATACATTTTATGTACTGTGTTGATAACATGGGAGTGGCAGGAACATTGTCTCAGAATTATTTCTATAATTTTGTTATATTACTCAATAAAATTTTGAATAGATAATGTGTATCAAACGTACACCATATTTTAAAGAAAAATCGTTTTAATAAACAGTTTCAAATTAAAAAAGTAGTTAAGTAATTCTGAAAATAATGGAATAAGATTTCAACACATGTTGGATCTCTTTCCCATTTCCATGACAATGATTATTCTATGTTCCACCGTTTCTAAAAGAACACACCCAAGATTTTTTTTGAGGGTGTGCTCATCAATAGTAATTCAGAGATTAACATGATAAAATTTGATCTAACGGCAAAAGCCTACGATCTGGAACAATAGATGGAATCCCCATCTGTACAATTTAATTCCATATAAACAATAATACTACAAGCACAATACATTTTATGTACTGTGTTGATAACATGGGAGTGCCAGGAACATTGTCTCAGAATTATTTCTATAATTTTGTTATATTACTCAATAAAATTTTGAATAGATAATGTGTATCAAACGTACACCACATTTTAAAGAAAAATCGTTTTAATAAGCAGTTTCAAATTAAAAAAGTAGTTAAGTAATTCTGAAAATAATGGAATAAGATTTCAACACATATTGGATCTCTTTTCCATTCCCATGACAATGATTATTCTATGTTCCACCGTTTCTATAAGAACACACCCAAGATTTTTTTGAGGGTGTGCTCATCAATAGTAATTCAGAGATTAACATGATAAAATTTGATCTACTGGCAAAAGCCTACGATCTGGAACAATAGATGGAATCCCCATCTGTACAATTTAATTCCATATAAACAATAATACTACAAGCACAATACATTTTATGTACTGTGTTGATAACATGGGAGTGGCAGGAGCATTGTCTCAGAATTATTTCTATAATTTTGTTATATTACTCAATAAAATTTTGAATAGATAATGTGTATCAAACGTACACCACATTTTAAAGAAAAATCGTTTTAATAAACAGTTTCAAATTAAAAAAGTAGTTAAGTAATTCTGAAAATAATGGAATAAGATTTCAAACACATGTTGGATCTCTTTTCCATTCCCATGACAATGATTATTCTATGTTCCACCGTTCCCATAAGAACACATCTGAGTTTTTTTTTTGAGTATGTGCTCATCAATAGTAATTCAGAGATTAACGTGAGAAAATTTGATATAACGGCAAAAGCCTACGATCTGGAACAATAGATGGAATCCATCTGTACAATTTAATTCCAGATAAACAATAATACTACAAGCACAATACATTTTATGTACTGTGTTGATAACATGGGAGTGGCAGGAACATTGTCTCAGAATTATTTCTATAATTTTGTTATATTACTCAATAAAATTTTGAATAGATAATGTGTATCAAACTTACACCATATTTTAAAGAAAAATCGTTTTAATAAACAGTTTCAAATTAAAAAAGTAGTTAAGTAATTCTGAAAATAATGGAATAAGATTTCAACACATGTTGGATCTCTTTTCCATTCCCATGACAATGATTATTCTATGTTCCACCGTTCCCATAAGAACACATCTGAGTTTTTTTTTGAGTATGTGCTCATCAATAGTAATTCAGAGATTAACGTGAGAAAATTTGATATAACGGCAAAAGACTACGATCTGGAACAATAGATGGAATCCACACATCTCTGTACAATTTAATTCCAGATAAACAATAATACTACAAGCACAATACATTTTATGTACTGTGTTGATAACATGGGAGTGGCAGGAACATTGTCTCAGAATTATTTCTATAATTTTGTTATATTACTCAATAAAATTTTGAATAGATATTGTGTATCAAACGTACACCACATTTTAAAGAAAAATCGTTTTAATAAGCAGTTTCAAATTAAAAAAGTAGTTAAGTAATTCTGCAAATAATGGAATAAGATATCAACCCATGTTGGATCTTTTTTCCATTCCTAGAACAATGATTATTCTATGTTCCAACATTCCCATTAAAGTGTTCATCAAATGGTAATTGAATAATTACCATTAGAAAATTTTACATAACAGGAAAGGATTGAAACCTGGACAAAAAGATGATGTTTTTACATTTCTCCGTACATTTTTATTCCAGGGTATCAGTAATACTACAAACAAAATAAATTTTAAGTAATGTGATAAAATATATTAATAATAAGAACATGGTCTCAAAATAATTTTGTGTTATTACTCTATATAAATTTTAAAAAGTTGATGTGTATCAAATGTACACACATTTTAAAGAATATTCCAAGTCATAAAATTTTTTTCAATACTTTTGCAAAAAAAACTTTAATGGAATAAGATCTCAACAGATGTTCAAATTTTTTTTCATGCATAGGAAAATGATTGTTTTATATTTCACTATTCCCATTAGAACACACCTGTGATTTTTTTTTTGTGGGCGTGCTTATTAAATGGTAATTGAGTGATTAACACTAGAAAATTTGATATAGCAGCAAAGGCCTACATCCTGGAAAAATAGATGGAATTCACATCAATTAGAACATTTTAATTCCAGGGTATAAGTAATACTACAAACACAATACTTTTTACGTACCGTGTTGATAACAAGGGTGTGGCAGGAATATGGTCTCAGAATTATTTCTATAATTTTGTGTTATTACTGAATATAAATTTTGAATAGTTCATTTTTATTACATGTACACATTAAAAAATTCCATTTAAGAAAGAGTTTTAAAATTTAAAAATCGGATACAATTCTGCAAATATTTCTATTGAGAAAATGACAATGATTATTCTACATTCCACCATTCCTATTATAACACACATGTGTTTTCGTGCTGGTGTGTTCATTTAGTGGCAAATGAATTATTGTCATTACGAAATTTCATACAGCAGACTTACATCCTAAAACATTAGATGAAATACACATCCACCTGTACATTCTAATATTATATTCCAAATTTTGCTGAAATTATATTATCTTTTTATAGTTTGTTAATAACATGGGTGTGGTAGAAACATTGCCCAGAATTAATTATATTATTTTGCTTTCTTGCTCATATATTTTGAATTGTTCAGTTCATGTCTATAAAGAGTGCACTACATTGAAAAAAATTAAATTTGATATAAGCATTTTGAAAAATAAAAAATTCTGAAATAATTCTGCAAGTACAATTTTTAATGGAATAAGACTGCGATAACAGATATTGCACTTCCTCCAAATTCCAAGGACCATGATTATTGAAATTTCTACCATTCCCATTAAAACACACCTGTGAGTTTTCAAGGGTGTGCCTATGTAATAGTAATTGAATCATTACAAGAATAATAGGCCCAGATCCTCTATGTTAGATGGAATACACTTTCACATATACATCATGATTCCAGCAATACTACAACACACAGTATCTTTTCGTACAATGTTTATTGATATGGGAGTGGTAGAAACAGGATCTCAGAACTATTTCTATGATGATATTTTTTTTTAATTATATATTTTGAATAATCGAGTGTGTAAAATGTACACACTACATGAAAAAAATTTAATAAATGTCTAAAATAATTCTGTAAATATTTTTAGTGGAATAAGACGTCAGTAGCAGATATTGATCTCATTTATATTCCGAGAACCATGATTTATTTTCTACCGTTCCTTTTTACATACTTGTTGATTTCTTAGGAATTGTTTTTATACTGGGGTAGAAACTCTTTAGAATAAGAAAGTGTTAAACAATAAATTGTTAATATTCATTGAAACATTTGGAATGACTATTTTAAGAATGGAAAAATTGTATTTTGTCAAACTTATTGAATTGGACTGAGTAACGGAATAGAATACGTGCGTAGCTCAATTATAATAAAACAATTTCTTGTAGATCAGAGAAACTTCAAATTGAAACGAACTTTGATAAACTTACATACCTTTCATTTGGAATAGTTTTATGAAAAATTGTACGCAATATGAGTTTTTAACGAGAATTTTCAACCCTTCGAATTTCGTTAAATTAAATCCAAATATTTCAAAGTAGCAATTCGTACCAAAAACTTAAAGCGTGCAGAAGGGAGAATGTATGAACAATAAGATTAATTATATTAAAACTATTTTCATTACTTTTCTAACTCCACGGAACAATCTTTTTTGAATAACGGAATATAGTTTGGTTTTAAGGTGCAAATTCCTTATTTGTTGAAGCTGCGCTCTACACAAGACAGACAACGTTATGCAATGACCCTACACATACAAGTAAAGTTTCACCGACGAGAGAAAGGGAGAAAAGGAGAAATATAATCTGCACCGACTCGCAGATTACATTTCCTGCTCTCTTACGATTTCAGCGAAGGAAAGCAAAAGAAATAAAAACCATTTTGGCTGACATTGTTTAGTTATTTTTTTGTAAAATAGGGATCGTTAAAGATTGATTGAAAATTTCAACAGATTTGAAATCTGCGGAAACTTTGACACCAGTTAAATACCTTATACGTTTGATTTTCGTTTAATAAATAATTTTTCATTTAAATATTTATATTTTCTTAAGAGATTGTGACGTCACGTCGAATTCCCATTTGGTTTGTGAATCATTTACGGGTAACCCCACGGGTTATTACTGTTATACTGTTATGGCTGTTATCCAATTTGCGAAGCAAACCATAATTCATAATAATCATAATTTGGTTTGCGAAGCAAACCAACACCGCGAGCAACGCCATGATGCCTGTTATCCAATAGGCTACGAATTACCATTTGGTTTGCGTAGGAATTGGATCTCTTCGCAATTCGAATTTAGCCACATTTGACAATGACGAAACCATCACGGTGTTTCCCGTGGTGTTGGATTGCGAAGCAAACCAAATGGAAATTCGTAGCAAACACCGAGGTTTAGCAAGCAGTGGTCACACCTAACCCCACGAAAAGAACTGTCACGGGCAACACTGTACTGGCTAGTATGTCATAAACTCTTTAAGGGTGAATAAACAATTAAATCTGAAGAACTATTATAAACACCCTCTAAAATACACAATTTTCGTTAATACCCGAGTATATATCCAGGATATTGACCCGCAAAAAAAATATATATATATACCCAGGTATTTTACATCACTGATCACACCTTTGATCCATTTTAAGTCGAACGTTAATAATCGGATAATATTTCCTTTTGTGTATTTGCTAAAAATATTTAGCAAAAAAAACACCTTTTCCTATCTACCGACCCTAATATTTCTACTCATGTTACAGGAAACAAACCTTTTTTTTATGCCTTAGTTGAATCATTTTGGGATAAAAACTATTAGGCTTTCGCCAGCCTTCAGCATGTAGGCTGCACCATAAGTAACAAAAGTCAACAATCGTTCCTCCACATACTGGTGCGCGTGAAACCCCCACAAAATATTAATCGCTTCACCCACTGTCTTGGAGTGTGTGATTTGTTTTTTCCAACTCTATACGTAAAGTTAGGTGGCCACCGTCCAGCTTCCTATGAATTGAGTTTTTACACGATTACATGGGCTACATGTCGCCCGCAGGAGTCAGTCGTTTAAATATACATCCAAAGAGAGAAATTCCCCCCCATCTACTACATTTTATATTCTTTGCATTACCTTGTCGTGTATACTGGCGTAATGTCTGAGTGCCGATTCATGAATTTCTTTACCTACGTCAAGAAGGCTCTAAAACGTTCATTCTCCAACTTACAAAGAGCAATATTGGATTTCAACATTGCTTCGCAGAGATCTTGGTACATCTCGTTCTTCTCCGAAGATAGTGACACTGACTCAAACTTTGACGCGATGAAAGGCTGAAGATTCCTAACTTTTCGGCGCCTTTTCCACTTTTTGTTTGAGTCGTATTTGATTTGTGTTGGTCAAATAGAAACTTTTTTCAGCCATGACCTGAACTCAAACAAAAGAAATTCTGATATTTTTTTTCTGGTTTAATTAGGGTAAATAAAAATGCGTCGACCATAAAATCGAAAATGAATTTTTAGGTATTTTTTGACAATGGTAAAACTTGTAGGTAGGTAAATTGTACAGCAAAATAAAAGAAAATAGAGGCCGCTGTATTCGAGGGACAACGGTGTGGTTTCAATAGAAATAAGTTAGTACCACCAAAAAAAAAACTAAAGACTGAAAGAAAAAAAAATCTTGTTTCATTACATACATATATATGCTTTAAAAAATATTTTCTATGTTATAGCATCTTGCTAACAGGGTAGATCTTGGAACCTATGTCCGAATTCTTTGTTCAAAAACCTATTTAAATACCAATTTTTGCAAATGACAGTGAAGCAAAACAAAAATAGGCATTTTCTTCAATGTTTCCACTAGTCATCTGACCGTGATTCAAAATGACGTGGCGCTGTCCTCGGATCTTTCCCTAAGGGGACTGACCCTGGAACGTCCTCAATAGCCCGCTGTGTTGCTCCAGTACGACGTTAATTAAAAATTACCAATTACCAATGTTTCCACAAAAATATTACTCACATTTGAGATGTTTGAAGCAAAGAAGCAGCGAAAGGAATAGAAATAGTATAAAAAATATCTGAAATAGGAACACTTACCTATTTTCAACAAACTTGACAGAAGATATTTTTCCCGTCTGTAGTGAACGCAGGGGACGCTTCCTATCCACTTTTTGAACAATTTAGAAGAAATTTTGTTTTCTGCCTCATCCCAACACTAGCAGCACCAACGAACTGTAGTGTCCTGGCGCCCGATAACTGGATACCTTCTGTTGGAAGGTGTCCAGTCTCTTGGGTGAGTTCGATGCATCGCCCGGCAACAAAACATGTGCTCAGATAGTATATTGCGGATTCCGTCTGACAGAGTGTCTCCGTAGCAATTCGATTATTATAGAACTAAGCAATATGTTTTGCGTCACGCGCTTTCGCTTTCATTATTACTAAAAGGCCCGCCCCCTACTCGCTAAAGCTTCGGTTTCCTAAGAAAGCGTAGCCGTGATCTAGCGGTCGTGATGTATCGGTGGGTGACGTCACTAAAACGTTGTTTATACTAACACATGGTGTTGGTTTCCTAGAGAGCGTTGTTTGTGAGCGTAACGAAAATGATCGGAGCCGCCATTTCCATGACTGTCGTCATAGCGGTCTCAAACAGTTGGGGAACGTTTTTTCTCTGGTAGCGGCCAGATTTCATTTCCTGCTCCAAACGATTCGAGCGAAGGGGAGAAAAATAAATAAACATTTTTGACTGCCATTGATTAATTTGTTTTTGTAAAATCGGGATCGTTAAACACAGAATAAAAATTTCAACGGATTTGAAATCAGCGGAAAATTTGACACCAGAACGAAACCTTAAATCTGATTTTCTTTAAATAAATAATTAATTATTTAATAAATAATTAAATAATCAAATGGTAAATAATTGAATAATAAAACTGTTTTTGATATCGATCTGGCGTAGAAATTTACACTCATTTCAAATCTGTTGAAATTTTCACTCTACTTTCAACGATCCCGAAGTTAGAAACTTTGGACTAAAGAATAAAAAAACACTTTGTTTTGTTTCTCGAATAAAATAAACCACGACAGCTGTCTGTGTTGCCCATTCACCAACGTATTCTGTCCGTCTAAGTTGACACCTCAGGATTTTTGTTTAGTCGGCCGTCTAGTTATGCCCGCGGCATCATGACGTATCACGGCTGTTAGATAACGGCTCTACTTTCTTAGGAAACCGAAGCTTAACGTTCGCCAACCCCCGTAGGATTGCTTTGCAATCCTCAGTGGTTCGCTGCGCGAACCTTACTCTTTCACTTCGTTCGCATCAACAAAGACACGTGTCCTAGCAAAAGGGATTGTTTACAAAATATGATAATCTATAAAAAAATTATTTTTAAAATATAAATTTGTTGCTTTACAGAAAAGTTATACAGTACCTCTGGAATCAGAACTCGAACATTTTGGAATTCAAATGAAAACTTTGAACAACTTGTGACTCAAATGTGAGCGCTGCTTCGGAAATCGAATACTCAGCATGTTTGTAAGCTGCAACAGCTCTGAATGATATTATTTTTTTTTAATTTCATCCGATAACGCTTTAAATTCAATCGAGGCGCGAGGTTTCGCTGTAAACAAACAATCGTAGTGTTGCCATAACGCGATAACAAATGACGTCTTTTTGCGTGCCACGTATAAGAGGATTATATATACATAGATTTTTCTATTCCTCTATCTTATCTTTATCTGTACATTTTTGGCTAAACGAGAAAAGGTCAGGCCAACCAACCCAAATGCGTTTTGCTGCTGAAAATTTTCCTTCCAAACGTTTGTTTTTGTAAAAATGTGTATGAAAAATAGATACAAATTCGTCTAAATATGCACAAAACATGCAAATTAAATTCGTGATTTTTGGCTGCAAATTGCTAGAAAAAACAACACTCATCTGGATTTCTATAAACAGTGCGGGCAAAAAAAAAAGATGCAAAATCCGAGCTCTAGTCATTACATCAAAGCTGTTCCATCCATGTAATCTGAAATTCTGTACGAAATTGTATCGAACCGTACAAACAACGAATATTACGGTATTTGACAAATCTTAAGCATTTCAGATTTACTGTCTAACGCGTACAGTCAGATTACTATCTAAAATAAAGATAATTTTGTAAAGCGCACTGACCTGAATGGTAGCAAAATTCGTCCAGAAATCACATCTGAGGGGATCATTTTCCAAAAGCGTGGACGGACGTACCTAATAAAAGAAATAAACAGTGAGGTATGGAAGTAAACGCTGTTACAAACAAACTAATGATTTCGTTATCCAGTGCTTTAACATTTGTTTTACGCTATTCAAAACTTCATAGGAAAGCACACTGCATGTGGAAACAGAAGAGATATTTAATTAACGTCGCATTAGAGCAGTGGTTGGCAAAGTCATTAGTCAAAAGAGCCAAAGATCAGCAGTACAACGATTAAGATTTGTTTTGAGAGCTAAATTTTAGAAGTAGGTATAAACTAGCTACTAACATAAAAAAAAAAAACAGATATCATAATAATATTATTTACAAAAACTTTAATGTTTGTTTTATATGTATAATTTTAATAAGCTCAAATGTTTTAAATTTAAACCAGGATTTTCCAGGTTCTCATCAATAAGACGATTTTTAAATTTACTTTTGATAAGGTTCATGTTGGAAAAAAGATGTTCGCATGAATATGCGAGCCAAAGAGTGAAAGAACAGGTATTGCTAGTTTTCTTTTATCTGATCATGTTTTAGGAATACTATTCGAGGTGCCGAAAATTATCATGTCTTCCTTCTCCAGGTCTTTTATAAACAGACCACTTTGTCTGTGAACTAAGATCACAATTATTTTTCTCCAATTTTTCCATATCAGCATTAAGGCGTTCATTCCAAAAGTATCAATGTAAATATTAAACTGAGAAAATTTTAATTCTGTTACGGCAGCATTGAGGGGTTTTTAAACAAATGTCAACAGCTATTGATAAAGTTTAAACCAATTTAAGATTTTCGATTTGCTGATTGGTCATTTTCGAAGTCATTTTGACTATTTTGTCTTTTACTGATTTAGTAAACAGCGGTAACTAATTTTTCTTAAAGAATTTCTGCCTTGTTCTTAAAATTCCGGAATATATAGCTCTTCGGATGCATTTATAAAACTTTTAATGTATTCGCCGTCTGTGTATGGTTTGCCTCTCTTATCAATCTCTTGACTAACGCTAAAACTTGCAATATTAACATTGTTGGAAGATTACACCCTACGATTAAAGACAGAACTTGATTTTTGTTGACTCTCCTGAAGTTTCTCAACTGATATTTTCCTCGGAGGTAGGTAGGTATTTTAATTAACGTCGCACTGGAGCAACCCGGGATCAAACCCGAAGGAAAGTTTCCAATGACAACACCACGTAATTAGAATTACGTTCGTCTGACTAGGCAACACCCGAGCTGGCACCCCACACTCCAAACTTTCTTACGACGTCGACGTGAGAAAATTTGAAGTCACTTCAACAACGTCAACTTTCTAAAGAGCTTTCTCTAGAGGTGGTAAGAATTGCGAAGGTTTAGCTTTCATGAATAAATTGAGATGACAAATAATTGAAATTTCTGACGGTTCAATCTTTGTTCTGTATAAAAACGCTTAGACATAAATTATTTAAACATTTGAAGATAATATTTTCTGAAACAGTTGAAAATGCACATGCTCTACTCGAATGTTTTATACAACCGTCGAACAGTTTTGATCACACATTGATTGAAATAACAAAGAGCGATGATGATTCAGGATAAAATCTAGAATCACTTGTGGATCGGTCATTTATATCAGAGCTTGCGCAGCCTAACACCACTTGTGAAATAGTAGCAGCGTTAGAAAAGAAAAGTAACTGGTCCCAAGTGCCAGTGCATACGAAAATATACTGCTCCTCTAGCATCATAGCTCTGATCCGCTCCTAAATAATAAATTAATTTAGTTAATAGAGTGTTAATTCAGGGCACTAAATTTCCACTAGCCATTGGCGAGCTAGATTTTTTTCTTTGGCGAATGAAAATTCTATCAAATTGTAGATAGATTTTTTATTTGCTTCAAGTCTTTAAAGGCGCATTCTCACGAATGAAGTTTAATGGACCGATTATAGTGGATTGATAAAAGTTGAACACGACTTCAATCCGTTTTTGTTCACACATTTCAATAGAAACTGATCAACAGTTTAATAAGCGAAAATATAAAAGTTACAATTGAAAAATTACTTATTAATAGAATATCACATTTAAGGTATCGAACTGATGTAAAATTTTCGGCAGATGATTTCAAATCCGTTGAAATTTTCACTCTATCTTTAACAATTGCAAAGATACAAACTTTCCATAGAGAATTTAAAAAAAAAATCACTTTAGTTTTGTTTCTCGAATAAAATAAACCACGACAGATCGTTTGCATGGAAATAACTCGAATGCAGATGGCGGATGACTCATCGATTGAACGATAAAGTTCTAATGGGTCAAGCTTTTACTAATCGATTGAAAAGTTGATCAACTGCATTGAAACAAAGGTTCTCACTGCAATTTTTATTCACATTTCGTTGATCAACTATAATTGATCAATTAAACTTAATAAGTGAGAACGCGCCTAAAGGAATTCTAACTGCTTCATTCTCAGAAATCATACGCACCGGTCATCGCAAAAAAAAAAAAAAAAAAAGTGGTGGTATACCACATAGGGATGCGACATCGATGTCGATGTTTTCAAAACATCGATGTTTTTTTAAAAACATCGATGTATTGGTGTCGATGTTTTGGTAACATCGATGTTTATACTTGTCGATGTTTTTACGTTGTCGATGTTTTATTTTTAAATGAAAAAAGTACCGTTATAAAAATTTTAAAAATAACCAAGTAGCATAATTTTTATAATCAGCAAATTGAACATACTTTTAGACCAAAGTGACCAAGTATGAAGGGTCTGAAAAGTAGGGATGCGACATCGATGTCGATGTCGATGTTTTCTAAACATTGATGTTTTAGAAAAAAAAACATCGATGTATTGGAGCCGATATCGCATCACTTAGTTGCTAAACCAGTTTTAAGAAATGGGGAAACAAGTTTAAATACACTGAATTTAAAAAACAGCTTTTTTTTTTGGTCGATGTATTATCAACATCGATGTTTTAATTTTGAACATCGATGTTTTAATTTTGAACATCGATGTTTTGCTATCGATGTCGCATCCCTAATACCACGAAGTACCGTTTTAACGCGCGTATGGCGAGGCTAGCAAGGTCCCGCTGTTAAATTATGTTTATTTATTCTTCTAATTCAAGTATCTATCTTTGCGAACTGGAAGAGCGGGACCCCGATAGCCTCCCCAACGCGGGTGTTACGCGCCACATGTTCATCATTTAAAGGAAAAGCCAATTCATTCCAAGTAGTTAGGCATCAGCCCCCCACCCCCATCTCGCGAGTGAAAAAGCACCCGGAGGTAAACCCACACCTTGGCTAGAAATCTTTTCCAGACTACCAAATATGCCAGCACTGATGAGCGCTTTCCCCTCAATGGAATCAGGCTAAATTCCTCACCCACGAAGTTCGGCTGATAACTAGGGCAACTTTTTGCAAAAAAATGCAACTTTTTTTTCACACATTCTACGCTGCATGTTAAGTACTAAAAACATTCTACGCTGAATGTTAAGTACGAAATTAATACTGCATGAGGTGTATTGTAAGAGTTATAACAGCAACATAAATGCAACTTTCTGCATCAATACAACTTTTTGCATAAATGCAAACACCTGCAACTTTTTAAAAGGTAGCTTAAAAATAATCTGAAATTACTATTTCATTTTTTACCCTCTGAACCAACCTTTCGATCACGTGTGTCTGATCTTGCGAACGCCGAAGTATCGCGGATCAAATAGGAAGTTCATGGAAAGAAGGTGTTCGTCCTAACAGACGAAAGTGAAATAAATGGCAAGTAAACACATTGGTTGGCACTCTTGATAATCCAGAGGAAACTTGCGTAATCGACTGCAGAGTTTGCGGGGTGAGTGTCAATCATCAATATGTCGTTCGCCTTGTAGATGACGTTTTGAAATCTCTGAATGTTGATCGAAAGGATTTTGCGCTTCTGCTATTCGATACAGCACATTATATGACTGCGGCTGATGCAGGTTTTCAATGTTAAAAAATTACTGGCCAAGAATTGGTCATTCTACGTTCTTCTGTTATTTCAGTATGTATTATAATACTGTTGTATACGAATAAAATTGTCAATATATTTTGAATATTTTTCCTTTTTTTACGAATAATTTATTTTAGAATTTAGTGTATCAAATATAAATGCAACTTTATTTCCATAAATACAACTTTAAGGAAAGATAAATGCAACTTTTCCCATTTTTACTGCAACAAAAAAGTTGCCCTGCTTATTATATGATATAAATACAACTCATGAATTATCCTTCTATTTTACAATGTAGTTTGATAAATCAACATTAAATGTCAACCGAGATGCAGTGCGAATTGTGCTACCAGCAACATCTGTTGATGGTAATTTAGCTACAATTTAATTTTTTGAGATTTGTGATACGTCTTTTACATCTGGGGAAAAAAAAGGATTTACTCTGCTTATTAGAAGAGTTGCTTTGTGTGTAAAAACAATACATTTCCTTGTAAATTAATTTACCAATTCACAAAAATTAATTTAAATTTAATTTAATACATAAAAGTCTAAGAGTAAAAAATAGAATTATTTGTGAATACATTTTTTACAAACAATCTTAATAAATAATAATCTTAGTAACCAATTCTTAATAAATAGCCTAAAATGTAATATTTAATCTACTTTTTACACTGAAAGCTAAATGAAGCTAGTGTAGACATGTCACAGTAGCCCCATGGAGTCATTTGGTTATTTAGGCCTACTACTGTTTAATTTAAACCATGTAGAGCAAAAGTGAATATCAAAATAGTTATTGAATGTATTAATTTATAACATACTGTCAGCTTTAAAAAATAATTTTTAATTAAAATAGTCTAATCTAGTAATTAAAACACAATTGAGGAACGAAATTATCCACCATCAAAACCTTGTTTTATGGTGTAAAATGTTTATGTTCTGTTATAAATTCCTACTCAACTGTCAAGTGTACTATCATGCAACTGCACATGAAAGTTTATATCAGTATTGCTATTCTGAAAAACAGATTTTGACCGATACATAGCAGAATTATACAAGCTGTCCACAATAACCCACTTCTCTTCTAGATTTTAAAAAGTAGTAGAGAAAAAGCATCCCCTTAAACCCTATTTAAGTAGTACATATACAAAATGTGGATTGGATAAAACATAAATTCAATATAAAATAGACGTTCAAAACTTCTCGCAAAGAAATTTAATTTTTTAAATTAAACTAAATATTTTCTTAAGGTTTTTGTGACAATCTAGCAACTCCATATTCAGGTGGTTTTCTCTCATGGTTCCGCGGATTTGCGGCAAAACTTCGAAATTGGTATGTCTTTTGGATAATTATTACCTTTAAGATACATACGAGAAAAATACAAAGTATTTCAGTGATGGGAACTTAACCAATACAAAAATAAATTTTAAAACTTGTATTTTGCTATAAAAGTCGTGGTGAGTGATGGTGAGTTGAGTGGTACTTTTTTGCCTCCTGACATGGAATAGGAGTTTGCACCTATAATGGTGGAACCATAAAAAGTGTACAGCCACTTTGATAAGCCTTAAGCGTCTGACCAAGGATGTAATATTAAATTACTTTCGGATAACTTTACAAGAGTTCATTAGAGAAAAATATTTTTTCGTAGCAAGCTTGTAATTTATAATTATCAATTAGAAGATAGGTATACAATAGCAAAAATACAATAACAGGAATAAGAACTAGTCACTCTTTTACAGCAATAAAAAAAGGTCAGAATTGAGTTTCCAGTTTCAGGATCCTCAACATTTGTTGCTATCATGGGATTGGAGGGAAAAAAATCCTCCAATTACCAACATTACAAAATGAACAATATCTTGCAATATTTGTATGGAATTAATAGGTGGATGAGGAAAGGTTTGGGATTATTGGGAGGAATGATTACAAAATTATGTCTATGATTCATCATGAACCAAGTGTATCCTATTTATTATCAGCCTTTAGATACATGTTGGATTCCTTATGAATTTATAAAGAAAATACAATCTTTTTTCATAGCTACAACTGATTGGATATATGTAGAAATCAATGGTACTATTGTTCTAAAATTAAAGACAAATTGAATCATACAATAATGATACTTTTAACTTTACCATTAATATTAATGTAGTTTTTTTATGCTTAATACGTTTTTTAAAAATTTCGTAATAATGCTATCAGTGTATTGTTCACATATTTCTTTGAACTTTGAAGACATGTTTTAAAAATTTTTCCAGCGAACAGATATTTTAATTTTATTTAACCAATGTAAAGTATTCATGTGCTTACATTTTATTCAACTTTTTAAAGGAATATTGGATCACCAAAACATATTTCACTAATGTTATATATTTTGTAATATATTGAGCCTATATTTATTTATGTATAATAATGGGAATTGGTATACATTACATATATTTTTGCTATTATAAGTATTTTTATTTAATAAAGTTAAGAAACTCAGAATTATCGAAATTTCCTTGTGTGTAATTTTGATACAATGTGACCCCAAGCATAATATCAACGTATTTAACAAAAATATAGTAATTGAATATTATAAAAACACGTGAAAATTTTATAAAGTATTTCTAAAAATAAATTAAGTGAATAAAAACAATTTTTTATCAATGGAAAACTTTTCCAGACACCATAAAATAAATTTAAAACGACATAGGATTAAAATTTGCTGTTTGACATTTTTACATTTAATGTGAGCCTGTTTTGATTTAGTACTTTAAAAAAATAGAAATACCAAATCTTTTTAAGTTGTGTTCAATTTTAGCACTGTAGAAGACCAACATTTTGAAATACAAATGCTATAAATGAACAGCTTGTGTCCAGAAAAGAATTCCCAATCTCTTTCAGGACACAAGAATTTTTGTCAGATTTAAGTACATGTATTACTTAATAATTCCTCAAAGTTTTAGAAAAAAATAAGAGGATTAATTTTTACTTAAAATCCCTAAGTCTACTGATTTTAAAAGTAATTTTTTCATTTTACATGTGAAATATCCCACCAGAATTAAAAAATTGCCATTGTTTTTGGGGCTCATATACATTGCACTTCTGAAATAAATGGCTACCATTTAGTACCAAAATTACTAAACTTGAAATATTAGCTCAAAAGTTTGGGTCATTTATAAACAGTAAGGCAAATTCAAGATGCCCGCCATTTTGTAAAATTGACCCATTTTGAAATTGTCAGCTAATATTGGACAAAATATTTAAATAATTGAGATGTACGTGTTTCAGACTGCCATGTCTATCTATGGTAAAAATTTGAAAAGAATCCATGACTATGGTGCAACACGCACCAGGTGTCCCACTTATGGAATATGACCCTTCCATCTCTCCAAACATAAAAAGCCCTTTTGTACCAACAGCTGCATAAGGAGATTAAGTGTAAATTAGGGCATACAGACTCTTTCCATACTGAAGTTTAATTACTTCTACATTGATAATCAGTTTTTGATAAACAATTTTAGTAGTTGACAATCTGGCCAAATACTGGATAGAGGCTTATATTTGACTAGGCACTGCGTGTCTATCCCGGCGTTGCCCGTGACAGTTGTTTTTGTGGGGTTATTGGTTTCCTTCGCAAACCAAATGGGAATTCGTAGCCTATTGGAAAACAGCCAACACGGATTCCCATTTGGTTTGCGATTTTGCAGCCTATTGAATAACAGCCCGTGACAGTTCTTTTCATAGAGATAACATTGCCCGTGGTGTTGGTTTGCTTCGCAAACCAAAAGATAAATATTTAATTGGTAAATTATTTATTAAAAGAAAATTAAACGGAAAGGTAACGTAGGGTGTAAAATTTTCCGCAGATTGCAAATCCTTTTAAATTTTACTCTATCTTTAACGATTGCGGAGATAGAAGAAAGCACTGAAGAATGCCAGTGAAAACTTTAATAATTTCTTTTGTTTCATTCGAATCAGTTTCTCAGGAAATCCAAATGAATGAATCTCGAACAAACGAAGGTCATTCGATTCTGTTCGGTCCCATTAGAGACGGAAGGTGAAAAAATCTTGCCATGGTTCCAAAGGCTGACGTCTATAGTGACGTGAGGGAGAAAAGTCTAAATTTGAATGCTTCTTTATTTCCGAAAGAACGGTGAAAACAAACAATTAAATTCATTTAAAAATATTGTTGATTGAATTTTAAAATTCACCGCGACCCAAAAATTGCAATATATTCGGACTAACTTTGCGCCAAATTCCATTACTCTAAGTGCCATAGATTCGTCAGGACTTTGTGGGCAGAAAAGAAACAAACACTTTCTTTTATAACAGTAAAGATTTACCCAAAACAATTTCCAAACACTTAGTTTCATCATGAAATATCTTACTTCAAAATCAAAGGTTAAGTCCAGTAATTGGTCACCTTTGTCAATTACTGAGACATACGCAGTTTAGTTCTCCCAGTGGGGATTGGCTACAATGTTAGACTTAAAATCAATTTAATTATGAAAATTTAAATTACTGTCTATCAAATTGGTGATATTTACCTCTAAATCAAATTTTGTTTCAAAATAACAAGTAGAATTAATTAAAAGATCGAGACAACACTCAGAACATGTTCAATACACTGAGATTTCATAGATCTTATTGATTTGACACAAGATTTTTTTAATTATCATAAATACGACAATTAGTGAGCTTTGTATTAGATACTGTTTATTCAAGTAGTCCATCCGCTATGAAGAGTAGGGGAGAAGGGGGCAAGTGTGGAAAACTTTAATAATTCTATTTGTCAGACAAATATCTCTGCTCGTTTTTGCAGAATAGCAACACTGAAATAAACTTTCATGTGCAACACACTTGATAGTTCAGTAGCAATATATAAAACTAGGTTTTCATTTTGGAAAAGTATGTTTTTGATTTGTTTTTTCAATTACATGATTAGATTATTTTAATTCAAAATTTTTAAAAAGACGACAGTATGTTATAAATGAATAAATTCAATAGCTATTTGGATAATCACTTTTGCTCAATATGGCTCAAATTAACCAGTAGTAGGCCTAAATAAACAAATGCCTCCATAGGGATAGTGTGGACACATGGTGATGGGGCTATTGTGAACATGTCCACACCAGCACCATTTAGTTTTCAGTGGTAAAAACATAGGTTAAATATTACATTTTAGGCTATTTATTTATTAAATAAGATTGTTTATGTGAAAAATTCATTACAAATAATTCTATTTTTTAATTTTAAGGCTTTTTGGTATTAAATTAAACTGATTATTATGAAATAGTAAATTCAGTTGCAAGGAATTGCATCGTTTTTTCACACACAAAGCAGCTCTTCTAATAAGCAAAGTGAATATTTATTTTTCCCAGATGCGAAGGATGTATCACAAATCTCAAGAAATGGAATTGCAGCTGAATTACAATCACCTAGATGTTGCCCTTAGCACAATTCGCATTGCACCTCAGTTGACATTTAATGCTAATTAATCTAACTACATTGCAAAATAGAAGTTTTATGCCATTTTTACACTAAAATCATTTTCCCACTAAATAACACTTAAAAATAGCTTTCTTATTGTGCTGATTTGTCTTTGAAATATATCTAGAATATAGTGCAGTTTCTAATTACAAATATATTGGTCTTAACATCAATTAAATATGCTTTATTAAGATTAACATTTATAAGGAATTAAACTGTTTACGTTAAAATTCATTTCATTATGGTTTTACACACTTTCATGGGTTGTATTACACTGTATAATCAGTATTCTAACTTGTCCACACTAGCCAATGAAAAATTAATTCACAAATAATTCTATTTTTCGCATTTTAAAGTCCTTTTTGTATTAAATTAAATTGATTATTGTGAAATGGTAAATTAATTTGCAAGGAATTGTATCGCTTTTTAACACAAAGCAGCTCTTCTAATAAGCAGAGTGAATCTTTCTTTTTCCCAAATGTAAAGGACATTTCACAAATATCAAGAAATGAAATTGTAGCTAAATTACCGTCACCAGCTGTTGCCGGTAGCACCATTCGCACTGCAACTCAGTTAACATTTAATGTTAATTAATCGAACTACATTGCAAATAAAGCATAATTCCATTTCTACATTTTAAAATCATTTTCCCACAAAATAAAACATAAAAATAGCCTTCTTATTGTGTTGATTTGTGTCTTTGAAGTACATCTATAATATAGTGCAGTTCATAATTACAAATATATTGGGCTAACATTAATTAAATATGCTTTATTAAGAATAGCATTTATAAGGAAGTATACTGTTTACGTTAAAAATTTTATTATGGTTTTACACATTTTCACGGGTTGCATAACATTGTATAATCAGCATTCTAACTTGTCCACACTAGCCCCATAACATGGGGTCAGTGTGGACAAAAACAACTTTTTTTTAAACAAAAGATTATTAAAAAACAATATCGTCAAATACTTTAATATATCAACCAAAATAAAAGTAAAATAATACATTGTAAAAAAAAAGTTGTGTGTGATGTGTCAAAAATGATACTTAGTATACTTTTTTTTGCCAAATTTATAAAAATTGTCCACACTAGCCCCCTTTACCCCTATAAATTTATTTGATTGTGGAATAAAATAGCCTGATTAAAAAAATGTCCGGAAATGGTCAACTTCTGGTAAGTGATCAAGGACCGACTGGTTTATTATAAGTTTTCTGAAGTCTTGAGAACATGTGTGCCAAATTGCAAGTCGAGATTCGTAAAATTGGTTCAGTTTTAGTAGTTAACAGATGTGCGCGAGTGTAAAATCGAAACGCATTTTCTAAGTTGGTTGGGGGTTTTTGGCGCAAGGATTTCACCATGCAGCACCAGACACACAATATCAAGTAATAGAAACGCACAAGCGAAGCTTTACTGACAGAAGAGAAAGATACCAATGAACTTTACAGGAATGGAACCTGCGCAGTCTACAAACTCGCAGGTTGCTAATGCAGAGGGCAAACGAGTCAAGACTATATCACAGCGGGAATATGAATAGACGGCAATATCCACTTAGAGCACATTTGAATGCAAAATAGATTCAATTGAGTATACAACTGTACCTATCGTAAAGTAGTAAATAATGTTCATATCCAAATTCCCGATACCAGTCTTATCAGAAATTTATTTTACACTTTAAATCTGCGATACACATTAATTACTAAAGTAAGAATTGTAATGTTGCATAACATTGAAAATAGCAAGAAAAATCTTGTTATTGGATATATATGCATCTTAAAAAAATTTAAATGGTAAAAGCGGTTGATTTAATTAGTAAAAACTATTTTTGGCGCGATGATTTATTGTTACGGAAAAAATTTCGTAACTATCATCTCCATTTAACTATTTCGTATTCATTAACGATTTAGTTCCCAAGAATAAGGTAACGTAATTTTTAATAACATCGTACACACACACACTGTGCTATTGATGACCGACCGGGATCAATCCCCTAAGGGAAAGATTCGAGGACAACATCACGTCATTTTGAACCATGGTCAGATGACAAGGCAACACCCGAGCTGGCACTCCGATCTCCACACTTCCACACCAACCAACGTGAGGAATTAGATTTAAGGTGCACCATACGCTTACAAACATCCATACAGTGACCAGGATTCTAACCAGGAACCTTTCTATCCAGAGGCTAACACCTTAACCACCAGACCGGCTGGTGAACTCAAAAGAGTGAAAAGTGTAACTTCATCATGCAACTCAAAGATTATGTCGGCTCTAAATTTGTTAATTTGTCATCATTAAATATTAAAAACCTAAGTTTAACAATGGGAAAGAAGGTAGCTATAATGACAATCAATATTACTAAATAATACATATTTATGAATGTCGTTCATTTTCCAACACTTACCCGATTGTGGCTCTTCAAATTCTGTACTTCAGCTGACTTCGATATTAGCTCAAGGAGAAAACAGTCTTTGTAGAAATAGGTAGTTCAAACACTATCAGTTTCTTCCAAGTACAATAAGAATGATCCATGTCCAAATCTTGTCCAAGTCATAAACGAGTCTGGCAAATTTTTTAAATAGCGCAATTCTATCCGGAAACGGCGATGTTGAGATAAAGATCCTATTGCGTAAGTTACGAATGTTAAATTTTCAAATGGGTAAAACCAATCGAGCAACTTTTTAATTTCTCGTCATGCAACGAAATTTCAGGCAATTTAAATCAACGAGACTTCTCAAGACGAACGTTCAGTTCCACGGGGCTCACACGACCACTAACAGAATCGACTCAGAATTATCCAATCGGAAGTAAGTAAAATTATTCTTGTCTTGTCCGCATAATTTCAGTGAACGGTTTTTAATTATTAACGCAATGGATTGGATTCAAAGTCAAGACGAGCTGTAAATTCCACGGGGTTTACACGCGTGCTAGCAGAGACGTATCGAAGAACAAGATAAAATCTGCATACTTTTCAAATGGAGCAATCACGTGGTACTGAA
Organism: Metellina segmentata; assembly: GCA_947359465.1. Classification (NCBI taxonomy): domain Eukaryota; kingdom Metazoa; phylum Arthropoda; class Arachnida; order Araneae; family Tetragnathidae; genus Metellina; species Metellina segmentata. The sequence continues at coordinate 110,836,953 of OX375883.1, forward strand.
CGCCAATGAGACACCTCATCTATAATTTATGATCAACAAGTTTGAAAATTAGTTGCATCTGCGTCCAGCAAAGATTCGAATGTGGCGATGTTTGTATAAACAATGATTGAATATGCGATCAGCTAAAGAAACGGCGACCTTTGGATCTTGTGTGCACGGCTCTGTATGAAAAGAACCAAAAGAGAAAAAAAAGTTAGGGAACGCAAAGGAAAGGTCTTTTGAGGGGGAATGTTTCATTTTATTCTGAGCGAGATTTAAGCTTTGAGAAATGAACATTTAGATTTGATTGATTTGTTCCATAAAATTTCAAATGTTCGAAATATAACACTTTACAACCAGAGAGTGTAACCGAATATTTTGCTGAGTAAAAATAAGTTTAACCTTTTTTTATGGTTTATCAGGGCCTTGTTAGAGCAACTGATTAGTGACCGAATGGTTTTGAGTTCGAAGACAATCGTGTGCACTGGGTTAGTGCTCACGAAATCTGTCATGGACTCTGTTGGGTCGGTGTGGAAGTTTGGAGAGTGGGGTGCCAGCTCAGGTGTTGCTTCGTCATCTGACCGTGGTTCAAAATGACGAGGTGTTGTCCTCGGATCTTTCTCTTAAGGGACTAATCCCCGACCGTCGTCAATAGCCAGTTGTGTTGCTCTAGTACGAAGTTAACTAAAAATTACCAAATTATTATTACTGTCATGGACTCAAATGTTCTCACGTTTGCGTGGGTGTGGACGTTTGGAGAGTGGGATACCGGTTCTGGTGTTAACCTCGTCATCTGACCATGTTTCAAAATTATATGGTGTTGTCCTCGGATCTTTCGATATGAGTCTACCAAACGGTCTGGTGGTTAAGGTGTTAGCCTCTGGATCGGAAAGTTTCTGGTTCGAATCCGGGTCTAGCTATGGATGTTTGTATAGCGTATGCTGTAGAGGCGGCTAGTACACCTTAAATCTGTCGTGGCTGAAAGTCCTCATGTTGGGTGGATGTGGAAGTTTGGAGAGTGGGGTGCCAGATCAGGTGTTAACCTCGTCATCTGACCATGTTTCAAAATTATGTGGTATTGTCCTCGGATCTTTCGATATGAGTCTACCAAACGGTCTGGTGGTTAAGGTGTTAGCCTCTGGATCGGAAAGTTTCTGGTTCGAATCCGGGTCTAGCTACGTGGATCTTTCCCTTAGGGGATTGATCCACTACCTCCTAGTTTATAAAGCCGTTTGACTGATACGTAAACCTGATATGACGTCACCATCTAAAGGTATACGATTCTTGTCTTGTTTGAATTGAGTACTGAAGCCATCCGAGCGAGCGTTTCATCAGTGGATTTGTTAAAAATAGTTCGAATTATATCGTTTGTACATTAGTTATTATTATATTTCCGTATTATCGTTTGCACATTAATTACTGTTACATTTTCGTATTATTGTTTGGAACACTAGTTACTATCATATTTTCGGATAATTCCAGAAAAGAATGCCTGATAAGGCAGCCGTGTAAATATTTCTATGTATTGCGTCAGATAGAATAAAGTGTATTTTGTAGAGAACGATTGAAGAATTTTATTCACGGAGAATCTCGTAACAGGATTATCGTGATTAAATTTTACACTCGCAATTGCTCAGAACAGAAAGGGAGAAAAAGGTTTGTTGATTTTATTTTTAATATACTTTAAGTAATTAAAACCAATGAAATATTTGTTATGTTACGATATTGTTTTCGAATCACCAAAGGCCCAGCATCTGTGATCATCCTGTTTTATTCTCTTTTGGTTATGTCAATTACTCAGTAAGTTTAATAATATATCGTATTATAATAGTATCCAACAATTCACAAACATAACTTTATTGAACGAAGCCTAACGTGCTCTTTTGGTTAAATCAAAATCTGTACACTACAAATATCTATAGAACAGCACTTTTCAGATTTTTTGGTAATAATTATTACTCGGTTATTGCTATCAAACTCTGGGAGTCGAAGTAATTACAATACGCGGATTCTTCTGTAAAATATACTGATGTATAAAAGTGTTTATAATATTGATTCCATATATTGAGGTCACAGATAATGACAGATTCAATTTCTGATAACATTACTTTAATCACATATTTAGCTGGTTATTTTTGTAAAAAGGATTAAATGTGAAAGTTGTAATGACAATTTAGTTATTGAAAAACCACTAATTATTCATTCAGGCTTTCACAGCATATCCATAACTGTGACAGAGGTGGGTTAAAGTATCCAGCTGTGGATGCTGTACATGTCATAATGCATAATTTAATTGGTCTGCAAAAATTAATTGAGAGAGAATTTGAGAATGAATTCTTTAAAGTATCAAACCAACGCGTGTTTGTTTTGCGTGCTACTCAGGAAGTACTGATATCCAAGGAAATAAGTATTACACCATGCGAGTGTAATTCATCAACTAAAATTATGAAGTTGCTTTTGCGATCAGCGACAAATAAACTTTTGAAAAACTATTGTAGATCCAAAAATGACAAGATGATCAAATTACCAAATAAAAGAAAACTCGAAATATTAACACAGGATAAAAGGTAAAATTGTGTTTTTACCAGGGTTGTACATTTTCAATTTTTTCTCCCTCTTTCCCTTTAAGAATGTGTAATGTAATTCACCCGAGTCTCTACCTGGTTTTTTAATTGCCTAGTCAACTTCTTCACTAAGACCTTCGGGCACATTCATTCCTATTATTTATGCATCTTCGGTTAGTTAGTCATTTCCTCTATATAATGTACCCTAAAAATGTTTTAATGAAAGTTAGAATTTTGTTAGATGCCTTGTGTCTACAATAGCATTCATATTTAAACTTAGGCATCAGTAAAAAAATGAAAGCATCTTAATTTTTCTTTCTATTGTGTACATATTTAAATACGTTTTTCTATTTTATTAACCAATAATTTGCTATTATATCTATTTAACAACTTTAATAGTCTTCAAGAGTCTAATTATTGAATTGCCTCGAATGTAAAGCATGAAAAATTTGTTATATGCATTGTATGTACATTTTGTGTACGTAAATTTGTGCTTTTTCTATGTACCCAAATACTGAGATTGTACATAGATAAAAGTAATTTTCCATGGAAATGGATATTTGTTGGAGTATTTTTCTTAGTTTTAATAACCTTTAACAAGTGCTGTTTTTGTTTAGAATCCTTCAATTCTTTTCCACGATACGCACTTCTTTTTTAGAAAACAATCTCGTTTTCAAAGGTTTTATGAATTTGCGATCGGAAGACTTTTGCCCCTCTGCTGGTGACTTCCTAAACTAGACCGAAGGCTTTATTATCTAGGAGGTAGTGATTGTCCCGGACCGTCGTCAATAGCCCGTTCTGTTGCTCTAGTACGACGTTCATTAAAAACTACCATTATCATTACATCTAAATTTTCACACAGCTCAATAACAAATAGTTCAAAAGGTAAAAATGTTTCCTAGTTGGATACTTGGTAATTTTTTAATTAACGTCGTACTTGAGCAATGGGCTATTGATGACGGTCCTGGTAATGGTAATGGTAATTTTAGTTAACGTCGTACTAGAGCAACACAATGGGCTATTGACGACGGTCCGGGATCTACAGATATCCTTAAAGGGAAAGATTCGACGACAACACCTCGTAATTTTGAACCACGGTCAGATGACGAAGCAACACCTGAGCTGGCACCCCACTCTCCAAACTTCCTCGCCAAGCCAACGTGAGGACTTTCGGCCACGACAAATTAAAGGTGCACCAGCTGCCTCTACAACATACGCTTACAAACACTGATGTCGCAAACCACTGATGTCGCATTCAGAAGACGTAGAAGAAAAACATCACATCAGAAAAAATATCGCCACATACACTACTCTACAATAATGGACCGTACAGCAAGATGTGATGGTATAAGGGAAATAATACATGCCTTAATAGGAGGAAGGTCCCCTACGTGCTGCAATGACACTAGCAACACTTCTGGACATACTTTAAACAAAGTTTTGATACACAGAAATGGGTATTTGTGTCCATTCCTGCTGCAAGATTGTCGCCAGCTCAGCTGTAGATTTCGAACGTGGTTCCCTGGTCCGAAAGCGTCGCTCTCACTCGTCCCACACGTGTTCTATGGGGTTTAGGTCGGGCCTCTGAGCAGGCCAGATAAGACGTTTTACATCCATATCTCGATACCACTGCTTGACAGAGGCTGTAACATGACACGGAGCGTTGTCAACCTAAAATTAACATTCCTCCATTCCTTAAAATTGCTTGAGTGTAGGAAGAACCTGATTGTCTAAAATGTTCGTGTAGGCGTCGGCGTTCAATTGACAAGGAACAACATGCAAAGGTTCCAGGCCATACCACGAAAAACACTCCCAAACAAGTAGTCAGATTTTATGCAAATCCGTCGGCTTCCGGTCCATTATTGTAGGGTAGTGTATATTAGATTGACAGGTTAGGTAGGTAGTTAAGGTCACACATAACGGGTTATTGGCGAAGATCCGGGATCAAACTAGAAGACAATAATACAAGACTCGTAATTTTGATGTAGTCGTATAAAGAGAAAAAGAAACGAGCTGGCACACCACTCTCCAAACTTCCACACCACGCGAGGATATTTGAGGCCACGATAGATTTAACTTGCACCAACCCCCGTGTACACGGCGGGCTTTGGATTTATCGTGTTTCGAACCAGTAACCCTCCGGTTGCTAATCCATTGCTCTCCGAATAGAGTGAAAAGCCCTTTGTGCTGCTCCAGTACGACGTTGATTATAAAAATCATATCCTACCAACTAGGCTACCTCGACTCCATTTAGTTAAACAGGATATACCTATAATAGTACGGTTTGTATTGTTCTGAACGTATCATGACTTGATTATTTTTTTATTAAAGTAAATATTACCTCAAAATGAGCTATTTGGTGAGATGATGATGACACTCATAACTAGGGCAACTTTTTTGTTGCAGTAAAAATGGGAAAAGTTGCATTTATCATTCCCTAAAGTTGCATTTATGAAAATAAATTTATTTTTTATACACTAAAATCTAAAATAAATTATTAGAAAAAATTAAAAATTTATTTGTACATTATTAAATACAGAAGAACGTTGATGTCGTTGAATAGTCAATCCTTAGTCTGTAATATCTTTAACATTAAAAAAACTGCACTCAACAGAGACTGATGTTGCCTGACATTGTTGCATTGGACTTTTTCTTCAGTTGTGAAACAATTGTACCACTCAAGTAACTTGGAGCAATCGCGGATAAAGCACCTTGAGTGTGATTCCAGCCGCAGTCATATAATGTGCTGTATCGGATAGTAGAAGCGCAAAATCCTTTCGCTCAGCATTCAGAGATTTTAAAACGTCATCCACAAGGAAACAACATATTGATGATCGACTCTCACCTCGCAAACTGTGCAGTTGATTACGCAAGTTTGCTCTGGATTATCATGAGTGCCAAACCAATGTGTTAAAGTACTTGCTATTTATTTCACTGTCGTCTGTTGGGACAAATACCTTTTTTCTATGAACTTCTTGTTTGATCCACATTACTTTGGAGTCGGCAAGATAAGACACACGTGATCGAAGGGTTGATTGAGAGTGCAAAAAATGAAATAGTAATTTCATATTAATTAATTTTAAGATAAATTGTAAAAAGTTGTAATTTTGCAAAAAGTTGCATTTATGTAGAAAGTTGCATTTATGTTGCGGTTTTAACTCACTTACAATACACCCCATGTAGGAGGATTTTGTTTTTAGTACTTTACATGAAGCGCAGAATGTGTGAAAAAAAAGTTGCATTTGTTGCCCTAATGATGATATCATTTTTAAAGTGAATGATTGGTGATAGAATAATAGTAATTCATGTCGCTCATATTTGAAATTTATTTTTGTTTTATTTTTATATGTTTATTATTTACGTTAAAAGGAGCAATACAAAATACAAATATTATATTGTGCTATTTCTTCATATTTAAAACCACATTCGAGGCCACGGCGTATTTAACATGCACCAGTCCCCTTTGCGCACGACGGTCTTCTGTTGGATTCGAACTCTAGACCCTCTAGTTGCGAATCCGTTATTCTTCCAACCTGGCTATCGTTGCTCCAATCAAAGTGGGCCGAGTTTGAATATTGTTTTATTTCATACGAATACCCGAAAAGTACCACTATTTAAACTCAATTGAGTCAGTGATCTGCGCCTATTTACTCGAAATACTTCTCCAATGGATTTGAAAACTTTTTCCAGCTCACAGCTGGATTGGAAAGATCTTGTGAAATTCTATCCCTTTAAAAAAAAAGTGATTGGCAGCTGAAGCTCAAGGTTGGGGAGGAGTGCCACCAGACAAAACATTTGATGCATATGTTTTCCCTCCATATAGCAATCAAATTGAGGATATTTGTTATTTCTGACGGCTACCGACAGCCTTGGGATATAAAATGTATTTCGAAACGGATCAATAAAATACACAAATATATTATTGAAACAAGAAAACAGAATTTGTAGATTTATTGTAGAACTAGCCAGGAAGTGGTTAGCCCGGCGTTGCCCGTGCCAGTTGCTTTTGTGGGGTTAAGCTTCGGTTTCCTAAGAAAGAGCGTAGCTGTGATCTAGCGGCCGTCATGCAACAGTGGGTGGCGTCACTAAAACATTCTTTATACTAACACATGGTGTTGGTTTCCTAGAGAGCGTTGTTTGTGAACGTAACGAAAATGATCGGAGCCGCCGTTTCCATCACTGTCGTCATAGCGGTCTCAAACAGTTGGGGAACGTTTTTTCTCTTGTAGCGGCAAGATTTCATTTCGTGTGCAAAACGATTCGAGCGAAGAGGAGCAAAATAAATAAACATTATTTAACGGCCATTGATTAATTCGTTTTTGTAAAATCGGAATCGTTCACCACAGAATAAAAATTTCAACGGATTTGAAATCTTTGGAAAATCTGACACCAGATCGATAACTTAAATGGGATTTTCTTTAAATAAATAATTATTTATTTAATAAATAATTAAATAATTGAATAAAAAAACTGTTTTTGATATTGATCTGGCGTAGAAATATACGCTGATTTAAAATCTGTTGAAAATTTCACTCTATCTACAACGATCCCGAAGTTAGAAACTTTGAACTAGAGAATAAAAAAACCACTTTGTTTTGTTTCTCGAGGTCATTAACCCGTCTCCAGTCCTGTAGATGTTGGATCGAGGTGCGGCTATCTGTAAGAATCCATATATCGCTAGAGTCTGTGGAGCGGAGGATGGTCTTTAATCCCTCCCCAACGGCAATCAATTCGCTCCTAAAGACCGAGCAGTTATCTGGGTTTCGTCTGGAGAGTCGAATAATGAGATTGTCAATATAGATACCGCTCCCGGTGTGATTTGACTCGTCTTTACTGCCATCGGTATATTTCAAAGTGTCTTCACTAGGAATACAATTAATAACCTCGAGAGCCAGCTGTCGTAGGTATTCAGGGACATCTGAGTTTTTGTTTGTGCGGCACAGAAGTTCAGAGTGGAAGTGAACTCCGGGTAAACCCTCAATCGGACTAACACAAGGTGTTAGAGATGAGTACTCCACCGGTTGCAAAATAATCTTCATTTTAACGGCCAGACCAAATGGGCTATTCCTTTTGAGTCTCTGGTTATTGCTCCAGTTAGACAGATATTCAAAGGTTCTGTAACGAAAAGACACGAGGACAACACCTCGTAATTTGGAACCACGGTCAGATGACGTCATAAGGTGGAAGATACCTGACTGCTTCGTTTGGACCCTGAGGTACTTTTTCGAAGAACTTGGTGAACTCTTGATGTTCATCCATATTTTGATGATATTATTCTGCATAGCAAATCCTTCGATGACCATGCAGAAAAGTTAAGAAATGTTCTTCATATTGCTAGACAAAATGGACTGAAATTTAACAAAGATAAAATGCGCAGTACTCGAGCTGAAGTACTTGGGGCACATAGTCTCATCTACTGGACTTTCCTCAGACCCCAAGAAGGTCCAAGCAATTGCAGATTTTCCCACACCAACAAATAAATAAGACCTAATGAGGTTTCTGTGGATGGCAACGTATCGAATGAATTTTGTTCCTCCATTCTCAAGTGCGACTTCTGGATTGAGGAATCTACTGAAAAATTTATCAGCTTGTTATGGGATGCCCAGAGTGATGAAGCATTTTCAAAAGTAAAAGAACTGCTTACGTCCAACACTGTGCTATAGTTCTTTGATAAGGATAAACCAGTTGTTCTGCCAGTTGACGCTAGTTCCTTTGGACTTGGTGGCGTTCTTTTACAGGATGACAAACCTGTAGCTTATACATCTGCAACCCTCTTGAACGCACAAACCAGGTATTCACAGATTGAGAAAGAACTACTTGCTATAGTCAATGCTTGTGAACACTTCCACTATTTCGTGTTCGGAAGATGCATATAAATCCAGACAGATCACAAGCCTCTATTAGGACTTGTTCACAAACCTTTCGAGGACATCTTCCCAAGATTACAACGTCTATTACTCTAAGCTGACACATGTTCCTGGCAATTTACTGGCTGTGGCTGATGCTTTATCCAGTAGATCCTATTGCTACTACTGACATAGATCACTTGAATGTAAAGGTCTCTGTGGTCGTTCGGGCATCACAATCCAAACTAAATTAAATAAAACAAGCTACTGAAACTGAAACAGAACTATAATCTGTAAAAGATTACTTTGTAAATGGCTGGCCTAAAAACAAGCAAGCAACTAATATTCATGCTAAACCTTTTTTTAACTGTCAATCGGAACTCCATATTGAAGATAAAATATTATTTGTCGTGGGCAGAGACTAATAATTTTCCAATCTCTTTCTAAGGATATTCTCCAGCTTCTCCATGTTGGAAACAGAGGCATAGTTACATGCAAAAATCTCACCCAACAATCTCTATACAGGCCAGGTTTAAGCGTAGAGATTGAAAACATGGTGTCTAATTGTGCCACTTGTTTATTAAATCAGAGGCAAAACATCATAGAGGAGCTATGAAATAGAAGTTATGAAAGCCGTCTTCTGTTTGGCGTGTGCCCTTAACAGTATCTGTAAGTACCCATGGACCAAATCTAACGTTATACATATTGAACAGTTGTTTAAGGACTCTAACGGATCATCCATCCTCGGTAATGGATATTTATCTTTTATAGTTTGCAAGTTTAACTTTCGATAGTCAACTACTAAACGGTGTTCCGACGTCTTCTTCTTTGCAATCATCACTGGACTTGCGTAAAGCTTCGGTTTCCTAAGAAAGCGTAGCCGTGATGTATCGGTGGGTGACGTCACTAAAACGTTGTTTATACTAACACATGGTGTTGGTTTCCTAGAGAGCGTTGTTTGTGAATGTAACGAAAATGATCGGAGCCGCCATTTCCATGACTGTCGTCATAGCGGTCTCAAACAGTTGGGGAACGTTTTTTCTCTTGTAGCGGCAAGATTTCATTTCCTGCTCCAAACGATTCGAACGAAGAGGAGAAAAATAAATAAACATTTTTGACTGCCATTGATTAATTCGTTTTTGTAAAATCGGAATCGTTAAACACAGAATGAAAATTTCAACGGATTTGAAATCTGCGGAAAATTAGACACCGGGATCGATACCTTAAATGTGATTTTCTTTAAATAAATAACTAATTATTTAATAAGTAATTAAATAATCAAATGGTAAATTATTGAATAATAAAGCTGTTTTTGAAATCGATCTGGCGTAGAAATTGACGCTGATTTGAAATCTGTTGAATTTTTCACTCTACCTTCAATGATCCCGAAGTTAGAATCTTTGAACTAGAGAATAAAAAATCACTTTGTTTTGTTTGTCGAATACAATAAACCACGACAGCCGTCTGTGTTGCCCATTCTCCAACGTATTCTGTCCGCCTAAGTTGACACCTCTGGACTCTTATTTAGACGGTCGTCTAATTATGCCAGCGGCATCATGATGTATCACGGCTGTTAGATAACGGCTCCACTTTCTTAGGAAACCGAAGCTTAAGGAGATCTTGTTTCAGTAACGATTCCGTTATCTTTCCATTCCTTCACGATTTCCTTTATTATAGCTCGTTCTTCGGCATTTGTTCTGTATGGTCGCATGGAAAATGGTTTGCTGCCTTCAACTACTTTAATTTCCATCGTTACCAAATCAGTACACCCAAGCTCACTCAAGTTTAGAGCAAAGCAATCTCTATATTCGTTTAGAAGATGAACTAACTCTTGTTTCTCATCATGGGTAACATCTTCATACGTTTTTATGTCTTCATTCCTGCTTAATAATCTTTGCTTTGACTATTTGCAATAGGTATTTTTGATTCTCATTTAACCACACTTCCAATAAACAACCTATATTTTTATTTCTCTTAACCATAACTAACCCGTCATACTGACTTTTAATCCTACATTTGACCAGATTAACTGTATTTTTCTCGAGTAAAGTAGCTTGCACTGATTTTAGAGTTACACGTGTGTTATCCAAACTAAGTTGCAGTTTATTGAATGGTGCTTCATCGATATGTAATTCGTTACCCATTCTGGCAAAGGCTATATGAGGCATATCCAACCATGTTCTACCAACTGACAAGTCCAATGGTTGATTTCCATCGCCTACAATGAGAACTGTTACTTCCTTTCCTAAGACAGTATAAGCCGACCAACCGGTATAGTGGTTAAGGTGTTAGCCTCTAGATCGGAAGGTTCCTGGTTCGAATCCGGGTTCGGGCATGGATGTTTGTAAGCGTATGGTGTAGAGGCGGCTGGTGCACCTTCAATCTGTCGTGGCCGAAAGTCCTCACGTTGGGTTGGCGTGGAAGTTTGGAGAGTGGGGTGCCAGCTCAGGTGTTGCTTCGTCATCTGACCATGGTTCAAAATTACGAGGTGTTGTCCTCGGATCTTTCCCTTAAGGGACTGATCCCGGACCGTCGTCAATAGCCCGTTGTGTTGCTCTAGCACGACGTTAATTAATATTACCAATCCTAAGACAGTATCAATTTCAATGTCAACAACAAACTATCCCAAGAGTTTTAGCAACTGGTGTAATTTTGTTGCCAAATCCGTAAACTTCATTTATTTCAGGAATAACTTCAATGTTTAACTTCTTTGCGACTGATTCTCTCATCAAACATCCTGAGTTTCCTGTGTCAATTAATGCATTTACCCACTTTTCATTGTTAAGCCTGGCCGTTTTGAGGTAGAGAAACAAATTTGAACAATCGCTAATCCTTGTGGTTAAATTTTAGTAACATTATTTCCAGAATTCTGCGTCTTCTCGGGACAATCCCCCCTTGCAATAATGTCCATAAGAATTGCAATTGAAGCACTTGGGATCATATTTCTCGTTACGTAAGGGTTTCCGGTAGCCTTGAGATTTAGAATTTTGGGTTGATTTCGTTTGTGGAACTCGTTGCTTTGATTTACTGTGTTTTCTTATTTAGAACAAGCTTTACTTCGATTTTTATCGAATTTATCTCGTAACCTTAAACGTAGCCCTAACTACTCTCACTGTTTCATATTCGTCTAACTTGTCTGCAAGTTCTTTAGGAGTTACGAACTTCGACCACTCATCTATCAAATGATCTTTAAGTTCATTAGGAATTCCAAAGCAAACCAAATGGAAATTCGTAGCTAATTGGAATGAATTCCCTGCAAAATCGAATGCAAACCAAATGGAAATTAGCCTATTGGAATCAATTCCCTGCGAATTCCAATGCAAACCATATGGAAATTCGCAGCTTATTGGAATCAATTCCCTTCGAATTCCAATGCAAACCAAATGAAAATAAGTAACCGATTGGAATGAATTCCTTGCGAATTCCCATGCAAACCAAAGGCAAATAAGTAGCCTATTGGAATGAATTCCCTGCAAATTCCAATGCAAACCAAATGGAAATTCGTAGCTAATTGGAATGAATTCCCTGCAAAATCGAATGCAAACCAAATGGAAATTAGCCTATTGGAATCAATTCCCTGCGAATTCCAATGCAAACCATATGGAAATTCGCAGCTTATTGGAATGAATTCCCTTCAAATTCCAATGCAAACCAAATGAAAATAAGTAGCCGATTGGAATGAATTCCCTGCGAATTCCAATGCAAACCAAATGCAAATAAGTAGCCTATTGGAATGAATTCCCTGCGAATTCCAATGCAAATCAAATGGAAATTCGTAGCCTATTGGAATGAATTCCCTGCGAATTCCAATGCAAACCAAATGGAAATTCGTAGCTTATTGGAATCAATTCCCTGCGAATTCCAATGCAAACCAAATGGAAATTCGTAGCCTATTGGAATCAATTCCCTGCGAATTCCAATGCAAACCAAATGGAAATTCGTAGCCTATTGGAATGAATTCCAATGCAAACCATATGGAAATTCGTAGCCTATTGGAATGAATCCCCTGCAAATTCCAATGCAAACCAAATGGAAATTCGTAGACTATTGGAATGAATTCCCTGCGAATTCCAATGCAAACTAAATGGAAATTTGTAGTCTATTGGATAACAGCCATAACAGAGTTGCCTGTCGTGTTTTTTAGACTAGAAATTCACTCACTAAACCAACTAGAAATTCGGCGTGACGTCTCAATCTCTTGCAAGAATATAAATATTTAATTGGAAAATTATTTATTAAAGGGCGTCAAACGACGGATGATTATCAAACGTAAAAGGTATCTATCCTCTGTCAAATTTTCAGCAGATTTCAAATCTGTTGAAATTTTTACTCTATCTTTAATCCCGATTTTACAAAAAAGAACTAAAAAATGTCAGCCAAAATGTTTATTATTATTTTTTTGCTTTTCTTCGCTAAAATGGTAATGGAGCAGGAAATGTAATCTGTTTATTTTTGAAACACAAATGTTGAAACGAATCTCCTCTTGTTGAACGCGAATGAAGAGATCCAATCGGGGTGACGACACGATCTCTTGCGAAAATATATAAGTATTTAATTGAAAAATTAAAAAAAATTCGGTTTACCTGTGTGCTAAATTTCATTACTGTAAGTGTCATAGATTCGTCAGGACACGGCGAACACGCACACACAGAAACTACATTTTATAATTGTAGAGACATCTCTAGATACATTATTATTAGAGCAACTTTTTTGTTGCAGTAAAAATGGGAAAAGTTGCATTTATCATTCCCTAATGTTGCATTTACTTTTGATAAACTAAATTTTAAAATAAAATATTCGTAAAAAATGAAAAAATTCAAATTTAGTCGTGTACAACAGTACTATAATACATTCTTAAATACAGAAGAACGTTGAATGGTCGATCTCCGGTCAGTAATTTCTTTAAGGCTACAGTGGACACTAAAAATATTTTTTCTTAATTTTAAATAAAAAAGCTCAACATTTTGTCTGATAATATATATTGTCAAACTAAACCTGAAAAAAAAATTTGGTGTAAAAAAATTTATTAATTTTTAAAATATTTGAAATTAAAAAAAAAATTTAACAAAAGTTCAAAATGCTCCGGGCGTTCCAATTTTTTCAATATCTTTGATTTTTTTTTTATTTCTTATCTTAAGACACTATTTAAAAAATTTTGGGAAGCAATGTCATGTTTAATATGATAGTTTATTAGTAATAAATAAAAATGTGCTCTTAAAAGGAATTTTTAAGAAAAAAAATGACATTTTTAGTTAAAAAGTTAAATTTTTCTCTTCACACAATTATTATTATATATGTGCATCCCAAAATCTTTTAATACTTATAACAGGAGAAAATATGGAGAGTCTTGTAGTTATAGGATGAAAATTGAGACGTCCGGAGCATTTTGAAATTTTAGTTCGAAGCAATTTTTTGATTTGGAGAAAAACAACTTTTTTCATTTCAAAAGAGTATAAATAATTTTTAGGAATATATTTAGCTCTAGAACTCTAGCATAACACAAATATAGTTCATGCATTCTTTATAATGCAGTTTTTAAGCACATAATTGTAATTCACATAACGCATATGGATGGTAAAAAACTTTACGTAAATTGAAAGTCTTTAACTTTCTTAGTAAATAACTACAAGAAACCAAGAACACAAATTAAATTTAATTAAACACTAATATAGGATAGAAGAAGATGATAAAATTTTACAGTACTGCTATTGAATTGAAAAACATGTATGTCATAATTGTAGAGTAGTGTTGTAATACAAGATGTGCGTATGTTGTAATACAAGATGTATTTATGTTATAATACACGATAAAAAATGTATAAAAAGTAAAACAAAAGTAATTCTAAAAAAAATTAATATAATTTGATTGATGTAACCAAAATTAAAATGCTCCAGCACAATATGCTGCATCCGGTTTCACCGATTTTTTTTTTTTTTTTTTTTTTTTTACCACAGCATTTTTCTGCGTTTTACGCCTGTGGTCCCGTCTTTTGGCAATAATCAGAGAAAAACTTGAATCTAAAGAGGGATTATCCTCCGATTCAAGAGCTTTCACATATCCCAAGTTATGTTTTTGAATAGCATCAGTTACTGCTAACTCCAGCCTTCTTCGTGAAACGAACACTTCCTTGGGACATTTCCTCCAAATGCAGCTATGAATGTTTTCGTTGATGTTCTGCGTCTTACCAGCAACACATCTGTCTAAAATAGCATCAGATGCTAGTCGCTGATAAACTGGCATAATCTTTTCCACAACCTGTGGCGTCAGGTGGGTCTTCATTGCAGCGTGAGATTCTGGCATTTCCCCTTTGGCAATCGCCCTTCGGTAGAAACACCATGATGTTTCCCCATCAGGACGCTTGGTATGCTGTGGCTTTCTGTCATTAGATGAGCAATGCAACAAACTAGCATATATAGCAGACTTCATTTGTTGTGTGTCAGGCACATTGTCTCTTATTGCTTTGCGATAAAAGTTTTGCAGCTTAACTATATTTTTTTCAGTCAAGCTGCCTTTCTTTTTACCACCGAGCGTCACTTTTTTCATGCGCCATTCTTTGACTTTATTTCTTAAGGATGTGCCCAACCTTTTTGCTACATGGTTCAGGCACTCTTCCTTTTGAATTTCAAGATCAGGCCCATAGACTTGATTCTGATTCAAGAACTGAAAAGTCTTCGAGTCCCCATCACTCAATACCGACACGTATCGCATACTGCAATCGCTCACAGACCTCCTCCACATATTTAGGGCAGCATGCATTTCCATAGCTCCGCTTGATCCATCGAAGTTCTTTTCGCATTCTTCAACATGCCCTTCTTTCCAAATGCAAAATTCAGGAGTACCCATTCCCAGTTCCTTGGCAGTCATCACACAATTGTGACAGTACTTGGATAGTACTTCAAAGTCGAGGACAAGGCCACTTATTATGTCAATGACAATACCTAATCCAAGCTTTGAAGTATGCCCTCGCTTCTGCCACGTACCGTCGTAAGAAACACTGACATCTATTACGACACTAGTACTAAGTGCGCCATCCATTTTGATATGAGCTGCTCTAGCAGCTTCACGGGACACTTGCAGCATTCGTCGTTTGACGTCTTGATTTTTAATAGACAAGTTCAGCATACATTTAGAAAAGGTTTTTTTGTCCATAACAGGCATATTTAATATAGAAGAAAAAGTTTCTAAGGCAGCATGGCCTCTTCCTATGGACAAGAAGGCACTCACCAACTTGCCATTGATGTCATGAGAGCTTTTTGGTTCTTCTTGAGGACTTGAAAACACAGTACCATAGCTCTCATCGCATGTACCACACAAGAGCTCCAGCTTGACCGAATATCCCAAAGAATGGTGTTGATGCACAACAAGTGAACATTGTTTACAGCTTTTGCAGGGAACATTCTCCAACAATTCATCAAACACAGTTTTGTGAGTGATTATGTAGTTGGCTTCAGGCTGGGGAGCTAGTTCCTGCTTTTCAACAATGTTAGCAGAACATTCTGATTTTGCATAGCGTTTCTGGCTATTTTCTGCATTTGCTTTCCTTCTCTTGCTGGGTCGGCCTTTTGGCTTCCTCCATCTCTTTGAAACAAGATCCATAGCAACAAAATGATAACAACAGCTTTTGAAAATGATTGCCTACTGCTTATATGCACATGGGAAAAAAACGCTTTGTAAGTTTGTATACAAATAATGATATGCGGTTTCAGTCACAGATACAGTTAAAATTTACTGTTGCCATTTCAAATTTGATAAATTATAAACTGTTCTGAATAATTGTGAGGCTTTGAGAAGAGAAAAGAAAATAATCCATATTTTCGCTGACTTGACAGCTGTGTTTATGTGGCTGCAAAACGTAAACAAAGGGGCGTAGCCATGGCGGACGAAAACGAAACTACCCCATAACTCAGCAAAAAAAGCATAAAATCGGAATTTTTTTTTGTGTTTGATGGAAGAGTATATAAAATAACAAAATAAACTATAAAAAAAAATTCTGCAATTTCGTAAATTTTTGACATTTTAAGCGTCCACTGTAGCCTTAACATTGAAAAACTGCGTCAGCCGCAGTCATATAATGTGCTGTATCGGATAGCGGAAGCGCTAAATCCTTTCGCTCAATATTCAGAGATTTTAAAACGTCATTTACAAGGCGAACAACATATTGTTGATCAACACGCACCTTGCAAACCGTGCAGTCGTATACGCAAGTTTCCTCTGGAATATCACGAGAGTGCCAACCAATGTGTTAAAAGTACTTATTGCCATTTATTTCACTTTAATCTGTTAGGACGAACACCTTCTTTCCATGAACTTCTTGTTTGATCCGCAATACTTCGGCGTTCGCAAGATCAGACACACGCGGTCTAAGGGTTGGTTCAGAGAGCAAAAAATGATATAGTAATTTCATATTAATTAATTTTTAGCTACATTTTAAAAAGTGGCAGGTGGTTGAATTTATGCAAAAAAGTTGCATACATGCAGAAAGTTGCATATATGCAGAAAGTTGCATTTCTGTTGCGGTTATAACTCACTTACAATAGAGCCGCGGTAGCTCAGTCAGTAGAGCGTCGGGCTCGCATCAGCAGGGTTGTGGGTTCTGTCCTCGGCGGAGCCTGCAATTCTGATGATTGCAAGATCGGCGCTTCGACCTGGCTAAAGACCGTCGTGTTCTCTAATGGTGGATGGGGCACGTTATATATAGGTCGTGGTCACAAAGTCCCCCATGTTCCCATACCAAATCAATACCTCTGGGGGTACCTGATCAGGCGGTTATCGGCCTCTGATTGGGATCTAAATTACGATATGTGCGAGTGAAAGGATGTATGAAAGGGACCTTCCTGTAAAACAGATGTGTCATGGATGTAGAGCAGAGTCGGACTTCCTCCCAATGGGGCTCAATAACATGGAAGGCGCACCCCCCTCGCCTCTTGTCGTCTTCGACGGGTCTGGCACTCCTCTGGTCTGCCAGTGTAGGCATGTGAAACAACAACAACTCACTTACAATACACCCCATGTAGGAGGAATTTTGGTTTTAGTACTTTACATGCAGCGTAGAACGTGTGAAAAAAAGTTACCTAATTATTATATATCTTGAAGGTGGTTATAAAAAAGAGGGTGACTCTTTCTAGTGAGTGAGCGGTTCCGCTCCGATCCCTGAAAAGGAAGCGATATTCCTATCACTAATTCTGACCCGAGATCTAATAAAACATCGGCTCAAAACCACGCCTTCCTCCTTTTTTTTTAACAACTTATTTACGGGAGGAATTATCGCTCCGATTTTAAGCAGAATCAGCTGTCATTCGCTGCGAGCAACAGGAAACACGTGCAAACGATTCCACCGAAACAAATCAAATTTCCACGTGGAAATTTGAATGTGCAACCCTGCTGCTGCTAACAACCTGGTTGGAAAAGCATCGAATGATGCGAGTTCGGAACCAACCAAAGACCGTCGTGTAGTAGGGGTATGGTGCACGTTAAATCTGCCGTGCCATCAAATATCCTCATGTTTGCGTGATGCGGAAGTTTGGAGAGTTGAGGTAATCCTTATTACAATTTTCATCCCATTTATTACATATTACAGATCTTATACAGGGTTTAGTTACCATAATTTAAAACTTAGATTGCAATCGTATTTTTTGAAACATTTCTCGTCATCTGACCGTGGTTCAAATTACATGGTGTCCTCGGATCAACGTCAATAGCCCTTTGTGTTTATGCAGTACGACATTAATTAAAACACCTACCTACGTAATAACCTGGCCTTTTATGGTCTTTTATTCTCAATCAACCAGTTATCAGTGTTCCGAATCTCTGGGACAGTGCAGGGATGTTTGTAAGTGTGTGTTGTAGAGGAGGCACCTTAAATCTGTCGTGACCGAAAGTCCTAACGTTGGGTTGTCGGGAAATTTGGAGAGTGGGGTGCCAGCTCAGGTGTTGACTCGCTAGCTGACCGTAAATCAAATGACGCGGCGTTGTCCTCGGATCTTTCCATTAGGGGTAGTTGGTAATTTGTAACTAACGTCGTACTAAAGCAACACAACAGGCTATTGACGACGGCCCTGGAACAATCCCTTAAGGGAAAGATCCGAGGACAACACCTCGTCATTTTGAACCACGGTCAGATGACTAGACAACACCTGAGCTGGCACTCTACTCTCCAAACTTCTGCACTCACCCAACGTGATGAATTTTGGCTACGACAGATTTAACGTGGACCAGCCGCTTCTACACCCTACACTTGGACTTGGACACCGCAGTTGTCCCCCATAGTACTCCCCGTCCATACTACAGGTAAAAGGGGTTTTCTGTTGACACGCTGTGGAATGGTGGGGAACTTTTCATAATGAGGGTTACCGTTATGCAGTACATTATGTATATTGTAATAATACAAAATTACATACAAAATTAAGGTCAATTAGTCTGTAGTCGTGGTTAAGATACTCTTGGATCCGAATATGTATAAGCACATGAACAGTTTATTGGATGAGGTAGTCTATGTTGTCCGAAAGGAATCTCATGACTGATATTATCTTTGACTGGGCTTGATCGTTGCTGGCTGTGTTTGTTGAACATGTCACATAATAACCATCTGATGGCTGCGTGAGGAGAGGAGAACACGTTAGGGGGCATTTGAAGATGTAATGATTGGGCGTTCCTGTTTGACCGCAGGTGCAGTTGCTAGAATTTGCCACGTTGAATCGGCTCAAATAAATAGGGAAGAGTCCATGGCCTGTGAAATATGACGTGAGGTAGGGACCATACGGCTCTTTTCTGGGGTCGATTTTTGGGGAAAAAATGAAGGTTCTCCTTCCTGTTGTTCCTGTTTCCCATTCCTCCTGCCATCTTTGCATAGCTGCCTTTTTGATTGAGGTCTTCGCGTGACATTTCGGTAGTTTGGCGGAGACCTTGAAATCCGTTTCGCCCATTGCTACTTCCTTGGCTGGCTGGTCAGCCCTTTCATTACCAATTATGCCAACATGCGCTTTGACCCAGTTAATGAACGTGTTGTGGATATTATCTTGTAGTAGTGCTCCTATTTTTTGGGCAATGGAATTTTTGGTTTGAAATTGTTGAAGGGTTTCGACTGTGGAGAGACTGTTTGTGAGAATATTGCATTTATCGTAGTTTTGGTGGTGTCCCAAGCGAGAGCGAAAAGGATTGCAAGTTTCTCCGCTTGCGGCACTGTATTATTTTTATTGAACTCTATTTTCCCTGTGTATATTTCTGTTCCTTCCCTATATGTCACAAAGGCCGCTCCCACTCAAGTGTGGCGTCTTGGATCCATCTGTGTAAATTGTTAAATCGGTCTATATCTGTACTTGTATGCCTAGTGTGTCAAATTCAGTTGTCCAAGTATCTTCTTTAAGGATGTCCGCGTCGTGTTCGTAGTCATTTGTGTGGCAAACATCCATGCCCGGAATCGAACCAGGAACCTTCCGATCTAGAGGGTAACACCTTAACCACTATACCGGTTGGTCGGCTCAATTAGGGGATTGATCCCGTATCCTCACCAATAGCCCGTCGTGTCTCTGCAGGGTGACGTTAATTAAAATATCTACCTACCCCCAATATTACGCAAGTAGAGCGTTCAATTGAACTGAAATAATTCCGAATAATTCAAATTTACAAACATCAAATTCCTTCAATATAATTTTGGTACATAGACCAGTCGTCTGAACAGCTGCTGAAATCCCATCTGTTAACCGTTGTTCGTTAAACGAATTTTTAAATCTAAAAGAAATAACATTTTAAAAAAGTCGGTTTCTTTTTTACTCATTTTTAATTCAGCGTGTAAAGAAAACATTCATTCCAAAGGAACCGATTCTTAATCTTTGCTCTGCAAAATAGGTAAATCAATACGAATTATTAACGACGGTCAAAAGCAACTGAACGTATCATGGAACCCAAGTCACCTGAAAATGAGAAGAGCTCGAACCCATCCCAACCACCGATGTCACTGTCCGGCCTGCTCGAACCACTAGTAGGTAGTGGAAGCGTGACCCACACCGTAACGGCAGGTTTACAACAGAGAACCTCAGGAGGAGGGTTGGATGACCACGATCAAAGCGACAAGCTTGCGAAAGTCCCAATCCTCGACGATCAGCTCCACCGAGAGACAAACCACATTGAACAAAGAAGCGAGACCTTGGAATGCAATGCGGAAGAACGTTTGAGTTCACTCAATCTTTGCGAAAGAAGTCAAGCTGACGTTTCGACAAACATCGGATTGCAAACTGAAAGCACTCCCAGAGTTGAGAGCACCCGCCATTCCAGATATTCTTGCATATTCTGTTTCAAAACATTTTCAACTCCACGTTCAAAGGTGCAGCATATAATGGATGTTCACCTTGAAGTGAAACTATTCAAATGTGACATTTGTGGGAGAGCATTTGGACAAAAATGTAATATGAAGCGTCATAAACGCACCCATACCGGTGAACAGCCCTACCAATGTATGGATTGTGATAAAAAGTTTACAAGAAATTGTGATTTGAATAAACATATACGTAAAAAACACTGACCTTTTGAATCTCACTTGTTTACACTGAAACTTTGGAGTAACGAAAGATTTAAAGACAAAGCTTCCATTCGGAGATTTTAGAAAACTACCTTAAGTATCTGCAAGATTACATCTAGGAAACTTCTCAACTGATTGATTTGGCAGTATGATCCGATTTCAATACTTGTCAAATCTTTTTTCACACAAGTTTATTTTGTTTTTGTTTTTGAATATACTCTATTGTATTTTGTTTAATATCTTCTAATATTTTTTACGTAGTGAATCATTTTAATGCCTTTTATTCAAACTCATCAGAATGGTTATAAATAGTTTTTAGAATATAATTTTAATAAATGTTTTATTTAATTCATTGTTTGATTTTCCATGTCAGAAACATGTTTTACAATACTGTAAATACAGTGAGACTTTAATTAAAATACTTGCCTATACCTACTATCCATCAAATAATCGTAAATTATTTATTTTGGACTACAAATTTTTTTTTTAAATACAAAACATTTGTATGAGAATTTAAATTATTAAATATAATTTTTGGGGGAAAACCCAAATTGAGTTTCGTACTTGTAGTAGGAGGGATGGTGCAAGTTAAATCTGCCGTGCCATAAAAAATCCTCATATTTGCGTGATGTGGAAATAGGGAGAGTTGAGGTAATCCTTACCACAATTTTCATCCCCTTTATTACATAATTTAGATCTTATTGCAATACCAATTATTACAGGGTTTAGTTACCAAAATTAAAAACTGAATTATAATTTCAAACCTAGATTGCAATCGTATTTTCATTTCTCGTCATCTGACCGTGGTTCAAATTACATGGTGTCCTCGGATCATCGTCAATAGCCATTTGTGTTTCTGCAGTGCGACGTTAATTAAAATACCTACCTGCGTAATATGAAACAGTTTACACTAAACAATTTTAACTTATGGTTCAAAATTACGTGCAGTTGTCTTCGGGTTTCATCACGGAACGACGTCAATATGATCTTGATCAATCTTGTTTCTTCAGTTTGACGTAAATTAAAATACCTACATCCAATTCAAGGTTTAGTAATATCGTCGTTCAATTGAACTGAAATGACTTCGAATATTTATTGTTTAAAAACAACTCGAAGTAATGTAATCAAATTTTTTAACTTGCCGTTCGTATTAATAGCTGCTGAAATCTCTTCTGATCACGTGTTATTAACAAGCGGTTCTATCTCAATTAGAATGCATTGAGTATCAACAAATTACAAGTCATACACTCAAGAGGCACCATCGTTCTGCAAAAGAGTAGAATAAACCACATCAGCATACCAACGTCGGAGAACACCAACTAAACTTATCATGGAGCCTAATCCACCTGAGAGTGAGTACATCTCAAATCTTAGGGATTGGGATCCATCCCAACCACCGATGTCTTTTAACGGACTGCTGGAACCACCTGTAGGAAGTGGAAGCGTGCACCACCCCTTAACGGCAGGATTGAGAGAAATATTCATTCGTCATGGGTGTAATGGCCCCGATCATAGCTACATGTCTGCGACTGTACCAATCCTTGGGGATCAACTCCACCACACGACAAACTACATTGAACAAAGCAGTTGTGACGATACCTTGGGACGGAATTCGGAAGGAAATATACTTTCATCTAATCCTTACGAGAGAAATCGAGAAGCTCACGTTTCGACAAACATCAGATTGCAAAGTGTTAGGACCCACAGATTCTTCAAATATCCTTGCGATTTCTGTAGCAAGTCATTTTCAGCTCGATTTGCAATAGAGGCATTTGATGGAAGTTCACTTTGAAGTGAAGCCTTTCGCATGTGACATTTGTAAGGCAACATATGCACGAAAATCACATATGAAGCGGCATAGACAAATCCATACCCGTGAACAGCCCTACCAATGTATGGATTGTGATAAAAAGTTTACAACGAATGCTGATTTGAATACACATATACGTAAAAAACACTGATTGACCTTTTGAATCTCACTTGTTTACACTGAAACTTTGGAGTAACGAAAGATTTAAAGACAAAGCTTCCATTCGGAGATTATAGAAAACTACCTTAAGTGTCTACAAGATTACATCTAGAAACTTCTCAACTGATTGACTTGGCAGTGTGATCCGATTTCAATACGTGTCAAATCATTTTTCATACAAGTTTAATCTTTAGTTTTTGATTATACCCTGATGTATTTTGTTTAATATCTTTTAATATTTTTTGGCTTAGTGAATCATTTTAATGCACTTTATTCAAAATCATCATAATAGTTATTAATACTTTTTAGAATAGAGTTTTAATACATTTTTTTTGACTCATTGTTTAATTTTCCATCACTGAAACAATTTTTACAATAATGTAAATACAGTGAGACTTTAATTACAATACATGACTATACCTACCATCCATCAAATAATCGTAAAATATTTATTTTGGGGTAAAAGAATTTAAAACGTTTAAATGAGAATTTAAATAAAAAATATAATTATTAAGGGAAAATTGATTTATCAGTCATACAGTAGTAATACCTAAATTGATTGTGGTGTGTTGATTGTCGCCTTGTAATATTTTCTAAAATTTTGCGTATTGAAACACTTTAATGCCCTTTATTCAAATTCATCAGCATAGGTATGGTTTTTGTTTTTAGTGTAAAACTTTGATAAATAATTTATTTAATCCATTGTTTAATTTTCCATGTCTGAAATATTATTTACAATTTTGTAAATACAGTGAGGCAGTTATACAATACAGTTATTTTGGACTACAAAATTTTTTTAAATACAAAGTATTTGTATGAGAATTTTAATCATTAAATATAATTTCTTTGGGGAAATTCTTTTATCAGCCAAATTGGAAAACCCAAATTGATTTCCGTACTGGAAATCGTGATGATCTTCAGTATAAATCCTCGGAGAGTTCGAGTTGTTTTTTGCACCCTGTCTTCGCGCAGAAGAAAATTTGAACGGGGGTTAACATGTAAACTACCCTATCCTCCGGATTCAAAAGAATATGTGTACGTAACATTTTGAAGTGTTACCTGATTACGAGTCTCTCAAGAGGATAAACTCGCAGGTGGCTCTGGTCTAATTGTGTTATTGACTGAGATTGTAAAAATATGGTAGTTTTTGTTCGTTATTTTTGTACAAGTAGTCCAGAACACTCGAGGATACAGCTCGGGTGAGCCCTTCTCTACCAACTCTTCGGTCGAGCAACATCCGTAGCTCCAGGTGAGCTCGAAAATTCGATGACCACTAGGTTGAGCTTTCCGAAATTCACGTCCGCTCCAAATCAGTAGGATCAACAGCTCAGGTTTGAGCTTCTCTACGTCTTGGTCAACGTACTCCCTGTCGGGAATTTCATAGCCAACGACAGCAGTCGTGACTCTCAGCCTTAGGCTCGCCTTTTACCAGTGCTCGGATGAGCACTTACGTTCGTTACAATGCACCGGACACCAACAAATCAGGTTTGAGCTTTCTCAACGTCTGTTCGACGTAATCCCAGATAGGGAATTGCTTTGCTTCCGTAACAGAACTAAAATTACCAACTACCAAGAATCGGTAATTGGTAATTGTGGCAGTGTGATCCGATTTCAATACGTGTCAAATCCTTTTTCATACAAGTTTAATCTTTAGTTTTTGATTATAACCTGATGTATTTTGTTTAATATCTTCTAATACTTTTGGCGCAGTAAATAATTTTAATGCCCTTTATTCAATACCATCAGAATAGTTTTAATAGTTTTTTAAATAGAATTTTAATAATTTTTTTTTTGATTCACTGTTTCATTTTTCATGCCTGAAACATATTTTACAATAATGTAAATACAGTGAGACTTTAATTAAAATACATGCCTATACCTACCATCCATCAAATAATCTTAAATTATTTATTTTGAGATAAAAAAAATATAAAACGTTTGAATAAGAATTTAAATCATTAAATATAATTTTTAGGAGAAAATTGTTTAATCAGTCAACATTTGTAATACCCAAATTGAGTGCAAGGTGTTGATTGACTCCTTGTAATATTTTCCAATTTTTTTTGCGCATTGAATCATTTGATTACCCTATATTCAACTTATTCAAATTCATCAGCATAGTTATGTTAATACTTTTGAGAGAAGTTTAATAAATGTTTTTTATTTACTTCAATGTTTGATTTTCCATGTCTGAAACATTATTTACAATAATGTAAATACAGTGAGACAGTTATACAATTCAGTTATTTTGGACTACAAAAATTTTTAAAATACAAAATATTTGTATGAGTATTTAAATCATTAAGTATAATTTTTTTGGGAAGATTGTTTTATCAGCCATACTGGAAAACCCAAATTGAGTTGCGTACTGGAAATCGTGATGACCTTCAGTATAAATCCTCGTTCGAGATGTTTTTTGCTCCCTCTCTTCTCACAGAAGAAAATTTGCACGGGGTTTAACATGTAGTCTACCCTATCCTCCGGATTGAAAAGAATATGTCTCTACGTCTTAGTCGACGTAATCCCAGATGCAATGTCTCTGGGAGCAAAATCTTTATGGGAAAGTCTGATACATTGATGTCCCGACAACTTTAGAGGCAGCTAAATGTTTCAAGTATTTGTCCCTCACCTTCTGACCAAAGATTTTCTCTCCATTCAATTTATAAACAATTAAAAACACAAAATGTCAATAATTATTTTACATATAGTTTAAAATTATATACTATTTCCTATTTACATAATTTATCTCTTGACGATCGATAGATCTATTTATTCCACACGACTTAAGCAATCAGCGTGCTTATCCTTCACTGCTCTGTGGACTATGGTATAATTAAATGATCACACTAAAAGATTGCGATCCGTTTCGATTGTAAACCTTTGTCCGACTAGATAGTGTCGCATTTTCTTTATTCTGTAATTGATAGCCGCGCATTCTTTTCGGTCGCACTGAATTTCTTCTCACACTCACTAAACTTCCGACTCAAGAACAAGGTTGGATGTTCTTTATTGTCTGGTCCTCGTTGGGTCGTAATAACCCTTTATCTGATGCATCGGTCTGTAAAATCTATTCCCTCATACAGTCTCATACAGTACAGGTGTTGTCCTCCGAAATTTCGCCGACCAACCGGTATAGTGGTTAAGGTGTTAGCCTCTAGATCGGAAGGTACCTGGTTCGAATCCGGGTCCGGGCATGGATGTTTGTAAACGTATGGTGTAGAGGCGGCTGGTGCACCTTAAATCTGTCGTGGCCGAAAGTCCTCACGTTGGGTTGGCGTGGAAGTTTGGAGAGTGGGGTGCCAGCTCAGGTGTTGCTTCGTCACCTGACCGTGGATCAAAATTACAAGGTGTTGTCCTCGGATCTTTCCCTTAAGGGACTGATCCCGGACCGTCGTCAATAGCCCGTTGTGTTGCTCTAGTACGACGTTAACAAAATAAATTACCAAATTACCTCCGATCTTTCCCTTAGGGGATTGATCCTTGACCGTCATCAATAACTTGTTGTGTTGCTCGAGTACGACGTTAATTAAAAATTACCAATTAACAACTGACGATTTATCAGTTTTCTCTAAACGGAGGTGGATTCAAGGCCTCAGCAAGTGTTGTCCTCGGATCTTTCCCTTAAGGGACTGATCCCGGACCGTCGTCAATAGCCCGTTGTGTTTCTCTAGTACGACGTTAACTAAAATTACCATTACCATCAGTTTGACGTAAATTTAAATATCCTATGCAATGTTTGCCGACCAACCGGTATAGTGGTTAAGGTGTTAGCCTCAAGATCGGAAGGTTCCTGGTTCGAATCCGGGTCCGGGCATGGATGTTTGTAAGCGTATGGTGTAGAGGCGGCTGGTGCACCTTAAATCTGTCGTGGCCGAAAGTCCTCACGTTGGGTTGGCGTGGAAGTTTGGAGAGTGGGGTGCCAGCTCAGATGTTGCTTCGTCATATGACCTCGGTTCAAAATTACGAGGTGTTGTCCTCGGATCTTTCCCTTAAGGGACTGATCCCGGACCGTCGTCAATAGCCCGTTGTGTTGCTCTAGTACGACGTTAACTAAAATTACCATTACCATTACCTATTCAATGTTTAGTAATATTGTTCAATTGAATTGAAATGACTTCGTATATTCATTGCTTTAAAAACATCTCGAAGTCATGCAATCAAATTTTTTAACTTAGACAGAGGGTATGAACAGCTGCTGAAATCTCTTCTGATCACGCCGACCAACCGGTATAGTGGTTAAGGTGTTAGCCTCTAGATCGGAAGGTTCCTGGTTCGAATCCGGGTCCGGGCATGGATGTTTGTAAACGTATGGTGTAGAGGCAGCTGGTGCACCTTAAATCTGTCGTGGCCGAAAGTCCTCACGTTGGGTTGGCGTGGAAGTTTGGAGAGTGGGGTGCCAGCTCAGATGTTGCTTCGTCATCTGACCTCGGTTCAAAATTACGAGGTGTTGTCCACGGATCTTTCCCTTAAGGGACTGATCCCGGACCGTCGTCAATAGCCCGTTGTGTTGCTCTAGTACGACGTTAACTAAAATTACCATTACCATTACCATTACCTATTCAATGTTTAGTAATATTGTTCAATTGAATTGAAATGACTTCGTATATTCATTGCTTTAAAAACATCTCGAAGTCATGCAATTAAATTTTTTAACTTAGACCGAGCGTATGAACTGCTGCTGAAATCTCTTCTGATCACGTGTTATTAACAAGTGGTTCTATCTCAATTAAAATGCATTGAGTATCAACAAATTACAAGTCACACTCAAGAGGCACCATCGTTCTGCAAAAGAGTAGAATAAACCACATCAGAATATCAACGTCGGAGAACACCAACTAAACTTATCATGGAGCCTAATCCACCTGAGAGTGAGTACATCTCAAATCCTAGGGATTGTGATCCATCCCAACCACCGATGTCTTTTAACGGACTGCTGGAACCACCTATAGTAAGTGGAAGCGTACACCACCCCGTAATGTCAAGATTGAGAGAAAGATCTGTTAGCGATGAATGTGATGGCCCCGATCATAGCGACATGTCTGCGACTGTCCCAATCCTTGGGGATCAGCTCCACCACACGACAAACTACATTGAACAAAGCAGTTGTGACGATACATTGGGACGGAATTCGGAAGGAAATATACTTTCATCTAATCCTTACGAGAGAAATCGAGAAGCTCACGTTTCGACAAACATCAGATTGCAAAGTGTTAGGACCCACAGATACTTCAAATACCCTTGCGATTTCTGTGGCAAAACATTTTTAACTCGATTTGCAATAAAGAGGCATTTGATGGAAGTTCACTTTGAAGTGAAGCCTTTCGCATGTGACATTTGTAAGACAACATTTGCACGAAGGGGAAATATGATGGTGCATAGACGCACCCATACCTGTGAAGTTTTGGATGAACGGTACGTTTAATTACGACGCTTCCATACCGAGATCTTAGAAAATAATTTTAAGCAGTTGTAAGATTACGTCTAGAAATTTCTCAACTGATTGATTTGGCAGTTTCGGATCCAATTTCAATGCTTGTCAAATTATTTTACATGAAGTTTAATCTTTTATTTTTGATTATAGTCTGTTTTATTTATTGCTCCTATATCTTATATGTTCGCGTAGTAAGTTATTTTAATGCTACTTAATCAAATTTGTCGGAATAGTCATGTTAAATGTTTGGAGTATAGAAATTTAATAAATATTTTTTTTTACTTCAATATTTGATTTACCATGTCTGAAACCTGTTTTACCATTCTGTAAATATAGAGTGTGACTTTAATTAAAATACCCTGCCAACCATCTATCAAATAATCATAAATTGTTTCAAACTTTTATCCAAAAATACAAATATTTGTATGAAAATTTAAATCATTAAATATAATTGTTTTGGAAAAATTGGGTTTTTCAGTGTATTGATGGTAAAACAATTTGAGTTGCTTACCTCAAATCGTAATAATCCTTAATGTGATTCTTTTCAGACTTCGAATTCGTTTAGCTCAAGCTGTGAACCTAAGACAAAAAGATCGGGTGTTGACTTTGAGTCTTCTCTACCCTCAGGATTCTAAAGAATACGTGTACCAAATTTGTTGGATCGGTTAAACGGTGTAGATTTGTAAAGAGAACAGAAAGAAGCACAACAACTTTGCTCTATATACAGGGTGATCGTAAACTGTTCCGAAAAAATTGAAATTGTGATAGTACTAATAAAGACCAATATTTACAATGGAACCTATGGTCACAATCCACGCAGAGTGTCAAAAAAGCGTAAATTATCCACGTTGAAGTTTCAACAGTGAAAAAAGGAGACATAACGAAATCATAAGCTGCACAATCTCGTGTAAAATGACGTACAAGGGTTTCGTTGCTGAGTTCATACCGACGAATGAAAGATTAGCGCAACAAGAATTCTTACGACGAGATCTTCCTCAGAGTACAGGTGTCTCGTACAATGATTGCACGTGGTCCCACTAGAAGTCCAGTCGATTTAGTTCCATTGAGCGTGGAGGTCACGCCACAATCCTCACGTCCTTAAGCTTCGGTTTCGTAAGAAAGCGTGGCCGTGATGCAGCGGTGGGTGGCGTCACTAAAACGTTAATTTATACTAACATATGGTGTTGGTTTCCTAGAGAGCATTGTTTGTGAGCGTAACAAAAATGATCGGAGCCGCCATTTCCATGACTGTCGTCATAGCGGTCTCAAACAGTTGGGGAACATTTTCATTTCCTGCTCCAATCAATTCGAGCGAAGAGGAGCAAAATAAAAAAAAAATTTGACTGCCATTGATTAATTCGTTTTTGTAAAATCGGGATCGTTCAACATAGAATAAAAATTTCAACGGATTTGAAATCTTTGGAAAATTTGACACCAGATCGATACCTTAAATGGGATTTTCTTTAAATAAATAATTAATTATTTAATAAATAATTAAATGGTAAATAATTGAATAATAAAACAGTTTTTGATATTGATCTGGCGTAGAAATTTACACTGATTTGAAAACTGTTGAAATTTTCACTGTACCTTCAACGATCCCGAAGTTAGAAACTTTGAACTGGAGAAAAAAAAGCCACTTTGTTTTGTTTGTCGAATAAAATAAACCACGACAGCCGTCTGTGTTCCCCATTCTCCAACGTATTCTATCCGTCTAAGTTGACACCTCAGGATTCTTGTTTAGACAGCCGTCTAGTTATGCCCGCAGTATCATGACGTATCACGGCTGTTGGATAACGGCTCCACTTTCTTAGGAAACCGAAGCTTTACGGTGATATTCTGCAGAATTGACTTGAGAATTAAGGACGTGACTGTTTGACGTGTTTCTTCTAAATTAGTATTAGTTTCATTTTTCTGCCTCTGAGTGTATTGCGACCCTAGGTTCCATTGTAAATATGAGTCGTCTTGATGGGTACTATCACCTCTTCAATTTTTTCCAAACATTTTATATAAACTCGGAATTAACCGGCGTTGCTCGGGTTTAATTTATTAAATGTAGATTGAAAAGTGATTAGTAGGGCAAATTTTTTGTTGCAGTAAACATGGGAAAAGTTGCATTTATTATTCCCTAAAGTTGCATTTATGGAAATAAAGTTGCATTTATTTTTGGTACACTAAATTCTAAAATAAATTATTAGCAAAAAATGAAAAATATTCAAAATATATTGAAATTTTAGTCATGTACAACAGTATTATAATACATACTGAAATACAGAAGAACGCTGAATGGCCTATTCTTGGCCAGTAATTTCTTTAACATTGAAAACCTGCGCCAGCCGCAGTCATATAATGTGCTGTATCGGATAGTAGAAGCGCAAATCCTTTCGTTCAACATTCAGAGATTTTAAACCGTCATATCTACAAGACGGACCACATATTGATGATCGACACTCACCTCGCAAACTCTGCAGTCGATCAAGCAAGTTTCCTCTGGATTATCAAGAGTGCCAACCAATGTGTTAAAGTATTTCTTGCTATTTATTCCACTTTCGTCTTAGGACGAACACCTTCGTACCATGAACTTCTTGTTTGATCCGCAATATTTCGGCGTTCGCAAGATCAGACACACGTGAACGAAGGGTTGATTCAGAGAGCAAAAAATGAAATAGTAATTTCATATTAATTAATTTTAAGTTATATTTTAAAAAGTTGCATTTATGCAGAAAGTTGCATTTATGCTGCGGTTATAACTCACTTACTATATACCCCATGTAGGAGGATTTTTGGTTTTAGTACTTAACATGCAGCGTAGAACGCGTGAAAAAAAGTTTCATTTGTTGCAAAAAGTTGCCCTAGTGATTAGGCTATTCACTTCATTCATAAAATGATACAAGCATCCCCATTTAAGTGTTCGAAAAATAATTTTTTTCGAAGCTTCTATAATTTACTTCGGACGCAAATATAATCTATCCATGCATGATATATCCATCGTACCCTGCTGTATGTCAATCTACGAAGATTTTTCTAAAGTGATTACTACAGATGTGTGTGTCGACTTTGAGTTTTGACGAATATCCCGTTGGTTCGTTATCAGTAAAAATGGCAAATTTTCGGCACATGATCTTGCACTTTGTTGTGATGTGATTATGTTTTACTTGTGGAATGCGATGTTTTTGAATTGCATCACCAATAGGAGTGGATGGTTAAGTAAATCGTTACGACATCGTAATTACTTTATTTTGAAGCAAATACATTTTTAATTCCATTCGTGGAACAATGATGCTTCTGTTAAAAATAAATGTCATTAGTAAAGCTTGGATCGATTTGCAAAAATGTAATCTGGAAAATGCATTCAAAATCCCAAAATATGCGAAATTGCAACACATTTTTTTTTTATTCTTACAAAAAAGGTAGATAGGAGGATATAGTGAAAGTGACACTTTCATTCAATTAATACGCAATTTTATTTATTAATCGCTTCACCCAATGTCCTGGGCCGACAACTGGTATAGTGGTTAAGGTGTTAGCCTCTAGATCGGAAGGTTCCTGATTCGAATCCGGGTCTGGGCATGGATGTTTGTTAGTGGATGGTGTAGAGGCGGCTGGTGCACCTTCTATCTGTCGTGGCCGAAAGTCCTCACGTTGGGTGGGTGTGGAAGTTTGGAGAGTGGGGTGCCAGCTCAGGTGTTGCTTCGTCATCTGACCGTGGTTCAAAATGACGAGGTGTTGTCCTCGGATCTTTCGCTTAAGGGACTGATCCCAGACCGTCGTCAATAGCCCGTTGTGTTGCTCTAGTACGACGTTAACTAAAATTAGCATTACCATTACCCAATGTCCTGGCGATCGTGGAGTGATTTGTTTTTCCAACTCCTTACATAAATTAGGTATCGCCAGCAGGGGTCAATCGTTTCATCGTCATCCAGATGGGGGATTCACCTATCTCATTTGGTATTCTTAGCATCATCTTTTATTAGACTGGCGTAGTGTAGTTCTTTCTGAGGGTCGATTCAAGAGGAATTTCTTTACATGTGTACTTCCTCAAGAAGGCTCTAAAATGTTCATTCTCCTACTTGCATTGTTGGATTTCAACATTGCCTTGGTCATCTCGTTCTTCTCCGAAGATTGGGACACTGACTCAAACATTTGACGCGATGAAAGTCTGTTGAATATTCTTCTCTTTACCGCGCCTTTTCCACTTTTTGTTTGTGAGTCGTAGTTGATTTGAATTCGATTGCTTCTGTAAACCTTCCTTCCAAATGCGTTCAGCAAAATTCTTTGAAAATAAATTTTTTTTGTAAAAATGTTTTAAAATAGAGGAATTGTCCAAATATGCACAAAACATGCAACCCCCCCCCAAAAAAAAAAATATATATATATGCAAAATGGTCCCAAATATGCTAAAACATATAAAATAAATTCATGCCACACAAAAACACTCATAACTTCTATCAACGTTAGGGACAAAAAAAAAAGATATGCAAAATCCGAGCTCTAGTCATTAGTGTAGTCAAAGAAAACTTAATCGATAACAATT
Organism: Metellina segmentata; assembly: GCA_947359465.1. NCBI lineage: Eukaryota > Metazoa > Arthropoda > Arachnida > Araneae > Tetragnathidae > Metellina > Metellina segmentata. Next base: position 110,869,790 of record OX375883.1, read on the forward strand.
TCTCCGAAAACAATCGGTCATTTTGTAGGGTTTTTTTTAAATCGTTGTTTTAACGAATGTTTCACATGTGATTTAGCTGAGTAAGAACAGTTTCAATTTGCAGAGTAAGAAACCTCGATCTTTTTAAAATAAGAAATTGCACACCTTGCTTACAAATGTTTTGTTTCATACATTTTATTTGTTTTTATACAGAACAGCATTCAACAAACCAGAAAAAAACGTATCCAACACATTTATTTATGATAAGAATAAATTTTTATAAAATGATTGAGTTATATATAATAACAGCTACAGCTACATTATCTTTATAGCGGTGCCAACGGCCTTGGCGATTTTTTTGAGCGCACTTCTAGTAAGTGAGTTACGGTAGGTTACGGCAACCCATCCGTATTTACGGTTATTGTAGTTTTCATAGCATCCTCGGCAAACGGAAACTTTCAATTTTCATTTTGATTATTCTAGAAAGTTCTTCCTTAAGGGAGACCCACACACAAATTTCGAAAAAAAAAATTTCAAAAAGTGTTTTTGTTTATTGGATAAAACGATTCCTCAGATATTCAAGAACAAATGGACAAAATTTCAGAGTCAAAGAAAATTGCTAACTGCTGCTTTTTAACTTTTATTTGACCTTCCAACAACATAATCGACTGCCAACCATTGGCTTCGGTTTCCATGAAAACCTCCATTTATGCAATATTATATCATAGTAATATGACATATATATCATATAACACTGACGACTATCTCAAACATTTTAAATACCCTTACAAAATCCTGGTTTTCATGTAAAACATGTGGTGACGCCACTGAAGGAAATACATTGAAAAAATAGCGCTAAATTTCGTCGCATGCGTATCAATACAAAAAAGGCTTGTTTATAGGGAAAAAAAGCTGTAGAAAAAAAAGGTGTGGTTTTCCAGTGAACGTTTATTTTAAAATAGTACTGATCCAATAAAATATATTTTTTCAGTTCATTAAACAAGAAATGAATAATTTTTCAGTGAATTATCACAAATCACTCAGTTGTCATTAAAGGTAAAACAGGCTTTAAAAAAATATATACGAGTTTACGGTAAAAACTCTTGTTTTGACAAGAGTCTTAATGTAATAGAACTTACTAAACAAAAATAGTACTTGCAAAAAGTAAGTTGTTTTCGTTCACTTCTGTTGTATTTTGTACTTAAAATGCGATTATCACAAAATCAGTTTTTTGCAATTTTGCCAAAGTTCAAAGTACTAAGGCTTTTTGATAAATGCACTTAGAGTTATACTGTTTACATTTTGTAGGTCTTGAATAACTGTTTAACAGACACAGAGAGAGCTTTTTTGTATGAATAGTTCAGAAAAATTTATAAAAATTAATAAACATAAAAAATTGGATTTTTTTATAGAAATTTAACACATAACGAGTAAAATATTTTTCAGTGTTGGGTTAATTTAAAAAAAATTAATTGTATGCTTGTAATTATTTTTGTGCAGATATGTGTGTGCATATCGTGTTCTGTACTGCCTTTACGCAAACTGTGAGCGCTTGGAAATTTTCTCATGGTAGCCGTGTACAAAAAACACATTTAAGGTTATCAGTATGACAACTTTTTTGTTGCAGTAAAAATGGGAAAAGTTGCATTTATCATTCTCTAAAGTTGCATTTATGGAAATGAAGTTACATTTATGGAAAAAAAATTGTATTTATGGAAATAAAGTTGCATTTATTTTTGATACACTAAATTCTAAAATAAATTATTCGTAAAAAAAAAAGGAAAAATATTCAAAATATATTGACAATTTTATTCGTGTACAACAGTATTATAATACATACTGAAATAACAGAAGAACGTAGAATGACCATTTCTTGGCCAGTAATTTTTTAACATTGAAAACCTGCGTCAGCCGCAGTCATATAATGTGCTGTATCGGATAGCAGAAGCGCAAAATCCTTTCGATCAACATTCAGAGATTTTAAAACGTCATCTACAAGGCGAACGACATATTGATGATTGACACTCACCCCGCAAACTCTGCAGTCGATTACGCAAGTTTCCTCTGGATTATCAATAGTGCCAACCAATGTGTTTACTTGCCATTTATTTCACTTTCGTCTGTTAGGACGAACACCTTCTTTCCATGAACTTCTTATTTGATCCGCGATACTTCGGCGTTCGCAAGATCAGACACACGTGATCGAAAGGTTGGTTCAGAGGGTAAAAAATGAAATAGTAATTTCAGATTAATTTTAAGCTACCTTTTAAAAAGTTGCAGGTGTTTGCATTTATGCAAAAAGTTGTATTGATGCATAAAGTTGCATTTATGTTGCTGTTATAACTCTTACAATACACCCCATGTAGTATTAATTTCGTACTTAACATGCAGCGTAGAATGTGTGAAAAAAAAGTTGCCCTAGTTATCAGCCGAACTTCGTGGGTGAGGAATTTAGCCTGATTCCACTGAGGGGAAAGCGCTCATCAGTGCTGGCATATTTGGTAGTCTGGAAAAGATTTCTAGCCCAGGTGTGAGTTTGCCTCCTGGTGTGTTTTCACTCGCGAGATGGGGGTGGGGGGCTGATGCCTAACTACTTGGAATGAATTGGCTTTTCCTTTAAATGATGAACATGTGGCGCGTAACACCCACGTTGGGGAGGCTATCGGGGTCCCGCTCTTCCAGTTCGCAAAGATAGATACTTGAATTAGAAGAATAAATAAACATAATTTAACAGCGGGATCTTGCTAGCCTCGCCATACGCGCGTTAACACGCCTCATGTGAACGGGGCCTCAAGGGCTACCTTTGAACCTTTTATTAGAGCTACTAAATCACTCGCTACTCGGCTAAATTACTCGCGTAGTGTGTTCAAGGAATGCTTGTTTGATGTATTTGAGTTACAGCAAATACAGCAACCCTGAAAAAGAGTTGGTAAGAGAATTCGTAGTCTTAATTACCAAACATCGTAAGGGAAATACTGGAACACAACTGCTGATTAACATTTGTGCTGATGTAGGATATAAAAATTGGGAGTGTGGCCAGGGCGCTGCGGTTAGAAATACACCACCTGCTATTGGAAAACCTTCACATGGCTTTGAAAAGTCTGACGCTGCGATTCTCTTTCTCTGTGGATCATAGAGTGTTTTGTTTTTTACAACTGATGATTACAATTAAAACACAAATTCTCGAAAGAGAACAGGGATAGTCTTCAAGTCGGAAAAACTTTTCACAGTTGCAAGTACAATATGAAAACAAAAAGTCGCCATCCAACTGCCATTTTGTCTCGGGAATATTTTTTTTATTTCACAGCATAAAAATACTTACTTTACACTTTGAGAAGAAAGGTCACATACAAAGTAGGGATGCGACATCGATGTCAATGTTTTAAAAACATCGATGTATTGGGGTCTATGTTTTTGTAACATCGATGTTTATACTTTTCAATGTTTTATTTTTAAATAAAAAAAAGTACGGTTATAAAAATTTTAAAAATAATCAAGTAGCATAATTTTTATAATCAGCAAATTGAACATACTTTTAGACCAAAGTGACCAAGGGTTAAGGGTCTGAAAAGTAGGGATGCGACATCGATGTCGATGTTTTATAAAAAACAGTTTATAAAAAAACATGTTTTGTAAAAAAACAAAAAAGTTTAAATACACTGAATTTTAAAAACATCGTTAGTTTGAGGGCGATGCGTTATCAACATCGATGTTTTAATTTCGAACATCAAAGTTTCAAAAGATTGTTTTTTGCTGTCGATGTAGCATCACTATTTGCTAAACCAATTTTAAGAAATGGGGGGAAAAAGTTTAAATACACTGAATTTTAAAAACATCGTTAGTTTGAGGGCGATGCGTTATCAACATCGATGTTTTAATTTCGAACATCAAAGTTTCAAAAGATTGTTTTTTGCTGTCGATGTAGCATCACTATTTGCTAAACCAATTTTAAGAAATGGGGGAAAAAAGTTTAAATACACTGAATTTTAAAAACATCGTTAGTTTGAGGGCGATGCGTTATCAACATCGATGTTTTAATTTCGAACATCAAAGTTTCAAAAGATTGTTTTTTGCTGTCGATGTAGCATCACTATTTGCTAAACCAATTTTAAGAAATGGGGGGAAAAAGTTTAAATACACTGAATTTTAAAAACATCGATGTTTAAAAACATCAATGTTTTGGGGGCGATGTATTATCAACATCGATGTTTTACTTTTGAACATCGACGCTTCAAAATATCGATGTTTTACTTTTGAACGTCGATGTTTTGCTGTCGATGTCGCATCCCTAATACAAAGCCCTTGGGGACTAATTTCCGTATGTCTACACTAGCCAGTTGCGATGGGCCAGGTGTTAGAGTGCGATGTTAATCAAATACTGACCACATACTTCCCATCTCTTTCCCTTCGGGTTTGGTCACTGATTGTTGCCAATAGCCCGTTGTGCTACCTCACTCTCGAAACTTCCACATCACGCTAACGTAATAAACCGCATGCGATTTCATTATCTGAATCCTTGTCTGCTTGAAGATCAAACTCAATTACACACTGCATTCCTCCCTTGGTGTATTTCTCTCTTCTATGTCAGTAAACACTTTCATTGTGTCAGTATGACTATCACGATGCTGTATGCCTTGTGTCTTGTGCAGCATGGCCACATATGGCCCTTGCCCCATAAAGCCACAACCAACCTGATGACACAAGACCACAATAAACGCCATCGAGTGTGCAACAGAGACAGCTGCACCCCTTTTCCTAGGGTTTGTGAGTTCGTAACCGCATTAATGAAACACGTGTATCTGGCAACTAAACGGCGAGACCACCGTGTTCTCGCGAGACGGCTGCTCTGTGATTACAGCCAATTCAGGATGTCCCGGTGACGCCCTACACACTCACACCGTGTGCTCATATGGGGCATCCTTCCATGTTGTAGGGGGATGGAAATGACGGAGGGGGTCTTCGTGTGAACCACGCAGATAGAGCCGTTCGAGACTTCTTTTATCGTGCTTGATAATAAGAGCACACCTGTGGAGTGATCTATCCGTCCTCCGCTGGCCGACCAACCGTACTGGTGGTTGAGGTGTTAGCCTCAAGATCGGAAGGTTTCTGGTTTCAAATACGGGTCCGGGCATGGATATTTGTAAGCGTATGGTGTAGAGGCGGCTGGTGCACCTTCAATCTGTCGTGGCCGAAAGTCCTCACGTTGGGTGAGTGTGGAAGTTTGGAGAGTGGGGTGCCAGCTCAGGTGTTGCCTCGTCATCTGACCGTGGTTCAAAATAATGAGGTGTTGTCCTCGAATCTTTACCTTGGGGGATTGACCCCGGACCGTCGTCAATAGCCCTTTGTGTTGCTCCAGTGCGACGCAAAAGGAAAAACCCACCTACCTAATGTTTGGAATGTGGCCATCTTCATAAAACCTCCACTGTGTATCCGAACTAAAAACGGAAGCAGCGAACCTAAGGAAACGGGTGTGGCAAAAGATGGCATCCGTGGCCTAAAATGGCGGAATGTGGGAAACGTCTTGGAGGGAACGTCTTGTTCCATTGCGTGATAATGATCCCTACCTCATAACCATTACCTCGATTGCTGTTCTCGTTGTCTTGCAGGCACTTTCTGTTGTTACACGGCGATTCCAAGGGGGGAGGGGTCGAGCGATTATCTTTATCGTTTGTCGGCAGCGGGGCTTTCCCCCGTCTGCACTGTAAAGGCAGGTTGTCTCTCAATAATATCAGCATTCGATGAAACGCCCTTTTGAACGCACAGTCGACTTGGAGGAAAAGCGACGATTCCACTATTTCATCCGAAGACTCGTTCCTTCCATGTGGGATTGAGAGGTGTGGATGGCGCTTAGACCTCGGTAAGTTCTGTTCAAAAATTTGTTTATCGGCTGTTTTAAATAATGCTCTTTTTCGTATTTGTAAGTAGCGTCCCGCTAGAGCAACACAACGGGCTACTGGCGATGGTCCAGGATCAAACCCGAAGAGAAAGACGCGATGACAACACCACTTGATTTCGATCCACGGTCAGATGACGACGCACACGTACGAAGGGAAAGATCCGAGGACAATATCGGATCTTTTCCGTTGGGTTTGATCCCGGAGCTTCACCAATAGTCCGTTTCCTGTTCCAATGCGACGTTCAACTAGGTCACACATGAGCTGACACCCTACTCTCCAAACCACCATCGTCCTGACATTTGAGGCTACGACAGATGTAACGTGCACCTGCCCTCGTTATACGATGGTTTTGGATGCATCCAGTTTCGAACTCGCAACCCTAAGGTTCATAACTCACTACTCGTCGAACCGGGGCATACTCACTGGTCAGGTAGTTAAGGTAATTGGTAATTTTTAGTTAACGTCGTACTAGAGCAAGACAACGGGCTATTGATGACGGTCCGGGATCAATCCCCCAAGGTAAAGATCCGAGGACAACATCTCGTACTTTTGAACCACTGCAAGATGACGAGGCAACGGCTGAGCTGGCACCCCACTCTCCAAACTTCCACACCAACCCAACGTGAGGACTTTCGGCCACGTCAGATTTAAGGTGCACCAGCCGCCTCTACACCATACACCTAAAAACATCCATGCCCAAACCCGGATTCGAACCAGGAACCTTCCGATCTAGAGGCTAACACCTTAACCACTATACCGGTTGGTCGGCTGGTAGCAAAGGTGTTGTTGTTTCTCATGCCTACACTGGCAGACCACAGGAGTGCCAGGCCCATCGAAGACGGCAAGAGGCGTGCGCCTTCCATGTTTTTAAGCCCCATTGGGAGGAAGTCCGACTTTGCTCGACATACATGGCACATCCGTTTTACAGGAAGGCCCCTTTCATACATCCATTCACTCACACACATCGTAATTTAGATCCCAATCAGAGGCCGATAACCCCCTGATCAGGTACCCCCAGAGGTATTGATTTGGTATGGGAACATGGGGGACTTTGTGACCACGACCTATATATAACGTGCCCCATCCACCATTAGAGAACACGACGGTCTTTAGCCAGGTCGAAGCGCCGATCTTGCAATTATCAGAATTGCAGGCTCCGCCGAGGACAGAACCCACAACCCTGCTGATGCGAGCCCGACGCTCTACTGACTGAGCTACCGCCCCAGTAAAGGTGTAATACTCTAGATAGGAAGGTTTCTAGTTCGAATCCGAGTCAATGCATAGATAATTTTAAGTGTGTTGTGTGGATGCGGCTGTTGCACCTTAAATCTGTCCTCACGTTGGGTTAGTGCGGAAGTTTAGAGAGTGGAGTGCCGCCTCGGGTGGTTTCTCGTCATCTGACCGTGGTTCAAAATTACGAGGTATTGTCCTCGGATCTTTCCCTTAAGGGACTGATCCCGGACCGTCGTCAATAGCCCGTTGTGTTGCTCTAGTACGACGTTAACTAAAAATTACCAATTACCAGTACCGTCGTCAATAGCCCGTTGTGTTTCTCTAGTACGACGTTAACTAAAATTACCATTACCATTACCCGAATCGTCACCAATAGCCCGTTGTGTAGCTCTGGAACGACGTTAACTAAAAATTACCAATACTATTACCAGAAGAGAGTGATCCTGCACTGTCACCAAAAGCCCATCGTGTTGCTACAGGGCGATGCTAATTAAAATATACTAACCTACACCCAATTTTACGTTAAGTATAGCGTCCAACTGAACTGAAATAATTTCGAATATATAAACATCAAATACGCTCAAATAAATTTTAGGACGTGGGGCAGTCGTCTGAATTGCTGCCGAAATCCCATCTGCTTTAACGTTGTTCTTTTAACGAAATTTAAATCTTAAAAAAGTAGCATTTTTAAAAAGTAGGTTTTTTTTCTCTTGCTCATTTTTAATTCAGCGGTTCAAAGATTCATTCAGACATTCCAAAAGTACCGATTCTAATCTTTGCTCTGTATAATAGGTAAATAAATTCAGATTTTTAACGACGGTCAAAACTCAACTAAACGTATCATGGAACCCAAGTCACCTGAGAGTGAGTACAGCTGGAACCCTTGGGGTTGGGTTAGATCCCAACCACCGATGTCTTTGTCCGGCCAGCCTGTAGCTAGTGGAAGCGTGCCCCACCCCGTAACGGCAGGATTGCAAGAAAGAACCTCGGGAGAAGGGTTGGATGACAGCGATCTCAGCGGCATGCTTGCGAAAGTCTCTATCCTCGACGATCAGCTCCACCAAGAGACAAACTACAATGAACAAAGCAGTTTGGATGACGCCTTGGAATGGAATGTGGAAGAACGTTTCAGTTCACTCAATCTTTACGAAAGAAGTCAAACTGACGTTTCGACAAGCATCGGATTGCAAACTGAAAGCACCCGCAGAGTGGAGGGAACCCGCCAATCCGGTTATTCTTGCGTATTCTGTGGCAAAACATTTTCAACTTCAGGTTCAAAGAAGCAGCATGTAATGGATGTTCACCATACAACGAAACGATTCGCATGTAACATTTGTAAGAGACCATTTCGACTAAAAAGTAGTATGAAGCGGCATAGACGCTTGTCTTGTCGATTTAAGTCAAACTGAGTGTAAAAAGAACAGACAGAAACAGACGGAATTACCCTGGCGTTGCTTGGGTTGAATTAATTAAGGCTGTTGGTTAAAAAGTGATCAGACTAATCACTTCTCTGTCCTAAAATGATACAAGCATCATTTAAGTGAACGGAAAATAATTTGTAACAGATTGTTTCCCCAGTTTCTATAATTCCTATCTTTGCACGCAAATCTGCACACTGATGATTCGTTGATGGAGTCAATCCTCCCAGTGCGAAATTTAAACCCACCGACGGAGGTGCGAGCCACTGTGGACAATGGAGAATCGCCGATCGTCGCCAGTCTGTCTGGAATTTTGACACTAACCGACAATGGGAATTCGTTCTGCTACGCCCTTATAGATGAACTACCGTCAACTTGGTTAGAAACAGCCGAAAACGAGTAGACGACCCGACGCCAGATATGAAGCCAATGAGAGACGCATCTGACTGACTAAAGAACCAACCAGGAGCAATGGAGGACCAACTTCGCCCAGGTGGCCGGAGTGCGCTAAAATCCGAGCCAAGGAATCGGAAAGAGTAAAAATCAGTTCAGAATTCTGATTTGATCTCGCCCCGAGGTTCGTCTTAACTCAGGGACCTGTGAACGGTCGACAAATTCTTCTCTGTAGTGAGTTTTACTTTTGGAGTTCGGTGTGATCTCTCCCTGAGAGGACGAGATACTCAGAAGCCTTGAGAGGCTGAACACTACGAGTCTGTGAGACTTTTCTTACTTAGAAGGAACGTCCTAGAGTTCCTAGTGTAGACCGTCACCAGACTTCTATAGCGAGATCCTGTGCTGATCTCTTGTGAATCGTCACCCGTCGAAGTGATCTCCTCCTGAGATAAAGTCGTGAGTGTAGTGCCGTTAGAACTTCTCTAGAACCGTTCTTCGGTGTAGAGACTGTTCTTCAGTATACATACTTTTCTTCTGTTAGAATTGCATTCATTAGAGTTGAGACAACCTGTCGGATCAAGTTATTTGAGGCCTACGTGCGGTTCAGAGCCTTGAATATAATTTTAGTTAGTCGAGAATCTGTAAATAAATATTATGTCAATTAAGCTAGACTGTTCTCTGTAGATTCCTTATCTGCTTAAGCTATACCCAGAGAAATCAATACAGTCTATTTAATGTACTGGTGGCAGCTTGTGGGATCACTAGCCATTTAATAAGAAATTGTCAACCACACCTTTAGTTATGCTCACCCAAGATTTAGTACGTTAGGACATCCAGTCCAGACAAAAAAAATCAAGAAGTATTATTGTGAAAACAGATAGAACCATCCAGGATTGCTACAGAGTGAAGGACATCCGGTCCAGTGTTCAAGAGTGTCAGTCCTAGAAAAACGTACGCCAGTCCGACTTTCAAAATCGAGGCCCAGGGAGGAGACCGAGCAGAAAGACACTACTTGTCGAAAAGAAGAGCCAGTCGTCGGACAAACGGTTAGCTTGACATCTTTTTTAGAGGCAATTTAAGAAATTAGTTCTTTAAATTAATGGTGGAAATTATTCTAAAAAAAATTATGATTAGCATTGTGTATGTAAATTTGTAGAGCTTTAATAATTGAAGTAAAATGTGGAGTAATGATTTGAAAATTGTCAGTTTAACATCTGCTCGAACAATCAATTTCCAGGTCTGTGAATGATCTTGTTACTTTAGCTAAGAGCTTAATTGAATTGAGAATTTGAAGTATCTATACATTGTGAGTTACATAGTCAAAGTGAATGAAATTTAGAAAAATTGTCAGTTAGTTTATCAATGTGTATTATTTAAGTAAAAATATCTTAATATTGCATGAATGTTGGAAAAGAATTTAAAGCGTATAAATTTGACTGCATTGTGTGTTGCTTTGCTATCAGTTAAAAGTAACTTGGTCAAGAGGTTTTTAAATCCTACTGAAGTATCGGAGGATATTCCCTGTGGGGGGGCTGTGCATAAGCATTGTTAGCGGAGTGCATTGTTAAAACTAGTTCCACTAAAGGATTGTGCACCAGTCCATTGTGCACTAGTGTACCAGTCGAATAACGGCTATTGTTATTGTATGTGGGTAGAATTTTTGAAAAGTTGAAGTTCTTAGTATTTTGTGTTTGAAATATTGTATTCGGTGTCACTGAAAATTTTAGTGTAACTATGGCGTTTTTAACTAAGCAGAAAAAAATAGACTTACAGAAATTAATGTATGAATTTGATGTTGATTTTGATTCCGACGATCGAATCATCGCGATCTGGCAAGGAAAAATACAGGAATGCGAACCTTTTAATGAGGAAAGCGCTAAAGATATGATAGTTAATATCATAGAGCAGTGGTCCCCAACCCCCGGACCGGTACCGGTCCGTGGATCAAATGGTACCGGGCCGCCCAAGGAACATTAAATTATTTCCATTTTATTTACTTTGGTGTATTTCTCTCGGTTTGTGCGGTTCTTATCTATGAAATGACCACTCAAATTAGGAGGCGGTAAATCAGAACTTGTAAATTGTTCTGTTACTAGAGCTTCAATTATGATTTCTGAATTCTGTATGTCTCTATTTTCCAATTTTGACAAATGTAACAATTGCTTTCAAGTTGGCAGACAAAGTAGCTGCATTTAAAGCCAAACTGAAGTTGTGGGGACGGCGCGTGAACAGAGGCATTTTGGACAGGTTTGAGACATTAGTGGGAACTTTAGGCGAGACTGAACCTAAACATTCATTCTCCCAGTTGGTGCACGATGATCTGTCTTTGCTTTTAAAAGAGTTCGAGCGCTACTTCCCAACCACAAAAGACCCACGAACTAGTAAGGAATGGATCCGTGACCCATTTGTCAACAAATCAGGCGAATCTAGCATGTCTGTGCAAGAAGATCAACTGCTGTAGATTGCAAATGAAGGCGGCCTTAAAACTACGTTCGAGACAACAACTCTGTAGGTGTTCTGGATTAAAGTCATGACGGAATACCCTGAGATTGCCACCACAGCACTTAAATCACTATTGCCATTTCTGACAACCTATCTGTATGAAGCGGGATTTTCTGCAGTGACAGCAACCAAAACAAAACAGCGGAATAAACTGGATATAAGCAACACACTTCGGGTGTCATTGTCTCCTATTACCCCCAGATGAAACCGTCTCGTCGCAAAGAAACAAGCTCAGGGTTCTCATTGATTTAGCGTTCTAGTGAGTTAAAATGTTAAATCACTTTTTCATTTTTTGGTGTAACTGTATTTTATTTTGAAGGCATGTTTAAATACAATTAAATTAAAATTATTAAAACAAAACAATCTAAAATATAAACAATCAACGCCTCCCCCCCCCCCTCTCTGCGGGCCGCGTTAAAATTATCAAACGTTGATCCGGTCCGCGGCGATAAGAAGGTTGGGGAGTACTGTCATAGAGGACAGGAAATTAGCCGAGGCTAGAGAAAATGAAAGGTTAACTAGGGAAGAGGAAAATTTAGCTGCGACTAGTTCTGTCGAACTAGAAAAGTTAAAATTACAACAATCGGGAGAAGTAATTAGTTTAATCTCGTCTAACCATGATAGCGGGAAACCGTCCAAAAACATCAAATCAGTCCTGCAAAAGTTTGATGCTGATAAAATAGATATGGCCTTGGTCTTGACACTTTTCAAACGCCAGAGTAGAAAATTAAAAATCTATCCTGACGAGTTAGTCTCACAGCTGCTTAGTATTTTTCCGATTGAAATCGTGGATATTATTATTCGTGAACCCGAAAAATTCAGTGATAATTATGATCGCATAAAAGCCGTACTTCTCGCTAGATTCAAGCTTAGCGCAAAATCGTTTAGGTCTAAATTTCAAACGCACCAAAGACAAAATGGCTCTTTATGGAAGGATATGATATTCGAGCTAAGAAGCTATCTACTAGAAGGGTGGCATAGCGGAATCCAAGTTGAGGATTTTGATTCTCTTAAGAATCTGATGATCGCTGATCAAATTAAAAGAAGGGTACCGGTCAAAATAAAGGACCACTTCATTGATCAGTGGGGCGAGTTGATCTATCCGGATTCATTAGCTGCAACTCTGCGGTATATTAAGAAACCGGTATTCTCCAAACCACTGGAAAATAGTTTTCGACCGCCCAAAACTAACTGAAAAACGACTACGGGAAAGAAATTCGGGAGTGAAAAAAATCATAGTAAGGATTGGCGAACTGGGAATAAGGGTAACAACACCGAATGGCGGACTAAGGAATTTGAGAAACGTAGTAGCCCCATTTGCTTTCATTGCAATTTACCTGGCCATATATGCTCTCACTGCCCAGAGCTTAAGAAAGTAGCGGAACACGTAAATAATCTTTCAGCGAGCTCAAATTTTGCTTCCTCATTTGAGTCTTATTTAAGTAAAGCCAAATGAATAATGTTGATATGGTTTTGTTAAGAGATTCAGGGACTAATATTGATCTAGGGCCCCCTAGACTTGATGAAACCTGAGGATTTCACGTGCGAACACATTTGGGTAAAGCAACCTTTGGACAACCACTTCAAGTACTTGCCTTTAGCTAGAGTAAAAATCGAAAGTCTAGAACTCGGTGTAATTATGGCTAAAGTAGCGATAGTAGATAAATCTGTCGAGATGCGACATTATCTTTTAGGAAATTCCACCCAAGAATTAATTTAATCGCAGATAGTAAAACCAGAACAGTTAAACGCAACTATGACTAGGAGTCAAACCAAATGTTTGAGCGATGAAAAGGCTCTAGTTGAGGAAAACCAAACGCAAATAGATCCGCTTGAGGTAACGGAACCAGAAAAATAAATAGCGGACGAAAATTTTGGGATAAATTTACCACCCTTAGAGAAAAATGCAGAAATCGAGTTAGTAGGCATTGACACTGAAACTTTCGGGGAACAACAAAATTGTCCAGAACTCAAGTCTATATGGGAGAATGTTCGACTAAACAAAACGAGTGAGTTTGTCATTGAAAAAGAACTACTCTTTAGAAAATCTAAGGATCATAGAGGGGAAGAGCAGAGACAGCTTTTAATACCCGCTAAATATAAAAATAAAATTCTAAGTCATTGCCATGATGGGTTCGGATCCCACATGGGTAATACAAAAACGAAAGATAAACTGTTACGCTGTTATTTCTGGCCCCAGTGTATCAAGGAGATCGAAGAATTCTTGAATTATTGCGATGTTTGCCAGAAAATCGGGAAATCTTCTGAACAAAAGAAAACACCTCTTAAGTTGGTACCTGTGATCACAGAAGTGTTCGCGAAAATAAACATAGATATTGTAGGTCCCTTACTAATATCGCCGAAAAGAAACAAATATCTTTTGACGGCTAGTTGCCTTGCCTCCAAATACCCGGAAGCAATTCCTTTATCAGCAGTATACTCAGAAAACGTAACTGATGCTTTGCTTGCTATAATATTTAGTAGAATAGGTTTCCCCAAAGTACTTCAATTAGACAATGCCCCGTATTTCACTGGCAACCTTACAACTACATTTTTTTGAGTAGTTTGGATTAAAGGTTGTGCGTAGTTCGTTTTACCATCCCCAAACGAACCCGGTTGAACGTTTTCACAGCACCCTAAACGTCTTTTGAAAGGTGTGTCTCGAGATGAAGGACAATTGGGAAAAGTGTCTCCCGTCCGCGCTTTTAACTTCACAAAACGTAACCCATGCGTCAACAGGTTTTAAGCCCGTGGAGTTGATTGACGGGAAGAATTTGAGGGTGCCCATCGTATTTGATAAATGGTGTCAAAGTCCTCCACGTGAAGACATTGACACACAGAATACGTTTTCCAGTTGATCAATCGATTACGACGTTGTCAACAGATAGCCACCGAAACTGAAACTAAATTTAAAAAGTTAAAAGGAAGTTGTACTACGATAAAGAATCGGTGAAGAGAGAATTCAGGATAGGCGAGCGCGTCTTAGTATTTTAATCTTGTCAACAAACGAAATTCGCAGTGAAATGGGTTGGTCCGGGAATTATAGGAATATGGCTTTCGGAATATAGCTATTAATTCGCTTCTAAAAACCGAACATGAATCTGGGCTACGGCGGCAAGCGGACAGTACATTCTGAGGAGTTTATATAAATATCACTACCTGCATGACCATCTATTTTGCTGCCATCAGTATAGATCTTGATGGCATTTTTAGGAATGCTTAAGTGACTTCCAGGGCGAATTGCCTGATATGCTCGGTGACCATATGTTGCTTGTTGACTTAGGAGGCCAGCGTAAAATGGAAACTAACCCCCGGAAGTCCGTCTGAGGGTTCCAAACAACAATGCAACGAATGAAACTCCGAATTTCTATTTGTCAGTGACAAGGAGGCAACTTGGCTGAAGGGGCTGTTTTTCTTTAGCCTCTGATTGTTGCTCCAGTTATTGAAATACACTACAGTTGCATTGTGATGAGCATAACTAGAAAGTTTGTTATAATATTTGGCAAGGTCTGCCTGTCTTCTAAACTGAAGAGGCTGTGGGTCAGCCTCAAAAAGAACAATATTTGAGCTATTTCTCAACCCACCAGACGCTTGTGAGTTCAAATCCAACCAAAAAACATCGTCTACAAGAGGAACCGGTGCACATTAAAACTGTCGGTATTTCAAACGTCCTCACGTTGACGTTGTGTGGAAGTTTAGAGAGGGGGTGCCAGCTCAGGTGCTGCCCTGTCATCTGACCAGGGTTCAACATGACGAGGTGTTGTCCTCGGATCATTCCCGTCGGATTTGATCCCGGACCGTCACCAATAGCCCGTTGTTCCAGTACGACGTTGATTAAATTTTTGGCTACCTACCATTCTAGTTCAGATTTAAGGGCCCACCAACCGGTCTGGTGGTTAAGGTCCTGGACCATCATCAATAGTCGATTGTGTTGCTCTAGTACGACATTAATTAAAATTACCTCACCTATATAATTGGTAATTTTATTTGATGTCGTACTAGAGCAACGCAATGGGCTATTGATGACGGTCCGTAATCAATCCCCCAAGGGAACGATACTTAGGCAACACCTAGTAATTTTGAACCACGGTCAGATGACGAGGCAACACCTGAGCTGGCACCCCACTCTCCAAATTGCACACCAACCCTACGTGAGTACTTTCGACCACGACAGATTGAAGGTACACCAGCTGCCTCTACACCCTACGTTTACAAACATCCGGACCCGGATTCGAACCAGGAACCTTCCGATCTAGAGGCTAACACCTTAATCACTACACCGTTTGGTCGGCTAACTTCTGTAGCAGTGTTTCAGACAACGTTTTTTAATCGACGTAAATACTTTCCAAGTCTTTGTATAAACAATTATAGTTTCTTTGTCTTTAAAATTATTTTCGCATTTTTTTTAAATGACAACCCCTAAGCTCGAAACAGTGTTTGTTTCCAAGAAATGAATCATTGGAGACAAACAAAGCAAAAAAAACCAGCCAGAAGCGATGCCACAAAACACTCTTCATATCTAAGCTGTACTGAATTTACTTAAAAGTGGTGATAATGTTCCTTTCAATCTTTTAGCATTTCATAGAATTATTTTTGTAATTTAATTCTCCCAAACGGCGACAGATGGCAGCGTTAAACAGAACAGTTCCGAACGCGCGTTACGGGGTTTCTCTTTCTCCTTCTATAATTTATATTAATAGTAAAACTTTATGAATTAAAAAATAGAATAATTTTGAATGCCCTTTACATTTTTGTGGGGACCATAGCGCAAAAATCTTTTAAAATTTCGATTTTTTTTTTAAATAAATGTTTATACAATTCTGTTTAAAATGATATATTATTGATACGTCGAGCAGAAGTATTTAAATAATTTTTTGAAAATACCTGTGTGTGTGTACATACCTGAAGTGAGGTAAATTTTATTCTTCGAACATCCAAATCTCAATGTGTATGTTTTCAATAAAAGGAACATTTTTCAAAGTCTATTCAAACAGGTATAAAAAAAAAATTGGTTTTCATGTGTAACATACACTCTAACACAGGCACTTTTCTCTATCACTACAGAAAAGTTCATTATGACTATTGAAGAGGATGAAAATGGTTCATTTATAAAAAAGAAATTCTCAACTTCAAATTTTAGGTTTATAAAAATTCCCCGAGTTAAAGCGTTTAAAAGTGTGTTCATAACCTGCATTAAAAATTTCAAATCAATACGCATCAGATTCTGAACAAATGTTCCTTAAAATTTGAGCCTTTTAACATTATGGAGATTTGACTCATTAATCTCTGCCATCACTAAAATGTCCCTTTTTGAACGGGACTGTCCCGTTTTTTAAAAGTGATCAACCCACGGTAATAATTTCAAAAAGAAGATTGTAAAAAATTATTTTTTAATATGATGGACCTCATCTTTTTGTAAGTATTTATTGTAGATAAATCTGTAAAATCTTAAGCGGAAAAAAATATTGCAATCGTTTCGCAATCAACGATTTTTTTATTGGTGAAGATATGGAAGATTTTTTCCCCCTCTTGTTTGGACAGAAGAAAACCAGATGATATTGCTTACTCTCTCAATGTTATGCGCTTTTAAAAGTCAACTGTCAATCAGGATTAGGCGTACTTTTATTCAGGTCAACAAATTGGTGATGTCTACAACAAACAGGCCTGGCTTTCTCAACAAACGAATGCGCCGGTGCATTTATTCAAATGCTATTGACTGAATATTTAAATTTAGTACTTGTGAACACTTTAGGCGTCTAAAATTTCGGAATTCAAATTGTAAAAGAACAAATTTCCCTCATATCTAGTCGGAAGCCTGCTATAATTGAGAGTACGCGTAGACAGCTCGTGCATCTTTAATGATGATTGATTGTTGTTTTTCCATCGACTTGTGTTATTACAGTCAATTAAAATTTTTTTAGTACGTGAAACCTTCATTTCAACAATGCCTGACCGTTAGGGCACTTTTAATGTTAACTTATAAATTAAGTACCCGTTTATAAAACACAAAAGTAAATTTTAAGAAATCCTGTCAAGAATTTTTTTCATTTTTATTTGAAATCAAGACTTAACTAACAATACAAATACTTAAACAAATTTGTTCTCCAGAAAATGTAAGATCACAGTTTTTTTATTTTCAGGTGCTTTCATTCCTGTTCTTTTCATATATAAATAAAAAATATAGAGAAATTTGTGTTTTCTGGAATACTCTTATTATTACCTAAAAATTGGATGCCCTGTTTTGAGGGGGAAAAAATAAATGTTCACGTTAACCATCACATGCTTTAAATAACATAACTACTCGATCATTCACCACGAAGCATAAAATGTATTTTGTTTTTTTTCATCATTGATCTTAACCCCTCTTACATAGTTGCATACCAGCGTACGGTGTTAACCCGCTAAAAGATGAGTGGTTGTTTTCGTCATACTAGAGCAACACAACGGGCTATTGGCGACGGTGTGGGATCAATCCCGTAAGGGAATGAATCGAGGACAACCTATGGCAACATTCAGTTTAATTATGCAAATTTTAAGCACGTTCGCACGCTGCTGTCATCTGACAGCTCTGCGCGAAACCAAGTAGAAGTCCACACGTGCTCGTGCTGTTCTCTCTTACTCACCCACTCGAAATGATATAATTTCTGTTTTGAATATCTTTTCGCGAGAGTCTGAATGTCAGACCTTTTAAATAGGATTTGTTATTGTTAAGTTATATTTCAATAAATTACGTTTTCCTGTTCCCGAAGTACAGTTATATGGTCAGCTCAGCGTTTAAGAAGAATCAGACCACATGTGCTATTTACGCGTGCATCAACCAGAGCTGTACATTTGGAGTTAGCAATGGACATGAGACAACGAAATCTTTCCTTTTTGCTCTACGTCGATTTCTATCAAGACACTTGTGAGGTGATTTACACCGACAATGCCAAAAGTTTCAAGGCTGCTGAAAGGGAATTAGAGCATTTTGCAAAAATGATAAGATATATATACTAGTGGGCGCCGATTATTATTGGTCGATTATGACAGGTAAATTTAAACGTCTTTCATCAACTGTTGTTTAAAGAGAAACTAAATTTGCTAATGGAATTCATTCAACAAATAATTTAGTAAGCTCAATGTATGTTTCTTCTATTTGTGAGGAAAATAAAGATGATAAAGCATCAATTGAGCTTCAAAAATTTTGGGGTCTTGAAGCTTTAGGAATATGAAGCTTTAGGAATATGAAGCCTTAGGAATGAACCAATAAATAAAAAATTGTGCGACAAACAAATTTTGGAACAGTTTGAGAAATCTATTAAATTTAAGAATAATAAATACGAAGTTAAACTTCCTATGAAATTTGACAATGTTGAAATTTCGAAGATGATGAAGCAAAAAAGAGACTTGAATTTTTAATTAAGAAATTTCAGAAATATCCTACGTTGTTTGATGATTACAAAGCTGTAAAAGAAGAATATTTATCATTGGGAATTATAGAAATGGTTGAACCTCAGGAAATAAATTCAGATAATGGGGCTTT
The DNA here is from genome assembly GCA_947359465.1 of Metellina segmentata. Lineage (NCBI taxonomy): Eukaryota > Metazoa > Arthropoda > Arachnida > Araneae > Tetragnathidae > Metellina > Metellina segmentata. The sequence continues at coordinate 110,888,734 of OX375883.1, forward strand.
GACATATTATTTACCCCACCATCCGGTAATTCGAAAGGATAAATTAACTACTAAACTTCGCATTGTTTTTGAAGCATCTGCTCATGCTCCTTCTAAACCATCATTAAATGAAATTCAGACTTATTTGATTTAATATTGCAGTAATTTCGAATTAATAATATCGCAGTAGTAGCAGACATCGTAAAGGCATTTCTACAAATAAGCCTTAAAGAAAGTGATAGGGATCTAACGCGATTTTTGTGGATTGATCCAATTCGCCAAGATCTGGATTCTTCCATAAAACCTGAAATTATGTGAATGACTCGTGTATTATCTGGCGTAAATTCTAGTCCGTTTCTATTAGGAGCCGTTATTGAACATGTTAAAAATTTGAAACTCAATATGCCGAAACTTGAGCTATGATAAATAAGTCAATGTATGTGGATGATTTGTTGATAGGCGGATTCACAGTAGAAGAACCTTTAAAATTATCAAAGGAGTCTTCAGAAATCTTTCTAAAAGCTAACATGTGCCTACGCAAATGGCAAAGTAATTCTCCTCTTTTAAAGGAACATTTACGAGATTTAAATTTCGACACATGCTTTAAAACATCACAAAACGCAATGCCTTTTAAAATTTTGGGATTAATATGGGATATAGATAACGATGCTCTTAGATTAGATAATAATAACCTTTCTGAATTTGTAAAATGTCAGGAGAAAACCAAGAGAACTTTAATTAAAGTGGCAGGAAGAATTTTTGATCCGATTGGATTTTTATCTCCATTTACAATCATTGTAAAAATTATTTTCCAAGCATTCTGGGAACAGGTCATTGACTGGGACTAAAATTTACCAGAACACTTAGAGAAAAAATGGGATAGTTGGTGTGAACAACTACAATATCTCAGTAAAATAGAGGTTCCCAGATGTTACTTCCATGACTTTCAGGGCACTTACGATCAAGTAGAGATTCACTGTTTTTGTGATGCCAGTGAGAGAGCCTTTGGTGCAGTTATTTATTTGAGATACATCAAGGATGAAAAAGTGAAGACAACGTTTGTTACGTCTAAAAGTAGACTGGCTCCCATTAAACGTTTAACATTACCCAGATTAGAGCTTATGGGCGCCCTGATTGGAGCTAGATTAATTAACCGTGTGACGGCAGTTCTAAAATTTGATTCTTAGAAATTTCTATGGACAGATTCTAATAATGTGCTTCATTGGGTTAAAAGTTCTTCTCGAACATGGAAACCCTTCGTAAGCAACAGGATAGCAGAAATACAGTCCTTGACCAATCCCATAGACTGGAGACATTGTACTGGACGGGACAATCGACTTACAAGGGGACTTTCACTTTTAGATTTCGAAAGAGATAACTTATGATGGTCAGGACCCTACTGGTTGACCGAACATATTGATTCGTGGCCTAACGGAACCAAAGAGGTTGAGAATACCCTATTAGAAAAAGAATCGAATGGAAACATAATTTCTCAGAATTTCTGTGCTTTAGATTCATAGGAGGCACACATAGAGACAGACCGATTCAGTTCTTTACTAAAGGTAACTCGAATAATATCCTGGATAAGGAGATTTGTTTTCAACACAAGAAACCCAATCAAACGTAGAGGTAATTTAACGGTAGAAGAATCTGAAAAATTCTTGATAAGGGAAATATAATAAAAACATTACAAAGAAGAGATAGAATATTTGAACGGAAAAGAGTATGTGAAGAAAACTTCGAAGATTTACAGTTTATGTTCCTATTTAGATGACTCTAATTTATTACGCATAGGAAGTAGAATGAGCCAAGGTGATTTTAGTCTAAATGAGATTAATCCAATCCTATTACCCAAAAATGCGAAGTTTACAGAGCTGTCAATTGTGCAAGAACACCAAAAATTGATGCATGGTGGAGTTTCTTTGACACTCTCGCAGCTCCAGAAACATTTCTGGATTCCTCAAGGACGACAACAAGTCAAAAAAGTCATGGGTAAATGTCTAGTTTGCAAGAAATGTCATGTAAAACAAGCTGACCAATTAACAGGCCAACTTCCAAGGGACAGAATCTTAGAATCACCTCCATTTTGCGTCATCGGGTTAGATTTTGCTGGTCCAATCATAACTAGAATTGCCACCAAATAAGCGGGGTGACCCTATATGCGGAGCAGTACTACACTATTCAATTATGGCAGGATTATATTCACCTTTCAGTATATAGTGCTCATAAACAAATAATTAGACTTTTAAGAACATTTTTCAAATTAATTCGCGAAGTAAAAACTACAGTAAGAAATATGCGATATTTTTTGTGACCATTATTAGCTTACCTTACCAATCTAAGTACAGTACGCATCTGTACGTGCGTCCATATTCAATACACTTATCTCTACGATTATGAAAGGAAGTGTTTGTTTTTCTGTTTTTCGTTATCACAGTCCTGAAGAATCTACGGCACTTATAATAATGGGATTTGGCACACAGGAAGTTCAAATTTTTTGCAATTTTTGGGTCGCGGCGAATTTTAAAATTTAATCTTGAATATTTTAAAATGAATTTAATGAAATTTAATCATAATTGAATGCAACAACATAGTAGATCAGATTCTAAATTTCTTTTTTTCGTTTCGGTTTTGATTTTGCGCGGAGGAATGGTTTTCCAGCAGACGATAGAAAACAAATAATCTTTGAACTGGAGTTGTTTATATCTTTTTTTGTATCTCCTAGGCCGTTAAAGATAGAGTAAAAATTTCAACGGATTTGTAAGCTGCGGAAAATTTTACACCAGATTAATACCTTACATCGCGGCGTTACCACGCAGTGGCTAATAATAACTACCTACCTAAAATTCTATTAGAGATTGGTGCAGGCACAATTTAATGGTTTGTTTGATGGGTTCAAATGAAAGGGCCTTATTAAGAAATGCTTCGCCATAGACAAGCTTTCGCAAGCACAGATCCCGGACGCATATTACCAACCTTTACCTGGAATAGAAGACATCGGGAACTTTTAAGGCCGCTGATTCGTTGGTTTCTAACTATCGACTATGACGTCCCAATGTGACATCATCATTGATAGCGATGCTTCACGTGGACTCTGTCATTACTTGGTAGTTTCTACTTGAACTGAAAGCCGGTATCTATACAGCAGATCCCCAGTAATAACGAAAAACTCCCCTGTTTCCGCCTTCTATTCTGTCCAAGGTCCCAAGTATCTTTTAAAGTTCGAAAATGGATTATTTTTTAATTATGCGTGATTCGTTGCTATCTCTCTCCGAGATCCATGACGTCACTCACCCATAGTGCGCACTACGCATGTGTGAAAAGTATCACTATTTACTTGCAATGTTTGCAAAAAAAAGTTGAAACTGCTTCGACCGAAGATAGAATACTAATAAAAAAGAAAGCGATAGCTTTTAGATGATTACCAAGCGAACAGTTCAACGGCTTGTGCCATGTACTCGTAATTTGATAGTAAATGTTTTGTGTTTAGTTTTAATTCCAGTATAGATTATACACGCATAATTAAAAAATAATCCATTTTCGAACTTTAAAAGATACTTGGGACCTTGGACAGAATAGAAGGCGGAAACAGGGGAGTTTTTCGTTATTACTGGGGATCTGCTGTATAGATACCGGCTTTCAGTTCAAGTAGAAACTACCAAGTAATGACAGAGTCCACGTGAAGCATCGCTATCAATGATGATGTCACATTGGGACGTCATAGTCGATAGTTAGAAACCAACGAATCAGCGGGCTTAAAATTTCCCCGTGTCTTCTATTCCAGGTAAAGGTTGTTAATATGCATCCCGGAGCGTCGCCTTTGTGTTGCTCTAGTACGACGTTACTTAAAGTTCCCTTACCATCGACAAACCCAGGGTAAGACAATATCAAGTCATGGGAACACACAACGAAAGTTTTACTCAGAAGAGAGAAGTATACTCTGGGTGGAATCAAACCTGCGCCGACCTACAACTCGCAGGTTGTTAGTAAAGTGAGCATATTCATATAGCCACAGCAACCCCACATTTTCGTGGTTTTTATTGAAATATTTGCATGATATTCCCTCTCTGTAAATATTTCCACTTCAACAATTAAATCAATATAAAGAAGTATATTATTTTTAAGAAATCGCAATAATTCGGGGGGCTGGGGAATATCGTCTGCACCGAAGAAGCAATGCATACTAATCAAGTAGGGTGGTGACGGGAATCGAAGTGAGTATATAAAGAACCGAAGCTTGCAGACGATACTGAGGCTCTGTCCGAGGAGCTGGAGGGGGTGGTCGGAAACGAGAAATGGGCGGCATTTTGATCGGGCGCTAAAAAGCGCCCCGTCAAACGATAATACTTTTCAAATTCCATCCCACACCCCAACTCCACCCTCTCTGTCAAATCTAATTAACCAAAAATTCGAAAGTAATTTCCGAGGACCGAAGAGGGCGAGGAGGATGGAGAAAGTGGCAGACGATAAAATAAAAAAAATATCGTTTGCTCGCTGAGCAGGGTTCGGAGGGGTCGCGTGTAAAATGCAAATAATCCTCGCATTTTATAATCACTCAAATTAAGAGTTCCTAAACGCAGACGATTTATTCATCGGGAGGGAGGGGGAAGTTCGGACGGTTAATGGGTTCGAATCGAAGTATGCTAATTGAGGGACACTTCCGTTTTTATTTCGTAAATAAATTCGGCGAACGCGGGAGGGGGGTATAATTGAAATGAAGTGAGCGGGGTAAAGAGAGTGTTCGATCTCATTAAAATATCGTCTGCGGGACCGGGAAAAAGTTTTTGGAGGTAGGCGGAATTAAGAAGATTGGAACTGCTGCCTCGAAATATGCAAACGATTTCGTTTTTAATCATTCTATTTGATGCGCGGTTGCCCTATTTAATTATTCAGTTTTTTTTCGGGGTGTTTTTTTTTTTAACTTTTATGGTTGTTTGTTATTTTGGAAGAAACAGGATATAAGCCCTGAAAAACTTTGCATGGTAGATCTTTTGTATCGTTTTAAAAAATGCATTAATCATTCATGGAGGGTTGGAAGAGACTTAATTGAGAGAAGTGTCTGTCTTGTTTAATTTGTTTTAAGGACACACTTTTTTACTTTCTGCACAATGCGAGCTGTGATTTATTTTCGCACCTATTGGACATTATTTTGAATATTGATGTTCAAACATTGATATTAATCTAATCCCCAACGGTGCAAAATATGACAGTAATCTTTGTTCAGATCTTGTGAACTTTTTATTTACTCGCCAATATTACGACTGGGAAGAATTTTCAAAATACAGTAAAATCCCGATTATCCGAGCACCGATCATCCGAGTTTCCACTTTAACCAAGCTATCAAATCCTTCTAGAATTTTTTTTTTGGTTCTACAATCTCCATTTTTAAAACTACCGAAACAAATTCTGAACTCTCACAAACACTTAGGAAAACAAAATCCGTGACTGGATAAACGCTGACGAACACAAGAAATTACAGATCAAATGGCCGACCAACCGGTATAGTGGTTAAGGTGTTAGCCTCTAGATCGGAAGGTTCCTGGTTCGAATCCGGGTCCGGGCATGGATGTTTGTAAGCGTATGGTGTAGAGGCGGCTGGTGCACCTTAAATCTGTCGTGGCCGAAAGTCCTCACGTTGAGTGGGTGTGGAAGTTTGGAGAGTGAGGTGCCAGCTCAGGTGTTGCTTCGTCATCTGACCGTGGTTCAAAATGACGAGGTGTTGTCCTCGGATCTTTCCCTTAAGGGACTGATCCCAGACCGTCGTCAATAGCCCGTTGTGTTGCTCTAGTACGACGTTAACTAAAATTACCAAAATTACCATTACCAGATCATATGATCGCCAATAAGAAAAATGAATCTAGCGATGCTGATGAAATAATACAGTGACGATGAAAATCGACATATAAAAATCTCCTATGCAGATAGACTAAAAGCTATCGAAAGTGCTATAGAACAAGAAGAAGAAGCGACACCAGCAATCCTGTTAACCTTAAAAAAATGGCAAAATATTAGCATTGCATTAAAACAGAAAAACGCCGAAAACCGTTTAAAAAAAATTAAGGTAATGATAATGGTAATTTTAGTTAACGTCGTACTATAGATCAACACAACGGGCTATTGACGACGGTCCGGGATCAGTCCCTTAAGGAAAAGATCGGAGGACAACACCTCGTCATTTTGAACCACGGTCAGATGACGAAGCAACACCTGAGCTGGCACCTCACTCTCCAAACTTCCACACCCACTCAACGTGAGGACTTTCGACCACGACAGATTGAAGGTGCACCAGCCGCCTCTACATCATACGCTTACAAACATCCATTCACTGACCCGGATTCGAACCAAGAACCTTCCGAGGCTTCCTTAACCATCAGACCGGTGGGTCGGCAAACCCTGAAGAGAAAGATTCGAGGACAACAACCACGTAATTTTGTACCACGGTCTGATGACAAGTTCAACACTTGAGCAGTCATCCGACATCTTCAAATTTCCATACCACGCCAACATGAGGACATTTGAGGCCCCGACAGATTTAACGTGGTCTAGCCCGTCTATGGATTCGAACACGCAACCCTCCGGTTGCAAATGCGATGCTCTTACAACCTGTAGGGGTGGATGGGCCCTCAGAAACTGTTCTCGATGTATCACTTGATGTATCGCTCTTGAATCGTATTTGTCTCCCAACCTTCCTCAAATCGAACCTGCAACCTGCTCCCTAAAATCCTCCTCGGAGTCCTTACAGTTCCGAAGTGCAGCGGAAGAGACCACCTTGCGACCGGGGCCTCCCCGGGGGGTCCGCGGGCACCCCTCATCATCCGGGCAATTAATTAATATGTATGAGGTGAAAAGCGTCCTCTTCCGGCCAAAAGTGGGGACACCTGCCACCCCCCCCTACGTCCTCGCAGCTGACTCCGCCGCCTAATTGCGTCATTTACTCTAACGAGCTGCTTTCTTCTCACGACACCTCCGACCCACCCTCCTACTGCAGACGATTTCGGGGTCGTTCGCGAAAGGAGAAGACGTCCGATCAGACGAAGGGCGCGTAAACATTCACAAACAGTATCGTCCGCTCTACTGGCATGTGGTGGGTCGGTTGGAAGAGTAACAAATCTAACTACCGGCGTATACAAAGGGGGATGGTACACGTTAAATCTGTCGTGTCCACAAATATCCTCACGTTGGCGTGGTGTGGAAGTTTAGGGAAAGGGATGTCTGCTCTGCTGTGACCTCTTCATCCGACTGTGGTTCAAAATGTCGTGGTGCTGTCTTCGGATCTTCATGTTGGAATTGATCCAGGACGATCAATAGCCCGTTGTGATTTTTCAGTATGACGTTAGTTAAAATACCTACCTGCCTAAATAATTCATTAGTTGGTAGTCTAATGGTAGGTAGGTATTTTATTAACGTCGCAATAAAGAAACACAACGGGTTACTTGAGACGGTCCGGGATAAACCCTTGAAGGGAAAATTCCGAGGACAACATGTTAGCCTCTAGATTGGACCTGGTTGGAATCCGGGTCCGGGAATGGATGTTTGTAAACGTATGGTGTAGAGGCGGCTGGTGCACCTTAAATCTGTCGTGGCCGAAAGTCCTCACGTTGGGTTGGCGTGGAAGTTTGGAGAGTGGGGTGCCAGCTCAGGTGTTGCTTCGTCATCTGACCGTGGTTCAAAATGACGAGGTGTTGTCCTCGAATCTTTCCCTTAAGGGACTGATTCCGGACCGTCGTCAATAGCCCGTTGTGTTGCTCTAGTACGACGTTAACTAAAATTACCATTACCATTACCCGGACTGTTGTCAATAGCCCGTTGTGTTGTCCCAGTAAGACGTTAATTCAAATATCTACCTTACGTGTATGCCCTTTGGTATAGTACAGGGTGGCCTCTTTAAAGTCGCTAGATCTTTTAAAAATAGAATAACTCTTTTATGTATTAAAGATTCACGTTTATTATTTTATAAACAATAAATGCGCTTCTTGGAAATTATTTTCAATTACTTTCGTTGATTGTGATTGGGTGTCGCTTGTTTCGAGGGGGGTGGGGATTCGACCCCGAAATGACGAAAGCAAGCTCTATGGGTGAGCACAATGAAAGTTCCTTTTGTGCATAAAATTGGAATGTTTCGCTCGCTTCTATGTCGTGAATTTCTCCAGAACTGTTTTCCAAAGATTAAACATAAGTTATCCAAAGAAAAAATAGAAAAAATATGAATTACAAAAAAAATATTACATTTTCAAATGGTGGAATGAATTGTGAGCCACGCTGTCTCTCTATATTAAAAAGAAGTTACTGCCGCCGCCGCCGCAGGATTGTAAACTCGCTTTTTTCGCTCGATTCTCAGACGAATTCCCGAGAAAGTACGGATCAGAAAATTGCTCAAAACTGTACATGGAAAAAGATGGAGAAGATTTTTTTTTCTGATGCGGATATTAGTTTAGAGTGCATTAAGAGTCAAAGTCGAGAAAAGCGAAATTTCTCACGCGAGTAAGCAAAACACGTACAAATTCCTAGTCTTCAGCCGTGAGTTTTTTTTTAGAGTACCTCTAAACGGGAATTTTTTCACCTCGCTGCTTAACTGCTTTCAGTTTTGTCAGAAATTTCCGTTTGGATCCGGGTAATATTTTTTTTTAATTCGGGAAAAATCGGGACATTTTTGTTACTTTTTTGTTAAAATTGTCAACCATAGCCCCCCCCCTCTACCCTTATTACTATTAGTTTTAAAACTTGAAAATACCACGTGAAAGCTTAGAATGCACTCTTTCTTATGGTATAATTGTTTTTTTAATTGGTTCATAAATAAATTCGATGCAATGAAAAGTTTGTCATACAAATTTCTGAATTTTTCGATCGTAAATTTCCGATACAAAATTAAAATTGTCATATCTATAGCTTAGTACTATTAGTTTTAAAATTTGAAAACATCTCATGAAACCTTAGAATATACTCCTTTTTATGGTATAACTATTTTTAAAACTGGTTCATAATTAAATTCGATGCATGAAAAGAATAAATTCGCGATAGTGTACAAATTTTTCATCGCGGAGATGGCAAAAAAATTCTCAGTAATTCTCTTGGCCCGCTCGTGTTAAATCAATGACTCGCTTAAAAATATGAAATAGGTTTTATGGTTTCATGTTAATCTTTAAGCTACGGCGCTTAGATTTTTTTTTCAATCGTCTCACAGAACGGCTCTTTTGCCAGCAGGTCCGACCTCCCCCTACCTAATTACCTAACTTGAGCGATAGAGCCTTCAGTGGCGTGAGATAGATATCACTGGAGAGACCTTCTGCCTTTTCCCCAAAAGCGCTTACACCTCACGCTCGACAGAGTAGGGTACCCAACAAAAAGAGGAACGCTCTAGAAGGTCAGTTGCTGGCAGCTCGTATATGGTGATCGATCATGTGATCGATGCCAGCGGTCACTTGAAAGGTAGATAACATCCACCGTACACATATCATCTGCCGTAGCGTAAAGGTTACACGAGCTCTGCCCACGTTTCAAGTACAGCTCCGACTGCAATAAGGCGAGGTTGTGTTACGCTCGTTTGCGCCATTTACTCCTTCAAAATGGAAATACTTGGTTATTGGCCCGTTGTGTTGCTCCAGTGCGACGTTCATTAACTACTTACCTACATCTTTATAAGTGGCCGACCAGCCGGTCTGGTTGGTTGAGGTGTTAACCTCTGGATTGGAAGGTTCCTGGTTCGAATCCGGGTCAGTGTATGGATGTTTGTAAGCGTGTAGTGTAGAGGCGGCTGGTGCAACTAAAGGCCCGGTGTGCACATCTGGTATTTCTACGTGCGGCGCCGCTGCGGCACCGAAGACCAACTTATCCACACATAACCGTGAAATGACGCAAGTACTCATTTCGCGTAATTTTCGATTCATATTCCATCGAAGAAAACGTGTTTATTTCGCTCACTTGGTCTAAAAAAAAAGTATATTTTGAAACAAAATAGACGTTACTGGATACAAACATTTATTAATTATTATTTATGAAAACAAAGTACAGGGTGGTCATAAAAAAACTTGGCCGATATATGTACTTCTAGCGGCCGTTCCGTTCAACCGATCGACATGAGATTTGAGATATAGTTATTCAGAGGTATGAGCTCGGGATTCTGTGAACGACACCAAAGTGGCACTCACGGTTACAGTTATAGGTAGAGAAACTCGAAATTTTCGAATGGCAACGCCCACTTTTTCTCGTCTCAAAATGCTCAGAGCATGCGAAAACCCTAAAGAGCGTTGAAACGGTACGTGTATCACAAAACGCGGACGCGTTAAGCACGCACATAAAACAGCTCTCCGAACGGCCAACAAAACCACGTTCTGGGCGCACGGAGAAAATTTGCACATAACAGAGGCAAGACACCAACCACAGAACGCCTTTCGCCAGATACATGGGCCTCGTATTTGGCGATGGTTTCGACGGTAAACACGCTAGGCCTTCCACGGCATTCATCGCATTTTAATAATAGAATTTTACCAATTTTCCATTAACTTTCGCTAACATAGTCATTTCGTTGGCATATCCGAGCTCCAGACTGAAAATCTGGCTGAATATTTGGCGAAAGGCGTTCTGTGATTGGTATCTTGCCTCCAACATAAGAAAATTTATTTCGTGGGCCCCGATCGTGGTTTTGTTGCACGTTCGCAGAGCTGTTTTTTGTGAGTGCATAACGCTTCCGTTTTTTGTGATACACGTACCGTTCCAACGCTTTTTAGGGTTTTTGCATGCGCTGAGCATTTTGAGACCGGAAAAAGTGGGTGTTGCCATTCGAAAATTTCGAGATGACCACCCTGTACTTCAGACCGAAGACGCGCGTGCGGCGAGCTGCGGCACCGTGGGGAAATGCGGGACAAATTGCACGCAAGTTGGACATGCGTCGCCGCAGTGGCGCCGGAAACATATGTGCACTACTTCATTGGATCTTATATATCTCAGACCGCACTTGCGTTGCGGCAGCGGCACCGCACTTTAAAAATACGGATATGTGCACCGGGCCTAAATTTGTCGCGGCCGAAAGTCCTCACATTGGGTTGTTGTTGAAGTTTTGAGAATGGGGTGCCAGCTCAGGTGTTGCTTCGTCATCTGACCATGGTTCAAAATGACGTGGTGTTGTCCTCGGATCTTTCCCTTAGGGGATTGATCCCAGACCGTCGTCAATAGCCCGTTGTGTTGCTCTAGTACGACGTTAACTAATAATTACCAAACAACGGTAACCCAGTTGGAAGACCACTGAATTTGATTGGTAATTGGTAATATTTTAGTTAACGTTGTACTAGAGCAACACAAAGGGCTATTGACGACGGTCTGGGATCAGTCCCTTACGGGAAAGATCCAAGGACAACACCTCGTAATTTTGAACCACGGTCAGATGACGAAGCAACACCTGAGCTGGCACCCCACTCTCCAAACTTCCACGCCAACCCAACGTGAGGACTTTCGGCCACGACAGGTTTAGGGTGCACCAGCCGCCTATACACCATACGTTTACAAACATCAATGCCCGGACCCGGATTCGAACCAGGAACCTTCCGATCTAGAGGCTAACACCTTAACCACTATACCGGTTGGTCGCCCCACTGAATTAGAAACTGCAGGGTTAAGAGTTCGAAACTCGATCCAACCAAAGACAGACGTGTATGTGGAGGTTGGTGCACCTTAAATCTGTCGTGGCCTAAACGTTGGCGTATTCGCATGGTGTGGAATTTGAAGGGGAGGGGTGCCAGCTCAACTGTCCATCTGACCGTGGCTCAAATTGACGTGGTGCTGTTCTCGGCTCTTTCCCATCGGGATTGATCCATCGCCGTCGCAAAATACCGATTGTGTTGTTCCAGTGCACGTTACCGCTAAAGTGCAATAATCAGTTATTCTACAGATTATCAAGATAATGTGCAGATTAACTAGGGGGATCCGTTAAAGTGAAGAAAATTGTTTAATTTCTCAAATTTTACCTACGTAATCTGCAAATTACCTAGATAATCTGCACAGTACCTACTAGGCACTCGTTAAAGTGAAAATTAAGATCTTTGCTGGAACAACAGCAACGTTCTGTACGCTTAAATTAACAATGTTATTTATTTATTTTTCGATATCTAAAGAATCAAGTTAATGCAATCAAACAATTAACATATTAGTTGATAGAATCAATCATCAATTAATTAAAAAAGTATAATAGAAAGAATCAAACGGTTTAAAATATTATTACAATTAAGGAAACAAACTCAAAATGGAGGGAGAAAGGGAAGGTGTAAGGAAAGGAAATGAAAGAAACAAACTTTTGAACTTTAACGATACGGAAGCCGTTCATTTCCTAGGTTAAATGCGGAAAACTTTTGATTCCGCACGTTAACGGAGAAAATCAGTTAATCTGCAGATTAGCAAAAAATGTGCACATTAACTGCTTTCAAGCTTTAGCGGTAACACATACACTAATTAAAAGATCCGTCTACCAGTTTCAATGAGAATCAAGTTTGTCCCGGTCGAAAGGACAACTCTCCCTCTCTCCACCAGATGGCGCCACGCAAGTACTCAAAAATGACACTCAATCGGACAAACCGAGGCGCAATCGTCTCGGAGGATGACGAAAAAAAGAAGAAACAAATCCCCGCATCTCCATCCCGAATCTCTTCTCCCGGATAAAACGGGAAAAGGAAAAGAGACAGATGAAGGATGGCGAAACCCCGATAAAACTTTCAGGCTTTCGGAGGCGCGCGGGAAGAAAAAGGAAAAGCGGGATCTCTCCCGTCGTCCATCAAAGCCCCGCATGACGTCACGGTACAAGACAAAGGCGTGCACCAATCAGGACGGCGACACAGAAAGGGAGGGACGCCATTTGCATTGCTGGAGGGGGGAGGGGAGTTGCCAGATGCGACTCATCAAAAAGCGGGAGGAGGGGGGGGGGACAGTTTCTGGAACTTTTGAAAGGAAGAGCAGTTAGAACAGGGGTAGGTTTGTTTGGGATGGGGAGGGGGTTCTTCTGTGGACGTTCGAATTCGAACATTTTGGGGAGGGAGTTTTACGTTCTGTCCGATTCGCGCGGTATATTCTATTCTTGGTTTATTTACCGAGTTGGTTTTATGATGCCCCATTTGTGTAGTCTGATGAAACATGTTGATAGGGAAAAAATAGATGAGAGTATCTGAGTTGAAGGTTGTATATGTAAGGGATATTTAGGCTAGTCGCGAGCCTAGACTTTAATAAGCATCTTATTGGAATGAAGATAATTTTAAAATTTGTAGTTCGGGGTTTGAAAATTTCTGAAATATGTGTAACCCATCAAACAAGAAAAAATATTCGCATTACCTCATGCCTAAAACTTTCCCCCTTTTTTTACTTAGTTTAAATTATCTAATATTATATCTTGGTTTTCAGCTTTTATTTCCTTTCTCCTATCCCGTTTCGTTCATCTCATTTTAATATTGCTGTCTCAACGACATGCAATGTCACTTCTCCATTGCATAATAAGGGACTGTGTTGCTCAGTTGGTAGAGTCAAGAATGAACAATCCGATAAGCTGGAATTAAAATCGAACTGGATGTCACAATAGACCTGTTGGCGGCGGTCGAAAATAAATCCCGAATGGAAATATCTGGGGACGATCCTTCGGTAATTTGAACCACGGTCAGATGACAAGATCGACATCTGAGCTGCCACCCCACTCTCCAAGCGTCCTCACTATCCCAACGTGAGTTTATTTAAGACCAGGATATATTTAACGTGTGCCAGCCTACTTTGTACCCAACGGTCTTCGATGGATTCGAACTCGCAACCCTCCGGTTGTTGATTCGTTGCTCTTCCTCCCATGCTAACACAGACCTCGTAAGATTCTTAACCTCAGATTGGGTTGATGCGGAAGTTTGGAGAGTGGGGTGTAAGGCTCAGGTGTTGCATCGTCATCTGACCGTGCTTCAAAATGACATGGTGTTGTCCTCGGATCTTTCTCGGTCCTCGGACCGAAGGAAATTTATCCTTGACCGTCGTCAATAGCCCGTTCTGGTTCTGTTGCTCTATTACGACGTTAATAAAAATTACCGTTTGGAAAGTGGGGTGCCAGCTCAGGTGGTGCTTCGTCATCTGACCGTGGTTCAAAATGACGAGGTATTGTCCTCGGATCTTTCCCTTAAGGGACTGATCCCGGACCGTCGTCAATAGCCCGTTGTGTTGCTCTAGTACGACGTTAACTAAAAAAAAATTACCATATTACCAATTCATAACCAGACGTTTAGTCACTAGATCGGAAGGTTCCTGGTTCGAATCCGGGTCAGTGCACGGATGTTTGTAAGCGTATGGTGTAAAGACGGCTGGCGCACCTTCAATCTGACGTGGCCAAAAGTCCTCACGTTGGCTTGACGTTGAAGTTTGAAGAGTGGGGTGCCAGCTCGGGAGTTGCCTCGTCATCTGACCGTGGTTCAAAATTACGAGGTGTTGTCTTCGGTAATTGGTGATTTTAGTTAACGTCGTACTAGAGCAACACAACGGGCTACTGACGACGGTCCGGGTAATTTGGTAGTTTTTTAGTTAACGTCGTACTAGAGCAACAGAACGGGCTATTGACGACGGTCCGGGATCAGTCCCTTAAGGAAAAGATCGGAGGACAACACCTCTTAATTTTGAACCACGGTCAGATGACGAAGCAACACCTGAGCTGGCACCCCACTCTCCAAACTTCCACGCCAACCCAACGTGAGACGACGGTCCGGGATCAGTCCCTTAAGGAAAAGATCGGAGGACAACACCTCTTAATTTTGAACCACGGTCAGATGACGAAGCAACACCTGAGCTGGCACCCCACTCTCCAAACTTCCACGCCAACCCAACGTGAGACGACGGTCCGGGATCAGTCCCTTAAGGGAAAGATCTGAGGACAACACCTCGTCATTTTGAACCACGGTCAGATTACGAAGCAACACCTGAGCTGGCACCTCACTCTCCAAACTTCCACACCCAACCAACGTGAGACGACGGTCCGGGATCAGTCCCTTAAGGGAAAGATCTGAGGACAACACCTCGTCATTTTGAACCACTGTCAGATGACGAAGCAACACCTGAGCTGGCACCTCACTCTCCAAACTTCCACACCCACCCAACGTGAGGACTTTCGGCCACCACAGATTGAAGATGCACCAGCCGCTTCTACACCATACGCTTACAAACATCCATGCCATGACCCGTATTCGAACCAGAAACCTTCCGATCTAGAGGCTAACACCTTAACTACTATACCGGTTGGTCGGCTAAGTGTTGTCTTCGGATCCTTCTCTTAAGAGACTGATCCCGGACCGTCGTCAATAGCCCATTGTGTTGCTCTAGTACGACGTTAACTAAAAAATTACCAATTACCTCGGTTCTTTCCCTTGACGGATTGATCCCGGACTGTCGTCAAAAGAAAGTTGTGGTGATCTAATATGACGTTTTATAAAAATTGCCAAAATAGGTCGGTATTTAATCAACGTCGCACAGGAGCTAAACAACGGGCTGAGAAAAGCGCCATTTACACTGGGCGTGGACTTGTCTGCCAGCAGCTGCCATCTTTGATCCAAGTCCGAACGGAGCAATTTGCTTCAATTGAAACCTAATCGCCGACACCCTCAGATGAAGGAAGACGAAATTGATAAAAGGTGTGACTGGTAGAATTCGTCCCACAAAAAACAGTTCCAAAAGAGTTTTTTCAACTTTGGAGCAGATGGTTTTAAAACGAGAACCCTTTTTTTAATGTCTGAAATAATGCTAAATGCCCCTGTCCCTTTCCTAAATTGCATTTTAATGGTTCTTTATCCATTGCTGCGGTTTTATTGATAACAGGGCAACATGATGCCTCGTGTTTACCAGTCATGCATCCTGTCGTAATGCAGTGTAATTATCAGAGGTAATAAGCGAGTAATGGAAATGAATTTGTCCGATTTGAACTCTGCAACACATTAAATTGATTGTTTTTGGATTTGGTGCGTCTGAGGTGGACACCTTTTCACAACCCTCGTGTGCCGATCCACCAGTCTGGTGGTTAAGGTGTTAACCTCTAGATCGGAAGATTCCTGGTTCGAATCCGGGTCAGTGCATGGATGTTTGTAAGCGTATGGTGTATAGGCGGCTAGTGCACCTTAAATCTGTCGTGACCGAAAGTCCTTACGTTAGGTTGTGTTTTTTGAAGTTTGTTGGGTTGGGTTTGTTGAAGTTCAGTAGTAACCTGCTCAGAAATTACCTCGTCATCTGACCATGGTTGAAAATTACGTGGTATTGCCCTCGGATCTTTTAATTGGGGGATTGATCCCGGACCGTCGTCAAGAGCCAGCCCGTAGTGTTGCATTTCTACAACCGACGTGAATTAAACATTACCAATTACCCAACCCTTGTGCACATATTTGAGTCTCCCTACACAGGTGGTCGCTATGCGGTTAATGTCTTCCGGAATCATCTCGTAGCCCTCATGTTGACCTTTGGACGATATGCAGGTGAAATGTAAACAATTAACTAACGGGTAGGCAGGTAATTTTAAATAACGTCGTACTGAAACAACACAACGGGCTATTGACGACGGATCAATCCCCTTAGGGAAAGATCCCAAAACAACACCCCGGTATAGTGGTTAAGGTGTTAGCCTCTAGATCGGAAGGTTCCTGGTTCGAATCCGGGTGCGGGCATGGATGTTTGTAAGCGTATGGTGTATAGGCGGCTGGTGCACCTTAAATCTGTCGTGGCCGAAAGTCCTCACGTTGGGTTGGCGTGGAAGTTTGGAGAGTGGGGTGCCAGCTCAGGTGTTGTTTCGTCATCTGACCGTGGTTCAAAATTACGAGGTGTTGTCCTCGGATCTTTCCCTTAAGGGACTGATCCCGGACCGTCGTCAATAGCCCGTTGTGTTGCTCTAGTACGACGTTAACCAAAAAAATTACCAAATTACCCAAAACAACACCACGTAATTTTCAACCGCGGTTAGATGACGAGGCAGCATCTGAGCTGGCACGAAACTCTCCAAACTGCCACGTCAATGTAAACTGTCGGAGGTTTTTTTTTTCGGGGGGGGGATAGTTGGAAACGTAGCGAATTGGCAACAGGAGTATGTTAAGTTCGATACTCGAACAAAACAACTAGTGTCGTGTACGTCTAGAATACTGTAATACAGCGGGCTATTGGCGGCGGTAAAGGATTAATAACGAAGAAAAGATCCAAGGACAAAGCCTCGTCATTTGTATTCACAGACCCTAATAGTCGTTAAGGTGTTAGCCTCTAGATCGGTAGGTTCCTGGTTCGAATCCGGGTCCGGGCATGGATGTTTGTAAGCGTATGGTGTAGAGGCGGCTGGTGCACCTTAAATCTGTCGTGGCCGAAAGTCCTCACGTTGGGTTGGCGTGGAAGTTTGGAGAGTGGAGTGCCAGCTCAGGTGTTGCTTCGTCATCTGACTATGGTTCAAAATGACGATGTGTTGTCCTCGCATCATTCCCTTAAGGGACTGATCCCCGACCGTCGTCCATAGCCCGTTGTGTTGCTCTAGTACGACGTTAACTAAAATTACCATTACCATTACGATTTGTATTCACAGTCAAATGATGAGGTAAAGCTTTGGATTGCACCCCACTATCCAGATTATTCCACATCAATGCAACGGGAGGACGTTGGCAGCCAAGACAGATTTAACGTGTCCCATCCACCTTATTACTCAACGGTCTTTTGCTGGACCTAAGTCCGATCTCGCTATTCTCCTGTTGCTAACCGGGCCACGGTAGCCCGGATGAAAGAGCAGCTTATTACCAACCGGAGGATCGTAAGTTCGAATCAAAGATCATCTGGTACAAAGGGGGCTGGTGCACGTTAAGTTTGCCGTGGTCGAAAGTCCTCATGTTGGTGTGGCGTAGAAGTTTGAAATGTGGGGTGTCTTCTCAGGTATTGCCTCGTCATCTGACAGTAGTTCAAAAGGACGTGGTGTTGTCCTCGGATCTTTACCTTTGGGGCTTTATTCCGGACCGTCGCGGCCGACCAACCGGTATAGTGGTTAAGGTGTTAGCCTCTAGATCGGAAGGTTCCTGGTTCGAATCCGGGTCCGGGCATGGATGTTTGTAAACGTATGGTGTAGAGGCGGCTGGTGCACCTTAAATCTGTCGTGGCCGAAAGTCCTTACGTTGGGTTGGCGTGGAAGTTTGGAGAGTGGGGTGCCAGCTCAGGTGTTGCTTCGTCATCTGACCGTGGTTCAAAATTACGAGGTGTTGTCCTCGAATCTTTCCCTTAGGGGACTGATTCCGGACCGTCGTCAATAGCCCGTTGTGTTGCTCTAGTACGACGTGAACTAAAATTACCATTACCATTACCACTAGGATCTTTTTTTCATTCTCTTTTTTTAAGTGGGGATCTTTTCATGTCCTCTTTTTTTCGGTTGTTCATTTTTTGTTCTCTTAGTTCATTATTTCGGATTGAATTAAAAAATATATTTAACATTTTAAACTTTATGCGCTGAAGCATTCACATTGCCTTCTGTATCGTTATGTATACCACAATTCAAATACGCACTAGATTTAGTGCATTGTACAAAAATCGTACGCATTACTACCAATTATATGTTTTCATGCGTTTAAAACGCATGAAAACATATAATTGGTAGTTCAACCTCTAATGTATATTGAGCTCCATGTTAAAACGTCTCATCAGGAGATAAAAGAGCTTGCTAACTTAGCCACCTTTTAGCATTAAATCGAAGTCGATATCTCAACTACGATTGCTGCACAGAATTCGGTGTTGGTAATAATTATGTGTGTTGTATTATAATTATGTGTATTACTTACTTGTGTTATTTGTCAGTATTTGTATTAGTTCTACCGATTGTGGTAAATTATATTTTTTCATGTTTGTTTATGTGGTAAAGTTAAAAGAATATAATATTGGTTGCTGTTAATATATTAATCGAAATTCTAAACAGGCTGTACATTTGGATATAGAATTGTGTAGGAGGTTTAGTCTTACCCATGTAATTTTTACCGCAAGTTTTTTTTTTCGCCAATTTTTCTGGTATAGTGGTTAAGGTGTTAGCCTCTAGATCGGAAGGTTCCTGGTTCGAATCCCGGTATGGATGTTTGTAAGCGTATGGTATAGAGGCGACTGGTGCACGTTCAATCTGTCGTGGCCGAAAGTCCTCACGTTGAGTGGGTGTGGAAGTTTGGAGAGTGAGGTGCCAGCTCAGGTGTTGCCTCGTCATCTGACCGTGGTTCAAAATGACGAGGTGTTGTCCTTGGATCTTTCCCTCAAGGGACTGATCCCGGACCGTCGTCAATAGCCCGTTGTGTTGCTCTAGTTCGCCGTTAACTAATAATTACCAATTATTTACCCACAAGCTTTTCAAATGATCAAACACTCATTCGGAAGTAATTAAAAAACTTCTCTAGATTTTCACTTTTCCTGTCCTCTTTTTTCAAAATAATTTTACCAAATGCTCTCTTTTCTGATATTCCTCAACCGGCAACCCTAGGTGAACACTAAAAGGTACGATACACACAGGGTCGGTAATACTGGAAATACATTTCAGGGTGCTCACATAAATCTTCAAGTAACTTGTAAAACTGCCCTTTCTATAATCTTTGACTTGTTATTGGATGTACCCAATAACGATGCTTTCGCCGTTTACTTCTCTCCCGAAGCAAAAGAGCGATCACACAAGTGGTTTCAGTGACATCCATTGGAAAACTGTTCCAATTCAGCGATTTATCTATCGCAGTACCTTGTAGATTGACAGCGATTTTGGGGTTGCCGCCCGCGAAAAAAAATCGCAAATGGATGCCTAGCCTTACAATAGAGATTTGCATCCTTACGTCGTGGGTGCTGCAAAACAGGCAAGAACGCGACGATCGTGGACCCATAAACGAGTAGAGGAGAAGGGGGCAAATGTGGACAACTTGAATAATTCTGCTATTTATGAGTCAAAATCTCTGCACGTTTTTGCAGAATAGTAACACTGATATAAATTTTCAAGTGCAGTTGCATGACAATACACTTGATAGTTGAGTAGCAGTTTATAAAACAAGGTTTTCGTGGTGGAAAGTAAGTCTCTGATTAGTTTTTTAATTACTAGACTAGACTATTTTAGTTCAAAATTATTTTTTAAAGGTGACAGTATGTTATAAATTAATGTATATTCAATAGCTATTTTGATATTCACTTTTGCTCTACATGGTTTAAATTAAACAGTAGTAGGCCTAAATAAATAATTGGCTCCATGAGGTTTGTTAGGACACATGGAGGTGGAGGACATGTCCACACCATACCCATTTAGCTTTCAGTGCTAAAAGGAAGTTGATAATACATCGCGCAAAAAACATCGATGTATTTCAACATCGATGTTTTTTAAAATTAGTGTATTTAAACTTTTTTCCCCATTTCTTGAAACTGGTTTAGCAACCTCAAACACTAATTTCCTCCGGGGAGGAGAGATTTAATGTTATTTGTCGTGTTTATTAATTTATAAGTAAGAATTTTTTTTAACTGTCAAAACAAAGTAAAAAAAAATATTACGAACAATTAACAAATCTTTTATTTTCAAGTTGAATAATTTAAAATTTAGTAATATTTACAACAATTTGCCATAGGTACTACTAACTATAAATATAATTAAGTAGGTACATAAAAATAATTATTGTTAGTTATTATTAATAATTTATCAACTTATTGGGGGGTTGGGACGCAACAAACTTATTTTTATTTACTGTTAATAAAAAATATTGAGGCTTTTAATTATTATAAGCCCCAATATTTGTTATTTACAGTTTGTAAAAAAAAAGAAGTTTGTTAACTTTCTCCACCTTAAGCCGACTTCTTTTTTCACCAGTTAGGAAAAAAAAGCTCTTTCTGATGGGAGAGATGTCGCCATCACTGACAAATACATAGTTGAACGGTTGTTTTTCTTAATCGTTATCATGGTGGTTCTTTCATTCAAAAATAAAACATCGACAATGTTAAAACATCGATGTTGAACAAATATCG
The DNA here is from genome assembly GCA_947359465.1 of Metellina segmentata. Lineage (NCBI taxonomy): Eukaryota > Metazoa > Arthropoda > Arachnida > Araneae > Tetragnathidae > Metellina > Metellina segmentata. The sequence goes on from OX375883.1 coordinate 110,909,674, forward strand.
GCTCCAATAAATCGATGGTAAGTACAACAATGTTTTATGAAACATCAACATCAATGTCTCATCCCTACTTTTTACACCCTTTACCCATGGCCACTTGGGTCTAAAAGTAGGTTCAATTTACTGATTACTGAAATTATATTACTTGGTTATTTTTTAAATTTTTACAATGGTACATTTTTCATTAAAAAATAAAACATCTACTGCGTAAAAACATCGACGATTATAAACACCGATGTTAAAAAAACATCGGTTCCAATACATCGATGTTTTTTATAAAATATCGATGTTTTCCAAAACATTCGCATTCCTAGTCTACACTAGCCCCATGACATGGGGGTAGTGTGGACAAAAACAACTTTTTTTTAAATAAAAGATTATTAAAAAACTATACTGCTAAATACTTTAATATATCAACCGAAAAAAGTAAAAGAGCACATTATAGCAAAAAAATTTTTTTAAATAAATAGTTGATATGTCAAAAACGATATTTAGTATACTTTTTTGCCAAATTTATAAAAATTGTCCACACTAGGCCCCTTCTCCACTGCCACAAGACAAAACCGTCTACTCAGTTCGAGCTCTGCAAACGATCTCTCAATGTGTCGCCAGATTCATTGAGAATTACTTGGTAGATTATTGTCTATTGAGTTAGCTCAAATGCATTGGAAAACAATCGGGACGCGGCTGTTGAAGACGATCAGCGCTGCAGATGTTTCAGGAATTTTCGATCAAAGGTCACTGGTGGTATGCGTTTGTGACGTTACAGTATTACTACTTTGAGGAAAATTTGAAAAACGTAGGTCCTATACTTTCTTTAGCGCTGTTGGATGGATGCTATCATTAACTTCTGTTCATCGAGTACGAGGTATGTTTACGTGCTTTTAGCTTTTCTCTTGTGTACTATTTCATTAATTTGCAAGATCCTTTTGAATTTATAGCAAATTAGCGTCTGACGTAATTGCTGGTTTCAAATTTCAACGATACTTTTAACACAGTACACCTCCGATACCACTAAATTATTACTTATATATTATAGACTGGCTCAATTGACGTGCGCAGAACAAAACATTTCTTGCGGAAGTTTGCGGAACTGATAGAGAGTCCTTACATTTCAGAATGACTTTAAATTTTTCGTCAGTGCATTTTTGACATTTGGGTGATAAATTCAAAGCAAACGAAAATCGTTGCTATTTTAACTTAGATTCCTCAAGAAATAGATGAATAATTGTTACCAGTTGCTGTTTTGAATAGTTTAAATAGTGTTAAAGCGAAAATTCTCGAAGTACCTGCCAAGGAATTGAGAAAAAGAGGAGTGTTCGTCAGAAGTAATTCTTCTTGACTTCAAGGAAATCTTACCTGTTCTCGCACTGTTATTCAAGATCTACCAAGTAATTCACAAGGAAGTTTGAAAAAAAAAGGCCTAGAAGACCTCAAAAAGATTTTTAAGCCTAGTTCCAAAGTATATAAAACTTAACTCGTAACCTTGTAGAGACAACTAGCCAAAAAGAATTGTCAATGACCACTGAAGTAAAATTTGAAAGTCAGGTGTACGATATTCTACTTCAAATCATCAGAGAGCTCTTTGCTGTTTTTCTGGAAGAGTTACACTTATGAAAACGATCCGAGTCTTAGTAAAACGTAAGTAAAATTATCTGAAAATCACGTGCTTGGACTAAAAGTTGACACTAATCTTTCTATGCACTAATATAAAATTACATGAACAACGTAAAGAATATTGACTCTATTTTGTGTACTCCGTGTGACAAAGTTAAATAAGCTAAACGGTTGTTCCTCTGCTGAGGTCATAATCACGGAAACTTCAGCTGTACCACAACACTCACAACTATTCACTTATCAACCGAACTGTTATACGGTTACGTACAATTTATGAACACTCCTTCAGACTGATTTTGTCACACGATAATATCAGAAATACAATTATAATGAGGGCTATGATGGCGCTGAAAAGAAAAATTTCCGGCAATTTTTGATACCTTTGCTTGTACTAATGAGGGTAAACAAATTATTTATCAAGTTCTCCTGTTCCATCTTCAACTAGACCTTGTCGTTACATCACATTTCTTTTTGACAGGTAATAAGTACATTTAAATACTAGGAAAGTTAGGTATAAAGCTACTAAGTACAAGGTACTTTAAAGCTGACTTTGGTGTTTGGTTAAATGTGAACAAATATCAAAAGGGAATACGTAACGATAGAAACCCGCTCGAAGATATTATTAAAAATGCTGCGAAATCTGCTGAAATACCTGGGATTGATGTAAATTTCAAGCTCTCACTCTCTTTCAATTCATATTAAAATTTAAAAATTCCAAGTTTCCAGATAAACTAATACGTTTTCTGAGCACGTCCGGGATTCATCCCTTAAGGGAAAGATCCGAGGACAACACCTCGTAATTTTGTTTCACGGTCTGATGACGAGGCAATACCTGAGCTGGAACCCCACTCTTCAAACTTCAACTCCCACCCAACGTGAGGACTTTTGGTTACGACAGATTTAAGGCGTACAAGTCGCCCCTACACCATACGCTTACGAACATCCATGCCCGGTCCCGGATTCGAACCAGGAGCCTTCCGATCTAGAGGCTAACACCTTAACCACTATACCGGTAAGTCGGCAAACTCTCCCTTAGGGTATTGTTCCAAGACAGTCGTCAATTGTCCGTTGTGTTACTCTTGTACGACGTTAATTAAAATTACCTTACCTTACCTTACCAAGAAACCCACGGAACATACGCGACACCAAACGGTCCTGAATAGCGTCCTCAGAACCAGCTGTGTGTGAATCCCTCCACAAAGGCGCTAAGATATTCCGCTGTATTTTCTAATGATTGTGCTTCAGGTTGAATATTTTAATACATTACAGCGTCTACAGATCGACATCTGCCTCTTCGATCATCAATCAGTATCAATCAGCAATTGAGCCCCACCGATGGATCCAGCAGAAGTAAGAGGTCTCTGTAGTAGGTTTCGCCACATTTGCCCCTGGGTATGTTGGCCGCGGAATTGGCTAATTTTGTGTGAAATGTTATGTCTCTGTTGCTTCCTTTATTCCGATAGGGGAAACCCCAAATTACCAATTTTCTCCGCTTCCCCAATTTCTATCTCATTTTGTATAATCTCAGAATCTGTGTATAAAGGGTCAATGCCCATTTTGCAGGTTTTCCTTAACAGCTGATTTCGTAATTTTTAAGGCGTACCTATACATTAGATTTTTTTTAAATTTTGATTATAAAAATCTTTTTTTTTTTTTTACAACAGGTATTTGATGGTATTCTTAAAATTCTTTCAGGGAGAGAGAAAAAATGAGACTGTTCCAATAATTAATTATCTAATTAATGTATAATTAGCATGTTTTTGAAACGTGATCCCAAGTTCTAACTTGTTAAGTAAGACGATTATTGTTGGAAATTATTTCCCATTTTATTCTTGATATTTTGAAGGTGCTAGAAGAAATAGTATTTCTTTAACAATTTTTTAATCAAGGAAGCGTCAAAAAATCAATATTTTTTCAGGAATTTCAACAATTAAAAATTAGTAGACAAATTTGATGGTGAGGAATCTGTTATAGCCATTGAAATGTGGTGTTGCCATTGCGAATTTTATGCAATATGTAATAAGTGCCCTTTTTGAAAAGTGTTTACATATTAATTTGTGTCGACCAACCGGTATAGTGGTTAAGGTGTTAGCCAATAGATCGGAAGGTTCCGGGCAATGCAGGGATGTTTGTAAGCGTATGGTGTAGAGGCGGCTGGTGTATCTTAAATCTGTCGTGTCCGAAAGTCCTCACATTGGCATAGTGTGGAGAGTGGGGTGCCAGTTCAGGTGTTGCCTCGTCATCTGACCGTGTTTCAAAATGACGTGGTGTTGTCCTCCGATTTTTCCCTTAATGGATTGATCCCGGACCGCCGAGAATAGCCCGTTGTGTTTCTCTAGTACGACGTTAATTAAAATTACCAAATTACCATTACCAAGACAGGTAAGGTAATTTTAATTAACGTCGAACTAGAGCAACACAACGGGCTACCTGTCTTGCTGATAAAAACTGACCAAACCTTGATCTTTTTTATCAAATCTTTAGCTTGACGGCGAGATATCTCGAATTGTGCGACAGTGATCAGATGTTGATGGACGAGATATCTCGTCGAAATGGGTTAAATTTTCGTACTGTGTTATCACACTCGGGTGTACTCTTCGCACAAATAGTATGATAGTCTACCGATAGATGGCAGTGTTTCAGACATTGTAAAATTGTTTGAACTTTAAAAGTATTAACTCGTACAATGGATCATAGATGGCTCTGAAGGACTTTTTTTAAATGACATTCGCAGATTCAGAAATGAGTACAACTTCACTAAAAGAATGTTAATTTCTCTACCAATTGTGTATTTCCTATCGTCAATTGCTAATCTTGGTAGTTTTTTAATTAACGTCGTACTTGAGCAACAGGCTATAATGTTTTGCCAAGATTTTAATTAAAAAAACCAATGAAACTCCTATTTGCGTAAATATTCAACTGGATTTTATTTTATTAAATCATTTGATATCTACATCACGTAGTGACCAATAGTTTTTTAATCAGAAATTTTCGCTTACAACTCAATTTATTTTCTACGTGTTGTTGATCAGCATGTTTTAACTTTTTTTTTATTTCAAATAACCAACCAATATCTGTTATTTAAAGAAATTCTTGCGGTCCACCTTGTTAAAAGAGAATCGGAATAAAAACCAGAGGTTTGGGAGTTCGAATCCAACCAAAGACCTTCGTGTACAAAACGGGCAGGTGCGCGTTAAATCTTTCGGGTACTCAAATGTCCTCACGTTGGTCTGAAGGGGAAGTTTGGGGAGTGGGGTACTAGCTCAGGTGTTGCCTCGTCATTTGATTGTGTTTCAAAATGATGTGGTGTTGTCCTCAGATCTTTCCATTAGGGCAGTGGTCGGCAAACTCATTAGTCCAAAAGAGCCAAAGATCAACAGTTAAACGATTAAGATTTCTTTTGAGAGACAAAATTTCTTTTCAAGAACTATGTTTATCGAAGTAGGTTCAAACTTTTTGGATTATTCTTCATCGAGGTGGGCAGACCAACCGGTATAGTGTTAAGGTGTTAGCCTCTGGATCGGAAGGTTCCTGGTTCTAATCCGGGTCCGGGCATGGATGTTTATAAGTGTATGGAGTAGAGGCGGCTGGTGTACCTTAAATCGGTCGTGGCCGAAAATCCTCACGTTGGGTTGGGTGGAAGTTTGGAGAGTGGGGTGCGAGCTCAGGTATTGCTTCGTCATCTGACCGTGGTTCAAAATGACGAGGTGTTGTCCTCCGATCTTTCCCTGAAGGGACTGATCCCGGACCGTCGTCAAAAGCCCGTTCTGTTGCTCGAGTTCGACGTTAACTAAAATTAAAATAACCATTACCATCTTAGCAATCTCTTGACTATCAAGAAAACATGAAGTATTAACATTGTTGGAAGATTACCTTTTAATTAAATACAGAACTTGGTTTAATTTTACTCTTCTGAAGTTCCTCAACTGATTTCTTCCTCAAATCACCTGCGAGATATTTACTGCCAGCAGTTATTCAAAATCGATTCGTGACAGAGACGCATTCAAGTGGCTAAAGAGCCGCGGTTTGCCGACCACTGCCTTAGGGGACTGATCCCGGACTATCGTCAATAGCCTGTTGTGTTACTCTGGTACGACGTTCATTAAAACTTACCAAAATTACCAATTACCAGTAAGGTAAAGTAATTTTTAATGAACGTCGTACTAGAGCAACACAACGGGCTATTGACGACAGTCAGGGATCAGTCCCCCAAGGGAAAGATCCGAGGACAACACTACGTAATTTTGAACTACGGTCAAATGAAGAGGCGTTTTGAAAGTTGACAAAAAGCTTTCATATAAATTAATAAACAGGTCAAATGACAAACTAAATATCCTCCCCCCACGGCGAACATTAATGTTTGAGGTTGCTAAACCAGTTTTAAGAAAGGGGGAATAAAGTTTTTTTTTTTTTTTTTTTTTTTTTTTGCGATGTATTATCAACATTGATGAATTAAATTTTGAACATCGTTGTTTCAAAACATCGATGTTTTACTGTCGATATTACATTATATTATATTATATTTGGGATACGACCGCTAGGTATAAGCCGTCGAACACATCAGTGCGGTCCCATGGAGAATTGAAACCAGACGCTACATAAATAGTCGTACGTTGATTTATGAATTAAATTTCTCTTTATATCTACATTGAATGCTCGATCATCACTCATATCGCGCGGCAATGTCATCACGGTGTACACATCGACACGAACATTTCTAACATGTCCCACATGCGTATGTCCTTAGCGCAACGCCGCAGTTGCATGAATGGTACTCACGGTGACATAAAACGCTCTGTCATCGAATCAAGTGACATAAAATCTGGCTTTGGTGGGTATTGAAAATCGGGTAGATTTTGACAACGGTGGGATCTTGATAAACTAGCTGAATATCCCGGCGTTGCTCGGGGGTTTCAAATAGGACCGCGACATTTCCTGCGTAACTCAAATACACAAACCAATTAAGTTAATATGTTTCAATTAAGATCGCACTGGAGCATCACAACGGGCTATTGACGACGATCCTTGACCCATCCCGAAAGGAATAGATCAAGCACAAAACTTCGTCATTTTGAACCACGGTCGGATGAAGAATTCGACACCTGAGCTGGCACCCCACTCTCCAAACGTCCGCATCACCGTTCCCAGAGAACCGTTGTGTTCCTCCAGTGAGATGCTGATAAAAAATCTATCTACCTCGTCATTAGGAACAAAACCTGACCCGATCTCGTAATCATCCAAAAAACGGCATTATCCTAGTGACGAGATATCTCGTCACTAGTAGAGTCGGTCAGATATTGATAGACGACATACTAGTGCCTCGTACAAGCCACTAGGATGGTTAACATTTACATTCCCATCGAGTATACATATAATTCCATAAGCCATCTGTAGTGAAGACGTATTCAATCAATGTGCCACATTTAATAGCTTATTTAACTCCCTGTTGGGTTCACACGCATATATCCTTCGTACAACCTGCAGTCTTCCCTGCATGACTTGCAGCTAGATATGACCTTCTCGAACAAAAGTAATTTTATACAAGACTAGCTAAATAAACCGGCGTTGCTCGAGTTTCAAATAAGACCGCGACATTTTCATATATTAACTCAAATACACAAACCCCGTAGAAAGTGTTTCCATGTCCATTTATTGCAGGAAAAACAAACAACTAGATTTGAATATGAGGGCTTCAAGGTGCACTTTAAAGTCTACCTGTTTTCATGGCTACAGATGGGTCTAAAGACAGGAAAGGTATAGCCTATGCTTACCTCTGTGTTCTAAAGTGTACCAAATTGGGTGTGGATGGGTCAAACGTTGGAGATTTGTATCTCTACTATTATAAAAAGAAGTGTTTGTCTGTCTGTTTCTTGCCGCAAAATCCTGACGATTCTATGGCACTTACAGCAATGAGATTTGGCACGCAGATGATTCGAATGTTTTGCAATTTTTGGGTATGCGGCGAATTTTAAAATTCAATCTAGAACATTTTTAAATGAATTTAATGAAATTTAATCATTATTGAATGCTACAGCATAGAAGAGATCACAGATTCTAAATTTATTGTTTTCGTTTCCGGCGCGCGGATGAATAATTTTTCTGCCAGACGATAAAAACAAACAATCTTTTAACTGGAGTCAATTAGTTCTTTATAGACCGTTAAAGATAGAGTTAAAATTTCAGCGGATTTGATATCTGCGGAAAATTTCACTTTAGATCCATACCTAAAAATATGATTTTCTTTATATAAATAACTTTTAAATTGAATATATATTTTATATTTTCGCACGAGATTGTGACGTCACGGTAACTTTCCCTTTCCAAAAATAAACAGATTGCATTTCGTGCTAAAAAAAACCAGATTACATTTCCTGCCTCTTTCAGAGGAGTGCAAAAAATAAAAAAACATTTTGAGAGGCATTGTGTAGTTCTTTTTCGTAAAAGCGAATTCGTTAAAGATAGATTAAAAATTTCAACGGATTCGAAATCTGCGGAAAATTTTACATTAGATTAATACCTTATACCACGGGCACGGGCTACGACGGGCTACCCACGCAGTGGCTAGTATAGAATATACACATACACAAATCTTTTTTATATATACAGATTTTTTCTACAATGACACTACACATCATGAAATCATTTACATTGGAATGAGGAAACTCGCGGCGGGGTAATTATATCACTCTAGTGCTCCGTGACTTCAAGTTCTTTTCAAAACATTACACAAAGTCTCACAAACATTACACGAATATAAATATTCATTACAAACGAATGCAGCACGAAGATGTGTATTAGCACTGTCCCGAATTCTCGTATATTTATTGCTCCGCACATATGTGGTAATTGGTGCATTCGTAGTTGCTGTCGATGACTGTGTCTCATTACCTACTTCCATGGGTCACTCGATAATGAAGCGTTTATGTCTTCAGACATGCTATTCGCGTCAAACTGAGCGGTGGAATTAATTGGCGCATTCGTATCAGGCATTGTTTCCCAAGGACGGCGCGACACCTCAAATTTGAGGCGCTCTCGCCGTGCCTGTTGACGCTCGGCTTCGATTATCTGGATCTTCTTGGATTCCCCACCTCTTTATCTGCATTTTCACTACCCTCAATAATGGACCGGACGCCAGCGGATATGAATAAAAACCTACTTTTTTTTTTTGGGGGGGGGGTTGCGGCATGGCCCAGTACCTTTACATCTGATTCCTGGTCAATTGAACACCGACGTCTACACGAACATTTTGGACAGTCAAGTTCTTCCTACTCTCTGGCAATTTTATGGACTGGACTAATGTTACTTCCATTACGAGAAAGCTCCGTGTCACGTGGCAGCCTCTGTCGAGCATTGGAATCGATATATGGATGTAAAACGTCATCTCTGGCCTGCTCAGAGTCCCGATCTAAACCCCGTAGAACATGTGTGGGACGACGAGTTAGAGCGACGCTTACGCGGACCAGGGAACCCCGTCCGAAATCTACAATTGAGCTGGCGACATTCTCGCAGCGGGAATGGACACGAATACCCACAGCTGTGTATCGAAACCTTGTTGGAAGTATGCCCAGAAGGGTTGCTAGTGTCGTTGCAGCACGTGAGGGGACCATCCCCTATTAAAGCATGCATTCTTTCCCTTATATTATCACATCTTGCTGTTCGGTCCATTATTGTAGGGTAGTTTATTATTATGCACATATTTGGACATTTTAAGATTGTGAAATTTCGATACTTTGAAGTCCGATATCTAAACAAGTATATAGTATTTAGGTTTTATTTCTATTATTGTTTATAATGCGCAAAGAGACGAAATAAATTACACCAAAAACGTCTTGCACAAAGGAGGCCAAAGCTTGATTAAAGTAATGTGAATGGCACTTTGCATTTTCGTGACTCAACTTGGCGCTGCGATTGCATCAGCCAATGACGTCAGCGTCAATGAGTATTTATAACATGCTCTGTTTATAATGCTCTGTTGAACGTAATATTATTCATTTATGTATCATTTAATTTTTTCAAGTTATTACATTTTTCATATTTTCTTTTTTTTCTTCGACCGCTGTGTTGTTTTAGTACGACGTTAATAAAAATTACCTTACCTTACCTTTTTTTAACGTTCAAAAAATTAAGCGTAGTACCCCGGTTTCGAAAGGTAAGTCGTATTTTACGTCAAAACAATAGGTTGATTTTGCGGCGTTTAAAAATCACTGATTTCAACGAATGTTTCGGATGTATTTAAGTGTCATAAGAACAGCTTCACTTATGAAGTATACAACCTCTACCTCCTGTCACTTACGAAGAAAAAGTTTGTTTTTCAAAAGTATTCTTTCAAATACTTCCAAACTGCGATATTATTTCAAGATTAGCAGTCATATTTATAACAAGCCACTGCGTGGCTAGCCTGGCGTTGCCCTTGCCAGCTGCCCATTGGATAATAGCCCTCACGGATTCCCATTAGATTTGCGAATTGTATACCAGCCTTAAGGAGTAGCCCGTGGTGTGTTACCCGTGACAGTTCTTTTCAGGGGAGTCACATTGCCCTTGGTGTTTTTTGCTTCGCAAACAAAAAAATTTAAATATTTAATTGATAAATTATTTATCAAAAGAAAATCAAGCGTATAAGGTATCTATCTGGTGTCAAATTTTCCGCAGATTTCAAATCCGTTGAAATTTTTATTCTATCTTTAACGATCGTTGAGATAGAAAAAAAAAGCAACGAAGAACGCCAGTGATAGCTATTAATTTCTTTTATTTCACTCGAATCCGTTTCTTATGAGATCAAAATGAATAAATCTCGAATCAAAGTAAGGTCATTCGAATCTGTTCGCTTCCATTCGAGACGGAAAGTGAAATAAACTGGCATAGTTCCAAAGTCTGACGTCAATAGTGACGTGAGGGAGAAAAGTCTCAATTTTTAAGCTCCATTTCCGAAAGAAGAAAGAACAGTAAAAAAACTATTAAATTCATTTTAAAATGTTCTAGATTGAATTTTAAAATTCGCCGCAACCTCAAAATTGCAAAAGCTTTGGAGTACCTGTGTACTAAATCCCATTACTGTGAGTGCATAGATTCATCAGGACTTTGCGGGAAGAAAACAAACACTTCCTTTTATAATAGTAGATTTGCTTTTAACTCCAACAGATATTCAGTTTAAATTTTTTCAGTTTAAAACTTTCGATTCAGATATTTGGTTTCTGTATGAAAACAGGTACTTACACGTACACACATGTACTACAGCTTTCAATAATACCCATGAAACATGAAAAACATATGTGATTTTACTGGCATGATTTAAAATCTATGCCAAAATATAGAAATATCTCTCAACTACAACGTATGGCTAACCGTTATATTTCAAAGCAACCTTAACTATTTTAAAATGATTTTTGTAACATTATAGCAGTCATTTTAAAATAAGAAAGAACACACCGTACACAAAACGGCTTTGTTTTGTATACTTCATTTACTTTCTGAAGCAGAATTTATAAACCATTACGTATTCAATCAACAAAGACTTACAAAAAGTTGGTCGAAACATGCATATACCGACAAAAATTACCCATTTCTAGTGATATTTTGCAGAAAATAAAACTAACTCGTTAAAATACACTGGCCACCAAATGTTAAACACTCGACTGTAAAATCAACTAAAATTCAAAAATGAAGCTTTGATTGAGACAATTTGCACATCAAGGTAGCAAATGTGTTTTCATTGAAGAAAACACGAATTATGTACAAAGATACAAAACATATTTAATTTTCGTAAGTTATATTATGTCACATTGGGATCATTAACAAAATGATGGTTAAGGCCCGATGCACACATCCGGTTTTTCAACGTGCGGCGACGCACGTCGAACTTGAGTGCAATTTGTACCGTAGGTCTCCACGGCGCCGCAGCTCACCGCACACGCTACTCCGGTCTAAGTACCTTGTTTTCATAAATAAATGGAATATAAGTAATTATTACTAAATGGTTGTATGTACTTTTGTAACAAAATGTACCAAGTAAGCGAAATAAACACGTTTACTTCCATAGAATATCCATCGCAAATGGCACGAAATGAGTTCTTGCGTCATTTCACGGTTATGTGTGCATAAGTTGGGATTTGGTGCCGCAGCGGCGCCGCACGTTGAAAAATCGGATATGTGCATTCGGCTTAAAGTCAAACAAACCAAACAAAACTTGCATTAATAAAGGATGTGACGACCTCGGACCTTCAAACAAACTTTACAACGATTTTCGATGTTTTCAATAGGGTGATCAACCATCGCATATACGAGCAATGGTCACTCCTCCATTAAGGCAGTTTACAACTCTCTGAGACTCGTTGGAGGAGGTAAACGTACATACAGCACGCCCGAGGGCATCCCAAAGGGTTTCAATGGGATTAAGGTCGGGGGAATACGCCGGCCACACCATACGAGAAATGCTCTCACTTTCCAAATACTTGTCAACGATGTTGGCTCGATGTGGACAGGCATTCTTGTCCATAAGAACGAAATCAGGACCAACTGCTACAGCGGGGTCTCACAATGGGTAGGATTTCATCCCGATACCGCACAGTCGTCACAGAACCACCTTTAAGGTATCCGGACACGCTCGAGGCCCTTTTTTTGAATGTAGAATAAAAACATTTTAATGATATTTTAAGGGTTAGTGTTATTAAACACAATAGTATTGGGCTATAAATATTTCAGATATATATATTAATAATTTTGTAAAAATGATGTTTATGAATGAAATTTTAAAGAAATGTCTCAAAAACTTCAAATGTGCTACTTGAAAATCTATTGAATCCATTTGACAAATGAGACTACCAAAATAAACTACTTGCATTTTTCTAGGGAATGAACTAAAATCCAAAGGATATTTTAATAAACAAAAATTTCACAAGCGATCGAAAAATGAATATAAGATTTTTGATAGTTTTACAGTTCCATCATTTAAAAACTTTTCAACTCGCCATCATTATTCTAGTTCATTCCCTCGACAACATTACAAAGAACAAGTTCTCCAATTTTACGAGAATCCATCCATAACTTTTTGCGTTATAACATTTGAAGTGAGGAAATAATGAATAAAAATTAATTTGGAGTAAAAAATAATTTGTATTGCATCGTTTGCTCTCTCTTGCTTCTTCTGTTTGTGTAAACATTTTTGTTCTTCACTTCTTAAAAATGTTCACACTATTTCCAAAAGAGAAACCATTTAAACATTTGGTGAAACCTTTCTAAAATAATATTTGCAACCAAAAGTTAGTTTTGGGAGGCCAGAGTATTTTAACGAGTTTTCTGCAAAATATAAGTAGAAATGGAGTTTTTTTGGTGGTATATGTATTCCGGTCACTGGAAAAAATGCAGAATTTCTAAAATCAAATCTTTTCTGAATTCTGAAGAGATCGACCAATTTAAATGTTCTGTAACAGAACAATTCGAAAAACGTTTGAGCAATATTAATAATAACAATAATGACTTATTTTCAAAAAGAACATATTTAGAATACTTGGGAATCCTCACATATGACCGCAACATTTTGCAGTCAACTCAAATGCACAAACACAGTATTCTACACCTAATTTATCAAATAAGATATAAGTTCTGGCGTTTTCATGAAGCAAAATTACGCTTTAATGACCAATGACTTTTTCGCGCGTTTGAGCTTTTCGTGTTTCATCACAAAATGTAAGTTATGAATAATTAAATATTTTACACATCTTGGTCATCAAATATTCATAAATTATTTATATTAGTGTAAGAAATATAAAATTAAAACAAATATTCCAATTTTATTTAAATTGTTTTAAAATAATATATTGGAAAAAATTGTTTTTCGAGCAATATAGGTGAAACAATTTCATTGGAAAAAAGTTGTTTATTTCATCAACACTACTAAAATGAAGTGACTTGCGTATCATAATAATTTATGCTCAATGTTAATTCCCATGGTGATTTCGAATTGTATTTAGACATCTTTACACACCTACGACCAATAGAATAGAATCCCTACCCTATGGATTCTAAAGAAAATGTGTGCACATTTAATGTTGATTGGTTAGAGGTGTAGAATTGTATAAAGAACAGACAGGTGTCAATTCTGCTTTATACAGAGATATTCTTTCTTTATGTCCTTGGTAATTGAAGTTCATTTGAAAAATTACTCGACTTAATCTTATGTTAAAGCTAATCAATGTTTTTTTTTTTTTTCCTAATGGCGGGCGCATTTGACCGAAGTCATTGGCCACTACAAGGCCGGAAGTGATGGCCACTTGTGAAGGAGCACCCAGTAGGAGGGCCATCATTGCCCCTAACAATTACTTCGTAATTTTGAAATATGTTCAGATGACGAAGAAACACCTGAACTGGTATACGCTTACAAACATCCATGCCCGGACCCGGATTCGAACCGGGGACCTTCCGATCTAGAGGCTAACACCTTAACCACTATACCGGTTGGTCGGCATAAGCTAATCAATGTTGCCCTTTTAAAATGACAGCATCGCCTTAAGTTAGCAAATTTGGGCCAATCAGAAGCTAGGAAAAAGCTAGCTCCTGACAGACAACCTCACGTAGTCATGGTGTGGAAGTTTGGAGAGTAGGATGCCAGCTCAGGTGTTGCCTCGTCATCTGACCGTGGTTCAAAATTACGTGGTGGCGTCCTCGGATCTTTCCCTTAGGGGATTGATACCGGACCGTCGTCAATAGCCCGTTGTGCTGCTCTAGTACGATGTTAATTAAAAATTACCGAGATACTTAAAATACATTCAATTTTATGCATAAAAACACGATTTTAACCTTTACAGACGGATTTTGTACAAAATAAAACTCCAACCCTCCGACTCAATGCGCGAAATGTTCTGATATCTCGTGACGGACACTAAGAATCATTTTGTCCTCCGATTTCCTCTTAAAAGCATTCGATTCGGCGGGGTGTGTGAGCAGCTGCACTCGGAGTGACAACATTGCACTCGGAAACGTGTTCGACAAAATCGAATCGTGTTCGAATGCCGTTGTTTCCTTCTCTGCACAATCCATTATGTTCTGTTCCGTTCAATTGAGGAGGAAATGTGAGAGTGAAATGAAAAGTTCAGTATCCGCCCCCAATATGTTCAATTAGTGGAAACACTGGGTAGTGGGCTGACCCACCTGTCTGTTGGTTAAGTTGTTTGCCTCTAGATAGGAAGGTTCCTGGTTCAAATCCGGGTCCGGGCATGGATATTTGTGAGCGTAGGGTGTAGAGAAGGCTGGTGCACCGTAAATCTGTCGTGGCCGAAAGTCCTCGTGTTGGGTGGGTGTGAAAGTTTGGAGAGTGGGGTGCCAGCTCAGGTGTTGCTTCGTCATCTGACCGTGGTTCAAAATGACGAGGTGTTGTTCTCGGATCTTTCCCTTGAGGGATTGATCCCGGACGATCGTCAATAGCCCGTTGTATTGCTCTAGTACGACGTTAATTACAAATTATCAATTACCACTGGACATGGACAGTGGTTCTCAACCTTTAGGAGATCGCGTGTTGACTCGGAAAATACCTTTATAATATTTAAGGTAGGTATTTTAATTAATGTCGCACTGGAGCAACACAACGGCCTATTTGCGACGGTCCAAGATCAGTCCCCTAAGGGAAAGATACGAGGACAACGCCCCGTCATTTTGAACCACAGTCAGATGAAGAGACAACACCTGAGCTGGCACACCACTGTCCAAACTTCCACATCACGTTAAAGTGAGGATATTTGAGGCCACGGTCGTTTTAACATGCATCAGCCCCCGTGTAAACGACGGTCTTTGGTTGTAATAGAATTCGCTACCCTCTTGTCGCTAATCCGTTGCTGTTCCAACTGGGGGGGGGGGCAGTGTTATCCGAGTTGGAAGAGTGAGACAGTCGTGAGACAAACTGGTGCACGTTAAATCTGTCGTGGCGTCGTATATCCTCACGTTGGTAAGGTGTGGAACTTTGAAAGTGCGGTACGGTAATTTTAATTAACGTCGTACCAGCGCAACACATCGGGCTATTGACGACGGTCTCGGATCAATCCCCTAAGACAAAGATTCCCAACCGGTGGTACGCGTAACACTGCTGGTACGCGGCAACGTTTCAGGTGGTACGCAAAGATGATACGAGCGACCCAAATATTCTACGAAGTTTGTTCGATTTTTTAGTGTGTACAACCAGAAAAATGGGATTATATGAAATCAATTTTGTGATTAACGTTTTTATTACATTGTAATAAATGACGCTGACAGTAGTACATTATTTAAAGAGAAACTTTGTTGCTGATTATCTATTTCTATTCAATGGCTATCTCGGCGAATTAAGTTGATATTTCTCCCTGTCAAA
Source organism: Metellina segmentata (assembly GCA_947359465.1). Taxonomy (NCBI): domain Eukaryota; kingdom Metazoa; phylum Arthropoda; class Arachnida; order Araneae; family Tetragnathidae; genus Metellina; species Metellina segmentata. Next base: position 110,925,620 of record OX375883.1, read on the forward strand.
TCGTTTTACGAAGAATTCCTTTATCTTTATGTATGAGAAATATGTACGAGATAATTATTTGTTTTTAGACCTGTGAGTAAAACATTAAACTGTAATTTTCAATAGTCGTTTTATTTTTTAATTTATTAAAACATCATTAATACGAAATACAAGTGCATTAATCATAAAATGTGAAGCTTTCTTAGTATTTTAATTAAAATAAAACAAACCATTGGGCACTTTTCTGACATTAGATATATGTTTCTAAAAAAATATAAGACTGGTGGTACGCCAAAATTTTCTAAAAATTTCAAGTGGTTCGCAGTTACTAAAAGGTTGGGAACCCCTGCCCTAAGGGATAGATCCAAGAAACACACCACATAATTTTGAACAACGGTCAGATGATGGAACTTTGGAGTGTGGGGTGCCGGCTGAGGTTTCGTTGATTGAATACGTAGTGGTTTGTAGAATTCTGCTACATAAAGTAAATAAGCTATGTAATACAAAACTGTTTTATGTACGGTTTGTTCTTTCTTATTTTAAAATGACTGGTTTAAAGTTAAAATAAAATCATTTTCAAATAGTTAAGGTTGCGTTAATTAAAACCATTCGGGTAGCCATACGTTTTAGTTCTAAGATATTTCTATATTTTGGCATGGATTTTAAAACGATTAAAATCACTAAAATTTACATTTGATTTTTATGTTTCATGGTTTTTGAATTGTAGTAGAGTGAATGAGAGGCGCTTTTGGCATGCATTGTATTGAGAATAAGTATTGACACCAGTAAAGAAAAGCAAATGCTGCTTTATTGTTGGATAATTTTATTACATTTAGAAGTATGGAATCAATTTATTTGTGAATGCGCGGATGTTACATCCATCGAAATAAATTTTAATAAGATGAAATTTAAGGTAGTCTGATACTGTGCTTTAAGTAGTAATTTGGTAATTTTTAGTTAACGTCGTACTAGAGCAACACAAAGGGCTATTGACGACGGTTCGGGATCTGTCCCTTAAGGGAAAGATCCGAGGACAACTCCTCGTCATTTTGAACCACGGTCAGATGACGAAGCGACACCTGAGCTGGCACCCCACTCTCCAAACTTCCACGCCAACCTAACGTGAGGACTTTCTGCCACGACAGATTTAAGGTGCACCAGCCGCCTCTACACCATACGTTTACAAACAACTATGCCCGGACCCGGATTCGAACCATGAACCTTCCGATCTAGAGACTGACACCTTAACCACTATACCGGTTGGTCGGTGCTCTAAGTAGATAGAAGCGATTAAAAATGTTTAACGCAGATACTATAATCCGATCTGCTAATACCTGAGACATAAACATATAAACTCAAAACTATTCATTACACTGAACAAAAATGGCGGTTAAAAGAGTAAATCACGGTTGAAACACAATCACAGAGAAGAAAAATGTATGAAAAAGAACATTGTACTGGTTTGATGTACAAAAATTCGCATCACAAAAGCGAAATGTTATCTATTTCACAGGCGTCAAGGTATACTGTTTCAAAGAGAAAATTTCAGTCAGTACTTAGGCCCCAAGAAAGATGGTTTGTTTCTCGTAACCCGACAGACCCTGAAATTACAATACAAAAATTCCGACCCTAGAGTGTTTTTAGACTTTGTTAAAAATTGATTGGTAATTGGTAATTTTAGTTAACGTCGTACTAGAGCAACACAACGGGCTATTGACGACGGTCCGGGATCAGTCCCTTAAGGGAAAGATCCGAGGACAACACCTCGTATTTTTGAACCACGGTCAGATGACGAAGCAACACCTGAGCTGGCACCCCACTCTCCAAACTTCCACGCCAACCCAACGTGAGGACTTTCGGCCACGACAGATTTAAGGTGCACCAGCCGCCTCTACACCATACGCTTACAAACATCCATGCCCGGACCCGGATTCGAACCAGGAACCTTCCGATCTAGAGGCTAACACCTTAACCACTATACCTGTTGGTCGGCTATACCCAGGATATTGAACCGCAAAAATAAATAACCCAGGTATTTTAAATCACTAATCACACCTCTGATCAATTCTAAATCGAACAATAAAACTCGGATATTTCCTTTTGCACATTTGCTAAGCATATTTAGAAGAAAAAAAAAAACCTTTTCCAACCTACCGATCCTAATATTTCTACTTATGTTACAGGAAAAAAACTTTTTTTTAGGACTTAGGAAATGGGTAATTATTAGTTAACGTTGTACTAGAGCAACACAACGGGCTATTGACGACGTCCGGGATCAATCCCTTAAGAGAAAGATCCGAGGACAATACCTCGTCATTTTGAACCACGGTCAGATGACGAAATAACACCTGAGCTGGCACCCCACTCTCCAAACTGCCACACCCACCCAACGTGAGGACTTTCGCCCACGACAGATTGAAGGTGCACCAACCGCCTCTACACCATACGCTTACAAACATCCATACCAGAATCTGGATTCGAACCAGGAACCTTCCGCTCTAGAGGCTAACACTTTAGGCCTTGGGAAAAACATTGCGCTGTTGTATTTTTTATACTGTGTTAAGCATTCAAAATGGCTGAAAATAAGTAGTCTTTTTGATCTGTTAATTCTTTTTTATTTCAGTCAAGACAAGAATGATCAGCAGACGCAAAAGAAGATGTGTGTTCATTAGGTTTGGGGTGTCGCTGGGAGGATTCCACGTGACGTCAGTGGTTGAGAAAGTTTCGTCCCCTGGATCTGTTCTTTAGCGAGAAATCTCCGAACTTGTACTAAATGATGCAGCTACCGGAGAGATGGAGAGAGGGCATCAAACAGAACGGTACGTGCTTTATTGATTCAATATTGTTTCAACCGATCTGGTGGTTAAGGTGTTAAGGGGACCGGGAAGGCCCTATCTCCTCCATGTTAAATTCACGAAATTCAAGACCCTTTTTCTCAATAACTATAATAGTAATCAACACAAAATTTTTATGGTGGTTAAACTGATATGTTATACAAACTTTAACAGCTCACTTTTTTTTTAATTTAAAAATTTTAATTTTATAGAAATTTTTAACTGAATATCACTTTTTAGATAGCATTTTTTAACACATTTAAATTTCTAAAAAATCCAATTTTCAAAAAATTAAAAAAATGCCCGTGTTAAAATCTTTAGAGATATAACACAAATATGTCATAAAAATATTAAGTCATTATGTTCAGTAGATTCTGAAAAAATGGGTCATGAAACTTCAAAATCTAAGTTTTGAGAAAAATGGATTTAGACATTTAAAATGAATTTTTATAAATAATTTTACGTCTAACCTTAATGAAACCCTGATTTATATAAAGGGTGATCTCTTTCATTTTTAATACATGTATCTTCAATTTTTTTGTATGCTTTTCTTTCTATGGCGGGCCTTTTTACTGTATTCGGAAAGTTTTCGCTCTCCATCGATAACACGGTCTTAGTCAAGTTTTCTCAAAAATTTGTATAAAATGGCAGATAATGTATAGCACTTTATAATATTTCCACTGTTGCAGCAGGAAACAGCATCAAACACTCCCAGTTTTAAAGTTTGGATGGTTACAAACACATTTTTTGGAACGCGAGTCCAAATCGCATTGTTCACCGATTCATTTGGGTTTTGAGTCTTTCCGTGAACACATTTTTTCAACAATTCTGGATTCGCTAAGTCTCTGAAATTTGATTTAGTTGTCTTCAAAATGTAGGCAGTATAAGGCAAGGCAATATGTGTGTGTTTATCATGGTAATAAACATCACTTTTAGCTACAGCACGTTGAAATTTCCACCAGCTTTCATTCCCAACTGGACAAAGACCGTGATTTGGATTTAAGTTACTTGACAATAAATAAAAATATTCTGCCCAGACAGATTGTTGCATATTGTGCAGAAAACCAACATTTATCCTTATTTCTAGTCCATAATAGATCAAATGTCATGTCTCAGAAAGTGCTAACTTATATCGCATGGTAAAATTAATAAAAATAGTTAGAAAAAAACAAAATGATTACAGTTAACTCTACTCTTACGAAATTATCGAAAATATTTTGAGTAAAGTAAAGTAAAAAATATAATATACATTGTTGATCAACAAAGATTAGAAATGTCCACAAACGGTTTGTTTACATTTGAAAGGCCGTGTCAGATGTGAAGTGCTTATTGGAAACGTGCATAATTTTCAAACTTCCTCTTATTCTATTACCTAGTGTGATATATCATTGGAAAGAGGAGATTTTGAACTATATAAAAGAGCAATAAAATAGAAACTGATTTTTTAGTCGAATTTTGCTTTCCCGGTCCCCTTAAGCTCTGATTTCCTAAGAAAGCGGAGCCGTTATCTAGCGGCCGTGATACGTCATGATGCGGAGGGCATAACAAGGTGGCCGTCTGAACAGAGAACAGAGGTGTCAACTTAGACGGGACAGAATACGGTGGAGAATTTGTGCAATACAGACGGATGTCGTGGTTTATTTTATTCCAGAAATCAAGCAAAGTTTCTTTTTTAATTTTTTGGCCAAGTTTCTATTTTCGAGATCGTCGAAGATAAAGTGAAAATGTCAACGGAATCAGCGTAAAATTCTACGCCAGATACCAAAACAGATTTATTATTCAATTATTTCCCATTAGATTATTTAATTATTTATTAAATAATTAATTAATTATTTAAGGAATTTAACATTTAAGGTATCGATCTAGTGTAAAATTTTCAACTCCGTTGAAATTTTCAATCAATCTTAAACAATCCCTATTATACAAAAACGAACTAAAAAAGGACAGTCAAAAAATTTTGTTTGTTTTGCTTCCCTCCGTTCGATTTCTTTGGCGCAATAAATAAATGTTGCCGCTACAAGAGAAAAAACGCTCTCCAGTTATGACGACCGTCATGCAAATGGCGGTGGCTCCGCTCATTTTCGTTACGCTCATAAACAACGCTCTCTAGGAAACCAACGCCATCTGTTTGCATAAACAACGTTTTAGTGACATCATCCACAGCTACATTACGGCTGCTAGATAACGGCTCCGCTTGTCTTAGAAAACAGTAGCTAAAGCCTCTAGATCAGAAGGTTCCTGTTTTGAACCCGGGTCAGTGCATGGATGTTTGTAAGCGTATGGTGTAGAGGCGGCTGGTGCACCTTCAATCTGTCGTGGCCGAAAGTCCTCACGTTGGGTTGGTGTGGAAGATTGGAGAGTGGGGTGCCAGCTCAGGTGTTGCCTCGTCATCAGACTGTGGTTCAAAATGACGTGGTGTTGTCCTGGGATTTTTCCTTAGGAGATTGATCCCGGACCGTCGTCAATATCCCGTTGTGTTGGTCTAGTACTACCTAAATAAACAATCATAAAAACAATATAATTTTTAGTCGAACAAAATTTTGTCACACACACACAAAAAAAAACAGTGGGACAAACGTGTGTTACAGTGTGACGTTGGTAAAATAGATTGGTGTAACCCAGGGGATGACAAGAATAAAAAATTTAGGAGCCAGTCATTTTTTTTAGCAGCCAGGACCCTTGCAATACATATACTAATATTTTTTCGGACGCTGAGTATATCGCAGAACTCCTTACACACACGCGCAGTAAATACTATGCTATTTATAGTGTAATTAAGGCAAAAAAAATAACATTTTATTATCTAAATTAGACATATTGCTCCATTTTTTTATCTTTTCTGGCCAAAAAATCAAGTTTTCTTTTTAATAAATATAAACGGTTTTTGCAGAAACAGAAAATCTTGTCGCCAAACCAAATTTTTAGGCGCCATGGCGACCTGGTTCCCGGGATTTGTCGTGCCCTGGTATAATCTATATAATTTATATTGTAACCTATACGTTTGTGAGAAAGAATTTCATCGCTTTGTACCTTCTCTCTTTTCTGAAAAGCGATAAGTAATTTTTAATTAACGTCGTACTAGAGCAACACAACGCGCTATTGACGACGGTCCTGGATCAATCTCCTAAGGAGAAGACGAATGTTGTAGAATACGTGAACTTAGTTTCGGACAGAGAGGGTCGCCTGCTCCCCATTCAGCCCTCAAAGTATCTGTTCGTTTCAGTTGAGGGGGGCTCTGGCTTCCTTTTAGAGTGTATTATAGAACAATTGAAAAATTCTGCCAAAGGGGGTTCCCTGGCTACAAAGGGGGTGAAAGCCGAATCCACTCCAATCTGAATCGCATTATCAGATTCGAACGTTCCAATCGGCAGAATAAAAAACGACTCTGGTTTGCGATCGAACGGAAGTGTGTGTTTACCAAACGATCACCCATTGGTTCCCGCGGTCCCGAAATCGCACGTGCGTGAAACGTTCCATCCAACAAAACGGGCAAGGTGGAACGCCAATGGAAGCCACATTCGAACCCGGGGGCGTGGACAACCGCAAGAGCAAACGATACGGTCGTAACACAACGCTGTACCCCCCCCCCCCTTCTCCTTCCGGGGTGTACGATAATACACCGCAATCACCATTTCTATAATCTCCCTATCATCCATTCCATTCGAACCCATCGCGTGCCCCGAGTTGCGCGACGGTACAAGCAGATGGCGTGACGATCGCAGCCTGTGCAAATATCGGCTGTGCACGCGAGGGCCCGGCGGCGACGTCTCCGAGGGCCTTTCGAACAAACTTTTCGAACGCCTCTGGAACGCGTCTCGTGACGCCCGAACTCGTCGAACGACAAGCGTTCCATTACAGAATCTTGTTTGCCGCGGACGCGAAAGTGTTTGTGTTTGGAACAAAACCGAACACCATGAATTATGTATGGCGTCTTCCAGAACTGTGTGTGGTAGGGCGGCATTTGATATTCATGTTCCGATGCTCTTTCATTTTTAATATTGCGCCCGTTTGCAGACGATTGGTGAGAAAACTCGCGCCCCTAATGAAACGGAAATACTCCTAATGATGGGTGGGCACTGGGTGTTGGGTCGCAAATGGATTCGTGAGGTCTTTCCGTGCTGCGGTCTGTGAGTTTCCCGAAGCAGGTGGTCAACAATTCACGCTTCGTTATTAACCTAATGTTATTTATATCGGGGGTCGCTCAATTCGAGCAAAAATTCAGTTTAAGGTGTACACTAAAAGATTTTTTTTTTAAATTTTGACTTTAAAAATCCAGTTTTTTTATCACGAGTAATGGGTGTATTCTTAAAATCATTTCAGGGAGAAAAAAATCAGATTGTACAGACAATGAATTATCTAATGTAAGATATAATTAGCAAATTAGCGTGGTTTTTTAAACATGCTATCACAAATTCTAATGTGTTCAGAAAAACGATTTCTGTTGGAAATTATTTCTATTAATATATTCTTCATGTTTTGAGCCTCCATCCAGTTGCTAGAAGATATAGTTTTTTTACAACTTTTTAATCAAGGAAGAGTAACAAAAATCAACATATTTTTTCAGGAATTTCAACATTTAAAAATCCATTTCTCGACTAAATACTCTGACTGAAGCTCAAAACATCTACTGTATTATATAAATCATAATGAAGCAAAAATAACTACTGTAGATGAACAAACCATCCTATTGTGTGCAAAAACGCAGTTCTTCAGAAATCCAGTATAAAGTTTTGGAAGCATGTCTCTTCGTGGTGACAGTAGCTAACAAAAACCCTTAAAGCTAAAAAACTATTTCGAACATTTGCAAGATCTTGGCATCTTTTGCAAGCTAAGAAATGTGAAAATATTTTGAATTAATAAAACAAATATTGATATTCTGGTCGATTTTCGTGATTTCTAGTGTATATGTCACAGCTACAGCTCGAAAGCCATTAATGTGCGCATTATATAGGTAATCTGTAGATTAACTGATTTGCTCCTTTAACGTGCAGAATCGAGAGTTTTTCGCATTTAACCTAGGTAATGTGCACATTGACGGCTTCCGTATCGTTAAAGTTCAAAAGTTTGTTTCTTTCATTTCCTTTCCCTACACCTTCCCTCTCTCCCTTAACTTTGAGTTTGGTTTCGCCATTTTTGTAATATGTTTCTCAAATTCATTTCCTTAATTGTAATAATATTTTAAACCGTTTGATTCTTTTTATTATAGTTTTTAATTGATTGATGATTGATTCTATCAACTAATTTGTTGATTGTTTGATTGTATTAACTTGATTCTTTAGATATCGAAAAATAAATAAATAACATGTTAATTTAAGCGTACAGAAACGTTGGTGTTGCTCCAGCAAAGATCTTATTTTCACTTTAACGAGTGCCTAGTATATAATGTGCAGATTATCTAGGTAATTTGAGAAAGAAAACAATTTTCGGCACTTTAACGAATCCCCCTAGTTAATCTGCACATTACCTATATAATCTGTAGAATAACTGATTTCTTCACTTTAGAGGTAACATATACATACACCTTAAATATTCCACTAGGCCTAAATCTGTGTTTCAAGTGGCTTCCAGTTCCAGTTATTTGGGGGCACACTTCCCTCCGTGTCATCAGTAGTATATCAGATTTTGCTGCAAGAGCAGGGAAGGGCCCCGAGTTGGAAAACAGAGAGGAACAGACTCTTTGACCCTCCGCTCGAAAGGTCTATTGTCGTCTTTGTAGGCTCAGCCAGGACATAAGTGGTCGGTCCAATGGAGTCGGTGGACAGTTGTCCTTGGAGACTTGCTCCGTGTCCATAAAAGAATATCCCAGTTTCAATGGTATATTATAACAGTTTAATTTAGACTTTACAGCATATCATATATCAAAAAGAAGGTAAAACCTAGTTTTTCTTACAAATGTTCAATATGTGTATCTTAAGTTATACGGCACACAACCAACCTAAAGTCCAATTCTTCCCACACTTTGGTTAACAAGTCCGGAGCAATAGCATCTTCAATTCTGTGTCTCAACTCTGGCAAATCATTGGGAAGCGGCGGAACGTAGACACGTAGATATTTTATAAATCCCCAAAGGGAAAAAATCGCATGGCGTTATGTCAGGTGAGCGTGGAGGCCAGCGAAAAAGAGCTTTGTCGTCTTGACCCTTACGACCCATCCAACGGTCAGTGACTTCGACGTTCAACCACTCTCGTTCAAAGAGATTCCAATGGGGAGGGCTCCATCCTCTTGCCAAATAAGCACCACCCCAAGTCTCCCTTCTGTAAGGTTGCCAGAAATGTCCGCTCTAGAAACGGTCGCTCAAGAAACGTCCGGACAGGACACGATACCTATAGAAATACCTACCGACGTACGTAGTATTGAGAAGGACTGGAGGAGATCTGGAGAGTTAGGGTAAGCGAGGAATAAGTTTGCCAGTCACAAAACTGGGGAGGGCCTAGTGACACTGAGGGTGTTGTGAGTAAGTTTCGGGAGCCTCTTTTAGGAAAAGGAGATCACCCCTAAGGTGTTCCGTGAGTTTACAGTGGACAGATCGGAAACTTGCTTTCCGAAACGTTTAAAGTATTCCAGAAGTGCTTCAAGTGGGGGTGGGGGGCTTCGACGAGATATCTCGTCCATCCTGATCCGAAATATTTTGGGGATGGCAAGTTTACTCGTCTTTAAGGTATTACGAATTTTTTGATGACAAGATGAAAATCTGGTCAGTTTTCTTTCTACGACATGACCATCAGGACCTACCACAGTAATGTAAACTTGGAGACCCAGGTACAGAATTATGTTTAGTGCTGTGCAACACAACTCCAAGCAATTGCACTTTTACTGCAGGTATTTTGTACAAATTTTGAAAACTACTGTCAAATCAAAAACAGACTTAAAATACATTTATCGGCTCGATATTTATCACATATTTATAATAAAACACACATCAAAATGAATTAACTTACTTTATTTAAAACCAAGGCATACTTTCGCAATTCTGTCGATAACTTTTGAAGTTAAATATTTTGTCATTGACATAGAAGATATGTTATTTAGTGGTAATTTAGGGCGGTGTATGGATATTGTTCCGAAGCTAGAGAGGAAAAAAGGTGTGGCAAGGAACGCGTTTTGCAATGCAGAACATCGCAATTTTTGATTTAAAACAAATTTGGCCAAAATTTTGATAAAATTAAGCAAAACTGTTTCTGCAAAGACTTTGTTTGATCTGCGACGTACATCACATTTTCAAGCACTTTATGTCCCCGGGTTTGAAGACTGGAGAAAGTTAAATCTGTCGTGGCCTCGCGTAGACGTGAAAGTTTGAAGAGTGGGATGTCCGCTTATATGTGTTGACGAGGTGTTCTCGATGGTAGATATTCGCCTATAGCACATTGTGTTGCTCCAGTGCGACATTAATTAAAATATCTACCTTTTTTCATTTGTGTATTAAATCTCTGACTTCACTAAAAAGTTCAGAAAATAATCGATTTAAAATAATTTCATTTTCACTTTACCGGTCATTTTAAAATAAAAAGTTCCACATAATGCTTAAAAGTATTTTGTTTTTACTTTTTTGAAATAGAATTCTACAAATCATTAAGTAAATCATAACTAAGGACTTAGGGTATGGCATTTGGTATTTTTAAATAACGTCGCACTAGAGCAACACTACGGGCTGTTGACGACAGTAAGTGATTAATTCCCAAGGGAAGGATTCGAGGACAACACCACGTCATTTAAAACCATCGAAAGGATTTAAGGAAAGTTGAAAATAAAGAAAGATATACAGCTTGCAGAAAATAAAAATTACAAATTCATTAAAATTAATTTCCTAAATAATATATGTGGTTCAAAATTATGTGGTGTTGTTCTCGGTCTTTCACTTAGGGGATTGATCCCGGACATGTCAATAGCCCGTTGTGTTGCTCTAGTACGACGTTAATTAAAATTACTTACCTTACCTAAATAATATATTTCACACATAAAATATTTCAAGACATAAAATACAAACAAACAAAATTCCGATCATTAAAAAATTGCACAATTCTTAAAAACGAAAGATCTGACCAATCTTATCGAATTTTGCCTTCCTATTCTGAGATAGAGCAATTCGAAAAAAGACACTGAAAAAAAAAATTGGTAAAACAATGTTTCATGAAATTTAGAAATGCTCAAATTTGACCGCCACATTTCGCTGACTCAACTCAAATACAGGATTCTAGACTGAATTTATGAAATAAAACATTAATTCACGCGTTGCCAGGTCTCAAACAGTAAAATTACGCTATTAAAATGTCCAGAAATTAATTGCTTTCCTCTTTGGTAGAAAAATGCCAAACCAATTAAGTATAAGTAAAATTATTTTTAACACCTTTTCGATATTTTTATTATTTCTATAACCTACCATAATGTAGCTATCAATATTTTTTTTTACTCGAGTAACTCTTCGAATTTTGCTGTCATTAAGGGGAAGATAACAAATTAAGTTGATAACATATTTACCACAAAGCTTGTTTTAAAATCAAATTTGTTTTTTAAGCGAATTTGTTTGATGGTGAAAATTTCGTTTCACGGTACGTGCAATAATAAAATAAGTTTTAAAATTGAATATCTTAGCGTTAAAGAGAAAGTAAATAGATTTAACAGTGTTTCTTCGAAATAAAATCAATGTTTCAAACAAACTTTCCTTATATGTTTATAAATATAACTTTGATTCGTAAAATAAACTACCTTGACCTACTGTCGCTATGACAAAGAATCTGCAATATTTCAAAAGTCCCGATTCGGGCTTTTTAACAACAATGGCAAATGTCCACTTACAAGTCGCTCGATTCTAACTTACATAACGCTTTAAATTAAATACTTTGCGGCGGTGTTGCGTGTGATGAAAATGAATTGTAATTTAATAAAATAAAAAAATATTTCAAACAGAACGGAAAAATATAATAAAACTTGTCGGGTAAGAAGTTGTTCTAAAGATGCAAATTCGTGATTCTTTTTTATCCCTTGATCTCGCCTGGTTCCATTACTTACAACTAAAAATTAGACAAAATTTAAAGATACGATATTAGTTCCAAACGAAAGAAACGGAAAATATCACTGCACAAGGCAAGCATGTCTTTCCATTTCGTTGCAAAATGTGCATCGTCCCAAATATTCGGAAATAGTTCACATTTTGCACACAAAAAAAAGATTAAATGTATTAGAATTTTAATTTCCGAAAAATAGTTTTGGAGCACAGGTTAAATAATTCAATTAATTGCCACGATATACCTTCCAGATATTGCAAAACAACGAAATTATGGTTGATTTGAATATAGTTGTTCAGATGTTTTAGAATAAAACTTGCCTATATATGTAAACAAAGCTATTTTGAGTAGCATATTACCTAAACTTAAAAAAAATTTTGTATATCAAATCTGGAACATTGCATTAAAATATATTGAATACATTTTATGTGATACGAAAACAAACACAGACACAAAATGGAACATAGAACGGGAAGAAGTACAAACATACGCATCCAAGTTCAGTCACTAAATGAATGTAAGTACTCACATTATGCTATTTCATGAAAATTTATTTAATTGTTTCGACATATTACGGGCACACACGTATAAACAGACAGATGAACAGACAGTCATCAAATACGCAAGAGACAGGTTTTCCATTAGAAGGGCTCCAAACGAATAGAAAACTTGAAATGGGTTGAAAATATTCAATGTACAAACACTCCATTTTCATTTACATCAAAGCGTTTTTCGTTTGTGCTTTTCATGTCCCATTACTAAATGTAAAATGTGTAAAATCAAGTATTTTCAGTATTCATATTTCATCAACCAAATTTTCGTAAATTATTTATATTATGGAATGAAATAAAACATTAGTTCAAACAAAATTGGAATTTTAAATCGTTTGAATCTGATGTTTTGGAAAAACTGTTTGAATCTAATGTTTTGGAAAAATTGTTTTTTGAGAAATATGGATAAAAGAATTTTATTGGAAAAGTTCTTTTTACATCAATGCTGGTAAAACATAACGAGTTGCGACAATTATCGCATTATACTCCGTGGCATTAGTATGCGGATTTCGCGAATTGTTTTCAGCCCTCTAAGACAAATAGAACGAGGGTTAATATGTTAACAGTAGGTTTCTAAAGTACTATAAGTGTACAAAATATGGTGTGGATTGGTCAAACGGTGTAGATTTGTATGAATAACAGACAGACGCCAAATCTGCTTTTTTTAAATATAGGGTAGGTGTGTTCCAAATATCGACTACCCTAACTATTTCTCTGTATCTCAGCCTCCTGGGTTGGGGAATTAAGCTAGAAAGTAAATGAATATCACTAGGAACTATTCTCCCTTTGGTTTCCAGATATCCTGTATTTTCTTTACTTATGTCAGTTGAAGTGAACTAGTCAAACTTCAAAAAGTGTCCCAAGAGAAATTTCAAGAGTGGGTTCCTTATATCGCCTAACCCCTGTTCCTACTAACACCCACCAGGCGAAATGAGGAGCTACTATTCAATACGGGTTTCTAGTAGAGCATACCTACCTACCTACCTTTAGTATTGAATGTACTTTCGAGGCATAGAAACGAAATTTTGATTTGGAAACACTTACCTGGATATTCCCTGAATGGATTGGAGGAAAAAAAATACGTTGATCATAGCCTCAAATGCTTCAGATGCAATAGTGCTGTTGCCCGATGTAGGGCATTTGAAAACGTTATTTAAGCTAGTACGTGTTTTTTTATCGTCAAACTGGAGAAACACAACGGGCTATTGGCGCGTCAACATGATTTGGAGAGTAAAAATTCATTAATTTCTCCTTTTATTTCCTGGAGAATAAGCAATTCTCCAGGATCAGAGCGAGCAAGCAAGGTGACAATAACTCACCCAACTTCTTTCTGGAATATCTTTTCCGAAGCTCAGAAGATGAAGAGCACCTTCCCCCGAACACAATCGAACAAACATTTCCCTTTTGCTCGTGGCAACTCCTCCCATTTATCTTTCGACAGTCTCGATATGGAAAAAACCTCACACCCAAAAAAGGACAACTCAACCGGGCTCTCTGCAGGGGTCTTCATAAAACCCTCTGCGATGGAAGTCGGGTTCCAAAAAAGCTTCGAATTTTGTTCGTGGGGGGCGCCCCGTCGAACGCAATAACGCCGCGGGATGCTACAAATATTGCCTCCCTCCCCCTGCGCCACCCCTTTCGAGCTCCGCTGCCACCGGAGCGTAATGAAAAATGATAAAAAAAAATATATAAACCGGGCACTCTGCGACTTTTTTGCTCGGTGGTCGGTTTCGGGGGGGGATTAGCCCCAAAGCCTGACTCCGAACCCCGCAGCCGCTTTTTGTTGTTGCCACCGCGCTCTTTATAAGTATCGGGGCGGGGGGGCGGGCTTTGTTCCCGCCTCCTCTCGCCGTCGAGGGCTACAAAATGCGGTCGTTTATTCCGGGACTTCGGGATCGTTTGCAGTTTCTGAGTGGGGGTGGAATGATTGGGCTGCTTATTGGGTTCGATTTGGGTCGGGTTACCTGAGTGACTTTCGGTAATTTTTTAATTAATGTCGTACTAGAGCAGTACTCATTAGTCCCCAGAAGAGTGAAAGATGAGCAGTACAACCATTAAGATTTCTTTTGATAGCCAAATTTCTTTTCAAAAACCATGTTTTTAGGAGTCTTGATTGAAACTACCTACTAGCGTCAAATAAAACCAGAGATATCATAAGAATGATCTTATTTTTTTATTGACAACAAATATTATTTTGCATTAAAATAAAAATATGATAAAACACGCTTTTAATATGAACAATGACCTTGCACTTCCTATACACACTCCGCCGACCAACCGGTCTGGTGGTTAGCCTATAGGTATAGCCAGGAAGGTTCCCGGTTAGAATCCGGGTGAGTACATGGATGTTTGTAAGCGTATGGTGTAGAGGCGGCTGGTGCACCTTACATCTGTCCCTGCCGAAAGTCCTCACGTTGGGTTGGTGTGGAAGTTTGGAGAGTGGGGTGCCAGCTCAGGTGTTGCCTCTTCATCTGTCCGTGGTTCAAAATGACGTGGTGGTGTCCTTAGGGCAGAGGTTACCCTTTTAGTAACTGCGTACCATTTGTAATTTTTTGAAGTTTTTAGCGTACCACCAGTCCTATATATTTTTAGAAACAGATATCTAATGTCAGGAAAAGCGCTCAATAGCTTGTTTTATTTTAATTAAAATACTTAGAAAGCTTCATATTTTAGGATTAATACACTTGTATTATGTATTAATGATGCCGACCAACCGGTATAGTGGTTAAGGTGTTAGCCTCTAGATCGAAAGGTTCCTGGTTCAAATCCGGGCCCGGGCATGGATGTTTGTAAACGTATGGTGTAGAGGCGGCTGGTGCACCTTAAATCTGTCGTGGCCGAAAGTCCTCACGTTGGGTTGGCGTGGAAGTTTGGAGAGTGGGGTGCCTGCTCAGGTGTTGCTTCGTCATCTGACCGTGGTTCAAAATTACGAGGTGTTGTCCTCGAATCTTTCCCTTAAGGGACTGATCCCGGACCGTCGTCAATAGCCCGTTGTGTTGCTCTAGTACGACGTTAACTAAAAAAATTACCAATTACCAATTATGTATTAATGATGTTTTAATAATGGAAAAAATAAAACGATGGTTGAAAATTACAGTTTTTTTTTATTCGCAGGTCTAAAATCAAATACCTTTAAATAATTAGTACAAACTAAGCAAAGAAACTAAGCAAACAAGATTACAAATAAACAATTATTAAGATAATCAAAAATCAATTTTTAGTGCGAAACTTGTTGTTTGTTTTTTATTAAAATATCAATATCAGGAGCAATAGAGCTTAACTTCACTCTTAAGTCCTCTTCAACACATACTCTGTATCTAAATTTATTTCTTATATACAAACGTTCAGAAAAACCACTCTCACACAAGTAACTAGTAAGAAATGGCATAAGAAATAGCATAACGTGGTTGTACATGCTAAAAAATCGAACAAACTTCGTAGAATATTTGGGTAGCGCGTATCATCCCTGCGTACCACCTGAAACGTTGCCGCGTACCACCGGTTGGGAATCCCTGTCTTAGGGGATTGTTCCCGGATCGTCGTTAATAGCCCGTTGTGTTGCTCTAGTACGACGTTAATTAAAATTTACCATTACCGTACAAGAGCAGTGTTCGGCAAACTCATTGGTCCAAAAGAGTCAAAGATCAGCAGTATAACTATTGAGATTTTTTTTCAAGAACCATGTTTTTAGGAGTCTCGATTGAAACTAGCTACTAACGTCAAATAAAACCAGTTAGCATTAGAATAATCGTATTTATTGAAATTTTTATTTATATTTTTTTTACATTAAAATAAAAATAGAAAACACGCATTTAATGTAAAAATGACCTTTTATTTACATTTCACACTCCGGTCATACTTTTTCTCCATCTGTCGTAATTGAAACAATTTTATCGAGTGGAATTTGTTTCTCATGAATTCAATGACAGCATTTGCAATATACACGCCATTTGTTTGACCTTCAGTGGTAATAATCCTAAAAGTTCTTTAGGACCCGAAGACCAAATAAATCGAACAAATTGTAAAACGTGCGCTGTGTCATTTATGTCACAAGATTTCGTCAACAGCTAATCATAAAGCTAAAACGAATTTAAGATATTGGATTTGCTGATTGGTTATATTTTTACTGTTTTAGCAAACAGTGGTAACTCTTTAATTTGTTCTTTAACTTCTTCCTTGTTCTTAAAATCTCGAAACAGCACTTCGAATCCATTTATAAAACAACTTTTAATGTATTCAGTGTCTGCTTATGGTTTTGCTCCCTTAGCCAATCTCTTGAATAACAATAAAGATTTGAATATTAACATTGTTGGAATATTGCACCCAATAATTAAGTACAGAACTTGATATTTTATGACTTCTGAAGTTCCTCAACTCCTCCCATTACCGGCAGGATATTTACTGCCAGCATTCAGTCGAATTTGATTCGTGGCAAAGCCGCACTCAAGTGGCTAAAGAGCCGCGGTTTGCCAACCACTGTACTAGAGCAGCACAACGGGCTATTGACGACGGTCCGGGATCAATCCCCTAAGGGAGAGATCTAAGGACGATACCACGTCATTTTGAACCACGATTTTATATTATTCAATTTAAAAATAAAAGATTTCTTAATCGTTTATATTCATTTTTTTGACTTAGTTATGACAGTTAAAATAAAGTTTTATATAATTAATAAACACGGCAAATGACAAATTAAATCTCCCCTCCCGGGCGAACATTAATGTTTTGAGGTTGCTAAACCAGTATTCAGAAATGGAGGAAACGAAATTTAAATATACTGATGTATAAAAACATGGAACGTTTTCGGGCTATGTATTATCCACATCGATGTTTTAATTTTGAACATCGATGTTTTAATTTTGAACATCGATGTTTTGCTGTCGATGTCGCATCCCTAGTTCCTTGATGTATCTCAAAGATAGACAGTCATGCAATACTTGAACATCCTGACGGATCAAGTGCATCCTGCAGTGGTACATTTTTACTCTGGAGGTGACGGATCTTTCACGGACGATAGTGCAAGCATACATCGCGCGGGAAACATTCGCGAGTGGTTCACAGAGTATCGGATGAAATGGCGTTATGACAGAAATGGTAGGTTAAAGAACAAGATCTTTGGGTTTCACCAGTACGACATTTATTCTAACATCCTACTGCTTTAGATATTTGTACAGCAAAATTACAGATATTTTCAGACAAGAAGGGTTCGTCAGAGGTTATATAGCGTGTTCTCTCAGGTTTCAATGGGTCTCTGGCAATTTTCTGCGTCTTTCGGCTGAAAACTACCTTTCGATGGAATTTTTGAGTATTCTCAAGGGGGCTTAGGAGTTCGTAGTGTCAGTGTAACGTCAGACGAAGAGGATTTGTGTAAAGTTCCCAGAACATTATGACCGATGCCATGTCAAATAGAGTGCTGTTATAGTACTTCTAGGGTTAGTTGTGGACAGTGGATCGCTTGAAAGGAGTTTTATGATCTTCAATGAAGGGATTCTTGAATATGTCTGCTTTGTGTCTTCTTGATCAGAGTAGTCGCGTTTAGAGTGTTGCAACTGAACACCAATCTGATTTCAACATTTTCCCTGGCACCCGCAGAACCCGGATCTTAACACTACAGAGAACGTTTGGTACACGTTGTAGATGTGCGACCCCGATAGCAATCTTCCTCTGCCGTCCACTTCAGAGAATCTTAATGTCTGTGTGTCCGATGGCCTGGTATTCCTTGGACTTGAATGCACTCCAGAAGCTTGCCAGAATGTATTCCAAAACGCATACATGCCGTTATCCGTATAAAAGAGTCCTGTTGGAATAGTAACGGATTAGCAAATGCAAGGGATCTTATTGGAATCCTACCAAATACCTACTTGTACAATAATGAGATAATAAGGTAATGGTAATTGTAATTTTAGTTAACGTCGTACTAAAGCAACACAACGGGCTATTGACGACGCTCCGGGATCAGTCCCTTAAGGGAAAGATCCGAGAGATAATAAGGAGATATTTAATAAGGACTGGTGCAAGTTAAAACTTTCGTGGCCACAAATGTCCTCACGTTGGCGTGGTGTGGAGGTTTGGGGAAGTGGAGTACCGGCTCAGATATGACCTCGTCATCTGACCGTGGTTCAAAATGACGTGGTGTTGTCCTCCGATATTGTGATGCTCTAGAGCGACGTTAGTTAAAATACCTACCAACCTACCCAGTTGCAAAGTAGCGGATTGGCAATAGGAGCGCTTTGAATTATAAAATGGTTTCAACCTATGACTACTGCGATAATTTTGGTCTGAGTTGGGTGCGTGCACATGTGGGGACGGCCGGTAATGAGCTCGCTGACGGCCTTGCAAAGCTCGCTTCGTCGTGTGGCGAGTCTCTAGATGTTCTTACACCGATCTCCTACGTAAAACGCCAGATAACTCTCCTAAAGAATATAGATTGGCCGGACGATCATGGCCATGCCAAGAGTGGTCTCCGGTTGAAGGAGTTCATGTCGGGGACCAGCTCAAAGGATCTAGTTGCAGATCGTTACTAGACATGGTTTCTTACTGGTCATGTCTTATTTACATCGCTTTCATATTAAAGTCTGTGAGCTGTGGGTAATCCAGATCATTATATTTTTGACTGTGCACTCACTTCACGATATCACCTATGCAGGCTCACGGATGACAATAAACCGAAATGGCTGTCATGAAGAATACGATCTCCAAATTCCGAATTAAAAAATGCATCTCCATTGCGGCAGAGATGGCTGATGGGACCCCTGTGGCCTGAGCAATGTTGACCTCCCGATGCGTTCCCTCTTTCTCTTAATCTTTTAAATTTTATTACAGTTCTATTTTTAATGCTTCACTTCATCATAGTTTACTTATGTATATTTACCAATGTTTTATTTTCATGTCATACTACATCACAATCTTTTATGTTTCCACGGACCTTTTATTGGGGCCTGTTCCCCAATGTTTTACTCTTGTCCTTTTATATTCATGAACCGGGTCTTTTGCCCCATGTAAATTTAAAAAACACAATAAAAGCTCGTTCGGTCGGCGTGGGCCCCATTAGGTTTATTTCATGGGCTGGAAGTCCTTCCCCCCTCCCGGCCAAAGACTCCAAACCTTAACGGGAAAGTCGGGATACTGAGGATCTGAAACCTAAGACTGTCATATACGTGGGGGTATGTTCAATCTGTCGTGAACTAAAACGTCCTAGCGTTTGCATGGTGTGGAAGATGAAAAGTGGAGTGACAGCTTGGTGGTTGACCTCGTCATCTTACTGCGGTTCAAACTGACGAGGTGTTGTCCTCTGATCATTCCCTTCGGGATGGATCTTGAACTGTTTTGCAATAGCCCATTGTGTAGTTCCAATGCGACGTTTATTAAATACCTACCTACCTACCCGGATAGATCCCGGACCGTCGTCAATAGCCCGTTGTGTTGCTCTAGAACACTGTTTCCCAAACTTTTGACATATGTGTATATACCCTTCTATAATTTTCGTAACGCTGAGTACCCCTCGTCGAAAAAATCGATGCATTTTAATAATAATCAAAGTGTATTTTTTTCTTTTTTTTTGTGACATACACAAAATAATAAGAAAGAGAAATAAAATTATTCATAATAAAATATAAATAAAAGTTATATTACAAATAGCGTTTATATTTGGATCAATGAGAAGGATCAAATTGTTTGTGCTGAGATAACAGATCGTCATAATTTGGTTCCCTTGTTGTTAATTTAATTTTGATCTGAGATGTGGTTCCTCGTCTAATAGTCTGTTCCTTTTTTTTTTTTGACTTAATGTCTACAAATGTTGAAAAAGCAACTTCACATAAATATGAAGTTGGAAAAGGCAAGATGTATTTTTGAACTCTTTCTGTTAAAACGGGATACACAGGTTGCATTTGTAACCAGAATGATGTTAAAGTACTCTCCTTATGTTTATTTTTCAAGAATCCGTCTGAAGCCAATTCCAACAATTGCTCTTCTTCCGCATGCGATACATCTTCTGGCATGAATGTTGTGTTAATGTTAAACGGATATCTTATCCATTCAATATTTTTGGTTAAATCAGGGAAATAGTTTTTCACGCCCTTTTGCAAACTCTCCAAATGCTGTGTTATGCATTTCAGAGTATCAGCATCCATTTTAGTAGTCGAACTTGATATGAACTCATGAAGAGAGGGAAACGAGTCTACTCCATTACCAACTCTCTTTTGACATAACTTAAGTTTTGCGATGGCAGCGTTCACTTTATCTTGAACGTGAAACAATGAAATTTATTTGCCCTGTAA
Organism: Metellina segmentata; assembly: GCA_947359465.1. NCBI lineage: Eukaryota > Metazoa > Arthropoda > Arachnida > Araneae > Tetragnathidae > Metellina > Metellina segmentata. The sequence goes on from OX375883.1 coordinate 110,946,265, forward strand.
CGATAAGTTGAGGCAATTTAAAGCAGAGAATATATCTGCTAAGTATGCTAGTTTACAAAGCCATTTCCAGTCATGTAAACAATATCTCATCTCAAATCTATCACTAAGAAAACATTGAAGTTCATGTCAAAGCTGTGCCTGTCAGGCCGGTTGCGCCCAGCGGAGGGTTAACGAAGTAAGTTTTCTCTGTAACGAAGTGTGGTATATTTCCGCCGTGTCACTCTCACGCCTCACAAGACTGTCTTGACTTGACTCATGAGAACGTAAGGCGCAGCTACGCACAGTGCAGTGCATATCCCCACCAAACTCCGGTGCAACGCGTATCCCCACCAAACTCTTCCCGTACCCTTAGGGTACGCGTACCACACTTTGGGAAACACTGCTCTAGAACGACGTTAATTAAAAAATTACCAATTGCCAATTTTTAGCGTCTGTTTCGGTACCATCTAATTCCCTCAATCAGAGGCAATTCGCAAATTTTGGTCAAAATTACCAATTGCCTACCAGCCTACTTCCTCCGTAGAGGAGCCGTTTCGATTGTTGGTCCCTTCAACTCGAAGAGCAAAACTATTGACCCATGTTTTCTTGAAATAATCCCTTCTATCAATTTTTGACGTCCCATCAACGTTGATGAGCGCTAAAGCACAACCATAAAAATGACACCGCTTCACAAAGTACACGACAAAACACATCAAATCATGAAAACAGCATTCGTCAGAGAAATGCGGCATATTTCGTATCATCCAGCCTCTAACAGCGTCACGAAACGAAGGTGTACCGCATCCAAAAACCAAGAAGAATCCAAACTAATTCTTCTCCATGAGAAACGGATATCAAAAGCCGCTCGCTTGATGGATCGCCCCCATTCATCCAAAGTCAATAGGAGGAAATCGTCTTTTTTTCGGTATCCCTGCAGCGCCACCTACCGGTGTACTCTCGCTAATTGGTGGTTTCGGATGGCGACAGGATGATTTAGGGTTGAGCTCTCGCTGCAATCAATTAATCTTTTGCATTTCTCCCACCGCTCCTCCCCGGGCGCGCTCGAAAGGAACGTTTCTCGAACTCTTCTCCGTCACCCCCCCTCTTTCTCGTTTGTTTCGTTTGAGAAATTTTGTGTTTTGTAAGCGAAATTTAAGAATTGAGGTAGATAGCTAATTAATTAACATCGTCCTGGTAATGGTAATGATAATTTTAGTTAACGTCGTACTAGAGCAACACAACGGGCTATTGACGACGGTCCGGGATCAATCCCTTAAGGGAAAGATCCGAGGACAACACCTCGTCATTTTGAACCACGGTCAGATGACGAAGCAACACCTCAGCTGGCACACCACTTTCCAAACTTCCACAGCACGCCAACCTTAGGATCTATATATCATACCATCCGTACGATAGTATACCATCCGTGTGCACGTCGGTTTAAGGCTGTACCTAGTTTCGAACTCGTAACACTCCGATTGATAATCCGTTACTCTTCCAACTGGGCTGCCACGTAGCAATAGCAGGTTCTCCAACCTGAAGGGTTCGTTTCTCATTTTAACCCTTCAAGTGGTTTCGACGTTGTATCTCGTCCTTCCAGATCTAACCGATTTTCCTAATGGCGAAATATCTCGTTCATAACAAGATCTGGTCAGTTTCCCTCTAATGATGAGATATTTAATCTATCCAGATTTTGTCAGTTTTTCTCTAATGATGAAATATTTAATCCGTCCAGATTTGGTCAGTTTCGCTAATGGCGAGATGTACCTTGTCCTGACAATCACCGTGTGGGTACAGATACCTCTCTGAAATGAAATACTGTGAATGAATTAGTCCTCTCTTCGTACTTTGCCTCGACATTTTAACGTTAATACGTCGTTGAGGGAAGAGGCTGACGAGTTTATGAATGGATGGGTGTAGGGAAATGTCTTCTAGACCCACAGTTATAGAACTGCTAATGGATGGGGGATCGTCGTTAACACGGTAGAGGTGATGTGACACTTGGACTAGAAAGAACCGTTGGATTTTTGGACGTGATCGGACGAAGAGCTGGTCTGCTCCAGATTAAGCTTCGGGACTGATACCTTTATGCTTCTTTTTTTACACATTTAGCATCGGAATCGCCTTCAATTTTCTCATTAAATGCGCTGTATTTTAAGAGCTCTTTTAAACTGCCTAAGATCCATTTGCCACTTAAATTTTTTATGAGTACGTCTTTAAAATTGTAACACTACCGAGGGCATTCAGGTAGGTATTTGCCGACCAACCGGTATAGTGGTTAAGGTGTTAGCCTCTAGATCGGAAGGTTACTGGTTCGAATCCGGGTCCGGGCATGGATGTTTGTAAGCCTATGGTGTAGAGGCGGCTGGTGCACCTTAAATCTGTCGTGGCCGAAAGTCCTCACGTTGGGTTGGCGTGGAAGTTTGGAGAGTGGGGTGCCAGCTCAGGTGTTGCTTCGTCATCTGACCGTGGTTCAAAATGACGAGGTGTTGTCCTCGGATCTTTCCCTTAAGGGACTGATCCCGGACCGTCGTCAATAGCCCGTTGTATTGCTCTAGTACGACGTTAACTAAAATTACCAATTATCAGGTAGGTATTTAATTAGCATCCCATAAGAGCAAAACAATGGGCTATTGGGGGGGTTCGCGAATAAACACGATGGGAAAGATACCAGAACAACGCCTGTTGATTTTGAAAAACGGTCAGATGAAGAGGTCACCACCTGAACTCGAACCCCACTCTCCAAACTTCCACACCACGCCAACGTGAGTATATTAAGGTCATGGCAGATTGAACGTGCATCAGCCTCCTTGTACACGAAGGTAGGAAGGCATTTTACTTAACGTCGAGCTGGAGCATTACAAGGGGCCATTGACGATGGTCCGGGATCAAACCCCAAGAGAAAGATCCGATGTACACGAAGATGTCTGGTTGGATTGAAGCTTGCAACCCACTGAATGGTTACTCTTTCAACAGAGCTACTGTGGTCCCGGGGGCATCCATGAAAACTGAAGCTTTACAGAATAATGTCCTTACAGCTGTTTTGTCTTGTGATTTGGAACTAGAAGAACTATTCAAAAAATAAATACAGCGTACACATAGGATGTCCGTATGTCACAGGAAATATGAACAGAGTGTGCAGAGATCTTTATTCTGCAACTTACCACTGCGTGACCAGCAAGGCGTTGCCCGTGACAGTTCTTCGTGGGGTCAGATGTGACCACTGCTTGCTACAACCCCCCTGGTGATTGCTACGAATTCCCATTTGCTTCGCAAACCAAATGGGAATTCGTAGCCAATTGGAATGAATTCCCTGCGAATTCCAATTTGGTTTGCTTCACAAACCAACACCACAGACAACGCCGTGATGGCCTCGTCATTGTCAAATTCGGTCAAATACTAATTTCGAAGATATCCAATCGGCGTGACGTCCTGATCCCTTGCGAAAATCCCTTGAAAGGCGCTTTAAAAAGTGCCTGGTGATCAAGTGAGTGCTCTGTGACCGATTGACGTAGTTGGACTATTTTGTGTTTCGACCCACCGGTATGGTGGTTAATGTGTTATCCTGTAGATCGGAAGGTTCCTGGTTTGAATCCGGGTCAGTGCATGGATGTTTGTAAGCGTATGGTGTATTAGCGGCTGGTGCACCTTCAATCTGTCGTGGCCGAAAGTCCTCACGTTGGGTTGGCGTGGAAAGTGGTGGGCCAACTCATGACCGTGGTTCAAAATGACGTGGTGCTGTCCTCGGATTTTTCACTTAGGGTATTGAACTCGAACCATCGTCAATAGCCCGTTGTATTGCTCTAGTACGACGTTAATTAAAATTATTATTATCATTACCGGACTATTTGGTCATCAAACATCGTATGACAAGGTGGGTGGGTGCATCCGCATTTCCAGAGTGGCCACAAAAGTGAAGAAATCGCCAAAGTCTACTATTATCATATGATCAATCAATCGACTAATTATATGATAAGTCAATGGGTAGGCGTTTATACCACTTTCAAGTTTCCTATTACTTATATCAACAACACTATTGCATCTCAAGTATTGGAGGCTGCAATCAACGTATTTTGTGTCTCCGATCCATTCTGGGAGTCCTCGGATCTTTCCCTTAAGGGACTGATTCCGGACCGTCGTCAATAGCCCGTTGTGTTGCTCTAGTACGACGTTAACTAAAATTACCATTACCATTACCATTTTGGGAATATCCAGGTTAGTGTTTCCAAATTATCATTTTCACGTTGGGTTGGTGTGGAAGGAAATTCGGAGAGGGAGGTACCAGCTCAGGTGTTGCTTCGTCATCTGACCGTGGTTCAAAATTACGAGGTGTTGTCCTCGGGCCTTTTCCTTAAGGGTCTGATCCCGGACCGTCGTCAATAGCCCTTTGTGTTGCTCTAGTACGACGTTAACTAAAAAATTACCAAATCATCATTTCGTTTATATGACTCAAAAAGTACATTTAATACTAAAGGTAGGAATGTATGCACTAGTAACTCGTTTTCAAAAGTCGCTCCTCATTTCGCCTGGTGGGTGGCATTAGGAACAGGGGTAGGCGATATTAGGAACCCACTCTTGAAAAAACTCTTGGGACACTTTTTGAAGTTTGACTAGTTCACTTCAATTGACATAAGTAAAGAAGGGATCTCTGGAAACCAAAGGAGAATAGTTCCTTGGGATATTCGTTTAGTTCCCAGCTTGATTTCCCAACCCAGGAGTCTGAGATACAGAGACATGGTGAGGGTAGTCGATATTTGGAACACCTACCCTATTTCAAGAGATTTACATTTTAAAATTCATACGTTTTGTCCCCTTGGGGGCATGTTTCTTTAATGTGGCATGGTATGTAAGGACGCATGCATGGCATAAGGATTTTGTTTGATGCCATATAATACATGGTTTTATATGATTCTACAAAAATGAAGTGTTAAGGTGTATGTACACACTAGAAATCCTGAAAATCCAACAGAAAGTCTAATTTTTTTTTTAATCGATTCAAAATATTCTTTAATTTTTTAGCTTTTAAGCGATGCCAAGATCTTGAAAATATTCGAAATAGTTTTCTAGTTACAAGGGTTTTTGTCAGGTACTGTAAACATGAACATACGTGTTTCCAAAACTTTAAACTCAATTTCTGAGGAAACAAGTTTTTTCAATAGCATGCTTTGTTCAAACAGTGATAACTCAAAAATGAATTAAAAGGACTGATCCCGGGCCGTCGTCAATATCCCGTTGTGTTGCTCTAGTACGACTTTAACTAAAATTATCACCACCACCATCAAAAATGAATTAATCTATTATAATTGTTTTTGTATCAGTATAATCTACATAATACAGCGGATGTTTCGACCCTCAATCAGAGTTATTAGTTAAGAAATAAATTTTGAATAGATTTTTAAATCCTCAATTTCCAGAAAAAAATCGTGATTTTTTATGCATTCTTGGCAAAAAAAGTTGTAACAGAAAATCTTTTCTCGCAAGAAACTGGATTGAGGGTCAAAACATGAAGAATGATATTGGAAATAATTTCCAACTGGAATTGTCTTTCTAGACAGATTAGAATATGAGACATCACTGTTCAAAAAACATTCTAATAGCTCATTATATCTCAATTAACTAGTTAATAATTAGTTGAAAATGATTTTTTCTCACTGAAATAGTTTTAAGAAGAAACCAATGACCTACTGTGAAAAACTAGTTTTTTAAAGTTAAAATTTAAAAAATAAACTTCTTGCGTGTACATACACTTTAATTGGATATCGTTATCATTTGATTTTTTTATGTTCATCACACATGATAAATTTCATTCCGATTTACTCCATTTGTCACATCTACTTTTCGTATCTACGGGACACTCGATCCCAAGATACCCTAATGATCTATTCTTTTTCCATAGGATTTTCTTCTTCTGGTAAACAAGAAAGAGAGGGGGCGGGGGGGGGCGACCCAAAGCTGCCCAAACGTTCTTTTCCCCACCCCATTCTTTCTTTTCGCAGTTACTTGACAGTCTCTGTCTTGTGTTTGGCGCTGCTTGGTCAAATATTGGCCTTACACCAAAGCATTCGAAACCAACCAACCTAAATTTTGTTCCCAACGAAGGGATCGGAAGGTTCCTGGTTCGAATCCATGTCAGTGTATGGATGTTTGTAAGCGTATGGTGTAGAGGCGGCTGGTGCACCGCAAATCTGTCACGGCCGAAAGTCTTCACGTTGGGAAGTTTGGAGAGTGGGGTGTCAGCTCGGGTGTGGCCTCGTCATCAGACCGTGGTTCAAAATGACGTGGGGTTGTTCTCGAATCTTTCCCTTATGGGATTGATCCCGAAGCGTCGTCAATAGTCCATTGTGTTGCTCTACTACGACGTTAATTAAAAAATTACCAAAAAAAAAAATTACCCGAGGAAGGGGTCAGTATGGTTTGAAAAATCGAGCTTTGACACTGATCAAATAATAATTACTTCGAGGGGTACAGTCAGTGGTCATCTCGCGGGCCAAACACCGATGTCTTCACTTCAGATCTTCACACCCAACAATCGCACAAATCCTCATTCTCGCCATGAGGGAAGAACAGAAAAAAGAAGAAAAAACGTTCGAAATGAAACATAAGAGGGGCATCGGAATCGTCTGCAATCGGATACCTGGGGGGGGGGCGTCTCAGGGGTGGAGCCCAGTCGTGACTTGCCCCGAAGGCACCCAGAGCTCCGAAACCGTTCATTCATCTATTATCGTTTGTTTTTCGTTGCCACTTTCCGAAATCGGAGGGGCGTTCCCAGATCGCGGTTAATCGAGGGGCGAGGTCAGACGATTTCACCTGTTGCTCTCACTCACCCCCTTTCCTACACCCCTTGCCTGTGTTTCTTCGAATGGAGAGGGATGAGAGGCTGGAGGATGTGTCAGCGATCAAGCTTATTATCGTTTGAGATGTTCCAAAAGGGATGGTTTTTCAACAGGTGTGAATGGATTTCGATAGATTGGATTAAGTAAAGGTGGGGCTGCGGAAGCTTGGATGAAGGATTAGCGCATTAGTAATAGGAGAGGGTGCAAGTTCGAAACTAGGACCGACCAAAGACCATCGTGTTCGTGGAGGCTGGTGCACGTTACATCCTTTGGGGTCTCAAACATCCTCACATTGTCCCGGTGTCGAAGTTTGGAGAGTGGGGTGCCAGCTCAGGGGTGGCCTCGTCATCTGACCGTGGTATAAAATGAAGTGGTGCTGTACTCGGATCTTTACCTTGTGGGATTGATATCGGATCGTCGTCAATAGCCCGTTGTGTAGCTCCAGTGCGAGATTAATTAAAAAATACCATTGCCATTTGGTCTGGAACTTCATTTCCTGCACACATGTGCTCTCCCGACTTACCGATATGGTGGTTGAGGTGTTAGCCTCTCGATCGGAAGGTTCCTGGTTCGAATCCTGATCAGTGCATGGATGTTTGTATGGGGCAGAAGCGGCTGGAGCCCCTTAAATCTGGTGTGGCCGAAATTGTTCATGTTGGGTGGGTGTGGAATTTTGGAGAGGGGTGGGTTTGCCAGTTCAGGTGTTGCCTCGTCATCTGACCGTGGTTCAAAATGACGTGATGGTGTCCTCGGATCTTTCCCTTAAGGGATTGATCGTCAATTGCTCATTGTGCTACTCTAGTTACGACGTTAATTAAAAATCACAATTATCACAAGTCAATTTTTGCCCAATTTTTGGCGCCGACCTACCGGCATAGTGGTTAAGGTGTTAGCCTCTCGATCGGAAGGTTCCTCGTTTGAATCCGGGTCCGGGTATGGAAGTTTGTAAGCGTATGGTTTATAGGCGGCTGGTGCACCTTAAATCTGTTGTGGCCGAAAGTTGTCACGTTAGGTTGGTGTGGAAGTTTGGAGAGTGGGGTGCCAGCTCAGGTGTTGCTTCGTGATCTGACCGTGGTTCAAAATTACGTGGTGTTGTCATCGGATCTTTCCCTTAATGGATTGATCCCAGACCGTCGTGTTGCTCTAGTGCGACGTTAATTAAAAATTACTAATTACTCAATTTTTGGCAAGATGTGCCCAATTATCCAGTGAAGAGAGATTTGGCAACTCTAATGGGTGATTCGAATCAAACCGTCCGATAGAATGTTCGAAATAGCAATTCGACTAATCCCCCCTATTCCAATCGCACATTCCGCATGATCACTTTCATGGTTCATCCGAATCACCAACTTCAGGAGATCGCTCGAATCGAACAATCCGCGAGCTCATTCGAAGCGGGGTGGAAAAGAACGCTCGAGGGAATTGAGGTCAGGTCTCATTCCATATTCGGATCTCGTGTCGGGAAGTAACGGAATTCGGAACCGATTGCTCGCGCTCGAGCCCTTAATCTCGAGCTTTAGAATGTTGGAACGCAGGTGGGTGTCGACGCTTTCCACCTGCCCGCTCCCCTGTGCTGGGCCGAGATGAATTGCAATGCAGGAACTGGTAGCAAACGATTCATGAATTCATCGCTGACTCCCTGTAACTTGATGCTCTTCGGGGTTGGACTTTGATATCGTCTTTGAAATCGATTCTAATCCGAGTAGACTACCAATCGACACCCCCTCCCGCAGGGTAGCCCGATTAGAAGAGTCACAGGACTAGCAACCGGAGAGTTACGAGTTGGAATCCAACCCAAGACTATACCGTACACAGGGGGGGGGGGGCTGGTGCAAGTTAAATCTGTCGCGTCTTCAAATGTCCTAACGTTAGCGTGATGTGGAAATTTGAAGAGTGAGGATAGCTGAGGTTTCATTCTCGTCTTCTGACCGTGTCTCAAACTGTCACGTTGTTGTCCGCGGATCTTTCCCTTCAGGTTTCATACCGGATCCTCGCCCAAAGCCTGTTATGTTGCTTCAGTGTGACTTTAATTAGAATACCTACCCTGCATTGCTAATAAAACCAGTTTTGAACTACTTGACTGCGAGGAATTCTATTGCGAGGGATTCTATTTTTAAGTAACGTGCCACTAGTCTTTCCAGTGGATTCTTTTATAAGAAAAGGAGTAATAGTATCAAAACGGTGGTGCATGTTCTTCAATTTGCAATTAAAAAATCATAGTTAAAATTAGTATAATTTATTGTCTTTAAAATAACAAGTATTTCTCTATAATTTAAGGGAAATTATGGAATTTAAGGGAAATTATAGTTTAAAGGAAATTATGGTTTAAGGGCAATTACTGCATTTGCCCACTAACGGTAAAACACATTTTGATAGAATATTCTCATTTTAATAATCAACGCCTTAAACATTTTAATTTGTATACCTTGGCTTTAGAAGACATGGTTGGAGAGAATCCTCATCCAAATATTTTTAGCTTTTTACATGACATTGGGTTCATCCATCACATTTAATTTCATATAGTATTCACTTTATTATGACATGACTCATTCCATATTATTATTAGATTTTATATCTTGAGTTTGGCATAATATGTCCCAAGAGAACTCACTGCCACAACACTATATCCAATCCAGTCTATAGTTTAAGGCCCGTTGCACACATCCGGTTTTTCAACGTGCGACATTCAACTGTATCGTCATGAACAAAATGGATCCGATCTCGATAGACGAGATATCTCGTCGAAACCACTTAGGGGAGGGTCGAGAACCATCGGTCGTTAGGGTGTCAAATACGAAGGACAATTGTTAAACTCTTCTGCCATTGCATTGGACACCCACGATTCACTCCTGGTCTTCGTTTACTCGGAGAGAATGCCCCCAAATTGTAATTCATGCTCAACTCTCTTTTTCTATTCGCCATTATCATCCAGAACGACTTGAATTTTTAAAAGTAGTTTTTAATTTGGGTCATGGAATACCCTCATTTAAACCTTTCCGCATTTTTACGTACTGCTAATTTTGGACACATCAAAAATAATTTCTAATTCAAAATGACTCATCAGTGTACTTTTTAAAATTTGCATTGAATTCAATTTTTTTAATTTCCACTAAAAAATGTAATGCCACATGATGGTAATGGTAATTTTAGTTAACGTCGTACCAGAGCAACACAACGGGCTATTGACGACGGTCCGGGATCAGTCTCTTAAGGGAAAGATCCGAGGACAACACCTTGTAATTTTGAACCACGGTCAGATGACGAAGCAACACCTGAGCTGGCACCCCACTCTCCAAACTTCCACGCCAACGCAACGTGAGGACTTTCGGCCACGACCGATTAAAGGTGCACCACCGCCTCTACACCATATGCTTCCAAAAATCCATACCCGGATTGGAATGAGGAACCTTCCGATCTAAAGTATGCCACATGAATTGAATTGTGTTTCTTCGTGGTAGTGTGGTCGGAGGTAGGTAGATATTTTAATTAACGTCGTACTGGAGCAACACAATGGGCTATAGACGACGGATCAGGATCAATCCCCAAGGGATTGATTCGAGGACAACACCGCCGGCTAACCTGTCTGGTGTTTAAGGTGTTAGCCTCTAGATCAAAGGTTCCTGGCTCGAATGCGTGTCAGTACATGGATGTTTGAAAGAGTATGGTGTGCCTCGTCACAAACATATATCTCTCTCTGTAGGTAAGCGGGATCCAGCTTGGAAGAGTAACGGTTTTGCAACCGTAAGGTTGCGAGTTGGAATCCAACAAACACCATCGTGTACAAAGTTTGGGATGCGACATCGATGTCAATATTTTCCAAACATCGATGTTTTTAAAAAAACATCAATGTATTAGAGTCGATGTTTTTGTTACATCGATGTTTATACTTGTCGATGTTTTATTTTTAAATGAAAAAAAGTACCGTTATAAAAATTTTAAAAATAACCAAGTAGCATAATTTTTATAATCAGCAAATTGAACATACTTTTAGACCAAAGTGGCCAAGGGTGAAGGGTCTGAAAAGTAGGGATGCGACATAGATGTCGATGTTTTCAAAACATTGATGTTTTATAAAAAACTTCGATGTATTGGAGCCGATGTCGCATCACTTAGTTGCTAAACCAGTTTTAAGAAATGGGGAAAAAAGTTTAAATACACTGAATTTTAAAAACATCGATGGTTTTGGGGCGATGTATTATCAATATCGATATTTTAATTTTGAACATCGATGTTTTGCTGTCGATTTCGCATCCCTAGTACAAAGGGGGTTGGTGCACATTATATTTGTCGTGACCTCAAATGTCTTTGCATTGGGTTGGTGTGGGCTAGCTCAGGTGTTGCCTCGTCATCTGACCGTGCCACAAAATTACACGGTGTTGTCCTCGGATCGTCGTCAATAGCCCGTTAGTTTGCTCTGGTATGACGTTAATTAAAATTACTTTTCCTTCACTTACACCTATTATCAACGGGAGAAGCATTGGATTACCACCACACTCATTGGCCGTACACTCATTCAATCACATTCACAAGAAATTCAATACTTCTCGGAACAATCACTTTATTCACAACACATAACAAAAGACAGGGCCTCATTCCAAAAACGGCCACGTTGCCGAAATAATCAACTGAAAACTAGAAGGTGTTAACATCTCGGAAAGGAAGTACGATTGTATGGAAATTAATTCGGAACACGCCCGAGTACACGAAACAGAAATCATTCCATTCCAATTTAAAAGCCATTTAACCTCATCAAAGACTCGAGGAAATACAACAGGTAGTTTCTTAAAGCCTAACCCTAACCGGCGAAGTGGGTCGAAGGCGGCCATTGTGCCCATTGTGGAAAGGGGTGTTCGGATAAATTGTACCGAATGCATTCATTGCAGTGTTTGCGCGAATCGTTGGAAGGACGCAGCGAAGGTTTACCGAGTCATTAATGAATAAATGGAAATATTCTGCCGTCTAATTAAAGTGGGAGAACTTTGTGTGGGAATGTAAAGAACGAAGTGCCAACAAGCGATCAGAAAACGAATAACTTAGTTTTGTTGCTGCTGATCACTAATCAAACGATCTCGATTCATTAGTAGGGGGTAATTGGTATTTTTTAATTAACGTCGCCCTAGAGTAATGCAACTCTCCTATCGTCCACACTACGTCAACGTGAGGACATTTGAGGCTACGATAGATTAACGTGTGCCAGCCGTCCGAGGGTTAATGAAGATTGAGGCCAGGAATGAAAGAGAGATTTAACGTGCACCAACAATCCGGGGGTTATTGAAGATTTAAGCCACGGCAGAGGGAGAGAGAGATTTAACATGCACCACACAGCCGGTTGGAGGGTTAATGAATAATTTGGCCAGGATAGAGAGATTTAACATGTACCCTCCGTCGGAGGGTTAAGGTAGATTTAGGACACGATATATACAGAGAGAGATAGAGAGACAGACTTAACATGCACCAACCGCTCGCGCGTCCGAGGGTTAATGAAGTTTGGGATCACTATTGAGAGATTTAACGTACACCAGCCGGTCCGAGGGTTAATGAAGACATATACGATGCAGCTGATGCAATAAAAACATTAAAACTGTGCGCAATGAAATCTGCTATCTCCAACACTGCTCGAAAGACGAATCGCATTTCCCTAAGTACGATTCAACAGATGATACTGAAATCGATTATGTAGATGACGAAGGCAAGATTCCTCTTGAGTTGGCTGAGAAGCAGTCGATGGAAAGTGTGAACGCGCGATCTCAATGTTTTCCACAAAACAAAAAGTGTGGACCAGGTGAAGGTATAATGAATACACGAATTATACATCACATTAGGAGAATAAATCGAGGCATGATTAAAAGCGATCTCGGCTCTGATACTGTTCTACGTTCGGAGAGGGTCTGGAGTGATGATGATGCTGGCAAAAGGGAACGAATATTTCATGAATTAAATATGACGCTACAATTAGTGTCATCGCATGAGAGAGTGGTAATAAGAGGAAATGCATTAATCATTCGAATTGAAAGTCAGCCTCTGCATGGAGGGATTTATTTTGTTGAGTTACTTAAGTGTTGTTTCCTGGAGGAAAATATCTAATTGCAGGTAGGTGTTTGAACTAACGTCGCACTGGAGCAACACAACGATCTATTGACGATAGTCCTGGGTAAGATGTGCGTATACCTTATAATACAGGGTGGTCCCGAATTCATGGTACAAACTTTAATGGTAGGTACAGGACATTGTAACAATGATTTATTGTATAGAAATGTATAGTCGCAAGTGACGCGGTGAGGCGTAAACAGGGGAAATAAAAGGAAAGAGAAATGGAGTGATCGGTTGGTATCATTGCCGGTAGAGGGCAGTAGATGTCTAGCCGCTGTTGAACATGATGCATCGCAGTAGGGAAAAGCGCCATTCACAATTGTGCTGCCGTAGACGATGGGTGACTTTACGTATGCAGAAAAAGCAGACATGCATTACATGTACGGCCGTGCAAATGGTAACGGCAGAGCTGCGTTACGAATGTATCGCGCGGAGTATCCTGATCGACGAATGCCGGATCATAGAATTTTTCAACGGTTACATCGTCAACTTTGTGAAACAGGTGCGTTCGACGTCAACAGACATGGCGCTGGTCGAGTAAGAGCTGTACGCACTCCAAGGCTGGAAGAAAGCATCTTGAACATAGTGGCTGATACACCCGAGTCAAGCACAAGAACTGTTGCGCGTGACGTAGGTGTGAGTCATCAGACTGTATGCAGAGTGTTAAACGAAAATCGTTTACACCCCTTCCATTTTCAGAAAGTACAAGCATTGAATCCGGCAGATTATCCTCGCCGCGTGAACTTCTGCCTGTGGGTGATGCAGCAATGTGCGTTGCAGCCGGATTTCGTAGATTATGTGCTATTTACAGATGAAGCGACATTTTCACGCGATGGTGTCTTTAATGCGCACAATTCCCATGTGTGGGCAACCGATAATCCACATGCAACGCGTCGACATGCGTTTCAACAACGTTTCAGTATTAATGTGTGGGCTGGTATTGTGAACGACTTTTTGATTGGCCCATACTTACTACCCACGCGGCTCACTGGCGGAAGCTATCTTATTTTTCTGAAAGAAGTGTTACCACAACTGCTGCATGATGTTCCGATCGCCATTCGTAACCGCATGTGGTTTCAGCACGATGGGGCGCCAGCACACTTCAGCATTGATGTACGGAATTACCTGAATGCCACGTTTGGTACTCGATGGATTGGGCGTGGTGGACCAGTCCCTTGGCCACCCCGATCTCCCGATTTATCGAGCCTCGATTACTTTTTATGGGGACATCTAAAGCATCTTGTTTATGAGACTCCAGTTGACTCAGATGAGGATCTCGTCGCTCGCTTATCTGTAGCTGCTGCAGGTGTGCGTGAAATACCAGGCATCTTTGAACGTGTACGCCAATCGCTCCACTGACGCTGTCAAGCATGTATCGATACTGGTGGACGCAATTTTGAACAATTACTGTAAACATGACACTTGTCAACAACGCTTTCAATAAAATCTTTGTTTTTCCTTTCGGCCGTTATTTCCCCTGTTTTCGCCTCACCGCGTCACTTGCGACTATACATTCCTATACAATAAATCATTGTTACAATGTCCTGTACCTACCATTAAAGTTTGTACCATGAATTCGGGACCACCCTGTATATTTTTTTAATTTTGACTTTAAAAATCTACTTTTTTTTTTTACCTCAGGTAAGTGGTGTATTCCTAGAATCACTTCAGGGAAAAAAAATTCGACTTCATAGAGTAATTAATTATTTGATTAACACTTTAAATGTCGGTCACATGAGGATGGGTTGATAGTTATTACCCCGCAATAGAGCCGACCAACCGGCATAGTGGTTAAGGTGTTAGCCTCTAGATCGGATGGTTCCTGGTTCGAATCCGAGTCATTGCGTGGATATTTGAAACCGTATGGTGTAGAGGTGGCTGGTGTTCCTTCAATCTGTCGTGGTCGAAAGTCCTCACGTTGGGTGGGTGTGGACGTTTGGAGAGTGGGGTGCCAGCTCAGGTGTTGCCTCGTCATCTGACCGTGGTTCAAAATAATGTGGTGTTGTCCTCAGATCTTTCCCTCAGGGGATTGATCCCTGACCATCGTCAAAAACCCGTTGTGTTGCTCTAGTACGACGTTAACTGAAATTACCATTACCATAACCCCGCATTAGAAATGAGTTTCCCAGAAGCCAATACCAGAACCACGCCAATACCAGAAGCGATTGTCGAAAGCTCAGCCAACAAATTTTCAATTTCATCATCTGTTAGAGCCTATTACGTTGCAATTTTCTTTTTTTTTGGAGGAGTGAAAGTCCTGCAGAACTATCGTCTCTACAACTCATATTACAGTTTTTTTAATATCTTATCTCTACTATTATGAAAGGAAGTGGTTGTATGTTTGTTTAATTTCTGCCGGCAAAATCCTGACGAATGTATGGCAGGTACAGTAATGGGATTTGGCACACAGGTCGTCCGAATTTGTTGTAATTTTTGGGTCGAGTCGAATTATAAAATTCAATCTAGAACATTTTAAAATTAAGTTAATAGTTTTTTTCACCGTTCTTTCTTCTTTCGGAAACGAAGAAGCACAAAAATTTAGACTTTTCTTCCTCATGTCACCATTGACGTCAACCTTTGGAACCACGCCAAGTTTCTTCACCTACCGTCTCGAATGGTAGCGAACAGATTCGAATGACCTTCGTTTAATGAACGTTTAAGTAAGCTAAACATCTATACACTGGAAAGAAGAAGAAGGAGGGGGGATTTGATTCAGCTTTTCAAGTTTGTAAAACAAGGGGACACAGAGGGCTTCAATTTCAATAGGGATAACAGAACAAGGGGTCATGGGTATAAATTGAATAAGACACATTTTAATCGGGATTTAAGGAAAAACTACTACTTTAATAGGGTAATAGACAGTTGGAACGCGTTGCCAGAAAATATAGTTAATTCAAAGGGAGTGTACGAATTTAAGACACAATTGGATAGTCAGTGGGAATTGGAGAATTCATAAACAAAGGACCAGCCTTGTTGGGCTTGAGCCTGTGGCTGGTCGTCGGTGTTTGTATTTGTATTTGTTTGATTCGCGCGAGATTCCTTCATTTTGATTTCCTGAGAAACGGATTCAAATGAAATAAAGTAATTTTTAAAGTTATCACTGGCGTTCTTCAGAGCTTTTTTTCTATCTCAGCGATTGTTAAAGATAGAAATTTTTTTTAACGGATTTGAAATCTGGGGAAAATTTTACATCAGATAGAAATCTTATACGTTTGATTTTCTTTTAATAAATAATTTATCAATTAAATATATTGATATTTTTTGGTTTGCGAAGCAAACCAACACCACGTGCCATGTGACGCCCCACGAAAAAAACTGTCACGGGCATCGCCCATTTGGTTTGTGAAGCAAACTAATACCACGGGCAACTCCGTTATGGCTGTTATCCAATAGACTACGAATTCCCTTTTGGTTTACGAAGCAAGCCAATAACCCCACTAAAGCAACTGGCACGGGTAACGCCGGGCTATCAACGCAGTGGCTTAAAGCTATATATTCGAAACCACATACCTGTACAACTAGCTTCTACCCTTTACACCACGCCAATACTAGCAGACACACCTAATCCTCGTCATTTTGGTCTATTCACGGATGTCAACATTCAAGCTAGCACTCCACCATGGGGATCACTGCACAAAGCTTTACAAGTGGTATTTCTCCACTTTCTTTTCAGCATTACTTGATAGTTTCTATCTTGTACTCGGCGCCCCTTGGTTCATTGTTGGTTGATGGCTTGATTGAGGATTTATGGCGCAAGGTCCAAAATCGGACAAGCGGCCATCACACAACCAAAACAACCACAGGTCTTTTGCATGTTATATCTGTCGGGGCCTCAAACGTTCTCACGTTGGCGTTCTGTGGAAATTTGGAGAGTAATGGTAATGGTAATTTTAGTTAACGTCGTACTAGAGCAACACAACGGGCTATAGGAAATTTGGAGAGTGAGGTGCCAATTGCGGCGTGACCTCGTCAGTACGTATTGAAAATTACGTGGTGTTTGTCTTCGGGATTGATCTCGGACCGTCACCAACAGCTCGTTGTGTTGCTCCAGTGTGCCTTTAATTAAATACCTAACTAAACAGGAACATCTCCACTCGAATGTTAGACCAAGACTGCCTCTCAGTACCTTGTTGCTTACAGTTAGGTATACGACATTGATGTCGATGTTTTATAAAAAACAATGATGTATTTACCATCGATTTATTGGAGCCAATGTTTGTTAATTGATGTTTTAACATTGTCGCTGTTTTATTTTTGAATGAAAGAAGCACCACAGTAAAAATTTAAGAAAATTAATCGTACAACTAAGTATTTGTCAGTGGTGTCGACATCCGTCCCATCAGAAAGAGCTTTTTTCCTAACTGGTGAGATAGTTAGTGACAAAAGAAGTGTGGAAGCTTAATGTGGAAAAACTTCTTTTTCTACAAACTGTAAATAACAAATATTGGGGCATGTAATAATTATAGGCCCCAATATATTTGTATCTGCGGTAAATAAAAAATAAGTTTATTCTGTTTTCCCCACATAAGTTCATAAATAATTATTAACAATAAATATTAAAAACCTACCTAATTATACTTATAGTTAGTAGTACCTATGTCAAATGTTGTAAATATGATTTTCCTTTATATTATTAATTTGAAAATAAAATATTTGTTAATTGTTGTTATTAATTTTTTTTTACTTTGTTTTGACAGTTAAAAAAAGTCTTAGTTATAACATCTATATTCTTAACCTCCTTATCGGTCTTCTAAACCTCCTTATCGGTCTTCTAAACCTCCTTATCGGTCTTATAAACCTCTTTATCTGTCTTATAAATCTCCTTATCGGTGTTCTTAACCTCCTTATCGGTCTTCTAAACCACCTTATCGGTCTTCTAAACCTCCTTATTGGTCTTATAAACCTCTTTATCGGTCTTATAAATCTCCTTATCGGTGTTCTTAACCTCCTTATTGGCCTTTTAACCCTCCTTATCGGTGTTCTTAACCTGCTTCATAAAACCCAAATCATTAAAAAACAACGACAAACATGGTACTTTCCTTGTACCAAACACAAGACCCCGATCCACCGGTTTGGTGGTTGAGGTGTCAGATCGGAAGATTCCTGGTTCGAATCCGGGTCAGTGCATGGATGTTTGTAAGCGTAAGGTGTAGAGGCAGCTGGTGCACCTTTACCCTGTCGTGGCCGAAAGTCGTCACGTTGGGTCGGTGTGGACGTTTGGAGAGTGGGGTGCCAGCACAATAAGTGTTGCATCGACATCTGACCGTGGCTCAAAATGACGAGGTGTTGCCCTCGGATCTTTCCATTAGGAGATTGATTCCGGACCGTCGTCAATTGCCCGGTGTGCTGCTCTAGTACGACTGTTGGAGCCTCTCGTCGCAACTTCTAGCGAGAACGCGCCAATTGTGGCGCAGTGGGAGAGTTGTGTGATTTTTTTGTGTTTGGTTCCATTTTCAGAAAAAGATTTGTTTCTCGAGGGTGAAGGTGGTCTGGTCTCTCTCCCACGCTCTTGTGCTCATGCATTTATATTTGATGGTACTGTCGATCTTTTGTCTTCAGAGCTATGGTGCTCAAATCCTACAAGTGTATATATGTACATATCAATTATAATTAACTAAATAAAACTACAGTCAGATTTTATCCAACTATTGCATATCTTGAATCGCCGAGACAACGACGTTAGTTAAAAATTACCAAATTACCAATCAGAAGACAGGTAGAAGCAAATAATTGTAAAGAGAAAGGATGGCAATTGGTATTCTTTAATTAACACCGCACTGGCTATGGGTGACGATGTGGGATGACACCACGTCAGATGACGAGGTCACACCTGAGCTGGCACCCCACTCTCCGAACATCCACAGCTAGCCAGTGTGAGGTCATTTGAGGCCACGACAGATTTAACATGCACCAGTCCACTTTGAAAGAAACGCGGATTGTTTGGTATTTTCTTCCCTAACTGAACGTGCAATTCAATCCATTCGTTAACATGTGTAAATAAATAAAAACACGTATGGAAATTAAACCGTAAAAAAATTGCTTATAAACGCTCCAACGCAACAGGTAGGTACTAATTCCTTCTCGCGCGAGCAGCAGCACGTGGAAGGTGAACGCTCTCTCCGAATCTTGTATTTTGCGTCCGTCCGGCCATTCGGCGGCTCGTAATCGATTCCGATTAAACAGCATCACGATCTATTTAATCGACTCGACGGAACTGTAATGACCGGGTCGACCGCCCGGGGGCGCTGCTGAGGCAGATGATCCTCGTTATGACGTCATTAATAGCGGCCTTTTGATTAAGGGCCAGTTTTTTTCTTCCTGCCTTTATTAATCGGCTGAGGATGCGATTGATTAAAGAAGGGCCCGGATTCGAATTCATTCGAATGAGGGGATGGGAATCGAGAAAGTTGTGCGACGCCGATAGAAGATGGGTTTACTCTTTCTTCGAATGTCTAGAATATAAGGTGCTCTAAAACAGTAAAAACAATTTATTTTCTTCCAATCCTCTTAAAAAGGTAATAAATTAACCTCCCACTGGAGCAACACAACGGGCTATTGACGATGGTCCGGGATCAATCCCCTAAGGGAAAGATCCGAGGACAACATCACGTCATTTTGATCCGCGGTCAGATGACGAAGCAATACCTGAGCTGGCACCCCACTCTCCAAACTTCTCACACCAACTTAACGGTAGGACTTTTGGCCATGACAGATTTAAGGTGCACCAGCCGCCTCTGCATCATGCGTTTACAAATATCAATGCACTGATCAGGATTCGAACCACGAACATTCTAATCTAGAAGCTAACACCTTAAACACCAGAGCGGTTGATCGGCTACAAAACGGTCCGGAAACAATCCCTGAGGGAAAGATCCAAGGACAACGCCTCGTGATTTTGATCCGCGGGACAACGCTCGATATGGCACTCCACTCTCCAAACTTCCACATCATGAAAACATTTGATGGCACGTACAATAGGCCCTGTGAACTTCGGTTTTTGGCTGGATCGAATATCGAGCTAGTATCCATCCATTTGCTAATGCTCTGATCATCCATGGGTTACCGGTTCAAAATTAAGTGGTGTTGTCCTCGAATATTTCCCTTCGGGGGGTTGATCCCGACGCATCACCTGTTGCTCGAGAGTGACGTTAATTAAAAAAATACCCATATCAACTGGGTTAACATAGCCCCAGTTTCTACTGGCTATATATAGAATCGAATTCTCCCTGCCCTTGTTTGCGTGCTGGTACCCTTAGATCTCTGATCCCGGCACCATGGTACCTTGAACCCTCTTCCATGTGGGGCACCTGTCTGCATGGTGAGCAAATTGCATCATTTTATTCACTGCCCATCCTAATGCAAAGGATCCTCATCTGACAGTGGCTCAAAATTACGTGGTGTTGTCCTCGGATCTTTCCCCTCTGTTCTGGGGCCGCGGTGACCCGGACGGATGAGTAACGGATTAGCAACCGGAGGGTTGCAAGTTTGAATCCAACAAGCACCGTCGTGTAAAAAGTGGGCTGGTACACGTTAAATCTGTCGTGTCCTCAAATGTCCTCATTGCCGACCCACCGGTCTGTTGGTTAAGGTGTTAGCCTCTCAATCGGAAGGTTCCTGGTTCGAATCCGGGTCAGTGCATGGATGTTTATAAGCGTATGGTGTAGAGGCGGCTGGTGCACTTTCAATCTGTCGTGGCCGAAAGTCCTTATGTTGGGTTGGTGTGGAGGTTTGGAGAGCGGGGTGCCAGCTCGGGTGTTGCCTCGTCAACTGAACGTGGTTCAGAATGACGAGGTGTTGTCCTCGGGAGATTGTTTCCCTTGGGGGATCGATCCCGGACCGTCGCCAATAGTCCACTGTGTTGCCCCAGTGCGACGTTAAATAAAGTACCTATCTACCTGTCGAGAGGAACGGGGTGCCCCGAGTACCTGTCTTTCTCGTGCTCATCCCAAAGCCTTCGAATCGATCCCGGGGAGATCGATGTCGAAACAAAAGGTCGCAATGGTCTCTGAATTGATGAGCATTCGCTCATTACGGGCATCCTCTCTCGTAACTGCCACCGCGAGCGCCGCAGACCCCGCCCCGACATATGTTCCGAGGTTCCAAACATTGTCACGTGACCGCCACAGTGTTCCCACACGATATCCACGACCATAACGGATCTTGTCACTCGATGCAGACGACAATCAATTCCGCCGCCTAATGGTCCCTCCCCTTCTTCCATCGCTGTCGCAGTTTAGATTGCGATGATTCCGATCCATATTTATGAGCCGGATAATGGCAGCCATCGAAGGCTGTCGATAACGATTATTGAATCGATTTTATTGCGGGTTGTAATCGACGATTCTGGCTAATGAGCGACGAGATGCTCCGAGACAGGCTCACGACCTACCTCGACTCACGACCTGTTTTTTATGTTCTCAACTACTTTCGAGCACCCCTCTTATGAAGTGATTTCACTCATACGAACCCATTTTCAATGCAACTGAGTTGGCCCAAACCGCTCTTGTCAATGGGTTTCGATGCTGCAAAACTGATTTTCAATGCTGCTGTGTTATATCAAATCCCTCTTAGCTAGTACTTTCGATATTGGGTACAAATTTTGGATGCAATTGTGTTGCGTCCAATGCCTCTTATCAAGTAGTTTTGATGCTAAGGACAAACTGAGTAGGATTAAACCCCTCTTGTCAAGTAGTTTCGATGATGATAACCAATTTTCAAGGTAACTGCGTGGTCCAAACCTCCCCTATCAATTGGTTTCGATGCTTTAAACCAATTTTCAATGCAGCTGTGTTGTGTCAAATCCCTCTTATCAAGTACTCTTGACATTGGTACCAATTTTGAATGTAACTTTGTTGCGTTCAATACCTCTTATCAAGTAATTTTGGTACTGCGGACCAACTGAGTAGGATTTAACAACTCTCATCAAGTAGAAATCCATCTTTTCCATTGATTTTGATGCTGCAGAACCAATTTTCATTGCAGCTGTTTGGTCTCAAACCACTCTGATCAAGTAATTTTGAAAATGCTGCGTTGCATCAAATCCCACTTATCAAGTATTTTTCATGCTACAAAACATATTTGCAATGCAACTGCCTTATGTCAAGCTCTTCTTGCTAAGTATCGATGCAGCGAACCCATTTTAAAGTCAATTGCCTTGTTTCAAACCCCTTTTTATGATGTAGTTTTGACATTGGAACAAATTTTGAATGCGTTCCCCGAAACAATTTTTCATTTCTTTTGTCGTAAAATCGAAGGCTCGATTCCCGCAACTCATCGCGGTTGTAGTTATCTCTTGCGAATGTGTACCGAATTATTTAACTGCCTTGCCTTTAACATAGCTTGACCAAAATATACCCCTTCTGACATGCCCGAGGATTACGAGTTCGAATAGAACCCCCAAACCATCATGTACAAAAGGGGCTGGAGTACGTTAAATTTACCATGGCCTCATATTTCCTCGCGTTATCATGATGTGTACGTTTGTAAAGTGGGGGTGCTTGCTCAGCTGTTCTCCACACCTGACCGGGTTTATAAATTACCTGGTGTCCTCGAATCGTTCCCTTTGGGTGTGACCTTGGACAGTCGCCAATAGTTTGTTGTGTTGCTTCAGTGCAACGTTTTTTTTTAAAAGATTCGAACAGCCCTTGTGTTATAGGAAAATGAACCGCGGTATCCCAGTTGAAAGAGTAACGGAATAGCAACCAGGTGGTAACGAGGACAAATCCAACCAAAGACTCGTTTACAAAGCAGACTGGTACACGTAAAAGGGCCTCAAATTTCCTCACGTTGGCATGGTGTGGAAGTTTGTAGAGTGGGGTGCCAGCTGAGGTGTTGCCTCGTCATCTGACCGTGGTTGAAAATTACGTGGTGTTGTCCTCGGATCTATCCCTTGATCCCGAACCGTCAATAGACGTTGATTTGTTCCAGTACGACATTAATTAAAATACCTTCTTATCATAAATAAACCGTAAGAATATATTTGTGATATTTAATTAACGTCGCACTAGAGCAACACAGCGGCTATTGAGGACGGTTTGAGTTCAATCCTCTAAAGGAAAGATCCGAGGACAACACCACATAATTTTGAACCACGGCCAGATGACGAAGCAACACCTGAGCTGCCACCCCATTTCACTCTCCTAACTTTCTCGCTAACCCAACGTGATGACTTTCTGCCTTGACAGATTTAAGGTGCACCAGCCGCCTCTACACCATACGATTACAAACATCCATGCACTGACCCGGATTCGAACCAGGAACCATCCGATCTAGAGCTAACACTTTAACCGCCAGACCGGTGGGTCGAACAGCAATAAAAAGATAATTGTGCATAAAGGTGTTTGGTGAACAAAAGCCAACATTTGTATGGAAAATTATATTTCAACAGGAAAACAAAGATGCACGCAAGGATGAAAAAGGCCATTCTTTTAATTTTTTTAGAATTCCAAGGTTTGTTCCGCGCGAACGCGTGACAGATATAATGCGGCACAATTACTGAGCAAACAGATTGCATTGTTTTACTTTTCTTTGCGCGTTTAATTTAGAACAAGCGCCGGTACAATGCCAATCAAACACGTTGAAAGATCGTTGCAGCAAGTACACACACAACTGCGCACTAAACGTTCGCAGAAAGAAATGATTTGTGTTTTATGATATTCCTCCCGTAAAATGGGGCCGACCAACCGGTATAGTGGTTAAGGTGCTAGTCTCTAGATCGTAAGGTTCTTGGTTCGAATCCGGGTCAGGGCATGGATGTTTGTAAGCGTATGGTGTAGAGGCGGCTGGTGCACCTTCAATGTGTCGTGGCCGAAAGTCCTCACGTTGGGTTGGTGTGGAAGTTTGGAGAGTGGGGTACCAGCTCAGGTGTTGCTTCGTCATCTGACCGTGGTTCAAAATGACGAGGTGTTGTCCTCGGATCTTTCCCTTAAGTGATTGATCCCGGACCGTTTCTCATAGCCCGTTGTGTTGCTCTAGTACGACGTTAATTGCAAATTACCAAATTACCCGTAAAATGGGAACACGAAATTGAACAGTATTCACATACCAGTGGAATAATCGGTAGCTTGTTAAAAAGAATAGCTAAAATTTGATCCAAGTACAGACCATCGGGTAAGTCGAGGATGACGCACGTTAAATCTGCCGTGGCATCAAATGTCATCGCATTGTTGTGGTGTGCAGACTGTAATAACGGATCACTGGGATATGAGTTATTCTCATCATCCGATTCGAAATGACGAGACGTAGTCCGCAGATCGTTCTCTTCAGGATTGATTGATCCCGAACCATCGCCAATAGCTCATTATGTTGCTTCAGTGTGATGTCAATCTACTACCTACCTAAAGGCCCTCTAACACTTTAAAAAATAGAAAATTACGAAAAACCAGACAATACTTTTTGATCTACATTACCTTACAATAATGGACCGGACGCTAGCGGATTTGCATAAAATCCGACTGCTTGTTTTGGGGTGTTTTTCGTGATATGTCCTGGGACCTTTGCACGTTGTTCCGGGTCAATTGAACGCCGACGCCTGCAGGAACTTTTTGGACAGTCAGGTTCTTCCTACGCTCTGGCAGTTTTATGGAATGGACGAATGTTACTTCCAGGAAGACAACGCTTCATGTCACGTTGCAGCCTTTGTCAATCGGTGGCATCGAGATATGGATGTAAAACGATTTCCCTGGCCCACTCAAAGTCCCGACCTAAATCCCATAGAACATGTATGGGACGCGTTAGAACGACGCTGACGGACCAAGGAACCACGTCCGAAATCGACAGCTGAGCTGGCGACATTCTTGAGGAGGAATGGACACTAATACCCAAAGTGTGTACTGAAACCTTGTTGAAAGTATTCCCTGAAGGGTTGCTAGCGTAATTGCAGTGCTTGGGGGACCATCCCCCTATTAAAGCATGTATTCTTTCCCTTATACCATCACATCTTTTTGTCCGGTCCATTATTGTAGGGTAGTGTACATTTAATAAGAGACTAATTGTGTGAAACAAGTGATGAATGGAATGACGAACAAAATATTTTAGCGAGAATCTTTAATATCTTTCGTCCTTTTTGGACCTCGTAGGTAGGTAGTAAATTATGTCGCACTTTAGCAATACAACGGGCTATTGATGTCAGTCCAGGATCAACCAATCCTGAAGAGAACGGTTCGAGGGCTTCGTCTCGTACTTTTGAACCACGGCACACCCCTACTCTCCAAAATTTCCCTTCATACTAAAACGAGGACTTTTGACGCCACGGATGATTAAACGTGCACCAGCTCTATTCCACACAGAGTTTCCAACTCTCAACCCTTCGGTCACTAAACCGTTACTCTTCCAATCAAACTATCGCGTAATGTTAAGTTCCAAGCTATGACGAGATGATGTGTCCAATCACCAATTGACCCTTTCCACATTCGCTGTTCCACCCGTTATGTGGTTAAGGTGTTAGCCTCTGGTCGGAAGGTGCTTGGTTCGAATCCGTATCAGTGCATGGATGTCAATATAAGCGTATGGTGTAGAGGCGGCTGGTGCACCTTAAATCTGTCGTGGCCAAAAGTCCTTACGTGGGTTGGTGTGGAGGTTTGGAGAGTGGGGTAAAAGCCCAGGTGCTGCCACGTCATCTGACCGTGGTTCAAAAGGACGTGGTGTTTTCCTCAGATCTATCCCTTAGGGCAGGGATACCCAACCGGTGGTACGCGTACCACTGGTGCTACGCGGTAACGTTTCAGGTGATACGCAAGGATGATACGACCGACCCAAATATTCTACGAAGTTTGTTCGATTTTTTAGTATGTACAACCACGTTATAGGAAAAATGGGATGATATGAAATCAATTTTGTGATTAACGTTTTTATTACATTGTAATAAATGACGCTAACAGTAGTACATTATTTAAAGAGAAACTTCGTTGCTGATGATCTAATTCTATTCAATAGCTATCTCAGCGAAATTAAGTTGATATCTCTCCCTGTCTTATGCCTAGTTACTTGTGTGAGAGTAGTTTTTCTGAACTTTTGTACTTAAAAAATAAATATAGAAACAGAGTTAGTGTTGAAGAGAACTTAAGAGTGAAGTTAAGCTCCATTGCTCCTGATATTGATATTTTAATAAAAGACAAACAACAACAAATTTTGCACTAAAAATTGATTTTTGATTATATTAATCTTTGTTTGCTTAGTTTGTATTTATTTCGCACGAGATAACTATTTGTTTTTAGACATGTGAATAAAAAGTAAAACTGTAATTTTCAATAATCGTTTTATTTTTTCCTATATTAAAACGTTGTTAATACGAAATACAAGTGCATTAATCATAAAATATGAAGCTTTCTAATTATTTTAATTAAAATAAGCCATTGGGCACTTTTCTGACATTAGATATATGTTTCTAAAAAAATATAAGACTGGTGGTACGCCAAAAATTTCTAAAAATTTCAAGTGGTACGTAGTTGCTAAAAGGTTGGGAACCCTTGCCTTAGGGCATTGATCTCGAAACTTCGTCAATAGCCCGTTGGGTTGCTCTACATGACGCTAATGAAAATTACCATTACCTAGTTCGAATCCGGGTCAGTGCATGTATGTCAGTGTAAGCGTATGGTGTAGAGGCGGCTGGTGCACCTTAAATCTGTCGTAGCCAAAAGTCCTCCCGTTGGGTTGCCGTGGAAGTTTGGAGAGTGGGTGTCATCTCAGGTGTTGCCACGTCATCTGGCCGTGGTGTTGTCCTCGGATCTATCCCTTAGGAGATTGATCCCGGACTGTCGTCAATAGCCCGTTGTGTTGCTCTAGTACGATGTTAATTAAAATAAATTTACCAAATTATCCAGACTGTACTCAATAGCCCGTTGTGTTACTCCACTACGACGTTAATTAAAATACCAACCTACCAAAAAAATTGTTTCTGAGCCCTTACTAAATTACCTTATTTGTGTGATGGATCACACTTTGTGAGCAACCCCAGATGTGTGACATATCGAGAGCTTGCAGTTTTTTAAACGCAGTTATTTGCTAGGGGGAGACACTGAGATTTGCATTTAAGTATAGGAAGTCATGAATCAAAGAGAGGATTGAAGTGAATATAATTTCCCACAAAAATGAATTTTCCGACACTCGATAATCACATTTCAACCTCAACTTCAACCTCAACCGCACCATGAAATCTGGGTTGAATCGCTCAATCGATCCTCTCCAAACAGGGGTGTCCCCAGCCGACCCACCCTACAAAAAAAACCCCATCACCAGAAACAAAAGCAATGGGTCCGCGTGTTGTCAGTCGGTCGCCACGGCAACGACTCGGAGGCGGGGCCTCGTCGCCGCCCAATCAGCCGCTCAGAAGGCGGGTCTCGAGCGCGGTGATTGACGGGTGAGGTGGGATCGGGAAGTCCGCGGTTTTCTGAGGGTTACAGAGAGCGACGCGGATTTCGGAATCGCAGCGCGGTGGTTTGTTCGTTTCCGCGTGAACTCTACGGGATTATGCGAGTCCGGCTGTGCTGTCCGGCGCGTCCGGCAGGGACGCGGTGACCGTTGGAGATGCAGAGGGTCTGAGTCTGTTTTCGAAGTGCCGCATATCCGTCCAGAGGTTATGTCTTATTCGCAGTTTGGGTATACCTATCCGGCTTCATCTCAGGTGAGTATCTTTTGTTTGTCATTCTGATCGACCCCGTTCCGTTCGTCACCTGACCGTGGTTCAAAATTACTTGGTGTTGTCCTCGGGTCTTTCCCTTAGGGGATTGATCCCGGACCGTCGTCAATAGCCTGTTGTGCTTCTCCAGTACAACGTTAATTAAAAATTATCAATCCCTTAGAAATTAATCCAGGACCGTCACAATAGCCCGTCACGTTCCTCCATTGTGATGTTATTTAACTACCTATCTGCCATGTTTGTGCTTCATCGTATTTGGTCTAACATTTAAAATGGAAGAAAAATAAATCATAAATATTGTTTGTTTTCTTACAAATACTTTTCTTTTCTCAAGATAAGGAAAGTATAACGTCGTACTAGAGCAACACAACGGGCGAGACGGTCCGGGATCAATCCCCAAAGGGAAAGATACGAGGACGACATCACGTCATTTTGAACCATGGTCAGATGACCGATTCGTTTATCAAGAATTAGAGATCGGGGTTTTGAAAGTGTTCAAAAGATACACGTGTCACGTGTTTTGGGGAATTAAAAATATTTTAATTACTAATTCTTGTACACGATGAATGCATAGACTTGTTACGATCAAGTACAATATAAATTCGTTGTGACTAATGGTAGGTCCTCCAATAAACACCAGTTATTTGTCACCTATTTATTTTGTTTATATTTATAATACTATACAGTCGAACTCCGTTAGAGTGAACCCGGGATAGGGTAAACTCTCGGTTATAGTGAACTTTTTCACTGGACCAGACAGAACTCATTTAACTGACATTATTTTAAACGCTTACAGTGATCTCCTGAGAAAATGTAAGTTCGCTTAGAGCGAACTGAATTTTCCCTTTCACAGATATTTTTCCGGATTTTCAAAGGTAACTCAAATTACTTTTTTTCTACGGAAAATGTGGACAAAAATAGATGAACTGTAAAATCAAAATGCACCCAATCCAAACGAACGATTTTTTTTCCATCAGGAGTAAAATTAAAAGTAAGTAAAACTACAGAATTCTTTATTTCTAATAAACGTGATGAAAATTGTTTATTTAAGTATTTAATAATTTATATTTTAGCGAATTGTGTATTATATCCCAATGATTGTTTTCAACAAAACCACCAAAACCATACACTGCTGAGAAATTTTGATGTATCAGCAAAATTGGATTGTGAACTTTTTATTTTGTCCTGTGACGGTTCTCTCTAACGGGGTTCGATTGTATGTTAACCCACGTTGACCTTGCGCATTTTAACGTATTATCCGGTAGCGATTTACTATTGTCTTTATCGACACAACGATACAAGTTTAAACTGTCTTCATTCAATTTATTTCGCAAGTTCTCATCGTTTTGTTCGGGTTTGGTGTGGTATGGCCGTATATGGCCCATGCGCCAAAAAACCCTTACAAACCATCACATCGTTTTGTATGGCGATGCGTTCAAGCTGTACAGATTGTAGAGCATTTGAAAAGTTATCAAACAAATTAATCAACGGTTTCACTTTCTGAAAAACAGATTGAACGATCCTTAAAGTAACACATGATGAGACGCCAGTAAATCAACAACGGGCCGCATGTGGCCCGCAGTCGGTGTATCCCTGGTGTATACGGATTTTATTCTCATGATCTTACTCTTAATACACGTGTAATTACTAATCCGTGTTCATCAAGGATATCACTTCATGATCTTGAAATTAATACACGGGTAATTACTAATCAATATTCATCATGGATTTCACTTCATAATCTTGCTATTAATACACAGATTATTACTAATCCGTATTATATAATCAGGGATTTCACTTCAGGATCCTGCTATTAATATACGGGTAATTACTAATCCGTATTCCTCATGGATTTCACTTCACAATCCTGCGAGTAATGCACAGGTAAATACAAATCCGTATTCATCATGGATTTCACTTCAGGATCTTGCTATTAATACAAGGGTAATTTCAAATCCGTACTCATAGATTTCGCTTCATGATTTTGCTCTTAATACATGTGTAATTTCTAATACTTGTACATGGAGTTAACTTCATGACCCTGCTTTTAATATACGGTTAAATACTAATCCGTATGCATGGATTCCATTTCATTATCTTACTCGTAATACATGGGAAATTACCAAACTTGTATACATGGATTTCACTTCATGATCTTACTGTACATACACGTATATTTGTGGACTTTATTATTCATGTACTCGTTTAAACTTTTACACATTTCTAACGCTTGAAACGGGTGTTTCTTATTCACAATTTTAACAATTGAAGTGATAAATAACTTTAATTTGCTGTGAATGGAAAGTATTTTAAGTACTTTCATTGTTAACTGAAGAATATGTAAATGCTTGTTGCTGCTTAAAGAATTGAACTGAATTTTCGTAACAAAAGATTCATAAATACACGTGGCATACGGATCTGTAAGCCCATAGTTTCACGGATTCATATGTACGTGGATTCCACTTAAAGATACTCTAAAATACACGGGAAATTATCAAACCGTGGACATGGATTTCATTTCGTGATCCTAATATCATTTCCATGTCAAATGAGTCCATGTAAAATCGGATGACTGAAAATTTATTTATTGAGTAGCAGTCTTTGTCCAATCACAGGTAGAAAAAAAAATTACAGGAAATAGGTTAGTTTAAAACAAACCATATGGTTAGAGCGAAGAAGTAGAAATGGATGAGAAACTTCGTCCATCAAGATTTGGTCACTTTTCTTCTAACGACGAGTAATTTATTTCCATCAGGATCTGGTCTGTTTCACAAATGTCAAAGTAGTATTGTGGTGATGCAAAAGTTGGTCCCGTTTTTCTGACGAAAATTGAAGAGCAATTATTAGATTGACTCAAAATGACACTGAATCCGTATAAAAGGTATCCTTGAAAATATCATTTTTGACAAAAAAGGTTTTAATCTTATGTGATAGAGCATTTGTATTTGTCTTTTCAAAATATAATTGATTTTTCTCCAATTTAATTAGTAGCAGAAGAGATGTTAAGATTTTAATCAAGGCGGGAAAACTGGAAGTAGGTATTGTGGAAAACACCAGAAGTGATCGTTAACCAAAGTCAATCAACGTAAAGACCAAAACCCTTCAAAATTTAAATTTAAAACTTACTTTTTGCAAATACAATTTTAGAAAGGTTTTATCAACTGTTTCAAGGATTTCGCTTTCAGAAATAGTGTGAACATTTTTAAAGACAAGCGAAGAACAAATTTGTTTACAAAAATAGTAATAGCGAGAGAGAGCAAACGATATACTTCAAACTATTTTTCACTCTAAATTAATATTTACGCATTATTTCCTCACTTCAAATGTCATAACACAAAAAGTTATGGATGGATTCTCGTAAAACTTTGTGCACGCGTTCTTTATAATGTCTGAGGAATTAACTATAATAATGATGCCGAGATGAAAAGTTTTTAAATGATGGCCATTTATTTATGGGACTGTAAAACTATCACAAATCTTGTATTCATTTTTCGATCGTTTGTAAAATTTTTGTTTATTTGAATATCCTTTTGATTCTAGTTAATTCCCTAGAAATATTCGTGCAGTTTATTTTGGTAGCGTAATTATTCAAATGGGTTGAATATATTTTGATGTAGCGCATTTGAAGTTTTTGACAAATGTCTTTTAAACTTTCATACATAATGATCATATTTACAAAATTATGAATATATATTTCAAATATTTATAGCCCAATGGTATTGTTTAATAGCTCTCAACAAAAAAATTTCATTAAAATGTTTCTAAACCACATTAAAAATGTTCTCGCAGGTGTCCGGATACCTTAAGGCGTGTGGAACTGTCAGCGGCACCCTCACAAACACGTGTTTTTTTTGTTGTTTTTTTTTGCGTCTGCGAAGCACTTTTGCTTGTTTGGAAACGAGAAAGCATCCTGTGTTGAAAGCTCTCCTCATTTTCTGTCCTTTTGAATGTGCTTGACGCAATTTAAAAAACACAGCCCAATAACACGACTTCTTTTCTTAAGTACTCGCTGAAATTCCTTCTCTCCAACACCCTCCAAACTTGACATGTGTGAAGCGGATGACACTTGGAGTGTGACATCCACTTGCCACCGAGCAACCCAAAACAAGACGGACTTTTGCATTGACCCAATAATATGTTGTGGTATGGTATTTTTACTCAATGGGTTATCCCAACAATATGTAAAATTTTGAAACACGTGAATTTGGGTAAGGTAGGGTAATTTTAATTAAAGACGTCCAGAGCAACACAACGGGAAGGACGACGGTCCGGGATCAATTCCCAAAGGGAAAGTTTCGAGCACAACACAACATCCTTTTGAACCACTGTCAGATGACGAAGCAACACCTGAGCTGGCACTCCACTCTCCGAACTTCCACATCAACCCGTAGCCTCTAGATCGATAGGTTTCTGTTTCGAATCCGGGTTCGGGCAAGGATGTTTGTAAGCGTATGGTGTAGAGGCGGCTGGAGCACCTTAAATCTATCGTGGCCGAAAGTCCTCACGTTGGGTGACTGCGGAAGTTTGGAGAGTGAGGTGCCAGCTCAGGTGTTGCCTCGTTACCTGACTGGTTCAAAATGACGTGGTGCTGTCCTCGAATCTTTCCCTTTGGGGATAGATCCCGGACCGTCGTCAATAGCCCTTTTTGTTGATCTAGTTGTTAGTTAAAATATTACAAAACAAAAATTACGCAACGAAGGGATCAGTATGGTTTGAAAATCGAGCTTCGACACTGATCAAATGATAATTACTTCGAGTGGTACCGTCAGTGGTCGTCTTGTGGGCCAACCCCCGATGTCTTCACTTCAGATCTTTACACCCAACAATCGTACAAATTCTCATTCTAGCGATAAGGGAAGAACAAAATCTAGAGAAACGCTCGAAATAAAACATAAGAGGGATATCGGAATCAGTTAAGGTGTTAGCCTCTAGATCGGAAGGTTCCTGGTTCGAATCAATGTCAAAGCATGCATGTTTGTAAGCGTATGATGTAGAGGCGGCTGGTGCACCTTAAATCTGTCGTGGCCCAAAGTGCTCTCGTTGGATTGGTGTGGCGGTTGGGAGAGTGGGGTGCCAGCTCCTATGTTGCCTCGCCATCTGACTGGTTCAAAATGACGTGGTGTTGTCCTCGAATCTTTCCCTTTGGGGATAGATCCCGGACCGTCGTTAATAGCGCTTTGTGTTGCTCCAGTACGACGTTTATTAAAAGTTACCAATTTCCAACCGTGTCCTACAATAATGTGGGACGCAAGTGACAGTGAAGCAAGAGAATCAAAAGAAAAGTCGACACCCCAAAGACTTCGTCTGAGGATTGCGAGGGGGATCGGAAGGAAGGGTGTTTCTTCGGAGATCCAATTTGACCAATTGAAAGCGGCACTGGACGAAAAGCGTCCGGAAATGGTCAACGGAAAAGGCGTAGTCACGATAACTCTTGTTTTTTCTGCCAGGCAAAACCCGAGAACGTTTTGTGTCGCATGCGTGCAAACCGCCTCTTCTAAAAGAACCGTTTAATTTTTCATCACAATCATCGTCCTCTGACCGTGGCACAAAATACCACGGTGTTGTCATCGGATCTTTCCCTTAGGGGATTGATCCCGGACCGTCATAAATAGTCCGTTGTGTTACTCTAGTACGACGTTAATTAAAAAAATTACCAAATTAAAAAAAATTATCGACATACTTTGTTGAAGCAAAATTCCGTCCCATTTTTGGCGCATTGCATCACAAAAACGTCACACGTGTCAAATTTGGATGGTGTTTTGTAAAGAAGGAATTTCAGTGAGTATACTGTTGGGAAAATATGTTATTGAGTTACATTTATTTAAATTGTGTTAACCATTCAAAATATCAGAAAATAGAGAGCTTATTTTATTTCCGAAAAGGAAAGAATGCTTCACAAATGGTAATTGGTAATTTTTAATTAATTTTTTTAATTAATTTAAGAGCAACACAACGGGTTATTGACGACGGTCCGGGATCTGTCCCTTAACTGAAAGATCTGAGGTAATGGTAATTTTTGTTAACGTCGTACCAGAGCAACACAACGGGCTATTGACGACGGTCCGAGATCAGTCTATTAAGGGAAAGATCCGAGGACAACACCTCGTCATTTTGAACCACGGTCAGATGACGAAGCAACACCTGATCGGGCACCCCATTCTCCAAACTTCCACACCAACCCAATGTGAGGACTTTCGGCCACGACAGATTGAAGGTGCGCCAGCCGCCTCTACACCATAGGCTTGCAAACATCCATGCCCGGTCCAGGATCTGAACCATGGTCAGATGACGAGGCAACACATGGGGAAATATGTGCGTTATGGAATGTGAGGGTTGACGATTCCACGTGCCTAAAGTGGTTTTGAAGTTTCGTCACCTGAATCCGTTCTTTTATCAGTCTAGGGGACCCCCAGCTCGCTTGAGCTCGCTAACCCCCGGGGATTGTTTCGCAATTCAACACTCCTTTAGTAGAGTCATTCTCCTGGGACTGCGAAACTGTCTTAATAATTCGTATAATCCTGATTTGACTTTCCGGTCTATGACATCAAAGCGAGGGCTTCGCCCCCTTCTCGCTAACGCTCGCCAACCCTGACTTTCTCGGGAAACCATATGAGAAAATGGAGCGGAAAAAGCCTTTTGGACTTCCTTTTGCAAGCGTCTTGCTTTAATGCTTCCTTCTCCATGACGTCACGGGACGAGTTTCTCCCCAATTTAGTTAACCCCCTGTTTATGTTTTCTGTCTTATGTTTATGTCCCCTGTTATGTCTTATGTTTCCCCCCCCCCTAGAAGGAATTAACGTTTCCTCCGCTTTACAAGATTTGTACCCTATCGCGAAATTATACTTTTCATCGCATCGACTTTATTAACCAATTTCAAAAATAATTGCATCGTAAGAAACGGGGCATTCGTAGGTTTCCTGTCATGTTTTCAAATTTAGAAACGAATGGTAATCAGATATAGGTATGACAGTTTTAACAAAAAAATAACGAAAATGTCCCGATTTTTCCACAATTACAAAAAATATGATCAGGAACTAAAATGAAATTTTGTAGGAAAACTCGACAAGCTACTTTACTACGTTACTTCCAACCAATTTCGACACACCTTCACGACCTACAGAATCCTACCAAACGATTCTATTCGAAAGAAATGATCAAATAAAAATTTTCCATATTACTTTTGTTTAGAGCATCTACAATTCTATAGAAATACTTATCTGTAGAACATCTCTAGAATTATATACAAGCTCATTTCTATTGCTTCACATGTTTAATTTTCTATAAAACTTCTCTATAGAATTCTTTACAAATGCATTCTTATAGAATCATATATTATTTTTTCCCTATATAAATCTCAATAGAATACTATAGAATAGAGTTCTGTATAAACGAAATTTCGTTTTATCTAGAAATGTGTATCGATAATATGAAATAGAATTTTATGGAAACACACACACGCACAAAATCCCGTATCTCCTAAAAGAAACTCTAGATAATTTAGAATATACTTCTAAGAAAACGAAATTCCACTTCCCATAGAAAAATATCTAGATAAAATAGTACGTAATTCTAT
Source organism: Metellina segmentata (assembly GCA_947359465.1). Taxonomy (NCBI): domain Eukaryota; kingdom Metazoa; phylum Arthropoda; class Arachnida; order Araneae; family Tetragnathidae; genus Metellina; species Metellina segmentata. Next base: position 110,981,375 of record OX375883.1, read on the forward strand.
ATTATATATATATATATATATATTATATATATATATATTATATATATATATATATTATATATATATATTATATATATATATTATATATATATATATATTATATATATATATATTATATATATATATATTATATATAGATAAAATAGTACGTAATTCTATGTATATAAAAAAACGAAATTCCATATCCCATAGAAAAATATCTATAGATAATATAGAATATAATATTTTCTATGTAAAAAACCGCTAAATTTTGTTTCTTCTAGAAAAATCTCTTTTAATGCTATAGAATAGAATTATATGTAAACGCGAAATTCCATTTATCTGTACAAATCTCCGTATATAATGTAGAATAGGAATTCTAAGGAAATGAAATTTCGTTTTTCTATTATGGAAATATCTAGATAATACACTACAGAATTACTATGGAAACGAAATTTCGTTTCGCCTATGGAAATAGATAATATAGAATAGAATTCTATGGAAACGAAAATACATTTCTCTTTCAAAAATCTATATAGATAATATAGATTGGAATACCATGGTTTCTCTGGAAATAGATAATATCGAATATAATTCTATGGAGAAAAGAAAATACGTTTCTCTTAGAAATCTGTATAATATGAATCGGTTTAAATTTTTTTATTTATTTTAGAAAAATCTCTGTAGATAATATAAAAGAGAATTCTATGGAAACGAAATTCCATATTTCTCTGTAGAAATCTCTCTACATAGAATTCCTATTCTACATTATCAAAACGTTATGGAAAATTCGATAGCTAATACAGATAGAATTCTATAAAGATTTCGTTTGTCTAGAAATTTCTATAGAATTCTATGGAAATATTTCGTAAGGGTAGCCTTAGATCCTCTGAGAAGACTGGGTGGTCCAAAATAATTTCGATTGCTTCTCTGTTTGTTTTAGTGGAACCTGATGAAGCAAAATGGATTTTATTTCAAAGGAAACGCGTCAATCTACCTTTGATATAAATGAGCGCAGAGTATGGGTAGATTCATGAGAAAGAGATAGTTCTATTCTTACCTCTGGCGGCGCTTGCCAAAAATTCCCTTAATTTATTACCCAAGCGTTGGCTCTTGCCCATATGTGTGTATCCAAAGGTATGTACTTACGATTTCGATGCGCATTAAATCCGACAATCACGTTCGCAAATAGAGAAAGCGTGATTTATATCTTTGGAGTACCATATTTCATCGAACAGTTTCTCCGACTCGAATAGGGGCCGCCGTAGCCTATTTGGAAGCGTAGCGAATCAAAAATAGGAGAAGTCCGAGTTCGGAACTCGGTCCAACAGAATACCGTCGTGTACGTGAGGGCTGATACACGTTAAATCTGTCTCAAAAGTCCTAAAGTTGGCGTGATGCGGAAGTCGAGTATTGACCTCGTCTTCTGACAGTGGTTCATAATTAACCCCGGAAGTAATTTCGACGGGTTATCACGTCCAATCAACATCTATCCAACTTTGTTCATGACGATATATATCGTCATTAAGATAGTACCGACTTTTTATTCATGATGGCGATTTCAAGGCGGTCAATTTTCTTCCAGTGACGAAATATCTCAAACTAATTAAATAATTTTTTAATTAACGTCGTACTAGAGAAACACAACATGCTATTGACGACGGTCAGGGATCAATCCCATGAGGGAAAGATCCGAGGACAACACCACGTCATTTTGAACCACGGTCAGATGACGAAGCAACACCTGAGCTAGCACTCCAAACTTCCACACCAACCCAACGTGAAAGAAACCTCGAATATCGAGAGATATGAACGGTTTTGTTGTAATGAAAGTGCTCACGTTAGGTTGGTGTGGACGTCTGGAAAGTGGGTGCCAGCTCAGATGTTTGGCCTCGTCATCTGACCGTAGTTCAAAATGACGTTGTGTTGTACTTGGATCTTCCCCTTTTAGATTAGCCAACTATCCGTTCTGGTGGTAAAGGTGTTAGCCTCTTGATCGGAAGGTTCCTGGTTCGAATCCGTGTCAAAGCATGCATGTTTGTAAGCGTATGATGTAGAGGCGGCTGGTGCACCTTAAATCTGTCGTGGCCCAAAGTGCTCTCGTTGGATTGGTGTGGCGGTTGGGAGAGTGGGGGTGCCAGCTCGTATGTTGCCTCGCCATCTGACTGGTTCAAAATGACGTGGTGTTGTCCTCGAATCTTCCCCTTAGGGGATTGATCCCGAGCCATCGCCAATAGCCCGTTGTGTTGCTACAGTGCTACGTTAATTAATTTGCAGTTACCAATTAACAGCCCTGAAAATAGATATAGTTTTTTATTCGAAATATTATACGCAAATTACACCTTCACCTGAAATGGACCGTTCTATATGAGGCAACTGCTTGTTGTCAAATCTGGATAACTTGTAAAAAATTTTAAAAAATATGCCATTGCGAATCTTACCTTTGAACTAGATTAATAAAACTATCACGATGAATGGAATGTTGCCAGACGAGTGCAATTTTTCAAGATATAATAACCTGTTTTGCCACTTTAAAAGAGCTTGAGGACTATTGGTCTTTCGTTGTTTTAATCGTGTCCATTTCTGAGACATCGCATACCGGCAAGAAAAGTGACACAAGTGAAAAAATAAAAATTTTTATGCTATGTCATTGAAAAATATATATGAGGTGCCCCAGTGAGTTATATTACTATTGTATGGAATATAACAGAAGTTACCACCATCAATACTTACCTAAAATTTAAAAGAAGCTTATACAATTTCAATATAAATTTCAGAGTATCCTTTAAGTTGATGTCTCTCAAATTTTCCAATTTTGAGTTGTCACTTTTCTTGCCGGGGTGCGATAGGTTAACGTATGTTAAATTCTGCACAGCTTCCGTGATGTCGATTATTTTCTGGTTGTAGAGAGCAGACACTCCTTCGGGGAAGCTGAATAGGATGGGTATGAATACAACGCCAAGACACTGTTACTATGTGTGTATGTGTCTTTTTTTAAATATACTCATGCACATAAATTAAGGATAATGCCAGATACGGCAAATAAAGGTTCAGAAACAAAACAAATGTGACTTATTCATAAAGCCCATTTATTAAACAAAAGATAAAGAACAAAAAAGATGATGTATGTACGATACCATTCGTAAAAACTACGATTTTTGCTCACTGGAGCAATTACAAGAAATATCGACCTTACAAAAACTTAACATGATATGGTTGGTATGATGGTTAATACATTGTATGTCTCCCAGACAATGTAATACAGTCCGTACAACCCCTAGGCATGCTAAGGATCAAATTATCAAGCTTATCTTGGACTAGATTAATCCACTCAGAAAGCAATGCTCACAGAAGTTCCGGTACACATGTAGGAGGTGATTGATGGGCTGCAACTCGTTGACCAAGCATGTCCCACACATGCTTTATCGGATTCAAGTCAGGTGAGAATGCTGGCCATTCCATACGGGTGATATCCTCAGATTCAAGACATTCGTTTACAATGTTCGCACGGTCGTCGTTGTCCTCCATAAACACAAATTTCCGCCCATGGTACACCTAAACAAACGTACAAGTTACAGAATGATGTCCCGATAAATTTGGCCTCTCATGGTTCCGATTTGAACATGTAGATCTGTTCTGGAGCCCAGTATAATTCCGCCCGAAACGAGAAATCCTGCATCAGCGTAACGGTGCCGTGCAATGATGTTGTCTTGGTGGTAGCGGGTACCTGGAGTTCTCCATATGAACGTCCGTCGTGAATCAGACTGCCAGCTAAACCTGGACTCGTCGGAAAACCTCACACAAACCCACTGTGACGATGTCCACATTGCATGTTCTCTACTCCAGGCTAACCCCTGGCGACAGTGAGTTGCCATGAGCGGAACACATCTGATAGGCATAAGAGCATATTGACCAACATGTCCCAACCGTCTGTAAACGATTTGCCTTGAAACTGTTGTACCCGTGGATGAAGATAGCTGACGAGAAAGGTCGGATGCTATACTCCGTCTGCTTCTTTTTGCAGTAACTCCCAAATACCGATCGAGCAAAAAAAGTGAGTTTACAATCTTGCGGCGGCGGCAGTAACTTGTTAATATAGAGATACAATTCTTGATGTCTAAGTGCCATCTGTACTAAGTGCAGTGCTCTCATAAAAATGACTGCATTAGCAAAGTTTACATCCATGTAACTAAACTGCCTCTTTTACGGCACAAATAAAGGTCAAGTTAAGAAAGTGTTCCAAACGAGGAAATGTTCCCACTTTCCCCAACCAATGCCGACCAACCGGTCTGTTGGTTAAGGTGTTAGCCTCTAGATCGGAAGGTTCCTGGTTTGAATCCGCGTCAGTGTATGGATGTTTGTAAGCGCATGGTGTAGATGCGGCTGGTGACCCTTAAATCTGTCGTGGCCGAAAGTCCTCTCGTTGGATTGGCGGGAAGTTTGGAGAGTGGGATACCTGCTCAGGCGTTGCTTCGTCATCTGACCGTGGTTCATAATTACGTGGTGTTGTACTCGGCTCTTTTCCTTAGGGGATTGATCCCGGACCGTCGTCAATAGCCCGTTGTGTTGCTCTAGTACGACGCTAACTAAAAATTGCCAATTACCCCAACCTATCTTCCTACACAAATGCACTGGACGGAAGGTACGTACGTTTTTTTATTAACGTCGCACTAGATTACCGCATTGGGCTATTGATAACGGTTCGGGATCCATTCCCAAGGGAAAGATGCGAAGACAACGCCTCATCATTTTGAAACAGTCAGATGATCTGGCACCCCACTCTCCAAACTTCCACACCACGCCAAGGTGAGGAAAGTTGAGGCCAGGACAAGTGAACGTGCATCAGCCCCTTCGTACACGATGATCTTTGGCAAAACCCAGTTCCCAACCTTCCGGTTGTTAATCCGCGACACTGCCAAACGGTCTATCGCGACCCTTTTCGACATAGAATAGCGGCCTTCTAATTCTATTCGTTCTATTCTGACCACCTTGTATACCTTTCTTCATCCTGTAAACTCACCATACCTAACTTATCCTTATATACTCTACACCCCCTCTTATCACTGTATACCTATATTATCCATTTAAACCCTGCATACGCCTGTTACTACTATATTCGCTAAGTACCTAACTTATTCATGTATCTCCTGCATACTTCTTTAACCACTACACCTTACATAGTCGTCTTAAACCTGCTTACGCATCACATTCCTGCATACCTATCTTATCATGTATTCCATATATATACCTATCTTATCCCTGTATTCCCTATATACCTCTTATCCATTTATTCCCTATATACCTATCTTATCCATGTATTCCCTATATACGTATCTTATCCATGTATTCCTTATATACCTATCCTATCACTGTATCTTATCTATACCTATAGTAACCCTATGTTCATAACCTATCCCTGTGTTATACGTAAACCTCTCTTATCCCTGTATAACCTCTTTTATCACTATATACCCCGCATATCTCTCTTATCACTACATACTATACATAGCTAACCTATCCATATACACCTTGTGTACCCATCATATTCTTTTAGACCTTGCACGTACCCATAATGCTTGTCTATCTATCTTATCCCTGTATACACCATATCCCAGTGTTCTATGAACATCTTCCCTTATCACTATACCCTGCATACCTCTATATCTATAATGTCTCAGTATAACCTGCATATGTCTCCTCCATTTTCTGTGTACCTACCTCTATAATATGCCTATCTTTCCATGCATATGCAAAGGGGGGCCGACCCATCGGTCTGTCTGGTGGTTAAGCCTCAAGATCGGAAGGCTCCTGGTTTGAATCCGGGTCAGTGCGCGGATGTTTTGGAACCGTATGGTGTAGAGGCGGCTGGTGTCCCTTCAATCGGTCGTGGCCAAAAGTCCTCACTTTGAGTTGGTGTGGACGTTTGGAGAGTGGGGTGGCAGCTCGGCCTCGTCATCTGAGCGTGTTTCAAAATGACGTGGTGTTGTTCTGGAATCTTTCACTTAGGGGATGGATCCCGGACCGTCGTCAATGACCTGTTGTGTTGCTATAGTAGGACGTTAATTAAAATTACCACATCCAAAAGTAGGTAGGTATTTTAATTAACGTTGCACTGGAGCAACACAACGAACTATTGGCGACGGTCCGGGATCAAACCCGAAGGGAAAGATCCGACTACAACGATTTTGAACATCAAATTCAAAGGGAAATTTTCTTATAAAAAAACTGCAGAAAAGTCCGACTTTCGATTGCGAATTGGATCCATTTAACTCCATCGAGCGAGTCGCTAATTCGTATGGATAACCAATCCGCAGACAAAGCAGCACACGTGTCGGGGGATGGATATCCGATAGCAATTCACTCCAAAACCACCCCTAATGAACACTCTTCCCGAAAAGTATCCTTCCATCGACGGTGTCACGATTCCTGTGGGCACTTAAGGGTATGGATCGTCCGTGACCGAAAGCATTTGGGACCTGCTTTGATGTCTCTATCGCGTTCGCTGATAGACGTATGATCAAAATTTAGATAATCTACAAACTTAGCAATGCGAGTCTGGATGAAGTCATTTAGCGGATCAGTGTTTTGTGTTCTCGAGCTGTATAAGAGCAAAGTAATAGAGTCATTTCGGTAATGGGGCAGTGCGAGTGGTAATCTGGAGAGTTCGGAGAAAATATGTTCGGATGTTGTGAGAGTCTTTTTGTGTCAAGCTAACCCCCCTGGATGTAGCGATATTTCGGAGTAGTGATCAATTGCTTCTACACAGCAAAACACTAGATGATTACATAGCCACGTCTACTGGCGGAAAGAACCCTGTGAATCATCCGATTGGTCCACAGGTTCGAAACTATAGATTGATAGGTAGATAGAGTAAGGGTAGATATACATCGATAGATACATACATACATACATACATAGATAGATAGTAAGATAGATACATAAATAAATAGATACATAGATAAGTAAATAGATACATGGACAGATACATATATAGATACATATATATATACATAAATAGATATACATGGATAAGTAGATAGATACATAGATAAGTAGAAATATACATAGATAGACTGGGTTCGCGACCCCCCTGTTTACCAGAAGTAGCAAATCCTCTGGAAAAAGAATAGATAATTAGGGTACCTTGGGATCGTAAGGACCGTAGATACGAAAAGAACATGTGACAAATGGTGTAGATTCGAATAAAATTTATCATGTGTGATAAACATAAAAAAAATCAAATGGTCACGATATCCAATTCAGAAGACTACATTGTTGTAGAATCAGAAAGACCACGTGTTATGTGGCATCAAACAAAATCCATGCCATCTCGGGACATATTTTGCCATGTATGCCTCGGGACATACCATGCCACTTAAAAGAAACATGCCCCAAGGGGGCAAAACTTGTGAATTTAAAAATGTAAATATCTTGAAATAGGGTTGGTGTTACAACTACCGCCGACCCTAACTATTTCTCAGTATCTCAGCCTCCTGGGCTGGGAAATCAAGCTGGCAACTAAACGAATATCCCAAGGAACTATTCTCCTTTGGTTTCCAGATACCTTCTTTACTTATGTCAGTTGAAGTTAACTAGACAAACTTCAAAAAGATTCCCAAGAGAATTTTCAAGAGTGGGTTCCTAATATCGCCTGTTTCTATTACCAGCCACAAGGCAAAATGAGGAGCTACTATTCAAAACGAGTTGCTAGTAGAGCATACATACATACCTACCTACCTACCTTTAGTATTCAATATACACTACCTTAAAATAATGGACCGGACAACAAGATGTGATGGTATAAGGGAAAGAATACACGCTTTAATAGGGGGTAGTCCCCCACGTGCTGCAATGACACTAGCAACCCTTCTGGGCCTACTTTCAACAAGGTTTTGATACACAGCTTCGGGTATTTGTGTCCATATCTGCTGCAAGAATGTCGCCAGCACAGCTTTAGAATTCGGACGTGGTTCCTTGGTCCTTAAGCGTCGCTCTAACGCGTTCCATACATGTTCTATGAGGTTTAGGTCGGTACTCTGAGCAGGCCAGGGAAGAAGTTTTACATCCATATCTCGATACCACCGCTTGACAGAGGCTGTAACGTGACATGGGGCGCTGTCGTCCTGGAAGTAGCATTCGTCCATTCCATGAAATTTCCAGAACATGATTGTCCAAAACGTTCGTGTAGGCATTCGACTAGGTACAACATGCAAAGATCCCAGGCCATACCACGAAAAACACCCCCAAACAAGTAGTCGGATTATATGCGAATCCGCTGGCGTTCGGTAAATTATTGTAGGGTAGTATATAAAGGGCAACTGGAGTTAGATTCGTCGACCCTCAATTACCACCCCTAATTGGCTGGTACCGGTGGTCATTGGGTGGGGGTGTTCCTGGGTATCAGGAGAGGTGGCAATTAAGTCCCGCATGAAAATCTATTGTCGTTAAAAACTCTTCCGTGTCTGGAGACATCGGGATATGCACCGAGATCCCAATTGCACCCCTAAGTACACACTCTTTCAACGATCCGATCGGGCCTTCACCGGCCACCATGCCCATTCCCATTCGGCCGGCTCATTATTCAAATGAGCCACATAATTCGCTCATTAGCAGCCGAGATGAGTTATGTCTAGGCACATGTTCTGTTACCCGGCGTTCGATTGCCCCGCACACGCGATTCTTCCTGTTGTTGTTGGGGATATCGCTCTCTGAAGTTGTATCCTTTTCAGAGATACATTGTTCTCGATTGGAACTTGAGAATAATGAGTAGTGTTTTCTCTCGTCAACCCCCTTTTTTCTATGCGGGATCGTCGTGTATTTCAATATGAATACAGATGTGGGTTTAGACACAGGAGTATGTATGTGGAAGAGTGGTTTTGTGCGTTGGTTTTAGACGTTGTTTGTTGTTGCTTATCCTCTTTAAAAGATCTGACATATGTCAGATCAACTCCAGTAGGTTGTTGACCGCCAGAAAAACAATAACAACAAGGGGGATAGATGTCAAGTCCTCCTTGGAAAGTCCGACGCAACTCAGTATGTGCTCCGGAGAGGCTGGAGGGTCACAGCATTTTCAGAAAGTGGGATGGTACCTGAGATGGTACTGGTGTGATTTACTGTCCATTAGCAAGAAATACACGTGATGTATTCACCCAGCTTAAAAGCTCAATAGATATCTTCAGTATGGTTGGGAATAAAAACAATTAACACAGTGGCACCAACTTTGAGAAAGTACGGTCGAAAACAAAAACATCGACGCAACAAGAAGGAGTTGTTCTACTGCGATAAAATTGGGTGGATGTGAAGAATATGCGTAGAAAGAACAAACGATTAAAATTTCAGAACAATTGAATGATTTATTGCAGAATTTGACCGTTAGAAAGAGGAAATCAATAAGGCGTTGGTCCACCTCAAGCCTGGATGCGTCACCCGGCGTGGCATAGACTGAAAAAGTTCCCGGATGGTGTCCTGCGGAATGTCTTGCCAAAATCCAATGTTGAATGTCTTGTCTCCAGCTGTCGGGCTAAAGGGTCAACATTCCGGGATGGTTGACATCGCCTTTCGTCCCAACTATGCTCGATGGGAGAAAGATCAGGAGACCTAGCTGGCCAAGGAAGTGTTGGGAAAGCTCGAAGACAATTCATAGCAACACGTGCCGTGTGCGGCCGGGCATTATCTTGTTGGAAAATAAGTCCGGGGTGTCGCAAAAAGAACGGTAACACAACCGGTCGTAGAATGTCGTCTACGTACCGTTGTGCTGTAAGTGTGCCAGAAATGTCTACCAAAGTGCTATCGAACGAGATGGCACCCCAGACCCTAACGCCCTGTTGTGGGCATGTGTTGCATGCGATAGTAAGGACAGGATCCCTATGCTGCCCTGGACGTCTCTAGACTAGACTGCGGTTGTCGTCCGGACACAGTTGGAAACGGGACTCGTCACTAAATAGTAAAAAGGTCCCCAGTCAGCGCCGTTCCAAGTGGATCGAACGCGGAACCACTGAAATTCTGCACCTTCTTTGGTGCGTCGATTTTGTTTGTTGTAGTTGCTGTTTTAGTATTGGTTTTATAGATGCAACCAAACGTCTTTGGCTTAGGCAAAGAGCTAAACACAAGTTACTTGTGCAATACAGAAGTAACATGTATACAATTCTCATCGCAGATATGTCTCTTAAAGTTCCCTTTCTCCTGGTCTTTGTCTCCTTGTTGTTGTTGTTGTCGTTGTCGTGCGGGCCATATATAGCCCAAATGGGGGTGCCATTGCTCCGGAGGGTTGGACTTCTTCATACATGACACATCTGTTTTACAGGAAGGTCCCTTTCCCATATCCATTCACTCACACATATCATAATTTAGATCCCAATTAGAGGCCGATAACCCCCTGATCAGGTACCTCCAGAGGTATTGATTTGGTATGGGAACATGGGGGACTTTGTGACCACGACCTATATAACGTGCCCCATCCACCATTAGCGAACACGACGGTCTTTAGCCAGGTCCAAGCGCCGATCTCGCAACCATCAGAATTGCAGGCTCTGCTGAGGACAGAACCCACAACCCGACGCTCTACTGACTGAGCTACCGCGGCTCTTGTCTCCTTGTCTAAGAGGTGAATGTGTGTGTCAACTCTTTTCACCTTTGATCTCAAGCTATCTCATTACTTTGACCTCCCACGAACTATTTTCTTTTCAAACCACCTGTGTTTGATCGAATTACTTTTCCGTTACGACACTGATTTCTACTAATGAACTTTCTTGATGGGATCCTCTGGTCCAATAATCTTTCTCTTAATAATCCTCATCCCTCTAGTGAGTCCATTGTAAACATTCTTTCACGAGCCTCTTTGAATAAGGAGCTCTCGGAGCCATTCCAAAATCACGACAAACAACATCTCCTAATATAATGTTACCACCTATCTATACATACACTACCCTTCAATAATGGACCGGACAGCAAGATGTGATAGTATAAGGGAAATAATATATGCTTTAATAAGGGGATGGTCCCCCACGTGCTGCAAAGACACTAGCGACCCTTCTGGGAATACTTTCAACAAGGTTTTGATACATAGCTATGGGTATTGGTGTCCATTCCTGCTACAAGAATGTCGCCAGCTCGGCTGTAGATTTCGGACGGGGTTCCCTGGTCCGTGAGCGTCGCTCTCACTCGTCCCACATATGTTCTATGGGGTTTAGGTCGGGACTCTGAGCAGGCCGGGGAAGACGTTTTACATCCATATCTCGGTACCACTGCTCGACAGAGGCTGCTATGTGACACGGAGCGTTGCCGTCCTGGAAGTAACATTCGACCATTCCATAAAATTGCCAGAGCGTAGGAAGAACCTGATTGTCCTAAATGTTCATGTAGGCCTCGACGTTCAATTGACCAGGAACAACATGCAAGGGTCCCAGGCCATGCCATGAAAAACACCCCCTAAACAAGTAGTCGAATTTTATGCAAATCCACTGGCGTCCGGTCCATTATTGTAGGGTAGTGTATATGCAATAATTTTAGATTTTCACACGTAATGACGAAAAATTGATGATATATTGATATAAAAGCTGACATGGATGCATTGGCAAATTCCAAGGAAAGGAGAAGTGGAAACTTTCTAAATTATTCTATTCCAAGGAAAGAAGTGGAAACTTTCCAAATTATTCTATTCCAAGGTAAGAAGTGGAAACTTTCCAAATTATTCTATTCCAAGGTAAGAAGTGGAAACTTTCCAAAGAATTCTATTCCAAGGAAAGAAGTGGAAACTTTCCAAAGAATTCTATAATGAGAAGGGACCCAAAGAATGTTTCTAAAAGTTTAAGGATTCCGTGGATATCTGTAACCAATAGGCGTCGTTACTTAGTCGTGTGTTGTAGGGAAAGCAACACTACACATCTAGAAAGCTCATTACGCCCAGATGGTTAAAACTAGATCCATGAGACCCCAAACGAGTTCTTTCGAATAGTCTTGGCTTGCGCACTCTAAGCGATAAATAACGTCTAGGTACACTATATGGACAAAATTATTTGGGCACTGCATAAATTCGGTGAAGTATCCTTTTTAGTGTGGGGTTGTTTTTCCTAATTAGAATTAGGCCCATTGCTTTATGTACCTGGTACCATGAACCCTGACGTCTGCCTCAACGTTCTGGGTCATTCAACTTTGTATACACCAGGGGTGGCCAATCTTTTTGGGAAGAGTGCCACTACCTGGAAAAAAATTATGCGTGACGCTTCCAACTTTTCCAACATACTACAAAAATATAAAAAGATAATTTTTTTTTATAGGCTGATTATGGGATTTTTAAGCAAATAACACATTTTTTTCTTTTAAGTCTGAGTAGCGAAGATTTAAAAAATAATATAATAAGTAAAACACAAGTACAAACTTAGATTTTGTTGTTAATAAACATTTTTAAAGGTTTAGTCAGTTAGGTTCTGTATAAAATAAAAATTAATATAACTTGAAACATTTAATTCTAAATAATTATTAATTTTTTAATAAGTCTTCGCGTGCCACTGTGAAAACTCCGCCGGACCACTCTGGCACGCGTGCCGCGGGTTGGCCATCCCTGGTCTACACTATGGCAATACTACGGCGATGATGGTTGTTTCTTCTAATAGAATCCAGTTCCTTTTCATTCTGAAAAAAGTGTGCTGGACTGGTTTCATGATTTGGGCGATCTCAATCCGATCGAGCACGTGTGGGACAAACTGGAGCGACGAGTATGTCACCGCCACGCCCATCTTCACAACAATCTCTTCTGACAGCCCTGCAAGAGGCATGGCGAGCATGCCCAGACTTACAGAGAACTTGTGGAAAGTATGCATCGACGTGTTACAGCTGTAGTGCAAGCAAAAGAATGGCCCCCACCCGTTACTAAATAGAATAATAAAGCCCTTTTTCTGAAAAACATGCAGTGCCCAAATACTTATGTCGGTACAGTATATTAATTGGTGTTCAAAGATTGTTCAATACATAGTAATTTTAGCCCAGTTGGTCACTTTCGAACGACACCATTAGCGTAGTCCTCACTCCACGCAATCCAAAGTGACACTGCACCAAATCTCGCCCAGAACCGTAAAATTTTGACCTGTTTTGCACGCCCTTTGGTCATACGCACTCTATTTGAAGGTTCTATGAGGTCCGGACTATCTTTGTCTACACGACTATATTTACACTACCCTACAATTATGGACCGGACGCCAGCGGATATGCATAAAACCCGACTACTCGTTTGGGGGTGATTTTCGTGGTATGGCCTGGGACCTTTGCAAGTTGTTCCTGGTCAATTGAATGCCGATGCCTACATGAACATTTTGGCCAATCAGGTTCATCCTACACTCTGGAAATTTCAAGGACGACAACGCTCCATGTCACGTTGTAGCCTCTGTCAAGCGGTGGTATCAAGATAGGGATGTAAAACGTCTTCCCTATTCTGCTCAGAATTCCGCCTTAAACCCAGTAGAACATTTGTTGGATCCGGTTAGAGCAAAGCTTACGGACCAGGGAACCCCGTCCGAAATCTATAACTGAGCTGGAGACATTCTTGCAGCAGGAATGGGCACAAATACTCATAGCTGTGTATCGAAACCATGTTGTAAGTATGACCAGAAGAGTTGCTAGTGTCATTGCAACACGTATTGTACCATCCGACTATTAAAGCATGTATTCTTCCCCTTATACTATCACATCTTACTGTCGGTTCCATTACTGTAGGGTAGGGTATATCTTCTGGATGTTTCTTCTAGTGCCGAAATTATGAGACAAAACAGTTGTAAAAACTTTTTTAACACCATACTTTTTTCATGGATTCCACTCAGTACTGTTCCAATTTTAAAGACGTATTCAAGTCAAAAAATGATCACGGTAATCGCTTTTCTCTTTCATGGAATAAACGTCATTTGAATGTCTGGAAAGAATTTTCTAGTAGTTTCGGCTGTGCAGTTCTCTTGGTGAGGGGAACGATGGATTCTGAAGACTGGTGAATGTACGTTCATCACGAGGTCTTTTGTAGTATTCATATTGTTTGTGCACACGCATTGCTATCTTACTCGCAGAGAAGTTTGAATTTTAATTGAAATTGTTTCTTTCGACGCCAGTTGTGGCAACATTAAAAGGTCGCGCGATGGGGAATATGTTGTTTTTAATTACCGTCGTACCAGAGCAACTCATCGGGCTTCGACGGTCCGGATTCAATCCCCAAAGGGAAGAGATCCGAGGAAAACACCACGTCATTATGAACGACGGTCAGATTACGAGGCTACACCTGAGCTTTCACACCACTCTCCAAACTTCCACAACTACCCAATGTGAGGTTTTTCATCTACGACAGATTTAAGGTATCCCAGTCGCTTCTACACAGTACGCTTACAAACATCCGTGCACTGACACGGATTTAAACCAGGTACCTTCCGAACTAGAGAATAACCACCAAACCGGTTTGTCGGCATATTACTACAGTACAAAGTCCGAAATCCGGAATTGTCCAAAATCCGGACGTTTTGCTAAACGGCGTTTTTATTGTTTTTCTCACTTTTTTTACATCTTTCCGACAATTTTTATACAACAAGGAGTTAAACATGGACGTATTTGATAAAACAACGGAAAATAACGGACATGTTCAGAGTAAATACCACACAGAAAAATTAGAAGATTTTCAAGTAAAATTTATTGTATTGTATTAAAAAGGTTTTTTCCTTTTTTAAAAATTATTCCTATTTATATATTTGCTATTTTACTATTGCAAACGCAAAATTCGTGCGAGAAGGGTTAGATAAAAGTTTTCTTTTGTTAAAAAAATGTAAATAATCCGAATTTGGTAATGGCGTAGGTCGGATGATTCTGGATTTGGGACTTGGTACTGTATATGGATTAAATGTCATTTTACGTCAAAATGTTTTTCTACAGTTTTCGTCAGAAAACCGAGACGAACTCGTGCATCAACCCAAGCTTACAATAATCCATGTACTGACCCGGATTCGAACTAGGCACCTTCCGATCTAGAGGCTAACACCTTACCCACGTCAGGCGATAGGAGAATGAATGGAAATTGGGATGACGTCATCTTTAGAACAGCGACGGTGGAGCTGACTGTAAATATTGAATGGTAATCTCTTCAGGCAACCAAGAAATGTTCCGTAAATTAATGTACACCTATGAAATGTAGGAGATGACGCCAACAAACACACGCCCTATGCGAAAAGAGGTGGTGTGACAACTTTGAATGTCTTGAAAATAATTTTCTACTAGTTTTAGCATTTGGGGATAATTTCTCCAACTACCTTGAGCATCAATCGTATAGACACATATCGATCCATGTAATACATTTCCTATGTATCGTTTCCACGTTTTAAAACTACAAATGCGAGACTAAGTTGACTTCCACAAATGTCGTTTTCGAGATTAATGATTACAACACGTCTTCCCTAGTTCTTTAGATGTAAATTGCGTTACTCCCATCGTAAAAATGATGAATCTACGGAGAATCAACTTTCAGTTTTCCTACCAATATCGTGCTCTTGCACCAGAGATGCGAAATTTCTGCACACTCATTCAATCTGAAAATACACTACCCTACAATAATGTACCGGACAGCAAGATGTGATGGTATAAGGGAAAGAATACGCGCTTTAATAGGGGGATAGTCCCCCACGTGGCTGCAATGACACTAGCGACCCTTCTGGGCAAACTTTCAACAAGGTTTCGATACACAGCTACGGGTATTTGTGTCTATCCCATCTGGAAGAATGTCACCAGCACAGCTTTAGAATTCGGACGTGGTTCCTTGGTCCGTTAGCGTCGCTCTAACTCGTTCCATACATGTTTTATGAGGTTTAGGTCGGGACTCTGAGCAGGCCAGGGAAGAAGTTTTACATCCATATCTCGTTACCACCGCTTGACAGAGGCTGCTACCTGACGCGGATCGTTGTCGTTCTGGAAGTAATATTAGTCTATTCCATAAAATTGCAAGAGCGTAGGAAGAACCTGATTATCCATAATGTTCATGTAGGCGTCGGCGTTCAATTGACCTGGAATAACATGTAAAGGTCCCAGGCCATACCGCGAAAAACAACCCCAAAAAAGTACACAAATTTTATGCAAATCCGCTGGCGTGCGGTTCATTATTGTAGGGTAGTGTATATTGACAACAATAGTGTACCTATTGACGACGGTCTGGTTTCAATCCCCAAGGGAAATATTCGAGGACAAAACCACGTGATTTAGAACCACGGTCATCTAATGAGGTCAGCTCCTGAGCTGCCACCCCACTCTCCAAACATCCACACCACGCCAACGCGAGGACATTGGAGGCCACCAGATTTAACGTGCACCAGCCCCCTTTGTACACGACGGTCTTTGGTTGGATTGGAACTCACAACCCACTGGTTTCTAATCCATTACTCTTGCATCCGGGTTACGCTGCTTAGAGGAGTTCCAGACGGATGGGGAGACATTCGGGGAACATGAAGGGATGTCTCACGTCGCCTGGTATTACCGTCATATGTCTCGTCATTAGAAAAACTGACACTATCTGGATGGACGAAATACTCGTCATTAGAAACGTCAGTTCTTGATGGACGAGATATCTCGTCCAAATACATTGCAGGGTAAAGAAACTATTTGGCAGAACATTTCTTATGCATGTCCCTTGGAAACGAGTTTTCGTGATGTGTAACATACATTCATACAAAGTGAGCGGACCAACTGGTTAAGGTGTTAGCCTCTAGATCCGAAGGTTTCTGCTTCGAATCAGGGTCAGAGTAAGCGTCTGGTGAAGAGGCGGCTGGTGCACCTTAAATCTGTCGAAACCTAAAATACTCACGTTGGGTGGGTGTTAAAGCTTGGAGAGTGGAATGCCAGCTCAGGAGTTGCCTCATCTGTCCGTGATTCAAAATGAAGTGTTGTTGTCCTCGGATCCTTCCCTTAGGGTATTGATCCCGGACCGTATTCAATAGCCCGCTGTGTTGCTCTTGTACGACGTTAAATAAAAATTACGAATTAATATACAAAATGATGTAATCTATCTTAAAGCATTTTCATGAATTTTCCCATCGTATGATATAGCTATCACTTGAGGAATAAAATATGGCATTAATAAAACATTTATTAACGTAAATATTTGATGGAGCTTTAGGTGACAGTTCTATACCGAAGGTAAAGATCCGAGGTCAACACCTCGAGAGTTTAAAATTAAAATCGTTGAAATGAAATAGATGTTACGTAAACAGAGTTGGAACTTCGGTATTTGTATACCTTGGGAAGCAATTTTTTAAAATTATCACAGCATTTATGGATTTTTAGGACGGTATTTTTTCAGATTTTGTTATTGAAAAGCATTTTATTGCAGAAAGGAGCAAAAAGTGCTAAAACATCATTTACGCAAAACATCACATTTAAAAAATAGTTAACATTTTTCCAGTTTGTAAAGTGGATTGTCTTTTAAAAGCATTGATTCGTGTATTATAAAACAGTCGTTCCTATATTATTATATTTAAATCAATTCTGTGGACATTATTTAAGATACACATAAAATCCAGCTTCAGTCACTAATATATATATAAGAACCATAATACCAAATTTCAAGAACGCATATTAATTACTTTTTAGTTATCATTGTTACCGTGCAATGATTTGGTTTAAAACAGCATTCACATAAAATCCAGCTTCAGTCACTAATATATATATAAGAACCATAATACCAAATTTCAAGAACGCATATTAATTACTTTTTAGTTATCATTGTTACCGTGCAATGATTTGGTTTAAAACAGCATTCACATAAAATCCAGCTTCAGTCACTAATATATATATAAGAACCATAATACCAAATTTCAAGAACGCATATTAATTACTTTTTAGTTATCATTGTTACCGTGCAATGATTTGGTTTAAAACAGCATTCACATAAAATCCAGCTTCAGTCACTAATATATATATAAGAACCATAATACCAAATTTCAAGAACGCATATTAATTACTTTTTAGTTATCATTGTTACCGTGCAATGATTTGGTTTAAAACAGCATTCACATAAAATCCAGCTTCAGTCACTAATATATATATAAGAACCATAATACCAAATTTCAAGAACGCATATTAATTACTTTTTAGTTATCATTGTTACCGTGCAATGATTTGGTTTAAAACAGCATTCAGAGAAAAAAAAAACCACTTAACGATTAAAAACAAATTTTTTGAATACTAATCTTTATCTATTTGCTGTAAAAATAAAAGTTGGCTGGAACATAGCATAACTAAAATCATAAACTGCAATTTAAATTTTTAAAATCCTGCGGGAAACCTGAACCAACTTGTTTTGACTGAAAATTGTTTTATCAAGTATTTAATAATTTATATTTTATTAGATTGTGTTACAACCCAATGATTGTTTTCAACATAACCATCATCCAATGCTAAGAAATTTTTATGTGTCAACACAATTGGGTATAGTGAACCATCGGATATAGTGAACCTTTATTGGGTCCGGCGACGATTCACTCTCACGTGTTTCAACTGTAGAATAGTGAGCTCATTCTAAAGTTTGTCTAATTTTTTTTCACAAGGAATTGGAAGATAAATTGTTTTTTTTTCACTCGAAATTCCATTGAATCTATGTAATATGTCTGGTTCTATTCGATGCCCTTGCTTCATCTCTCTAATAGTTACGCGACATCGATGTCAATGTTTTCAAAACATCGATGTTTTATAAAAAAATATCGATGTATTGGAGTCGATGTTTTATTTTTGAATAAAGCAAGCACCATAGTAAAAATTTAGAAAAATAACCGTGCAACTCAGTATTTGTCAGTGATGGCGACATCTGCACATCAGAAAGAGTTTTTTCCCTAACTGGTGAGATAGTGAGTGAAAAAAGAAATCGGCTTAAGGCGAAGAAAGTTAAAAAATTTCTTTTTTTTAAACTGTAAATAACAAATATTAGGGCACATAATAACTATAGGCCAAAATATTTTCTATTTACGGTAAATAAAAAATAAGTTTGTTGTGTTTCCCCCATAAAAGTTGATAAATAATTAATAATAACCAACGATAGTTATTATTATGTACCTATCTAATTATACTTATAGTTAGCAGTACCTATAACAAATTGTTGGACTTTGTTTTGACAGTTAAAAAAATGCTTTAGTTATAAATTAATAAAAACAGCAAATTACAAATTAAATCCCACTCAGGGGAACATTAATGTTTGATGTTGCTAAACCGGTTTTTAGAAATGTTGAATTTTTTTTTTATATACACTGATGTTTAAAAACATCGATGATGTCTGGGCGATTTATTATCATGTTTTGCTGTCGATGTCGCAACACTACTCTCCAGTAGTTGATACATCCCGCTCTCGTCCAAGGTCTGAGATTTCTTGTTAAAGAATGGATCTAGGTGACGAAGTTTTCGTAATCTCCTCGAAATCTCTGCTAAGTACTCTTGCCTTTTCCGAAATAAAACAGCATCCTATTTAACAAATGTTCCTTTTTTTGCCATTTTTAAATGCTTAAGGTATTTGAACACGTTCTAGACCCTTTTTTTAAAATTGGTACAGAAACATTTTAATGATATTTTTTATGTTAAGTGTTATCAAATAATATGGCATTGGGCTATTTATATTTAAAAGATGTATTCATAATTTTGTAAAAATTATGATTATGCATGAAATTTTATAAAAGACATTTGTCAAAATATCATACTTCATATGTGCAACATGAAAATCTATTCAACCCATTTGAAAAATGATGCTATCAAAATAAACTACATTTTTTCTAAGAAAGGAACTAGAATGAAAAGGATTTTTAGATGAACACAATTTTACAAGCGAGCTAAAAAGGAATACAAGATTTTTGATAGTTTTACTAGTCCTATTTCTAAAATAAATAGCCATAATTTGAAAACTTTTCAACGCAGCATCATTATTCTTGTTCGTTCCCTAGACAACATGATAAAAAAAACGTTCTCGAAGTTGTACGAGAAACCATCCGTTTAAAGTGTATCGTTTGCTGTCTCTTGCTTTTACTTACTGTTTGTGTACTTTCACTTCTCTTTAAAAGTGTTCGCAGTATTTTTAAAGTGAAACCATTTAAACATTTGAGAAACCTTTCTAAAATTATATTTGCAAAAAAAGTAAGATTTTAATTTCGACAGGTTTCTGGTCTTTTAATGGCCGCTACTTCCGGTTTTCCCACGGCGGACCAACCGGTATAGTGGTTAAGGTGCTCTAGATAGGAAGGTTCCTGGTTCGAATCCGGGTCAGGACATTTGTAAGCGTATGGTGTAGAGGCGGCTGGTGCACCTTAAATCTGTCGTTTTCAAAAGTCCTCACGTTGGGTTGGTGTAGAAGGTTGGAGAAAGGGGTGCCAGCTCAGGTGTTGCCTCGTCATCTGACCATAGTTCACAATGACCTGGTGTTGTCTTCGGTTCTTTCCCTTCAGGGATTGATCCCGGACCGTCGTCAATAGCTCGTTGTGTTGCTCTTGTACGATGTCAATTAAAAATTACCATCACACATTTGAAAAACCATTCTAAAATAAAATTTGGAAAAAAAAAATTGTAAGTTTAAATTTTGACAGGTTTTTTGGACTTTTAATGTCCACTACTTCCGGATTTCCGACCTTTATTCAAATCTTAATATATCTTCAACTAATTAACTTGGAGAAAAAATCAAAATACTTTGGGAAGAGTCTAATAAATACTCGCGCGCGTATCAAATAAGATCAAAAACCTTTTTTGGAATTTTTGGTCAACAACGAGTTTGGATACCTTGAAAGGATTAAAACGCTCATTCTTTCGCACTTCATCCATTTCGTTCTGGATAAACGCAGTTGCCAAACCGTTAGAAGCGGATCCGTCATTTAGCAAACGATTCGGGCGGACATCCCCCGCGTCGTCACCCAAGCATCTCCCGCGGCCGGCAATCGTTCGAATTCTGCGGACCGCCAGCCAATCAGACGGCGGAGCATCGATTCGAAATCCGCCGCTATCCCTCGCGTGAGGGTGCGGTAAAAGCGGAAACAGTAGAAAAGGGGGGCGGAGGTGCACAGGTGTGCGTTCGAGAACGCATAATCGAGCACAAAAGAATTAGCATAATTAATTCGAGGGCTCATTGGAAGGGAAGTCGGTGGACACGGAATGCCCTGTCGAACACATGAGGCAGAATTCGAACACGTGTTTCTGGTACTAGAAAGATCGTTTGCAGAGATATATCGATATTCTTTTGATTAAATTTGAGCTCGAGGTGGCAACGTCTGGGACGCAGACGATTCCGTGACAGCCGGGTCTTTGTCGTCGGAGTTCTGTGTTTTCGGTGGAAATTATGGATGGAAATGGAGTTCAAACAAATCAAGGGGATCTTCGAACGCTTAATTGCGTTTACGAAAATCAATGCAGTTGATTTGCTTTTCGTTCGAGGCATCTGTAAACTCGTTCTTTAGGGACTGTATTTTTATATCCACACACAAACATACACGTGGGGAGAAATCTCGAATTTTTTTTTTTGATGCATCATATTTGCTATTTGGTTGCCCGGATGTAAGAGTAACAGACTAGCATCAGGAGGGTTGCGAGTTTGAATCCAACCAAAGACAGTCGTGTACAAATGAACTGGTGCACGTTCAATCTGTTGGGACCTCAAAATGTCCTTACGTTGGCATGGTATGGATATTATGGAGAAGTGGGGTGCGATTAGATTTTTTTCAATCGTCTCACAGAACGACTCTTTCGCCTGCATGTCCAACCCCTCTCCCTTACCTAATTACCTACCTAAAGCTATATAGCTTTAAGTGGCATTTACGACTGACGTTTTCCTTTCATAGTATTGTGTGGCGTATCGTTTGGCGTGAGATAGATATCACTGGAGCGACTTTTTGCCTTTGCCCCAAAGCGTTCACACCTACCGGTCGACAGGGTAGGGCACCGAACAAAAGGAGTAGATGGTCAATCACTGACAGGATCGGTGTCATCGGTCACTTAAAAGGGGGATAACACCCACCGTACACAGATCTATACCATGCCGCTGGTGTAAACGAAATTGTCTACCTGCCGCAGCGTATAGGTTAACAAGAGGAATCTCCTTAACTGTCCACGATTTCCGACACTTTCCCACTCTAAGCTTTTAATGGACTGCTTGTTTGACCATCCCTTTGGGATGGGCTTGGCATCACTTCCGTGACACAAGACAAACTGCTTTTAACCCTTCAGACATGCATACAACACATGAAGGGTGTGACTGACTTGTGCGAAAGAACCGGAGAACCAGTTATGTCGTGGTGCTGTCGTTCGTCGTATTTTAATCTCTGCATACCCTCACACACAGGCAGCGAATCAACGCTTGTTGACAGTTTCATTCTCTATGTGAGTTGGCTTGTTGTGCAAGTTTGGAGAGTGGGGTGCCAGCTCAGGTATTGCCTCGTCTTCTGGCCGCGCTTCAAAATGAAGTGGTGTTGTCCTCTGACCTTTCCTTTTAGGAATTGATCCGAATCGTCAATAGTACGTTGTGTTACTTCAATACGACGTTAATTAAAATACCTACGTATAATTCTCTCTGCGCTAAGTGGATTGAGAGTTTTAAACTCGATCCAGCTATAGACCGACGTGTACGTGAAGGCTGGTGCCCATTCAATCTGTACATAGTTCCTTCTAGTGTTCGTATTACTGAGTGTTGTAAATCACTAGTGTCAGTGTTAATGATTTTCAGTGATGAGTGTTGTAAATCCCTGATGTTTGTATTACTCTTTCCTGCGTTTATAGTCAGTATCCGACCGTGGTTCAAAATCTTTTGATGTTGTCCTCGGATCTTTCGCTTTAGGGATTGTTTCCGCACCGTCGTCAATAGACCGTTGTGTTTCCCCAGTTAGACGTTAATTAAAATACCAACCTACCTGCGTTTATATTTATGGGTTCCTGTGTTTACATTACTGATTTCGGTATACATATTCTTGTCAGTACATTTGTCTGATGCAATCCATTTTATGATACACAGTGAATCACAGTTGCATCCTAGTCCTGACGCTGTTAGTATTGCTCTGTATGCTTGTCTGTCGGGATGTCTGAGTACAGTTATTAAGAGTCTTGTTGGACTTGAAGTTACTTTCTTATTTCAATATCAAAAGACATTACACAATCGAACGTGGTGGAACGCGTTAAAAATGTCATTTTTGACTAAGAATTCCAAAAAGGTTTTTCGTCCTGTTAGATAGATGATTTATTTGACTTTCAAAAATATATTTGATGTTTTTCCTTTAGTTAATGAGTTGCAGAAATATTAAGATTTTAATCAAGGCGAGAAAACCGAAAGTAGGTATGGAAAACACCGGAATTGACCGTTTAAAGACCCCCAAACTTGTCAAAATTTCAATTTAAAACAGACATTTTTGAAAATATAATGTTGGAAAGCTTTTTCAAATGTTTAAATGGTTTCTCTTTTGGAAATAGTGTGAACATTTTTAAGAAAAGAGTGAAGAACAAAATTGTTTACAAAAACAGTAGAAGCAAATTTGAGAGAGCAAACGATACACTTCAAACTCCTTTTACTCAAATTTAATAGTTATGCATTATTTCCTCGCTTCAAATGTTATAACACAAAAAGTTATTGATAGATTCTCGTAAATCTTTAAGAGTATAATGTTTCTATATTATGTTGTCCAGAGAATGAACTAAAATAGTTATAATGAGCTGAAAGGTTTTTAAATCATGGCCATTTATATTTAAGAAATAGGACTGTAAAAGCTATCCAAAATCTTGCATTCATTTTTCGATCGCTTGTAAAATCTTTGTTTGTCTAAGTATAATTTTGATTCTAGTTCATTCCCTAGAAACATGCGTGTAGTTTTGTTTGGTATCGTCATTTTTCAAATGGGTTGAATAGATTTTCATGTAGCACATTTGACGTTTCTGACACATTTCTTTAAAATTTCATACATGATTATCCTTTTCACAAAATTATTAATATATATTATAAATATTCATAGCCCAATGCTTTTGTTTAATAACACACAACATAAAACTATCATTAAAATGTTTTTAGACCACATAAAAAAAAAGGGTACCGAACGTGTTAAGACACCTTAAGTTGTGGCGTGCAAGTTTGGAGAGTGGGGTACCAGCTCATGTGTTGACCTCGTCATCTGACCGTGATTTAAAATGTCGTTCTGGGTAGGTAGGTATTTTAAGCAACATCACACTGGTGCAACGCAACGGGCTATTGACGACAGACCGGGATCAATCCCAAATAAAAAGACCCGAGGACAACACGGTGTAATTCAGTCTAACCGCCGACCAACCGGTATAGTGGTTAAGGTGTTAGCCTCTAGATCGGAAGCTTCCTGGTTCGAATCCAGGTCCGGGCATGGATATTTGTAAGCGTATGGTGTAGAGGCGGCTGGTGCACCTTCAATCTGTCGTGGTCGAAACTCCTCACGTATGGTTGGTGTGGACGTTTGGAGAGTGGGGTGCCAGCTCAGGTGTTGCCTCGTCATCTAACTCATGGTTCAAAATGACGTGGTGTTCTCTTCGATCTTTCCCTTAGGGGATTGAACCCGGACCGTCGTCAATAACAAGTTGTGTTGCACTAGTAGGACGTTAATTATAATTACCTTACCGTCCCGTCCTAATGTAATCATAGCCAATCCCTCGGCATTCGCCCACAAAGTATGCATTTTGCACTAAAAACTAAACGTACGCTTACTTTTAAAGTACTTTAAAAAATGCGTCGTTCAATTAGAAGGGTTCTTAAGGTCAATTCGTTTCCATTCCGTAACTTTTCCTAAAAAAGGCGCGATTCCTTAAAATTTCTCACGCGTTCTCTTCAGGCGCAGGTGGAAGGCGCTAATGAACACCTGCTGCTAAATTGGATTAATGAAAATGGTGCTCCGAAACCCAATCGAACGTTAATGGAGACGGATCACTTGCAGTGGGTTTTCTTTTTTAGGTCAGTCCCCGCAACGATTTTTTTTAGATCCTATTTTCGCAACATTAGCCGTTCGTTAACCCTACGGGTGATTTCGGCCGAAATATCTCGTCCATCGAGATCCTATCTATTTTGCTTTGACGAAATATCTCGCCAACAAATCAGTGCCTATTTTCTTGTGAAGAGATCACGATCCAGATGGCGGTTTTCTTCTAATGACAAGAATCCTTGTCGAAACAACCCCCTGGAGGGTTAAGACGATATTTTTCATATCGTTGGCTTGGAGCAGAAACTCTTTAATTCACATTTTCACGTATACACAATGTTTAACCTTAAACGTCCAGTTTAAAATACACTCTGTTAAATATCTCATACATTGTAAAGGGCGCTGTGTGAGCGCGGGGAGTGTTGTCTCCCACATACTGTAGAGCGCGTGGGTGACATTGACTAGCGCGTCTTTTTAGTAATGGCTCTTCGTTACGTGGACGATTCTATTTAGGACCGTAGGGAGGTCGGTAGATATTAAACTCGTGATAAGTGAATCGATTCTTCAGTTTGATTCTTTCGTAACTTGTTTTGATCATTTGATCTACAGTGAGCTATGATTATTTACTTGTCTGGTAGTCTTTTTTTGTGTGTCTTCTATGATTTTTTGAAGCAGATTGATGGAAGGGTACTTATACTTTAAAGAGCTTCTTTTCGTGAAGCAACGATGGCCTAATGGCTTAAAGTCACCTACATTAGCGTCGGCAGCGGAGGATGACTTCCCGAGTTCGAATCCAGCTGGCGGAAAAATTTTTTAGATCCTCCAAATTATTTAAAAAAAATTACAATTTAATTCCTTTTCATTCAAATTTACTTTTCCTAATTTTTAATACCCTTTTCATATTTTTCCAAGCTTCCGTTGATTTTACATAAATAATCTAAGAACCACTCCTGAACTCACTACCAGCTGATATTTTTCCGCCCCTCTGCCGTCCCCTTTGCTTTAGGATGATAGTGTCGTATCCACCGCTGGCTTAGGACCATTCTGATGTAACAAAAAGCATACATAAAACACTAACTTATATAATTATTAACTTGTATAATAAAAGGATACAATTTTCGGCTCCCACCTCTACCCACCCATAGCCATGGATCTGAAAAGAAAAGAAGAAAGCAGAAAGGAAGAGATAAATCGCCAACAACTATAAACCTTGATGACATACGTATCTAGGTCATGTGATCCGATTAGCCGATCAAGTTGGACTTGCGAAAGTACTATCATGGGATTGAGGCGCCTGTCCTCCCCACGGTCCTAAATAGAATCGTCCACGTAACGAAGAGCCATTACTAGAAAGACGCGCTAGTGGTGACATTGAGGCTTGAGACACGGAGGAGAGAGGTGCTCTCCTAGAACTGATGAAAACGCGGCTTCCTTAGCCCTAATTGGTACTAGGCTTCCTTAGCCTTAATGAGAGTGGTCCATCCACATCATTGTTAAGTTTGTTGTAAATAAAGGTTGTTTTTGTTACAACAAATTGGAATACTTCAAATACAGTCCACTATGTATAAAGTTATCGGACCAATTCACACTCTATAACAAAAAAATCCACGCACCCAGAAGGAGTTGTCCGATTGCGACACAAATGGGTAGATGTGAAGAACATACATAGACAAACAAACGATTCAAATTTCAGAACAGTTGAACGATATATTTCAGAGTTTGACCGTTACAATAGGAGGAAGTCCATAAGGGTCCACCTCTGGCCTGGATGCGTCACCCGGCGTGGAATAGACTGAAAATATTCTCGGATGGTGTCCCGGTGAATTTCTTCCCCTCTCCAACTGTCGGGCTAAAGGGTCAACATTCCGGGATGGTTGCCTCCTCATAACGTCTTAAATGTGCTCTATGGGAGAGAGATCGGGAGATCTAGCTGGCCAAGGAAGTGTTTGGAAAGCTCGAAGACAATTCATAGCAACACGTGCCGTGTGCCATTATCTGGTTGAAACGTAAATCAGGGTGTCACAAAAGGTAACACAACCAGTCGTAGAATATCGTCTACGTACCGCTGTGACGTTACCGCCAGACATGACTAGCAAAGGGCTATCAAAAGAGATGGCACCCCAGACCCTAACGCCCTGTTGTGGACATGTGTGGCGTGCGATAGTAAGGGCAGGATCCTCACGCTGCCCCGTACGTCTACTGACGCGTCTGCGGTTGTCATCAGGACACAATTGTAAAAGGGTCATTAAAGATTATAAGTCCCGAGTGAGCTCCGTTCCAAGTGGATCGAAGGCGGAACCACTGTCATTCTGCACCTTCTGGGTGCGTAGATTCTTTTTGTTATAGAGTAGTTATAACGGCATCAAAGTGCTTATTTTCTATTATTAAAAAAACAGTCACACGGTCTTTTAACAACTGTAGTTAAATCTTTATTTTGTCTAACACTGAGTTTCTGCTTTCAGCCGACGAAATTGAATTCCATATTTGAATAGTGTATGAACGTAACGTAAAATTTAAGACCTAGAATAGTCTAGATTTGTTTCTTAAAGTTTTTTTTTTAAATTACGTCCGCCATCGTCATTTTGGACATGAGGCGTCTTGCAGTCCAGTATAAAATCGAAGTGTCTCCAGAAGGTGTGAGGGCCCGAAAGTCATCACTGTTGCGGACGTTAGAAAGAGATGCTCCCCAGTCATATGCGAGGTGCCACAAAGTACACAGTGAGGTGAATCAACCAAGTTGATTTTATGTAAGTGGGCCTGCAGATAGTCATGTCCATTAATAATTCTAAAATTTGCAACTCCTTCTGCCCTGGGAAGGAGGGAAAGACGTGAGCGCTGTTGACCATCCAGAAGGCAAGCCCATGGTTTTCCATCTGCCATATTCCTAAGAGCAGAAATTGTACCAAGTCTGACTTTGCTCCCAAAAAGTCTCTTAGCATTTCGAAGAGGGACCTGGTAGGAAGATGGGTGCAAAGATGAAGCCTCCCTAGCCAAAGAGTCAGCCCGTTCATTTCCATATATGCCACAATGGCTAGGGATCCACTGGAAGACAATCTCTCTTCCAGAACGCAAAAGAGAGTCAATGTGCTGTTTACATTCGAGCTCAAATTCAGTGGGCAATAAAGTGTAATTTGCAATGATTTGAATCGCCGCCTGAGAATCGACGAAGATGACAATATTTTGTTCATCTGGTTCTCCAATAGCTCTGATGGCCATGAATATTGCATGCATTTCTCCATCAAAATTATCCGCCCGTGTCGAGTGTTTCTGTTTCTTAAAGTAAGTGGTAGGTAGTTGTTTTATTCAACGTTACACTGGTGCAACACAGCGGGCTATCGACAACTGTGCGATATGATTTCCGAAAGGAAAGATCCGAGGACATAACCACGTAAATTTCAACCTCCGTCAGATGATGACATCAACACTAGAGCTGGAACTCCACTCTCTAAACTTCCACACTACGCCAATGAGAGGACAGTTGAGACCACGATCCAGTTAACCTGCCCGGAGTGTAGGGCGATCTTTGGCTGCAGCGAGTTTCGAACACGCTGAAAATCAGGATTCTAATCTGAAACTCTACCAACCTGGCTACCACGGTTTCTTTTCATGGTGAGAAAAACGTTCTATTGTATTCTGTTTTAAAAAAGGTTTATAACTCAATAAATGTTGTTTATTTTTTGATAAAAAATGGACGGGGCATTGTTAAGAGACACTAGGTTTACGGTGAATACGTCAGTGAGGTCGTAGTGATAGAAATGAGTAGTAGATTGTTTTAATTTCACACATTAAATGATCATCGCTCCGCACATACTATATCACAATGGGTGCCCTCGCTGTTGATGTTGAAGATTGTAGCTCATTACCGACCTCTATGGGTTCAACTCCATCATTCGATTCTAAAACGTTTCTGTCATCAACATTTTTGTTGCATTTATCATTCCCTAAAGTTCCATTTATGGAAATAAAGTCGCATTTATTTTTGATACACTAAATTCTAAAATAAATTATTCGTAAAAAATGAAAAAATTCAAAATATATTGACAATTTTAGTCGTGTACAACAGTATTATAATACTTTCTTAAATACAGAAGAACGTTGAATGGTCTATCCTTGGCCAGTTATTTCTTTAACATTGAAAAACTGCGCCAAGTCATATAATGTGCTGTATCGGATAGCAGAAGCGCAAAATCCTTTCGATGCACATTCAGAGATTTTAAAACGTCATCATCAATGTAATGGTAATTTTAATTAACGTCGTACTAGAGCAACACAACGGGCTATTGACGACCGTTATCTACAAGGCGAACAACATATTGATGATCGACACTCACCTCGCAAACTCTGCAGTCGACTACGCAAGTTTCCACTGCATTATCAAGAGTGCCAACCAATGTGTTAAAAGTACTTCTTGCCATTTCACTTTCGTCTGTTAGGTCGAACAGCTTCTTTTCATGAACTTCTTGTTTGAACCGCAATACTTCGGGGTTCGCAAGATCAGACACACGTGTTCGAAGGGTTGGTGCAGAGGGCAAAAAATGAAATAGTAATTTCATATTAATTAATTTTAAGCTATATTTTAAAAAGTTGCATTTATGCAGAAAGTTGCATTTATGTTGCGGTTATAACTCACTTACAATACATCCCATGTAGGAGGAATTTTGGTTTTAGTACTTTACATGCAGGTAGAACGTGTGAAAAAAAGTTGCTTTTGCTGCAAAAAGTTGGCTTAGTCATCAGATATGCTATTCGCGTCGAACTGGGCAGTGGAAGTACTTGGCGCACTCGTATCAGGCATTTGTTCTTTGTGAAGGTGCCACGCTTATGATTTCAAGAATCTCCTCCGAGCACGTTGACACTCAGCATTAGATGTCGAGATCTTCTTGGATATCGTGAGTTCATTACGCATATATTAGTACATTTTGAAATTTTAGCGAAATTTTCACACTTTGAAGTCTAAAATTGAAACACGTATTAAATATTTAGCAGGGTTCTCTCTCCCACTCTATTTTCAAAAATAAAATTTCCTGACTTTTCCAGGTTTTCCAAACTAATTTTTACACAATTCCAGGTCATTCTTAAGAAATTTTACGACATTTAAAAGGTGAAAAACCAAGAAAAGATTTGGCCATTCAATAGCCAATAATAAAAACCAATTTAAGAATTACACACTGTAAAAATTAATACACAAAGCACAAGTGATTTTGCATTAAAATAACGTATTCAAATAATCCAACACATTTAACTTAAATCAATTTGTGGTTTAATATTATCATAAGCGTGAAATACTTCAATTGAAGCCAGTGGGCGAAACAAAATTCTTTACCTGTCAAATATTAGCCGTTTCTTTTAAAATCGGTTGAAAAATTCAATTCATAAAAATAAAGTGATACCAAACTGTGTACGAATCTTATTGGCTAGTTTTCTTCAAAGAATTTGTGAAGCCATGATCAATCATTTTCTAGGTCATTGAGGCAATTTTCCAGCTTTTAGACGAAAATTCGAAATTTTCCTCGATTTTTCCTTGATTTTCTGTACAAAATTAAATTTCCTGACAATTTCAGGTTTTCTCTTACCCGTGGGCACTATGAATTAGGTTTTATATTTATGTTATTATTCATACAGCGCAAAGAGACAAAAAAAAAGACACCAAATGTGCTGCACAGAGCTTGACTTAAATGAATGAGCGGTAGTGCGCATTTCCGTGACTCAACTTTGCGCTGCGATTGCATCGGCCAATGACGTCCTCGCGAGATCAATGAGTATTTATAGTATGCTTTGTTTAATTGTCTATTGAATGCGATATCGTTCATTTATGTATCATTTGTATTTTTCAAGTTAAGTTTTTCGGGATTCCCTTTTTTTGTGACACTTAAAAATTAAATGTGGTACTCTGGTTTCGAAAGGTAGGATGTATTCTACTTTAAAAAATAACTTTTGTTATTCTGTATAAGAAAATAATTGTTTTTCTTATCTTCATTCTTGTCTCGTATGTGTCTATCAAAAGTTGTAGAAGTCATTAAAGACTATTAGCCCTGACTTTTAAACATGAGTTACATTTTCGATACATCTAGTATTTTTAAATGTTTTCTCTGTAGGGAACATTCTTTCAAAATAAATCTATTATTATAAAGGGAAGTCTTTGTTCGTATATATGGCACACCATGAAATATGGCACACAGATAGTTCTAAAAGTGACTGGATAGACCTCCAAGACCTTTAAAGTTTAATCTAGAACATTTTTTAATGTAATGTAACAATTAATGTAATGACATAATTTTATTATTTTGTTTCCTAAGAATGGCAACACAATGTAAGAGATCGCAGCTTCTAAATTTTCTTTTGATTCCTTTGGTTCTTTTATTTATTTCCTTTCATATCAGTGGCTGTTTTAAGTTTTTCCACAGTTCTTAACTGGTTTTCTTCTTGGAGGGAGTGCCTAATCGTTTATTTTGTGTTCGGTTTTGGAAGCGCGCAACCTTTTTTATAACGTTTTGTTTGATTTCAACAACGAAATTTTTATATTTGTTTCCTGCTTTTTTTTTTCTTTAACATTGAAGACTTTTTGAAAGTATAGCGATATTTAATTTGTATCATTTATGCAATTTTTTGTTAATTTCTGTGTAATTTGATTTCGTCGGAATCAGTGAGTTTGACTTTTTAAGGTAACATGTTCGAGACCCTTTTTTTTAATGTGGCATAGAAACATTAATAATGATATTTTTATGTGAGTGTTATTAAACAATAGCATTGGGCTATAAATATTTATTTGTAATTTTTTTTTTAGATTTGTATAAAACTTCAAATGGTCTACATGAAAATCTATTCAACCTATTTGAAAAATGACGATACCAAAATAAATTACAGGAATTTTTCTAAGGAATGAACTAAAATCAAATGGATACTTAAAGAAACAAGAATTTTACAAGCGATCGAAAGCTGAATACAAGATTGTTAATAGTTTTAGTCCTATTTCTTAAACAAATGGCCATAATTTGAAAACTTTTAAAACTAGCATAATTATTCTAGTTCATTCTTTCGTCAGCATTATAAACAACACGTTATCAAAGTTTTACGAGAATCCATGTATAACTTTTGGTGTTAGGACATTTTAAGTGAGGACATAATGCTTAAATATTAATTTAAAGTAAAAATAGTTTGAAGTGTATCGTTTACTGTTTGCGTAAACAGTTTTGTTCTTCACTTCTATTTATAAAAAAGTCCACACTATTTCCAAAAGAGAATCCATTTAAACATTTGAAAAACCTTTCTGAAATTATGTTTGCAAAAAAAAAAAGGAAAATTTAAATTTTGCCAGGTTTTTGGTCTTTTAACAACTATTTTAGGTGTTTTCCATACCTACTCTTCTGGTTTTTCCCCCAGCCTTGATTAAAATCGTAATATCTCTGCAAATAATTACGGAGAAAAGATAAAATATATTTAAAAAAGTCAAATAAAAATACTCTACCAAATAAGATAAGAAAACCTTTTTTTTTGTATTTTTCGTCAAAAATCACATTTTTAGCGTGTTTGGACACCATAAAGCCCGGTGCACACATCCGTTTTTTCAACGTGAGGCGCCGCTACCACAACGCAAATGCGGTCTGAGATACATTCGATCCAATGGAGTAGTGCACATATGCCTCCGGCGCCGCTGAGGCAACGTACGTCTAACTTGCGTGCAACTTGTACCGCAGTTCCCCACGACGCCGCAGCTCGCCGCATATCCGTTCTCAAGTAACTTGTTTTCGTAAATAAATGAAATATAAATGTATTATATAAATAATACATGATATATAACTATTAAATAATATTAAATACATTAAATAGAAATATTAAATATAAATAATATATGTTATATAAATATTTTATATTCTTTTGATTTTTGGTGTTAGGAACTTTGACTTTTGAGTTAGGTGTTGTTTTGACCAAGCGAAATAAACACGTTTTCTTCTATAGAATATGAATCGCACATGGCGCGAAAGTATTGCGTCATTTCACCGCCATGTGTGCATAGTTGGGCTTCGGTGCCTCAGCGGCGCGGTACGTTGAAAAATCGGATGTATGCACCGTCATAAAAGTATAACTTTGTCACGGGCAATGCCGTGTGCTGGTACTGCTAGTAACTTCTATTTCTTCTATTTGACTAACCCTCCTCGTAGCTGTTTGGGCAAGATATCTCGTCATTAGTAAACTCTTTTAAAGCAGATTTTGATTGACGATTTCACGTCATTTGGAGGGCTATGGTGTGTACTCAAGGAAGAGTAACAAACTAGCGACCCGAGATTTGAAAGTTCGAACCATCGTGTACAATGACGTGGTGTGGACATAACACGCCGACCCAACGGTCTGGAGGTTAAGGTGTTAGCCTCTAGATCGGAAGGTTACTGTTTCGAATCCGAGTCAGTACAGGGATGTTTGTGAGTGTATGGTACAGAGGCGGCTGGTGCACCTTAAATCAGTCGTGGTCGAAAGTCCTCGCGTTGGGTTGGTGTGGAAGTTGTGTTGTCTCGTCATCTGACCGTGGTTCAAAATGACGTGGTGTAGTCCTCGGATCTTTCCTTTACCATTACCGCATTACAATATCTGATGCATTCATAGTCGGTATGTAGGTACTTTAATTAACGTCGTGCTGGAGCAACAAAACGAACTATTGACGACATTCCGGGATCAATCTTCCGTGGACAACACCGCGTTATTTTGTACCACGGTGAGATGACGAGGCAACACCTGAGCCGGCACCTCACTCTCCAAATTCCACACCCACCCAACGTGAGGACTTTCGGCCACGGCACTTTGAAGGTTCACCATTAGCCTCTACACCATACGCTTACAAACATCCATGCACGGACCCGAATTCAAACCAAGACCCTTCCGATCTAGAGGCTAACACCTTTACCACCAGTCACGTTGGGTTGGTGTGGAAGTTTGGAGAGTGGGGTACCAGGTCAGGTGTCGCTTCGTCATCTGACCGTGGTTTAAAATTACGAGGTGTTGTCCTCGGATCTTTCCCTTAAGGGACTGATACCGGACCGACGTCAATAGCCCGTTGTGTTGCTCTAGAATGACGTAACTATAATTACCATTATCTCAACCACGAGAACGGTGGGTCGGCCATTGACAGTGAGACTGAGTTAAATACACCCACCACACTCCAATGCTCGAAGCGTTCCAATCACGCTGTAACCTGGGGTAACGCGAGAACCACACCCCCTCGCGACAAAAAAAAATGCAGATTCCTTAGAGTCCTCTTTACGTGCCCACCAACAAAAGGAACCACCCCAACAAAGGATTATCCAAAGTTTACGCTCTCGAACACAGGGTTAACAAAGACGACACCGTCCGAACAGCACTCGCGTCGTCCCCATTAGCGCACCGTTATTATAACTCGACATCGATAATGTTGGCTCGCAAACAATCGTAATCGCGATTCCAACCTGCACGAGCGCCTCCTAATGGTGGTCACGAAAGTCCGATATCCGAAACTTGTTAATTGGGGTTTTATCGGCAGATCACTTACAGAAATGTACATCCGACCACGTAATTGCGCTCTTCTCGTTGGCATCGCTCTGGAACCACGGCTAATGACGTCGTCCGACTGTGTCAACAAGAGCCCGCGTTGACCAATCGGACGCTTCGATTTTTATGGATGTTTTCAATGCTTTTCAGAGGGGATTGGACGCTTTGAAATGTGATTGAACACGCAAAAGTCCTTGAATAGAGAGTTATGGGAGATTTTTTGTATGGATGTATTTACTTCTTTTTTTCGTAATAACAGTTTCTGTGCTGTGATTCGATGCAATTGCGGAACATGCTCGTCCGGGTCACCTTTTAGGGGAAGGGGGTGGGGGGTGGAACCTGATACAATGGAGGTAAACTTGAAAAGAGGTAGAGAGAAAGTTGGAATTAACCTTTAAGCTGCGGCGCTTAGATTTTTTCAGTCGTCTCCAGGAACGGCTCTTTTACCTGCATGTCCGACCCCCTTACCTAATTACCTAACTTGAGCGATAGAGCTCTGAGTGGCAGTTACGACTGAAGCTTTCCTTTCATAGTATTGTGTGGCGTATCGTTTGGCGTGAGATAGATATCACCTTCTGCCTTTCCCCAAAAGCGTTTACACCTCACAGTCGATAGGGTCGAACAAAAAGAGGGATCCTCTAGATCAGTGCTCCCCAACCTTTTTATCGCCACGGGCCGGATCAACGTTTGATAATTTTAACACGGCCCGCTGAGGGAGGGGAGGGGGGGAGGACGTTGATTGTTTATATTTTAGATTGTTTTGATTCAATAATTTTAAGTTAATTGTATTTAAACATGCCTTCAAAATAAAATACAGTTACACCGAAAGATGAATATAAAGTGATTTAACATTTTAACTCACTAGAACGCTAAATCAATGAGAACCCTGAGTTTGTTTCTTTGCTACGAAATGGTTTCATCCGGGGGTAATAGGAGACAATGACACCCGAGGTGTGTTGCTTAGGTCCAATTTATTCCGTTGTTTTGTTTTGGTTGCTGTCACTGCAGAAAACCCCGCTTCACAAAGACAGGTTGTCGGAAATGGCAATAGGAATTTAAGTGCTGTGGTTGCAATCTCAGGGTATTCCGCCATGACTTTAATCCAGAACACCGGCAGAGTTGTTGTCTCGAACGTAGTTTTAGTTCCGCCTTCATTTTCCATCTCCAGCAGTTGATCTTCTTCTTGCACAGACATGCTAGATTCGCCTGATTTATTGACAAATGGGTCGCGGATCCATTCCTTACTAGTTCGTTGGTTAAGGTGTTAGCCTCTAGATCGGAAGGTTCCTGGTTCGAATCAGGGTCCGGGCATGAATATTTGTAAACGTATGGTGTAGAGGCGGCTGGTGCACCTTAAATCTGTCGTGGCCGAAAGTCCTCACGTTGGGTTAGCGTGGAAGTTTGGAGAGTGGGATGCCAGCTCAGGTGTTGCTTCGTCATCTGACCGTGGTTTAAAATTACGAGGTGTTGTCCTCGAATCTTTCCCTTAAGGGACTGATTACGGACCGTCGTCAATAGCCCGTTGTGTTGCTCTAGTACGACGTTAACTAAAATTACCATTACCATTACTAGTTCGTGGGTCTTTTGAGGCTGGGAAGTAGCGCTCGAACTCTTTTAAAAGCAAAGACAGGTGATCGTGCACCAACTGGGAGAATGAACGTTTAGGCTCAGTCTCGCCTAAAATACCACATGTCTGAAACATGTCCAAAATGCCTCTGTTCACGCGCCGTCCCCACAACTTCAGTTTGGTTTTAAATGCAGCTACTTTGTCTGCCAAACTGAAAACAGTTGTCAAATTTGTCAAAATTGGAAAAAAGAGACATACAGAATTCAGAAATCATAATTGAAGCTCTAGTAACAGAACAAATTTCAAGTTCTGATTTACTGCCTCCTAATTTGAGTGGTCATTTCATAGATAAGAACCGCACAAACCCGAGAGAAATACACCATAGTAAATAAAATGGAAATAATTTAATGTTCCTTCGGCGGCCCGGTACCATTTGATCCGGGTGTTGGGGACCACTGCTCTAGATCAGTCGCCGAAAGCTCGTCAATGGTGATTGATTCCAGCGGTCATTTAAAAGGGGATAACATCCACAGCACACAGATCTATACCATATCGCCGGTGGAAACGAAATTGTAGAAATAAATTGTCTACCCGCCTCACCGTTAAGGTTAATGTCCCACTGGGAGAATGACAGCTCGTGCTGTTGGTGACAGTCTGGGAAACATCCCGAAGGGTAAAATCCGAAGACAGCACCACGTGATTTTGAACCAAGGGCGGATGAGGAGAGGCCGCAGTAGCCCGGTTGGAAGAGTAACGGATTAGTAACCGGAGGATTACGAGTTCGAATCCAACCCAAGACAGTCGTTTACAAAGGAGGCTGGTGGATGTTAAATCTGCCTCCAATGTCTTTAAATTGGAGTGGTGTAAGTCTAGAGAAAAGGGTGTCAACTCAGGTGTGACATCGTCATCTGACCTTTGTTCGAAACGACGGGGTTTTGTCCTCAGATCTTTCCCTTCGGGTTTGATCCCAGACCGTCGCCAAAAACTGCCTCCACCGTGCAACCTACTGTCTTCCGTGAGTGACTATTTCAGCCAATTTCAACCCTTTTCAACGATAGAATATCTCCAAAGCTTTCTATTATAAGAAGGGCAACTTTTTTGTTGCAGTAAAAATGGGAAAAGTTGCATTTATTTTTGATACTCTAAAATCTAAAATAAATTATTTCAAAAAAATGTATTGATAATTTGAGTCGTGTCCAACAGTATTCTAATACATCATTCAATACAGATGTGATGTCGTTGAATGGCCGATCTTTGGCTAGTAATATCTTTAACATAGAAAAACTGATACTGGTGTTGCCTGACATTGTTACAGTGGCAAATACTGACCTGGGTGAAAATGATCTCGGGAAAGTGTAGCAATAACCGTCTGGTCATAATTCCTTTCCAATCGTTTTTTAAGATACGCTTTAGGCCCGGTGCACACATCCAATTTTTCAACTTGCGGCACCGAAGCCCAACTATACACACATAACCGTCAAATGACGCAAGTACTCATTTTGCGCCATTTGCGGCACATATTCTATCGAAGAAAACGTGTTTATTTCGCTTACTTGGTGTACAAAAAAGTATATTTCGAAACAAAATAGGCGTTACTGGGTACAACCATTTATTAATTATTATTTATATTCCATTTATTTATGAAAACAAGGAACTTCAAACCGGAGAAGCGTGTGCGGCGAGCTGCGGCGCCGGAGGCATGTGTGCACTACTCCATTGGATCTAATGTATCTCAGACCGCACTTGCGTTGCGGCCTCACGTTGAAAAACCGGATGTGTATATCGGGCCTTAAAGTTGTAAGGATCTTCTTTAAAATCCATCGATCTGATATCTTCATACGCTGTCTCTATGTTGTACGCTTTCGATTCCGATTTTTCTACAAGATGAATCAAACATTCGTAGCTGTTTTTGATTTTCAGTAAACTTTCTGGCAGCTCTGGGTCACGTACTGCTTTTTTACCCGACGCACTAAAACGCCGTTGCCACTGAAACCGCTCGCAATGTCCTTTACAGTGGGAAGGTGGTTGGCGTAGTACAATGTTATCCGAAGCCACGTAGCCCAGCGTGTTAGAGTGCTTATAAAATAAGAGTGGCGACATACGGGAAACACTTTCGGATTGGCTTAGAGACCTTTTCTACCGCCCGAGGCGTTCTTTTCCTAGCTCCAGTAGACTTAACGTGGGAACTTTTCGTGTGTTCCAGAAAAACGTGTGTATATTAAATTTTAAAGAAAATATAGCTTTTTCATGTTCCATTTCGAGTTGTAGAATGTTTATTTATTATTATTTTAGTGTTTTGGCAGTATAAATTTGAAGAATTTTTAAGTCAATAGCTTTTTTTGAACAACATGGTGTGTCCCGCAATCTAAGTTAGCGCGTTGTGCAATCCATCTCATCCATTACGCATGTAATTGAGCGTTTATAGGATTCATTTATACCGAATGCATCCATATTATAACAATCATATGCTTTTTGTTCTCCCTGAAAGGATATATTAATTCGCCCAGCAACCTTCTTGGAGACGATTCTGGTAGAAAAATGGCTGCCGCGCATGCGCTTTGGACCAAATTGGGTCCTTTGTCGCCACTATTATTATATAGGCACTCTACAGCGTGTAAGTACTGGCTCAGGCAGTTGACCGATGGTCTAAAAAGCACATTTTCGGAGCTTATTTTGTACTGTGGCTGCCTTAATACAAGCGATGAGATTGTCCACATTAGTGTAAAATCCGCGGACTTTTTCTGCAGCTGTGAAACAAGTGTACAACGCAAGTAACTTGAAGCAATCGTGGATAAAGCACCTGGAGTGTGATTCCAGCCGTAGTCATATAATATGCTTTATCGGATAGCAGAAGCGCAAAATTCTTTCGCTCAACATTCAGAGATTTTAAAACGTCATCTTCAAAGCGAACAACATATTGATGATCGACACTCACCTCAAAAACTGCAATCGATTATGCAAGTTTCCTCTGGATTATCAAGAGTGCCAACCAATGTGTTAAAAGAACTTCTTGCCATTTGTTTCACTTTCGTCTGTTAGGACGAACTGTTTCTTTCCATGAACTTGTTTGATCCGCAATTCTTCGGCGTTCGCAAGATCAGACACACGTGATCAAAGGGTAGGCGCAGACGGCAAAAAATGAAATAGTAATTTCATATTAATTAATTTTAAGCTACATTTTAAAAAGTTGCAGGTGGTTGCATGAATGCAGAAAGTTGCATTTATGTTACGGTTATAACTCGCTTACAATACATTCATAGGAATAATTTTGGTTTTAGTACTTTACATGCAGCGTTCAACATGTGAAAAAAAACTTGCATTTGTTGTAAAAAGTTGCCATAATTATAAGGAAATTAACAACAGAAATTTTCAAAAGGATTCTACTATACAGAATAAGGGCCAATAGAATCTTTCAAAGCGATTCCATTTAAAGGACAAGACAAACGGACTCTTTCAACCATAGGATGTAGTTATTTAGTCAATAAGGTTTTGAGTGTTGCAAAAACAACATAACACTGTTTGCTCAGCTTCAAATCAGGAGGAAAACAGCCTAATTTCGATACAATTTGTATTAAAATTTGTTGCGTGCACAACATTTAATCTTTCAAATGTTAGCTGTTTATGTACATCTAAAGAACACAAAAGAGAAAAATTAGGTAATTATTTTAAATGAGTCATTCGATTTGACATAGAACTCAATCTACGCGACAAACATTTACAAGGACATTTTTTAGTAAACTTTCAGAATCAATCCATGTATTTTCTTCCAAAATAATGAATGAAATGAGTTACAGAGTACTTATATTTTAAAATAAAGCACAAAAATACATCCTTCAAATAACACAAAAATTCCTTGTTTCGGAGATGGTTGGCGCATGGGTCATATTTGGTGATGCAGACACAAGGCATACAATATTAAGTAATATATACACTGAAGAGACAAAACATCATGACCGCCTACTCAATAACGCATTGCGCCTCCTTTGGCCTGCAAAACAGCTGCAACTCGCCTGGGCATAGATGCCACACGTTCTTGGTACATGACTGGAGACCAAATGTCTAAGCAGGGTCACGCAAAGTCGAGATATTCGGACATGGTGGTGTTTGAGCTCTGAGTTGCCGCTCCATGACACTTCAAATGTGTTCTATCGTATTAAGATACGGCGAGTTAGGTGACCAGGACATTAAGTGAAATTCATCAGTATACTCCTCGAACCACTCCAACACCATCCGAGCTTTGTGACATGAGGCATTGTCCTGCTGGAAGATTCCATTTCCAGTTGGAAAGACAGACGCCATGTAAGGGTGCACGTGATCCACAATGATGTTTAGATAGTTCGCAGCGTTCATGATCTGTTCTACCACAACTACGGGTTTCAGAGTCGCCTATGAGAACGTTCCCCACAGCATAATACAGCCACCCCCAGCCTATGTATGACCTGCTGTACAAGAGGGGAGCAACTGTTCGCCTGGCAGACGGCGTACCCTGACACGACCCTCGACGTGATGAATGAGAAATCGGGATTCATCTGACCAAGTAACTTTCTTCCACTCATCCATGGTCCACTCTTGATGTTCCCGGGCCCACTGTAGGCGTAGTTAACGATGACGCTTGATAAACAGAGGCACACGAGTGGGACGTCTGCTGCACGGTCACATATCCAACAGGGTCCGCTGAAGTGTGTGTTCCGAAACACTTGCACTTGGACCTGCATTATATTGGGCTGTCAGCTGAGCCACTGTCTCGCGCCGATTATGCTTTACCAAGCGGGGCAGTCTCCGACGTCCTTCTCCTTTGATGACGCGTGGCCGACCAACACCTTGGCGTCTACTGCTGGTGTCACCGTCATTTATCCACTTGGCATGAATACTAACAACGGCATATCGTGAACAACCTACTAGTCGTGCAGTTTCGGTGATACTCGTTCCGAGTCTTCGGGCCATTACGATCTGCCCTCTATCCAATTCGCTTAGATCAGCAGCTTTTCCCATCACTCGCAAAAGCAAGTGCATGAATGATTACTTACCTTCTCTAGCAGCAGTTAAATACCATTCTCACTTAATCACGTGCCCTCCACGTCATCCAGACGAGTTCATTGAAAAATGTGGGGACGGTCATACTGTTTTGGCTCGTCAGTGTATATGCACACAAGTGAACTTTTATTGACACAAAATAGAGAAATACCCCCAGGGATGAATGCACCTCAACAAATTCAAAAAAAACATCAAAATTGAAAACCCAAGTTTTTAACGTTTCAGACGTTCTGTGTCCACGTACATAACCCAACCCCAATATTTAATTTCGGTTGAAATGTCTCGAACCCGTGACAAAAACAAATATTCCAAAATCGTACCTATTGGGTCATCCAGAAAGTTCTGTGCGTTTTCAAATCGAAGCTAGCTTTGTTATTATTATTTTGCTACCGCTGATAAGGAGTGACCTTGATGGAAGCAGATGTTTAAATTCGGTCTTTTCTGCTTACACTGCATAATTATAGCATGTGTTGTGGCATCATTTTTGTTTCACTACAGTGCAAAGAATGGAGAACCAGAAAGTTCATTTTCGTCACATTTATGCTCTTCAATTTATAGAAAGAAAAAATGCTAGTTAGACTGCTCTTAAAATGTGTGCTGTATATGAACATATGCTGTTTCTGAGGCCACAGTTCGAAGGTAGTTTGTTAAATTTAAGCCTCGAATATGATGGACGACCATCCTCTGTAAACGAGGACCTATTAAAAGATTCTAACGCTGAAAATCGAAGTTACACAGTTCAGGAACTATCACTTACTCTAAATATAACAAAAGTAAAGTTCATGACCATCTGATGAAGATTGGATATGTAAGCCGCTACGCGACGCATGAGTACCCCATACTTTAACACAGCAGAATATGCTTGCTCGAATTTAGTCATGTGATTCTTAGCTGAAACGAAACTAGTGCTGCTGGGGTGTGTTTTGTCACCCCCCCCCCCATATTCTCCAGACATGCCCCCTCAGATTTTCACCTCTTCAGGTCACTTTTTAAAATTCTTTGAACGGCCTGGAGTTCAATTCTTTAGAGATTGTCAAATAGCACCTCGATAACTTCTTTGCAAACAAGCCTAATTTTTTTAAATAGGAATTTTTCAGCAACCAGAAAGAAGGCAAAAAGTCACAAAACAAAATGGGACTTGTTGTTGTTGTTGTACGGGCCATATATGTCCCAATTGGGGGTGCCATTGCCCCGGAGGGTTGGACTTCTTCATGCATGACAAATACGTTCTACAGGAGGGTCCCTTTCACACACCCATCCATTCACTCACACATATCGTAATTTAGATCCCAATCAGAGGCCGACAACCCCCTGATCAGGTACCCCCAGAAGTATTGATTTGGTATGGAAACATGGGGGACTTTGTGACCACGACCTATTTAACGTGCCCCAGCCACCATTAGCGAACACGACGGTCTTTAACCAGGTCTAAGCGCCGATCTCGCAACCATCAGAATTGCAGGACAGAACCCACAACCCTTCCGATGCGAGCCCGACGCTCTACTGACTGAGCTACCGCGGCTCAAAATGGGGCTTATGATTTAATAAAATTTTCTTATGCTTTTGTACTGCTTCGTTGGTATTTATCTTTAAAAAAAAAACGCGCAGAACTTTTCGGACGACACAATATAACACCTAGTCGTCAATAACCCGCGTGTTCCTTCAGTACGACGTTAATTAAAAAAATACTACCTACATACCTGTAATACCTATTGCATATAAGGCTCAGAGAAGAGGAAAAGACACTCATGAAACCGAACAAAACAATCATTCATAACCACCGGGCGTAGAGGTTTCTTGCGCCCATTTATCACCAGAAGCCTCCTGTCCCAAGGAAAAAAAGAGCCTTCGAACAAAACGTTCGCTTTTGTTCGAAACTGTCGAAGGAGAAAGCTTCCGCGTTGTGTGCTCTTCTTTGGCTGTTGTTTATTTATCATTTTTTTGTCGGGCGCGAGTGGCAACAAATTGGATACTTTGTATTCAGAGAGGTGAGCGGCGATAGGTGCGCTCGGGCGATCACGGTTGCAGGCAGAGCCGCGCACGGATTGAATAAAAAAATTAATGCGGATGGGGAGGCGGTGCTTTCGCCAATGAAGCGTTTCCGCTTCAGACGCGAGTAGCTTGACACACTGGGAACGAGGGAAAGGTGTGTAGGTATTTTTAATTAACGTCCCACTGGAGCAACACATCGGGCTACTGACGACGCTCCGAGGTCGATCCTGACGGGAAAGATGCGAGGACAACACCACGTCATTTTGAACCATGGTCAGATGACGAGGCAACACCTGAGCTGGCACCCAACTGTCCAAACAAGGGTAAGAGAAAGACATTCGTAAAGCCGCCTTTACGCCGGAGTTGCAGACACATTTTTCTCCCTTTTTGTGACGTTCCCCTCTGCTGACCCCTTTTCGTCCCCTTTTTCGATTGACTCCAACCACCCGAGCTCACTCTTCTCACCCCTCTGTAGAGACGAGTGATCACTTTCATCAAGATGTCGAGTTCCTCACCCATTTCACTCCAGGCATTGTTCTTTTTGTTTTTGTCTTTACTCAGGTGCAGTTGGGTCCCAGAGGAGGACATACCTCTCTCTAATTAGTTCTATTAATGTTATTACTAGCTCTTTCGTCCACGCCATTTGAAACGAATAGGTCACTCACTGGCAGTTTAGCGGGTGATGGGGACAAGATATCACAGCGAGCGAACAAAAGACCACGGAGGGCCGAAGGGCAGAGCGGTTACTGTCAATCAGTCATCTCCGAGAAATCTCCCCAAAATTTTTAATCCTTTGATCTTTACCGACTCCTGGTGGAAAACAAATTTGACTCTGGAAACTCCAAATCGCCATCCCGACTCTAAATCTTGACGCTAAAATGAATGGGCCGTTTCTCGGAATCGCTTCGATGTTTGGAGGGAGAGAAGTTGTGCGGTGTACACGCGGCTTTACGTGGTATCTCATCTTCTTTAAAGTCGTTTCAATGGGTCAACCAGTAATGTTTTCAGCATGTTATAAAATCAGATTGAAATTTTTCGTATTCTAATATCCCGTCATCTGACCATGGTACTAAATTACGAGGTGTTGTTCTCGGATCTTTCCCGTTGAGGCCGACCAACCGGTGTAGTGGTTAAGGAGTTAGCCCCTACATCGGAAGGTTCCTG
Source organism: Metellina segmentata (assembly GCA_947359465.1). NCBI lineage: Eukaryota > Metazoa > Arthropoda > Arachnida > Araneae > Tetragnathidae > Metellina > Metellina segmentata. The sequence continues at coordinate 111,025,514 of OX375883.1, forward strand.
GTTCGAATCCGGGCGTGGATGTTTATAAGCGTATGGTGTAGAGGCGGCTGGTGCACCTTAAATCAGTCGTGGCCGAAAGTCCTGGCGTTGGGTCGGTGTTTGGAGAGTGGGATGTCAGCTCAGGTGTTGTCTCGTCATTTGACAGTGGTTCAAAAAGACGTGGTTTGGATCCCTTGGATCTTTCCCTTTGGTAATTGATCTCGGACCGTCGTCAATAGCCCGTTGCGTTGCTCTAGTATGACGTTAATTAAAAATTACCGACAGAAATACCCCGTCATATTGAACCACGGCCTGATGACGAGGTCGATATCTCAGCTGGAACCCCACTCACCAAACTTCCACACCACGCCGATGTGAAGACATTTCAGGGCACGACGTATTTAACGTACTCCAACCCCACCTAGTATGTTTGCATTGATCACGTCTTACGATAAAGTGTGTTCAGTAGATCTACGGAATCATTTTGTTCCTGTTCTGTAAATCGAATAAGATTAGTGATGTGGAACAAATTAATGTGTATTTTGTTCAAAACTTTTGTTTTTGTTACCGAAACAAAAGATTCTGCCAATTAAATTACTTCATTAATATTAACGACCAGCTTTAATTCCCTGTGAAAATATAGTACACTACTCTTTTCAAGTACTTTTTAATTGGATTATTTATCAATCGCTTCTCTTTGTTATCGCCTTCGATCAAGAGGACAATAGTTCTGAAACGTTTTCGAAAACTTCATTCATTGCAACCAAATTTTTCACCCAGGATTTTTTATCCTTCTATTCTAAATACACAATCTATCTTTTAAAATCACTTTGTATTGTGTTCGTGATCTATGCATTGCATATTTATCGAGCAATCGTGTGCCATTTTTTTTAGCGCTCATATCTTAAAGTATTTTGGTCATTTATTACGGAGAGTGGGGTGCCAGCTCAGGTGTTGTCTTGTCATCTGACCGTCGTTCAAAATTACATGGTGGTGTCCTCGGATCTTTCCCTTAGGGTAATTGGTAATTGGTAATTTTAGTTAACGTCGTACTAGAGCAACACAACGGGCTATTGACGACAGTCCGGGATCAGTCCCTTAAGGGAAAGATCCGAGGACAACACTTCGTAATTTTGAACCACGGTCAGATGACGAAACAACACCTGAGCTGGCACCCCACTCTCCAAACGTCCACGCCAACCCAACGTGAGGACTTTCGGCCACGACAGATTTAAGGTGCACCAGCCGCCTCTACACCATACGTTTACAAAACATCCATGCCCGGACCCGGATTCGAACCAGGAACCTTCCGATCTAGTGGCTAACACCTTAACCACTATACCGGTTGGTCGGCCTTTCCCTTAGGGAATCGATCCCGGACCGTCGTCAATAGCCCGTTGTGTTGCTCTATTACGACGTGAATTGATATTACCTTACCATTAAGATGGTAATGATAATTTTCTTTTTTAAGGCGTACTCGAGCAACACACCAGGATCAATCCCGTAAGGGAAAGACCCGAGTACAACACGTCATTTTAAAACGCTGTCAGATGACGAGGCAACACCTGAGCTGCCTCTCCACTCTCCAAATTTCCACACCCACCCAACGCGAGGACTTTCAGCAACGACCGATTTAAGGTGCGCCAGCCACCTCTATACCATGCGCTTATAAACATCCATGCACTGACCCGGATTGAAACAAGAACCCTTCCGATCTAGAGGCTAACACCTTGACCACCAGACCGTTGGGTCGGCTGTCATTTATTACGAAAAGCTGTTGATAGATAGGTAGTTAAGGTGTTAGCCTCTAGATCGGAAGGTTCCTTGTTTCAATCCGTGTCAGTGCATGGATGTTTGTAAGCATATGGTATAGAGGCGGCTGGTCACCTTAAATTTGTCGTGGCCAAAAGTCCTAACGTTGGGTTGGTGTGTTAGTTGGGAGAGTGGGGTGCCAGCTCGTTTTGCTTCGTCATCTGACCGTTGTTCCAAATTACGAGGTGTTGTCCTAGGATCTTTCCCTTAAGGGACTGATCCCGGACCGTCGTCAATAGCCCGTTGTTTTGCTTTAGTACGACTAAAATTACCATTACCATTGGTACATAGGTATTTTAATAGACGTTGTTCTGGAGCAACACAACGGACTATTGACGACGGTCGGGGAACAATCTCCCTAGGGAAAGATCCGAGGACTACACATAATTTCGAACCTCGATCAGATGACGTGGCAATACCTGATCTGGCACTCCTCTCCACGCAACGTGAGGGCATTTCGGGCCAGGACAATGCACCTCACGTCATTAATGTGCACCAGCATCCTTAAGTACTCTATACCCTCCAGTTGCTTATCGTCACTCTTCCAATCGAGCTACCTCCAAGTAACGCCGGGTGATTCTAATAATAGACCAATCAAATCAACTCTGCTTTAAGACGAAAATCAGCCCTCGAGCTATTTTAATTCCAACACAGACTTCCCTGATACCTCCCGAATCCTCCCCCCCCCCCGTCACGAAAATGTAAATCTCGGCATTCGGAGGTTTCTAATGAACCGCTGCCACCGCTGTATTCCAAAGTAAGGGAGACCCACCCCTCCATTAGTGGTTGCCAAACGACCTTGGAGAGGGGTGCAAATAATATTAACCCCCGACTTCAATAGCAGGATATTACCCCCCTCTACGCATTACCATCATCATTCACTCCTCGTGTTTATGGAGCATCCCCCCTCCCTCCCATGATACACTCCCGAAATCGTTTGCGAGGAATCATTTTCCGAGGAGGGGAGAGAAGCGGAACTGTCGTTTGCGCTTTAGTTTTTCACCTTTCGATCTGTCGTGGATTTCTTTCTTTCGTTTGCTATTCGCACGGAGATGTAAGAATTACCAGCGCGACCCCCTGAGGATGGTTCTTGGGTGTTTTCGTTTGGGATTGCGGTGGCAACACTGTGCTGCATGCAAATCGAATGTAGTTTATCTAATGCATAACTTGCGTTCTGTTATTGTCATGGACAGCTACATTATGGAGACCCAAATCATATATGTATTGTTCTGAGTAAAACATCTGGGGGTGTTTTTTCCAAACGATAGTTATTCAAAGTTAAAAAGGCGCTGCGGTAGTCTGGTTGATAGAGTAACAGTTTAGCAATCGGAAGGAAACAAGTTCCAGTTATTTGGCAGAACATTTCTAATGCACGACCCTTGGAAACGAATTTTCGTTTTGTGCAATATACATTCATAGAAAGGGAGCCGACCTGATGGTTAAGGTGTTGGCCTCTAGATCGGAAGGTTCCTGGCTCGAATCCGGGTCAGGGCATGGATGTTTGTAAACGTAGGGTGTAGAGGCGGATGGTGCACCTTAAATCGGTCGTGGCCGAAAGTCCTCACGTTGGGTTGGTGTTGAAGTATGGAGAGTGGGGTGCCAGCTCAGGTGTTGCCTAGTCATCTGACTGTGATTCAAAATGACGTGGTGCTCTCCTCGGTTCTTTCCCTTAAGGGATTGATCACGGATTACCATCAATAGCCCGCTGTGTTGCTCCTGTACGACGTTAATTAAAAAATTTCCAATTACAAAAAAAAATTTCGAATATCTCCGTTTGCATTCTTTTTTTTTTTTTTTTGGGGGGGGGGGTTGATCCCGGACCGTCACCAATAGCCTGTCGTGTTGCTCCAGTGCAATGTTTTAACTACCTACCTCTCCGTTTGCATTTGTTGAGTTATACACTACCCTACAATAATGTACCGGACGTCAGCGGATTTGCATAAAATCCGACTCCTTGTTTGGGGATGTTTTTGGGACCTTTACATGCTGTTCCTCGTCATTGAACGCCGACACCTACACGAACATTTTCGACACTCATGCTTTCCTACGTTCTGGCAATTTTTTTGAATGGATGAATGTTACTTCCAGGACGACAACGCTCCGTGTCATGTTACAGCCTCTGTTGAGCAGTGGTATCAAGAAATGGACGTAAAACGTCTTCTCTGGCCTCCTCAGAGTCTCGACGTAAACCCCATAGAATATGTGTGGGACGCGTTAGAGCGACGCTTGGGAACCAGGGAACCCCGTCCGAAATCTACAGCTGAACTGGCGACATTCTTGCCGCAGGAATGGACACAAACACCCATAGCTGTGCAATCAAACTTTGTTGAAAGTATGCCCAAAAGGGTCGCTACTGCAATTGCAGCAAGTGGGGGACCGTCTCCGTATTAAAGCATATATTCTTTCCCTAAAACCATTACATCTAGCTGACCGGTCCATTATTGAAGGTAGTGTATGTGCAACGGTTGTATGTGTCACCTATAGTATCACCGGTAACAGAATCGTATTCAATTCGATTCTTGTATCTTGAAAAATAGAAATAACTATGTAGGAAATGTGCGATCGTTCCGTACGTTGATAAAAGATTTCGTGTTCCGTTCTGTTACATAAAGTGCTCGCTACGGGGTTCCATGCAATGACTGGAGGGGGTCAGCTGAACAGTGGGGCGGTGTTTAGCCAATCATGTGTCCTGGTATGGGGTGGGTGATTAGTTGCTCTGGAGGTTTGTTTTTCCTCCCTAAAGATTAGCTAAACACTTTCAAACTCCTGGGAGATTTGTTTCTTCTCCTTTTCAAACAAAAAAAAATATGTTTGCCGATTTAATGGAGAGACATGTAGAGTTGTCCTTTAACGATGTTACTATAAGCTTATTATTTAAAGAAGTGTTGTGCACAGACTTGTTGAGACCAAGGCCACATACAGGGTGTCCTAGCGGGTAATGTTTGAAATCTCTCGAAATTTCAAAACACATAAGAATGATGAAAATATTTTAATGGTGTGTATATATATATGTATTCAAATTAAACATTGTGTCAACCGGAAAGTTCTGCGCGTTTTTTAAGATAAATACCAACGAAGTAGTACAAAAACAATCGAAAATTTTATTGAATCACATAATCCCCATTCTGTTCTATGACTTTTTGTCATCTTTCTAGCAGCTGGAAAATTCGTTTTTTTTTTTTTTTTAATCATTAGACTTATTTGTAAAGAAGTTATCGAGGTGCTGTTTGACAGTCTCCAAAGTATTGAACTCCAGGCCGTTCAAAGAATTTTGAACTGACCTGAAGAGGTGAAAATATGAGGGGGCAAGGTCTGGTGAATATGAGGAGTGACAAAAAACATCCCAGCCATACTCAATAAGTCTTTGTCTCACATTCCCCGAAATGTGGGGTCGAGCATTGTCATGCTGGAAGACAACAACTCGACGATAGGTCAGTTCTTGCCACTTTGCTTCGATCTCTGCTTTTAATACTGTCATTTGAGCACAGTATTTTTTCGCATTTATTATCAGATTTTGTGGCATCAATTCATAATGCTATGTAGCAAGATGCAACCACTATATGAGTTGCGATTTAATGGCCAGTGAAAAAGTTAATCATTAGTGGTCACATGATGCGTTGAGAATTAAAACAATAATCAGGTAAACCTGATACATGCTGTTGTTTGTGTTGACGAGTAAAAAGAGGAATGCCCAAAATCAAAAGATTTAAAAATCTAAAATATGGAACATTTATTTATAAGTGTATTAAGATTATAATAAATTTTACAATAATTGTATGGTCACGGCCATAACCAATTAACAAAAATCAACAGCGCGACACATAAATTGGATCTACCTTTAATTATAATATTATATTTTAATGTTCTTATAAGAGGAGGCAGGAACGAAAAAGATTGAAGAAAGAGGTAGAAGGGATGAAAAAAAAATGGCTCCGGGAGCTTAGTTACCAAGCTCTTGAATGCATCTCCACGGTGTTCCGACATCCAGCAATACAGCTGACAGAATACAGGACACCTTCATACGCAATGCACTTGGAATGATGCAGCCGAAAAAAGAACCAGAGGAAGCCTCTGGTTAAAAACATATCCCACAGGAAAGGAAAGTAGACAGTGGATAGAAAAAACACAGTATAACAACACTCAAATGATAGCTTAAATTTTAAAGGTTTTATAGGCCAAGCATCTCTTCGGTATTTCCATATATTTAAAAGAATATAAATTTACAACACCAAATATACAAAAGGGGATGTAATGAAACCCTTTATAAGAGAGAGAGAGAGAGAGAGAGAGAGAGAGAGAAGAACTCCAAAGTTAAAATACTAAAAAAAAACTTAGAGTTTGCATCACAGCAATAATAAAGAATTCCTTTGTAGTCCCACCAAACAGAAAGCATTACTTTTTTTGGGATGCAGTCCAGAGCGGGCATCATCTTCGAAGCCGAAATTTATCAAACCACCTTCGAACTGTGGACAGCACTATGTCCGTATACAGCACATATTTTACGAGCAGTCTGACTGGCATTTTTCCCTTTCTTAAAATAAAATAGCATGATACGACGAAAATGAACTTTCTGGTTCTCTCCGTTCTTAGCAATGTTGTGAAACATAAATTATGCCACGACCCATGCTATAATTATGCAATGTAAGCAGAAAAGACCGAATTCGGCCACTACTACCTATGTGATCGCGTTGTATTTAAAATAGTCTCATTTTGTTAATGCCTATAGCACATACTACGAAAGATTGAAAAGTCTAGAAGCTTCTGGAACAGTTTGACTAAGATATAATTGTACCCATAAAATAGTAAGGTAACAGAGTTTAACACTAATGAGGCATACTACCAAAGACTGAAATATCTAGAAGTCTACGGAACTTGAGACATGACTAAGGATTGTGAAAGGTTAAAGAGAAGGAACGGAGCTATACACGGAGTCTCTGATAAAAGTGACTCAAGAGAAAATTAAAGATTAGCTTAAACTACCGAAGTACACGTGTTATGGTATCTGAAAAATGTTTGGGGCCAACAAAGAAAATGATTATACTGCTTGATAAATAAGAGGCTCTTAAAAGCATGGTTTGAGTGAGTTTTTGGGTCATTGAATTACTTTGCTTCGTTGGATTTTTACCCTTCTACTGTTTTCAGATACATTATGGGTACTAGTGATATTAGACCTGCAAAGAAAAGGCGTACAGACAAAGAACAGTTTTCAAAAATACTGTAAGGATTCTTTCTGCTATGAATATGGTAAATTGTTTACAGATCGCTATGGCTGGGCATATTTCCGTCGATTGGAAAACGAATTAACATATTTAAAGAAAGAGGAAACTACTATAGAAATTTACGCTAAAAAATATACTGTGCCTCGACAACTTATAGCATACGGAGACGAAAGAATAATCCATACCTTTAGTGGATCTTGTATTGCAGCCAGGCCTTGGTCTCCTTTACTGTGGGAAATAAAGGGATAAGTGGAACTAGTAAATGGTGAAAGATTTAATTTTGTGTTGGTGAACCGTTATAAAGATGGTAAAGACTGTATAGGTGCTCATAAAGACAACGAAAAGGACTTTGGTCTTAATGCACCCTAGCGTTTATTTCATTTGGACAAAAAAGACAATTTGAGTATTTTCTAGAAAGAACTACAACTTTTAAAAAATTGTTCTCGAAAATGGAAGCTTGCTTGTAATGAAATATCCAACGAACCAATTTTAGCTACACAGCTTGCCTGTGGGAATACATCATGCCCCAGAGTAAACTTAACATTTTGTAAAATTCTTGTACAAATCAGCGATATGTGTCCCTGAACGATATCCGGAAAATGTTACAATTAATATTTATAGCTTTGTGAATATTATTTTCTTATGCTTACATCTTATTGTTATTTTAAAGAAACTTTTTGCGTATCGTACCACATACACTGTATTTTGGATTTTTTTTTTATAAAATACTAGTTTTATAAATTGTTTTTTACAATGCAGGATCTGAAATTGAATTTTTTTTTGCTATAAATATTTATATTTTTTTAATTTAGATGCTTTTACTTAAACACTAATTATACATTAGATGCTATAGCACATATTTTATTGCAGAATTTTTTTTTAAATACTGTACACTTAAGTAAAAGTACAAAAATCTTTTTTATTTTCTTTGAAAACTTTGCAAGACCCATAGTACTACCGACATAGTACTGTTTCCTTGTACTTTTTATTTTTAATTGAACAAAAGAAAACTCACCCATAGATCACAGAAGTACAACACAGGACTTACAAAAATAAGTTCATTAAACAAAGAAACAGTGGAACAAAGTTAACTAAACTTACAATATTTGATGAGCAAATGAATAGAAACGCAATTGACTTCTTTTACATTCGAAGAAGTTATAATCGTATTGAAATCTAAACCATATGTTATTTTTTTAATTATTCTTTCCCAGCCATATTATTTTTTAATTTAAAAAAATCTGTCTAAATTTAGTGATTAATTTTTTAGATATACAAATTTTTGGAAATGAAATTTTCTATGACTGATATTGTAAAGAATTAAGTTGTTTTTACATAAAAATTAGATACTATTACACATATTTTAATAATTAAGATTTGAAAAAAAATGATTCGAATGAAACATATACATTAGATAATATTACAAACTTAAAAAAAAAATTTCCTTTTTATTTAACACATTCAGCAGTTTGATTTTTTAAAGCGCGTTTTTATGCATGTTTTAAAAGAATTAAGATTCTTGTAAAATTAAAATATTTTTTACTTTTATTTGTAATTTTGCAAGACTCATACTATAAAGATGTTTCCTTGTACATAAGAAGTAGTGAAAAATAGGATTAAAAAACCTTTTGTCTTTGAAGTTCTAAATTAAATGTTCTTTTTTCTAATGCCCTTGCAAACCATACATTTTACTAAACATATGAACATCTTTTAATTTACTTGAAAACCTTGTGTATATTATGCAGTTTAAATTGCAGAGTCAAATGCCAATTTTGTACAAGTATTTTACAAGATACTTTGTATAGGTCTTTTATAATTTCATATGTATTATATTGCTACGTTAAATGGATAGTAAGTGGGTTTTTGTGATTTTTGAAAATAATGTGTACATTTTAAGGCTGCTAAACAAAATAAATTCTTACCCTTTCTTGATAGTTGATGCATAATCTAAAGATTTACTCACACCACTGATAGTTTTACACACGAATAAAATTAAATAACAACTGAAAATTTTAAATACTAATTAATTTTTAAATGAACAAATATTATTGAAATAATGATTAAATCTGAATTCTATGTATTCTTCAAGCAATCTCTGCAAAAACAAATTGTTATAAAACGTATTGAAAATATAATTCTAAAACATATTGAAAGAAGTCATACTAAAACAAAGTAAATTATAACACTTTTTAATTGAAAAACAACCAGGATTCATATATTTTACACAAAATAATGCATTATACTAAAAACAAAAATAGCTTATTTTTTACATGCCTGCATTTTTTAAAAGTCATATATTTCCTATGAGCCAGTTATTAAATTCCGTCACCTCGGCTTTTGGGCAATGAAAATTATTTTTGTGATTACCACATGGTAGTTTTTGGATATTTTTGTTGCAGCTTAGAGCACATAGTGCATCGAATTTGGGACACCTATAGTGTTTTAAGTTGATGTTCGGAATATTTAATGTATCTAAGCGATGTTTCTCCACACAACCACCTTTGTAAGCAATTAAGAACTGAGTGGCACTCTTGGTCTGCTTGTACAATTCTAAAAGTCTAGACTTTCTAAGGGAGACACACTTTTCCATGCTATGGGACAGAAAGGAAGTCCACATATGTAATTTTCAACATATCGCAGTTTTTCGATCTTTGTCACTAAGTTTATGCTTATAAGGCCATAAGTTAAAACGAATATTTGAAGCTACTTGTCCTTTCATAGTGATGTATCCGTATTCAAGTACTAAGAAACCTTCTTGAGTCTGAAATCCATCAAAATCCAGAGTTGCACAAATGTTCAAAATTGCTATTCAAAAAGCGTAAGCTATTATTGGAAAATATACTGCATTATAATTATATACTGCAGGCACGAAAAGCTAAACTATATAGCAGCATATTGTTACTAATCAGTAAAGTTAATCTGATCTTAGTCTTATCTTTTGTGAGTAACTATGAACACATAAGTGATGAATGTACTAAGAAAACACGCGCTTGTGATGATGTGACAGGTACTTGTGTTGCAATACAAGATTTTAACGATAGAGTGTACTTAATTCTGCATGTGATTTTTTCCCTCTCTAGCACGTTGATGCACTGGATACAATTTAATTCTACTTCGAAACTTGTTCAAGGAAAAAAAAATATACACAGTCCAGTCACATTAATGTGACCACCTACCTGTCAAACGACAGAATAACCACCTTTGGCAGAGCGGACCGCTGCGAGACGTGCAGGAAGAGAGTCAATTAGGTTTCTGAACGTGTTCACTGGCATATTGAGCCATGCCGACTCCAGTGCCGTGGCCAGCTGCGCTAGATTACGCGGTTGAGGATCCATGGCGCGAACATCTGTCCGATGGAGCATAAAACGTGATTCATCGGAAAAAAGCCACCTGTCGCCACTCTGTGGACGTTCAGTTGCGGTACTGGCGTGCAAATTCCAGCCTTCGTCAGCAATGAACAGCAGTCAGCATAGGTGCATTAACCAGGCGTCTGCTGCGGAGGCCCATGCGCAGTAACGTTCGCTGAACCGTTGTTGAGGATACACTCTAGGTAGCCCCTTGGTTCATCTAGGCGGTCAGTAGCTCAACACTTGCACGTCTATTCGCCGAACGCATCTTCGTAGCCTTCGTTCGCCTCTGCCATCTATAGCCCGTGGTGCACCACATGTGCCACACCGCTGATTTTGGATAGTGCCACTTTGCCATGCACGGTATACTTTTACCACGGTGGCACACGAACAGTTCACAAAATTAGCCGTTTCCGAAATGCTTCCACCCTTGGCCCGAAAGCCAATAATCATGCCCTTTTGGACGTCGTTACGTTTCTGCATTACGCCAACGATTGAAATGCTTTCCGATGCCCTAGGACTTCCTTTATATACACTCCACTGTAATGTTCTGCCACCTGCCTTTTGTGATTGGTTATTTCACGTTGACGCCGAAAGTAGGTGGTGGTCACATTAATGTGACTGAACTGTGTATATAACCAAATATAATTTATAAGAGAAACATTTTGACTACTACAGGTCATATATTACATCATATCCTTACATGTCTTTTACATACATCTCTCTAACAGTATTGAAAATATCTGTTGCTTTCAAATTCTAAAAAAAAAATTACCGTCTAATAGTGTGTAACAAAAGTTTAGGAGTTAAGTCGGAGAAATATTATTTGAGGTTTGTTAGACCTTTTTTTAAACTTTAGGTTGCCCCCCTAAATTTGCAATGATGAAGAAAATTGTAAAGATCTTTTTTCGATGCGGTTATTAGTTTAGGGTTTATGAAGTGTCAAAGTTTGAAAAGCGAAATTTCTTCCGCCAGTGAGCAAAACACATACAAATTTTCAGTCTTAAGCCGTGAGTTTTCTTTAAAGAGTACATCTCAACGTACATTTTTGCAGCTCGTCGAGTTTGGTGAGCGTAAGCGAGCAGGGGGCGGAGCCCCCTAGTCTAATAAACATGATATAAAATGTTTAAGTATTTCATAATTTACATTTTAGTCAATTGTGTCTATATCCCAATGATTGTTTTCAACACAACCACCGTCCAACGCTAAGAAATTTTTATGCGTCAACACAATTGGATCGAGTGAACCATCGGTTTTAGTGAACTTTTTATGGGGTCCGGTTCACTAGAACGGGGCTCGACTGTATGTTCTGAAGTTTAAATTCACTTTCAGCCCCTCGCATGGAGCGTTTCCAAAACGAGCGAAACTCCAACCAAGTAGAATATAGACTACGATAACGATTGAGTGCTCCAAGAGGAACGGGGAAGGGCTTTCGCCTCTCATGCCTCGCTATAGATAGATTGTATTGCGAGTTAGTTCTTGCCATAGCTGAGGTTTGTGCGCTGTATGTGTGTGTATTGTGTGCCTCTACTGACCGCAGGTGTGTCTGTTTCAGCTGCTGGTGAACCAGGGCGGCGGGTGCCCCGTGGCCGCGGGGGGCGGGGAGGTGTCGCCCCCGCACTCCGTGTACGACGCCCGGATGCTGTCCTTCCCCTTCGGGCTGTACGCCCCCTCAACCTACGCCGACCACATCTCCTCGCACTCTGCCTTCTACACAGCCCTGGTAAGCGACCACCCTTCTATTCTACACTCTTTCTCCGACTGGCCGCTCTACACAAGTTCGCACGGGTTTTTTCTATGAAGCCGAACATAGAGGGCGCTTGTGCTTGTGTGACCTCATTCACTACTTGTGTGGCGCAACCAGACGAAGTAGACTGAGCATTGCTCAATGTACTACATTTGGTTTCCTGAACTGATTCCGAGACGGAGCCAGTTCCGTGGACGATTGTATTTAGGACCGTAGGTAGGGTTGGCAGATATTAAACTCGAGAAAAGTGAATCGATTCTTCGGTTCGATTATTTTCGTAACTTGTTAGGATGTTGCTTAAGATGGGCTTTGTGAGTGGTGGTGCTTCAAAAACACGTATGTCCTTTTTTGTTGTTGTTATTTCTTGTTTTTTGAGTGAGTGTTTCTTTTAATGTCGTTTTTGCAAATGCTACGAACAAAATTGCTGAACAAAATCACACCCAAACATCTCAGTTTACCGTCGTTTCCCTGTGATGGAAATCGAATAACATTTCAAATTCATTCGTTCAATAAATCTGCTTCAAAATCATTGAATCACCCGAAAAAAGACTACCTTAGAGTCAATTATTATTTTTTATTTTCTTGTGACTAGAAACAAGTTACGAAAGAATCGAACTGAAGAATTGATTCACTTTTCACGAGTTTAATACGTACCGACTTACATACGGACCTAAATAGAATCGTCCACGCAACTGGCTGCGACATTCCAAATTCACCCTGACCCCACCCAGTTCCTGAACTCACATCTGGTCATGCCATTGACTCGGTTAGTACTTTGGCGATACACTACCTTATTGACAGGTGTGCGAATGCTCAGCGATAAAAGTGGTGAAATAACCAAACTTTACTCTATCGCCTGGACCAATCGCATGATGAATCAATAAATGAGCATTTTCTCCCGTCCCGTGGACCAGTCATACCACTCGGTAGACGAAAGTTGAGTGCCTAAATAATAAAAATGGCGACAATTGACCCAATTTGACCCAATGTGCATGCGCGGCAGCCATTTTTCTTCCAGAATCGTCTCCAAGAAGGTTGCTGGGCGAATTAATACATTATTTCAAGGAGAACAAAAAGCATATGATTGTTATAATATGGATTCATTCGGCATAAATGAATCATAAACGCTCAATTACATGCGTAATGGACGAGATGGATTGCACATCGCGCTAACTTAAATTGCCGAAAACACCATGTTGTTCAAAATAAGCTATTGACTTAAAAAGTCTTAAAATTTATACTGACAAAACACTAAAATAAAAATAAGTAAACATTCTAGAACACGAAATGGAACATGAATAAGCTATATTTTCTTTTTTATTTAATGTACACACGGTTTTCTCGAACACGCAAAAAATTTCCATGTTAAGTCTACGGGAGCTAGAAAAAGACCGCCTCGGGCGGTAGAAAAGGTCTCTAAGCCAATCAGAAAGTGTTTCCCGTACGTCGTCACTTTTATTATACAGACACTCTAACCGAAAGTAGTCTAAGGATCCCATTACTATTGGACATTCTGCGCTACAAAACCGTAGAGCGAAATAGTAAATAGACAGAGCATTGCTGTTGACAGAAGCTTCTAAAAGAAATGACCTACATATAGTAGACTGGTAGTCACGTAACTGCTCCGTGGAAAAGTGATAGGGGCAGTCGAATTGTTACCTTACCGATTGTTTCGATAAAAGCTCATTTGTTACCTATGGTTTGGTAGCGCATCTTCGCCAAACCGGACCCTTGTGCCATAAAAAATGAATCAACCATTGTTTCCTTATTGCCAATATAATATCAATGACAGTATAACATCTTACGACATCTTACATTGCTATTGAGTGGCGACTAAAAGGATGGAACTGACGATATCTACTGCTACGTAGTTTGGATCAGTTAAATTGGGAGTGTTCGGTTCCACCCGGCAGACGAAAGAAGTTTGAGATGGTTGGTTGCTTTGGGGACTTATGGCGCATGCGTCATATTTGGCCATGCTGCGCCACACTCAAGACATACAACACAGACATGGACATACACGCACATTGAAAGTTTTACCGACACAAGACAGAAATACACCCAAGGAGGAATGCACCCAGCAGAAATCGAACTTTCGCAACGTTCAACTCCAATATTGCTAGCGCAGTGAACATACCCACTGAGTCAAGAGGGACCCACTAGTGTCTTTAGTGAACTGGCTCCGAGTCTAAGCCATATGCGTGGACGATTCTATTAAGGACCGTAGGTGGGTTGATAGATATGACAACGAAGTCAAACAGCAAAATCTTGGACTTTCTTACGTAGAGGCAAGGACACTATTCAGGAGAAAATTAGTTATGGTGCCAGGTTACTGTTATCGGGACGTTAATACTAGTTTGGGTCGCATGATCCTAGGCTCATAAAAAGGTTACCACTAGTCATGCGACATCGACAAGACATCGATGTTTTGAAACATTGATGTTCAAAATTAAAACATCGATGTTGATAATACATCGCCCCCAAACCATCGATGTTTTTAAAATTCAGTGTATTTAAAATTTTTTCCCCAATTCTTAAAACTGGTTTAGCAACTAGTGATGCGACATCGGCTCCAATGCATCGATGTTTTTATAAAACATCAATGTTTTAAAAACATCGACATCGATGTCTCATCCCTAGTTTTCAGACCCTTCACCCTTGGTCACTTTGATCTAAAAGTATGTTCAATTTGCTAATTATGAAAATTATGCTACTTGTTGTTTTTTAAATTTTTATAATGGTACTTTTTTCATTTAAAAATAAAACATCGACAACGTAAAAGCATCGACAAGTATAAACATCGATGTTAGAAAAACATCGACTCCAATACATCGATGTTAAAAATATCGTCGCAATCCCTAGTTACCACTGCTCAATTGACTTCTACGCTCCTCTATGAGTAAAACGTTTCTTGGCTATAAATAGGTGTCGTCTGTAAACCGTTTGGGGTGCAGGTTGGTCCAAATATAACCCTCGAGCAAAGCACTCCTCCGAAAAAAACCTAATTCTTCCTAAGATTAACTTGACACAAAAATCGTCATAAAAAAACTGATGCATTTTTGGTCTGGTAGGTAGTAGTTAGTTAACGTCAATCCCGAAGGGAAAGTTCCGAGGACAGTACCACGTAATTCCGAAACACGATCCGGTGACGAGTTGGACAGCTACACCCCTCTCTCCGTACTTAAACACCACGCCAACGTGAGGATATTTGAGGCCACGACAGAGTTGACGTGCACCAGCCCCCGAGGATGTTTCGCTGGACCGATTTACGAACTCGCGACCTTCCGGTTTCTCGCGCTTCCAGGGAGACGAAAGCGAATTTCCAAAAATCCCGTTCCTCTCCCAACTCTTTGTAACCGCAGCGGAACCTTCGATGGAACAGAAGAACGGCAGCAGCACCACCCCCCTCCTCGCAGACGATTCATCCCCTGCCTCTAATTGAAGTCAACGCCTGCTTTAATGGAAATGCCTTGTACGCAGTCACGCTTCGCCGACCCTCCCTCCCTCACCCTCTTCGAGAGGGGGTGTTCCATCAGAGTCCACCCCCGCCCCTGCAGAGGGAAGTGCGGGGAAGAATCGAAACGATGCCGATTCTGTGAGAGATATCGATTGTTGGAGGGACCTTTCACTTCTGCATCAAGTGGTCGTCGATTGGTGCAGGTGCTAGGGAACCTGCAGGGGCGTGAGATGCCAGTGGCGTTGGTGGAAGTGAGACGCCACTGGCTTTACAGATGTTGGTTGATATTTCAAATGTGTGCCCGAAAATCAAATACACAATGCTAAGGGAAGCAACAAAAACACGCGTTAACGTTGAATCAAACCTCCACGAGATATACTGTCAAGCTATCGCCGATTTGTTTTATGATCTGGTCAGCTCTTTCTTGTGACCAGATGTTTCATCCATCAAGAGATCGGACCCATTTTGCTACTGCACAGCATGGCTAAATATACCCATTACGCCATATCACCCCTAAACCAGTCAACCACTACAGACATAGCGATTAAACAAACACATCTATTGGTTGAAAGAATCTATATACAGGGTGTCCATAAAAGAATGTCCCCGTTACAATGGTATATTATAACTAGAGCAACTTTTTTTTTTCACGCGTTCTACGCAGCATGTAAAGTACTAAAACCAAAATTCCTCCTGCATGGGATGTATTGTAAGTGAGTTACAACCGCAACATAAATGCAACTTTCTACATTCATGCAAATTTTTACAATTTAGCTTACAATTAGTTAATATGAAATTACTATTTAATTTTTTGCCCTCTGAATCAACCCTTCAATCACGTGTGTCTCATCTTACGAACGCCGAAGTATTGCGGATCAAAAACAAGAAGTTCATGGAAAGAAGGTATTCGTCCTAACAGACGACAGTGAAATAAATTGCAAGAAGAACTTTAACACATTGTGTTGGGGGCACTCATGATAATCCAGAGCAAACTTGCGTAATCGACTGCAGAGTTTGCGAGGTGAGTGTCGATCATCAATATGTCGTTTCCTTGAAAATGATTTTTTAAAATCTCTGCATATTGAGTGAAACGATTCTGCTATCCGATACAGTGTATTATATGACTGATGCTGGAATCAAACTCAAGGTGCTTTATCCGCGATTGTTCCAAGTTACTTGAGTGGTACACTTGTGTTACAACTTCAGAAAAAGTCAAATGCAACAATGCCAGGCAACATCAGTTTGTGTCGAGCGTAGTTTTTCAATGTTAAAGAAATTACTGACCAGGGATCGGCCATTCAACGACATCAACGCTCTTCTGTATTTAATGATGTACAAATAAATTTTGATTTTTTAAATTTTTTACTACTAATTTATTTTAGATTTTAGTGCATCAAAAATAATAAATGTAACTTTATTTTCATAAATGCAACATTAGGGAATGATAAATGCAACTTTTCCCATTTTTACTGCAACAAAAAAGCTGCCCAAATTATATTTTAATTTAGACTATTTACAACAAATCCTAAATCAAATTGAAGGTAAACTGGCCTAGTTTTTCTTACAAATGTTCAATAGGTGCACCTTTAGTTACACGGCACACATCCAACCTAAAGTCCAATTCTTACCGTAACAGGCTTATCTGGATATATTGAAAAAATGGCTCTCTCCCCAATTAGCAGAGGGTGAACCTGTAAACTTTATTTGGCAACAGGATGCATTGGAATCTCTTTGTACCAGAGTGGTTGAACATCGAAGTTCCTGACCGTTGGATGGGTCGTAAGGGTCGAGACGACAGCTCTTTTTCGCTGGCCTCCACGTTCACCTGACATAACGCCATGCGATTTTTTCATTTGGGAATTTATAAAAGATTGTGTCTACGTTCGGCCGCTACCTAATGAGTTGAGTCACAGAATTGAAGATGCTATTGCTCCGGACTTGTTAACCAAAGTGTGGGAAGAATTGGACTTAAGGTTGGATGTGTGCCGTATAACTAAAGTTGCACGTATTGAACATTTGTAAGAAAAACTAGGTGAGTTTACCTTCAATTTGATATACGATTTGCTGTAAATAGACTAAATTAAACTGTTATAATATACCATTGAAACTTGGACATTATTTAATGGACACCCTGTATTTATAAAAAAGAATGTGTATGTATATATTTCTATAGAAATCTACACCGTTTGACACATCCACACCCAATTGGGTTCACTTATACTTCAGAACACTGCGGAAAACATGGGCTGTTTCTTTTCTGTCTTCAAACCCATTTGTAGCCATGACAATGGGCACACAGGTAGTCCTAAAAGTGCCCCACAAAGACCCAATTTTAAAATCTAAAGTTTGTTTTCCTGCAATAAATTGACATGGGTAAGGAAACGCGTTGTACAGGGTTTGTGTATTTGAGTAAACGCAGGGAAATGTCGCTGTCCTATTTTTTAGCTGTCGCGGTCTACAGAGTTTGTGTAATTTGGTACATTTATACTTTAGAACACTGCGGAAAACTTAGGCTATTTCTTTCTTGTCTTCAGACCCATCTGTAGCCATGAAAAGTGGCACACAGGTAGTCCTAAAAGTGTACCTCGAAGACCCAATTAGAAAAAAACTAAAGTTTATTATTTTTTTTAAATAATTGGACATGGACAAGGAAACACGTTTTACAAGGTTTGTGTATTTGAGTTAAGACAGGGAAATGTCGCGGTCTTATTTGAAACCTGAGGAGCAACGCCGGGTTATTCAGCTAGTCTTGTATAAATTTACTATTGTTCGAGAAAGTCATATCTAGCTGCGAGTCATGCAGGGAAGACTGTAGGTTACACGAAGGATACATGCGTGTGAACCCAACAGGGGGTTAAATAAAGTATTAAATGTGACATCTTGATTGAATACGTCTTCAGCACAGATGGCTTATGGAATTATATGTATACTCGATGATAATGTAAATGTTAACCATCCTAGTGGTTTGTACAAGGTACTAGTATGTCGTCTATCAATATCTGATCGACTCTACTAGTGACGAGATATCTCGTCACTAGGATTATGCCGTTTTTTGGATGATTACGAGATCGGATCAGGTTTTATTCCTAATGACGAGATAGGTAGATATTTTAAATTAGCGTCGCACTGGAGCAACTCAACGGGCCTCTAGGATCGGTGGTGCGGAAGTTTGGAGAGTGGGGTGCCAGCTCAGGTATCGAATTCTTCACCTGACCGTGGTTCAAAATGACCAAGTTTTGTGCTTGATCTATTCCTTTCGGGATGGGTCAAGGACCGTCGCCAATAGCCCGTTGTGTTTCTACAGTGAGACGTTAATTTAAAAACCCTCTCTGCCTATCTACTACAAGTCATTAAAAGTTACTTACATTTCTTCGTGTATTTGGATCAAATTGTTATACACACTAACCTAAAATAATGGACCGGACATCAAGATGTGATGGTGTAAGGGAAAAAAGACATGCCTTAATAGGGGGATGGTCCTCCACGTGCTGAAATGACACTAGCAACGCTTCTGGGCATACTTTCAACGAGGTTTTGATACACAGCTATGGGTATTGGTATCCATTCCTGCTGCAAGAATGTCGCCATCTCAGCTGTAGATATCGGCTGTAGTTCCCTGGTACGTAAGCGTCGCTTTAACGCGTACCACACATGTTCTATGGGGCTTAGGTCGGGACTGAGCAGGCCGGGGAAGACGTTTTACAGCCATATCTCGATACAACTGCTTGACAGAGGTTGTAACGTGACGCGGAGCGTTGTCGTCCTGGAAGTAACATTCGTCCATTCCATAAAATTACTAGAGCGTAGGAAGAACCTGATGGTCCAAAATGTTCGTGTAGGCGTCGGCGTTCAATTGACCAGAAACAACGTGCAAAGGTCCTAGGCCATACCACGAAAAACACCCTTCAAATAAGTAGTCGGATTTTATGCAAATCCGCTGGCGTCAGGTAAATTATTGTAGGGTAGTGTATCTAACCCACTTACCTTCTATATAACAGCGTTGGCAAACTGGTAAAGCTATTGGTTCTTAGTCAACAGAATTATAGTCCCATTTATTCTCCTTTGAAATTTAGAGACCTTCTGTCAGGAGAAAGTATTGAAAAATAACCCCGTGGTCTTGTTAAAGGGTAGGTATATGATTAACGTCGCACTGGAGCAACACAAAAGACCTATTGGCGACGATACGAGATCAAAGCCAAAGAGATAGATCCGAGCACAACGCCATGTCATTTTGTACCACGGTCTGAGTCACACCTGAGCTGGCACCCCACTCTCCAAACTTCCACATTACGGCAGTGTGAGGACACGAGATATTTAACGTGCTCCACCCCCGATGTGACTGGATTCGAATTCCCAACACTCCGATTGCTTATGCGTTACTCTGCCAACCGAACTGCCCTCATAATTTAAGAAAATAGAAATACACATTTTTATTCAAAGGGAAGCCCATCAACCCTGGGTTTCGAGTTCAATACTCGGTCTAGACCATCCTGAATAACTTTCATGAGAATAGCTAATGTTGGCGTGGTGTGCAAGTTTGGAGAGTGGGATGCCACATCAGGTGTCGATCGCTTCATTTGATCGAGGGTTCAACACGACGAGGCGTTGTCCTCGGACCACTCCCTTCGCGATCGATCTCGGACCTTCCCCAATAGCCCGACGCGTTTCTCTAGTTTCGACGCTAATTAAGTACCTACCCATACCACGACCAATACTCGACTCCGCAAGCATTGTAAACCTTGTTATGTTTTGTTTCTGCAGCCCAGTCCATTCGACCTGAAGGAGTCCCGGAGCTCTTGGAGCACCCTCCAGCAGTCCACGGCAGCCTGCTACCCCTACGACCCCAATGGACTCGCCTCTTACCCAGACAGGTGAGACGCTTCCTCTTTCGTCTGTTTTACTTATCAACAATGCGCACACAACTCTAGGACGACTTTGATGAGAAGGCAGATGGCCTTGGTAGAGTCCATTTCTAGAGAGTTACGAAACATGCTAAAATAAACGGCTGTCACAAATAAAATATATGGCCACCGCCTACTGCTAAACTGCGCACGAAATCACAGTTTCCCTCTGCAGGGGTTTATGATACACGATTGCAAAGGGCTACTATCGGAGCGTCACCAAATCATGTATCGCCAAAACCGCATCCCCGTTCAAAATGTGCAATACCGTTTCTATAGCGACCATCCAGAAATTTTCCGTCTGAAGCAGCTTTCCCGGCAGACATTAAGTATGCGTGTTTGCGCTTGTCAAGTACTGTTCAGGAGTGGACTTGACCAAGGTCGTCTGGTGCTTCCAGATACCCTCTATACTGCATACTGTAGTTCTGGAAAGAAAGCAGATGACCTAAGGCGAGTTTACTTCCAGAACGGATCTGAGACTTTTCGCCATTCGAAAAATCACGTATAGGAATCGCTGTAGATGATTATTTCTTTCACTAACTTGTAACTACTACACATATCCAAAAGCTAATAACCTCCCTGGTGGTTGACTGTGGTTCAAAATGACGTGGTGTTGTCCTCGAGTCTTTCCCTTTGGGATTGATCCCGGCCTGTTGCCAATAGCCCGTTGTGTTGCTCCAATACGAACGTTAATTGGATCAAGCTTTGCCAAACACAATGCAGACAACGCTATGCTGAAAGGGGTAAGTAGGTATTAATTACCTTCTTCATCCTTTGGTGTTATCTGTCACTTGTGCTTGGCACAGCTTGGTCAAATGTATGGTTTTCACCATAAACCCGGAAACAATCAGTCTATTAGGATGTCTAAGGAGTCCCATTCACGCATGTCTAGAGCATGTCTTTGCTCTGACGCGCTCCTCGACGTTGTTGCGATATGCCGTTCGACTGCATCCCGAGCATGCTTTATTGGGTTCAAATCAAGTGACTTCGCTTGCAACAAATTCAGTATTACGCTTAGATTTCTTCAATCGTCTCCAGGAACGGCTCTTTCGCCTACATGTCCGACCCCCAACCTTAGGTAATTACCTAACTTCATCGATAGAGCCTTGAGTGGCATTTACGACAGACACCTTCCTTTTATAGTATTGTGTGGCATATCGTTTGGCGCTAGAGAGATATCACCGGAGCGACCTTCTGCCTTTCCCCCAAAGCGTTCGCACCTCACGGTCGATAGGGTAGGGTACCGAACAAAAGGAGGAACCCTCTAGAAATTCTATCGCTGAGAGCTCGTAAATGGTGATCGATGGCAGCGGGCACTTAAAAGAGGGATAATATCCACCGTGCACAGATCTATACCATGCCGCCGGAGTACACGAAATTTTAGTGGTAGTAATTCTCTATATACCGCAGCGTAAAGGTTAATTTGTGGACATGCGTGTATTATTATAATCTGGCGTGTTAGCAAATGTGTCTGAGTGAGTCTATTTGTTGAATTGGTAGTGCTTTAACGTCTCACTGGAGCAATACAACGGGCAACTGGCGACGGTCTGAGATCAACCCCCGAAGGGAAAAATCCGAGGACAACACCACGTAATTTAGAACCACGGCCAGATGAGGAAGCAACACCTGAGATGGCATCCCACTTTCCAAACTTCAACACCATGCCAACGTGAGGACATTTGAGTCCACGACAGATTTAACGTGCCTCCTTTTGGACACGATGGGCTTAGGTTGGATTCTCATCTCTCCGGTTCTAGTCCGTTTTACTTCCAACCGGGCAACCGCGGCCCGAAATAAGACCCGATTTAAGAACAGACCCACGTTGGGATTTTGAGGGAGATTTGGAATTTCCTTTCTAAAGTTATTTTCAGGTTCAACTCAATTAATAAAAATGACGATTTATGGCGTCATTGTCAATAAAACAATATTTTTTTACTCGTGGCACTCTTGCATCTGGCATGCGACATTGTGGAATTTCTCAATCTTCTCCTGTCACTATGACAAAGAATTTTTTAATGTTTGAAAAGTTCTATTTCGGTTTTTTAGACACTATTATTCTTCCGATAACGGCATTATTCTTTCAGTAATGTCATATTTACACTTAAAATTTGCTTTATTCTGACTTAACCTGCCTCTTTAAGTCGAATACTTTGTGGTGGTGTTGCGTGTGATGAGAAGGAAAATACATTTATTAAAATAATAAATATTTAAAACAGAAAACAGCGAAATAAAACAAAACAAAATAAAAGATATCGGGGAAAAGTTGTTTTAAAGATATTAATTTGTGATTCCTTTTGGATCTCTTGATCTCGCAGTTGCCACAGCTAACAACTAAAAAGTGTACAAAATTTAGAAAGAAACGGAAAATATCAATGCACGCGCTCAACCAACACGAGTTTCCATTTTATTCCCGTTCGTTGAAAAATATCGTCTGTCCCAAATATTCGGAAATCGCTTACATTGCGCAAAGAACAAAAATAAGACTCGAAATAAATGAAGTATCAGAGCTGAAATTCCATAAAAAAATAATAAATAAATAAAATTGGAAAAATAATTGCTTTTCAGCAGTACTGCTAAAGCAATCGAAGTAATCGTAATACTTAATATACATTCCAATTTTTCCAAAATTACCAAATTATGGCTTTATTAGATGAACTTACTCTGGTGTTTTAGCATGAAACTTATCTAAATCTAACAATAACGAAATGTTTTACAATGCCTTCACTAAACTAATATATAATGCATAAAATAAAGCATTTTGCAATCAAATATCTAGAATATAATTCAAGTGATGCCTGCACAAACACACAAACACAAAATCGAACATGGAATAGAAAGACGGACAGACAGAGACTTTCGCAACCAATTTCACTCACTAAATGAAGATAAGTACTCACTGTATGAAAATTTCCTTGAAAATATATTAAACCATGTTGACGTGTATAGGGCACATACAATATAGAGACAGACAGACACCAAACGCGAGAGAGGCGGATTTGGCATCAGTAGGGTCCAAAACGGAGAGAAAACTTGAAATGGGTCTTAAATTTTCAATGCACAAACAAACACTCCATTCGTATTTACATATATATGTAATACATATTTAGCCGATAATTGTGTTTTACGTCTGTTTCTGATTTTACTGCAGTTTTCAAAATTCGAACAACATGCCTTCAGAACAATTGCAGTTGTTTGGAATTGAGTTGTAGAACACTGAATATAATTCTGCACCTGGGGCCTTGTTTTCTGGCATAAAGGCCTCTTTCATTAGGCTTTCAGTATACAGTTTGGTGTGATACAACAGGCCGGCTGCAAGCTCTGAACTTAACTGCCGAGCACTAGACTTCCTGTTATGACGGGCGTTTATCCGCCCTGCTTCTAAAAGGCCGATAATGCGCCACTTCACAGATTCTTCCAAATGATACTTCGGAGAAGAAACAAACCGTTTCGAGTCCTTACACTCTGAAATCAAACGGTGTATTGCAGAAATTCACTCAGATATTCACTTTGCGCAAAGCGCTTGATTCATCGTCCGATTACGTAACGCCCTGATTTGCATATCAATAACCGTTTGAACACTTTTGATTGCATAGTTCTAAGTAAGCATGTCTTTCACGCATTTCCTGCAAAAATGGACTTCATCGATTGGGTATTTCATGGAATATAACTGTCTTAGGGTATGTGTGTAAAGATAATTTTTCACATGAGTATACAATAATGGATATGTTCTGAATCTCGGTCATTTTTTATTTACAAAAAATCAATTTTTAGTTTATTTTTTCATATTTTAAAACTCTTGAAAAACATCTCGATTTTTTTAGACTTCTCAGATGAAAAAAATTGTGCAAAATAACTTAGTATGTCTAGTAACTTCATTGAGGGTAAAAACAAGAAAAATAATTTTTAAATAATTTCCAACAGGTATTGTGTTTCTTGACACTAGAATTCGAGATATCTGTTCAAAATACAGAATTACGTGCTTATATCTCAATTAGATAACTTATAATTAAGCTTAATCCGATTTTATTGCTCTGAAATTATCTCAAACATAAACCAATGACTTGTTGAAAAAAATGTATTTTTAAGGGGACCGGTGCAAAGTCCGTAAAGTTAAAATGGTCAAATTTTAAGGAACATTTGTATTGTTATTATAACATTTGTATTGGAACATTGTTTTGTGTATATTCATACTAATTTTTTTATGTAGGTTATGAACACACTTTTAAACATTTTAACACGAGCAGTTTAACAAAATTTTAAATTGAAAATTTTGAGATTTTTTTTTTTTAACTTCTATTTTTTTTCTTTGAAAAATGACCTATTTCAACAATCAAAATGAACTTTTCTAAGCAGATAGAAAAAAAAGTTTGCGTTAAAATATGTTACACATAGAGTCCATTTTTTAAAAATTTGTTTGAATAGACTGAAAAAAAATGTTATTTTTATGGAAAAAATAAAAGTGAGATATTGAAGTTTAATGCGTAAAATTAACTTTACACCAGGTACGTAGAGGTATTTTTCAAAAGGTTATTTATAATTATTCTACTCAACAAATCTCCACAAATCATATATCATTTTAAACATAGTTGTCTAAACATTTATTTAAATTCATAAAAAAATAATAGATTTTTGTGCACGGGTCCACTCAAAGTCAAAATCTTCAAAAATCTTTTAGTGTATACGCACGCATTGAGGTTTTTAACACACGACATACACCGAAAACCCCGCATTTAAAAAAAAATTAAACCCATCCCAATCTCAGACAAAGGAGCGTTCAATTAAAGCAGAAAGCGGAAATGGAAGCCGAAACCCCGAAATCAGGAAACCTAACAGCAGATCTTAATTTGTGACTTGTGCCCGTCGGGCCACCTGTAGGAAGGGAGGGAGACAATTACAAGCTTCCGCTATCGGAAATGAAGACGATGATGCAAACGATAATGTTGTCCCGGGTCATAATTATTGGCATCGTAATGAGTGGAATTGGGGGGACCAGGGTGTGTATTTATTATCGCATTAGTGCGGCCTCAGACTGCAAACGCTTTGCCGGGCTCGAACCGGAGCTTGTTTTGACGGGAGCTGGAACCGGGCTCAGAACCCAAACGGTGCTTTCCGAGAAATACGCAAAGGTCGCAGAGTAACGGTAGGAAGGTATTTTAATTAAAGTCGCACTGGAGCAACACAATGGGCTACTGGCGAAGGTCCGGCATTAATTCCAAAGGGAAAGATCCGAGGACAACAACACGTAGTCTTGAACCGCGGTCAGATGGTAATACCTGAGCCGGCACCCCACTCTCCAAAGTTTCGACATTTCATTGCGATTTGACGTGCATCAGCCCCTTAGTACATGGCAGTATTTGGTTGGACACGAAATTGTACCCCTCCGCTTCCAACCGGACTACCACGGCCGAACATATGGTAATTGGTAATTAACATTGTACTGGAGCAACACATCGGGCTATTGGCGACGGCCCGGGATCCATCCCCGAAGGGAAAGATCCGATGACAACACCACGTCGTTTTGACCCACGGTCAGATGACGAGCAACACCTGAGCTGGCACCCCACTCTCCAAACTTTCACGCCCACCCAACGTGAGGACTTTCGGCCACGACAGATTTGAGGTGCACCAACTGCCTCTACACCATACGCTTACAAACATCCATACACTGACCAGGATTTGAACCAGGAACCTTCCGATCGAGGGGCTAGCACCTTTACCACTATACTGCTTGGTTGGCGGCGACGGTCCGGGATCGATCCCAAAGTGAAAGATCCGAGGACAACACCACGTAATTTTGAACCGCGATTACATGGTAACACCTGAGTTGGCACCCCACTCTCTAAACTTCCACACCACGCCAATGTGAGGACATTTGCGACCACGGGATATTTTATGTGCCCCTTTTGTACAAGACGGTATTTGGTTGGACTCGAACTCGTAACCCTCAGGTTCCTATCACGGCCCTTCATTTTAGAGGCATAAAATGTGTACATCAAGGCTTATAACTAGATCTCGGATCGATGTGCAAAAATTTTACCTGAAATAAACATTTCAAAACCCCAAAATATGCGAAATTGCAACAACAAAAAATATTTCATTTCACACTTTTATTCTCTTAAATCACAAATTTATTTTTATAGCGCTGATAAAGATGAATAAAAAGATACACAAAACAACAACTATACAAATTAATAAATATTACTTACCTGAAAAATGTAGAATAAAATGAAAGCATTTCAAATGTCCTCAGGGACGAAACTAGGGGGTAGACGAGGCATGTGCCGGATTGGGAAGGGGTGCGAAACAAGCAAATTATTCTTTTATTAGTATAAGTAAATATTTACGCATGATAAAAAGTGAAATTTATTAGTTGACTACAAAAGCCAAAAACTATAAAAGGAGCTAAATGCAGAATGTATGGAGTGTTGCGTGAGTTTGATGTGAGTAAAGAAGGGGCTGTAACGTCGTAGCGTCCGAGTGTTTAGGATAACGGGCTCGTGTGTCGGAAGTTTTATGTCTCCCAAGTGGTTGTGATGCACCTGCAAACGAAGCTCAACTCGGTTAGCTTTTAGAGTGTCCAGTTGAGACGTCAGTTTTCCGCTCCTATTATTTGTCAATGAAATATCTTGGAATTAATTTGTTATTTTATCGCATACTAAAAATGGAATTGCTGCAAATTATTCTATTTACCTTTGAAAATCAAGTTCTTACCATCTAAGTTGAATTTAAAAAAAATTTCGAATGGTGGAATATGCACAAAACATGCAAAAAACTCCAAATATGCAAAAACATGCAAAATAAATTCGGGTATTTTTGGTTTCAGATTGCTAGAAAAACACTCAATACGGAATTCTATCAACATTAGTGGCTAAAAAAAGGATTTGCAAAATCCGAGTTGTACTTATAACCATTGCAATTGGTTTTCAATGTAGTATCAAATGCGTGACTCGACATTCCTATCTGTACATGTAAGGAATCGAAAAACTTAAGCAAGGGTCTGCTAGTAGTTCGATTTCCGTCGATCAATCTTGAAGAGAAGGATGCGAGGACAAAATCTCATAACGTTGAACTCAATAGTATCATGTGATACCAACCCTACAAATTGTTTATTGTAACAAAACGTCTACAAACGTCTAGCGGAATCACCGGTCTGGTGGCTAAGGTGCTAGTCTGCAAATCGGAAGGTTCCTGGTTCGAATCCAGGTCAGTGCATAGATGTATGTAAGCGTATGGTGTAGAGGTGGCTGGGGCATCTTAAATATGGCGTCGCCAAAAGTTCTCACTCTGAGTTGATGTGGAGGTTTCGACATTAGGGTCCAGCTTAGGAATTGCTTCGTCATCTGACCGTGATTCAAAATGACGTAGTGTTGCCCTCGGATCTTTCCCATTGGGGATTGATACCGGACAGTTGTTATTAGCCCGTTGTGTTGCTCTAGTTAATTAAAAATTACCAATTTCCGACAAACCTGCCTGGTGGCTAAGGTGCTAGCTTCCAAATCGGATGGTTCCAAGTTCGAATCCGGGTCAGTGCATGGGTGTGCGTAAGCGTATGGTGTAGAGGCGGCTGGTGCACCTTCAATCGGTCGTGGCCGAAATCCCTCACGTTGGGTAGGTATGGAAGTTTAAAGAGTGGGGTGCCAGCTCAAGCGTTGCCACGTCATTTGACCGGGGTTCAAAATGACGAGGTGTTGTCCTCGAATCTTTCCCTTAGGATATTAACCGTCGTCACTAGCTGTTGTGTTGCTATAGCACGACGTTAGTTAAAAAATTACAATTACCATTACACTATGGGGTTTTAGACGCAAGAAACTCAATTTATAAATGTCATTTTTTTTAGCTGGAAATAAATTTTTTTTCATAAAATAATCGTCTCTGAATTAAAACCCGTTGCTTAGGTTCAGACTACTGGTCCCTTGATGTAGAGATGATGAGATGAGTTGTGTTTTGGACAGGTGGTTATATCCGTGGTCTGGTTCCCATTCCACAGATGCAGAGATCACTGCACAGTGAATACTCATTCCAATTAAATATTTCATTTAGGTAGGTAGGTATTGAATTAACGTCTAGCGATACAACGGGGTATTGGTGACGATCCGGGATCAACCCCCTAAGGGGAAAAGATTCTAGAACACCACCATGTAATTTTGAACCGCGGTTTGGTGGTAACATCTGAGCTGGCATCCCACTCTCCAAACTTCTACTCCACGCCAACGTGAGGACATTTGAGACCACGACAGGTTTTACGTGCACCAGTCCCCTTAGTACAAGCAGGTCTTTGATTGGATTCGAACTCGTAACCCTCCGATTGCAAAGCCGATGCTCTTCCAACTAGGTTACCGTGGCTTCAATACGTTCAGGGTGCTCTACGACATGGTGCAGCGGGGTCGCTTGCTTCATCAGTTCACTTCAGATCTTTCGACAGCACACGAGCAAAAGATAAGCTTCCCGAAAGCTCTTTGGAAGATCGTTAATAACAATTCTTCGTCTGAAGGGGGTGTCTTCCCCCTCAGAGTCGTGACAGCGCATTCGAGGGGTCAAGAATCGTCCCCGCCCCCTTTTTATTCGATAATCGTTTGCTATTTATCCGCCATCGTTCGCTTTTATTCCATTTCAATGCCAAGTTCTTAATTGGAACGACCCCGCCCAGAGGGAGATGGATCCGCACGTTCCAACAAGAAACCTCAAACGATACATAATCGTTTACTCCGAGCTTTTTCTCTTCCCAGCAAACGATTTGATTTATGGGTGTCTTTTATCATCAGATATAGGTTTTTCTTAACTGCCTTTTCGCCACTTGTTATTTAATGCTCTATCATTCCTTCTCGAGGGGAGGAGTCCGAAGGGGGTATTTGGAACGTTTGAAAGGTACAAACGATTTTCCAACTGGAACAAGTAATAATTAGTGTCAAACGATCGCGGATTGTTTGGTTTAAATGCCTTCTTTTTCTTCGAAGGCCCTTTTCTTCCTTTCGTGAGATCGTCTGCTCCTCGTGACGACGGATGTTCGCCCCCTTTTCCACCACCCCTCTATATCCTATTTGCAGACGACTTTATTTGCGGGAGTTTTTTGAGGAATGGATAACGTGGAACTGGGGCTTAATAACGAGCGGTGAATCGTTTGCAAATTAGCATTTCAAGAGAATCGAATGTTTTATATTTGAGTACTTTGAACTCGGGGTAGGTTGGCAGTAAACGTCCCTCTGGAGCAAGACGACGGGCTATGGTCAACGATCTGGGATCAAACGACCCAAAGACAACGCCACTTAATTTTAAAATATCGTCAGGCGACGAGGTCACCCCTGAGCTGACACCCCACTCTCCAAACTTCAACATTACGCCAACGCGAGTACATTTGGAGTCGCGGCAGATTCAATCCAACCAAAGTCCGTTGTGTACGGGGAGCTGGTGCGTGTTAAATCTGTCGTGGTCTCAAATCTTCTCGCGTGGGTGTGGTGTGGAAACTTGGAGAGTGGGATTCCAGCTCAGGTGTGATCTCTTCATCTGAGCGTGATTTAAAGTAACGAGGTGTTGTCCTCGGAACTGTCCCTTCTGGATGGTTCCCGGACTGTCGCCAATAAACCGTTGTGTTGCTCCAATTCAACTACGCAATATGGGCTGTCAATCACACGAGAAAATAGTAGGGTAGGTGTTCCAAATATCGCCAACCCTAACTATTTCTCTGTATCTCAGCCTCCTGGGTTGGGAAATCAAGTTGGGAACTAAATGAATACCACTAGGAACTATTCTTCTTTGGTTTCCAGATACCTTCTTTACTTATGCCAGTTGAATTGAACTCGTCAAACTTCAAAAGGTGTCCCAAGAGAACTTACAAGAGTGCGTTCCTAATATCGCCTACCCCAGTTCCTATTAACACCCACCTGGCGAAATGAGGAGCTACTATTGAAAACGAGTTGCTAGCAGAGCATACATACCTACCTTTAGTATTGAATGTACTTTCGAGTCATCTAAAGGAAATGATGATTTGTAAACACTTACCTGGATATTCCCCGAATGGATCGGAGACAAAAAATACATTGATCACAGTCTTCAATACTTGAGATGCAATAGTGTTGTTGATATAACTGATAGGAAACTTTCCGGTGGCGCTACGTGTGGCAAAACCCGTCAAGGTAACTCCATAAACGCATAGATATCGCGCATTGTAGCTTTTAAACAAGAGTATGCGATATCAAGCACAGGGACGATATTTGGAACACATAACCTAGTCATCCTGACTAATCGCCGATTGCTTTTACCCCAAGAGAGTTCAATACCCTCCAAGAAGTGGAATGAGCCAAGGCCATCAGTCGTCGCATATCAACTAATGCGTGTGTTTCAGGTACGGCTCCATGGACAGCGTGGCTCGGCGGAAGAACGCCACCAGGGAAACGACCAACACGCTGAAGGCGTGGCTCTACGAGCACCGGAAGAATCCATATCCCACCAAGGGGGAGAAGATCATGCTGGCCATCATCACCAAGATGACGCTCACGCAGGTATTGCATTTCCTTAGTCCTTATAACTAGTGCATCTAGAACTAGCCACTGCACGGCTAGCCCGGCGTTGCGCCCGTGACAGTTGCATTGGTGGGGTTATTGGTTTGCTTCACAAACCAAATGGGAATTCGCAGCCTCTTGGACAACAGCCATAACAGTGTTGCACGTGGAGTTGGTATGCTTCGCAAACCAAATAGGAATTCGTAGTCTATTGGATAATAGCCATCACGGATTCCTATTTGGTTTACGAATTTGTAGCCTATTGGATAAAAGCCATAACGGAGTTGCCCGTAGTGTTGGTTTGCGTGACAGTTCTTTTTTTTTTTGGCGGTCAAATTGCCCGTGGTGTTGGTTTGCTTCGCAAACCAAAAAATATAAATATTTAATTGATAAATTATTTATTAAAAGAAAATCAAACGTAAAAGGTATCTATCCGGTGTAAAATTTTCCGCAGATTTCAAATCCTTTAAAATTTTTATTATATCTTTAATGATTGCTAAGACAGAAAAAAGCACTGAAGAACCCCAGTATAATCTATATAAATAAGAATGGAGTGTTTGTTTGTACATTCAATATTTTCGACTCATTTCAAGTTTTCTATCCGTTTTGGACCCTTCTGATGCCGAATCCGCCTTTTTCTCGTTTGGTGTCTGTCTGTCTGTCTGTCTGTCTGTCTGTCTGTATGTTGTGCCCTATACACGTCCACGCGTTTTAAGATATTTTCATGAAAATTTGCATGCAGTGAGTACTTATCTTGATTTAGTGAGTGGAATTGGTTGCGAAAGTCTGTCTGTCCGTCTTTCTGTTCTATGCTCGATTTTGTGTTTGTGTGTTTGTGTAGGCATCACGTAAATTGTATTCCAGATATTTGATTGCAGTGTATTTTATTTTATACATTATCTATTAATTTAGTGAATGCAATATTAAACATGTCTTTATTGTTATATTTAGACGACTTTCATGCTAAAACACCTGAGTAAGTATACTTAAATAAACCATAATTTGGTAGTTTTGGAAAAATTGGAATGTCTATTGAATATTACGATTAATTCGATTGCTTTACCAGTACTGCTGAAAAAGTAATTATTCTTCAAAATTTTTTTTTTTATGGAATTTCATCTCTGATACGTCATTTATTTCGAGTGTTATTTTTATTCTTTGCGCAATGAAAACGGTTTACGAATATTTGGGACAGACGATATTTTTCAATGAAACGAGAATGAACACGATCGCGCGAGCAGTGATATTTTTTCTGGTTCTTTCGCTCTGAATTAATTTCACATTTCTAAATTTTGTACACGTTTAGTTGTGAGTTGTGGCAACAGTGCGAGATCAAGAGATAAAATTGAATCACAAATTAATATCTTTAGAACAATTTTTTGCGACATCTTTTATTTTGATTTACTTTGCTGTTTCCTGTTTTAAATATTTATTATTTTAATAAATGTGTTTTCCTTCTCATCACACCCAATAGCACCACAAAGTATTAGACTTGAAAATGTTAGGTAAGTCCATAGAATTCTATTATATCTCCTCTATGGGTAAGTCAGTATAAATTTTCAGAAATTTTAAGTGTAGTTATGCTATTATTGAAAGAATAATGCCGTTATTTAAATAATGACGTTATTTAAAGAATAATGCCGTTATTTAAAGAATAATGCCGTTATTTAAAGAATAATGCCGTTATTTAAATAATAATGCCGTTATTTAAACAATAATGCCGTTATTTAAAGAATAAAGTCGTTATTGAAATAATAATAATGTTTAAAAATCCAAACTAGAACTTTTTCCAACATTAAAAAATTCGTTGTAGTAATGACAGGAGAAGATTGCAAAATTTCACAATGTCGCATACCGGAGGCAAGAGTGCCACAAGTAAAAAAATACTGTTTTGTTGACTATGAGTGCGAGAGCACTCGCCGTAAATCGTAATTTTAATTAATTGAGTTGCACATGAAAAGAACTTAAGAAAGGGAATTCCAAATCTTCCTATAAATCGTCTTTTATAGTAGTAACCTTAGTATCACCTTTCGTCTTTTTGTAGCTTTGTCATACATCAATTGTGCGATGTATGTGAAATGTATTACCTGAATGGATATGCATGTGTAGGATTTGTGTCCAAAGTAAGTTGTAGAAAATATAAAGATGGCGAAAGGTGTTAAAATAAGTTTTTATTCTACAAAAAACGTAAGTCATTATATATTTTGATTATCTCTTCAATCTAGAGTAAACGAATTCAAGCCGAGTAAGGTCGGGTATTTTGCTAGTAACTTTAATAATTTCTTTTGTTTTTCTCGAATCCGTTTCTCAGGAAATCAAAATGAATGAATCTCATTCGAATCTGTTCGCTGCCATTCGAGACGGATGAAAAAAACTTGAAATGGATTCAAAGGCTGACGTCAATAGTGACGTGAGGGACAAAAGTCTGAATTTTGATGCTCCTTTATTAAACAAAAGAAGAAAGAACGGTGAAAATACTATTAAATTCATTTTAAATGTTCTAGATTGAATTTTAAAATTCGCCGCGACCCAAAAATTGCAAAAAATTTGGAATACCTTTGTATCAAATCCCATTACTGTAAGTTCATCAGGACTTTGAAGGCAAGAAACAAACAAACATTTTAGTTTATAATAGTAGAGAAAAGGTTTCGATTGGGTGTGCTACAGAGACGACTTGAGTAGAACATTAAGAGCTGCTAAAGCAACATTTACAACTCGGTTGTTTCTACAGTCGGTGTTTCTATAGTGAACTAGGGATGCGACATCGATGTCGATGTTTTTTAAAAAACATCGATGCATTTAAAATCGATGTATTGGAGTCGATGTTTTTGTAACATCGATGTTTATACGTGTCGATGTTTTACTTTTAAATGAAAAAAGTATCGTTACAAAAATTTAAAAAATAACCAAGTAGCATAATTTTTATAATCAGCAAATTGAACATACTTTTAGACCCAAGTGGCCAAGGGTGAAGGGTCTGAAAAGAAGGGATGCGAAATCGATGTTTTCTAAACATTGATGTTTTAGAAAAAAACATCGATATATTGGAACCGATGTCGCATCACTAGTTGCTAAACCAGTTTTAAGAAACGGGGAAACAAGTTTATTTTACTGAATTTTAAAAACATCAATTGTTTGGGGGCGATTTATTATCAACATCGATGTTTTGTTATCGATGTCGCATCCCTATAGTAAACCAGAGATAGAGTGAACACTCAGTAATAGTGAACTTTTTCACTGGTCCCGTTTGAACTCCTATTTAACTAATGTTATTTTAAACGCTTAGATTAAACTCATGCGAAAATGTAAGTTCGCTTTGAGTGAACTGAATTTCCCTTCCTCAGAGATATTTTTCCAGAATTTCAAAGGTAACTCTAAATACTTTTTTTCTACGGAAACTGTGGACAAAATAACTATAGAATCTTTCGGAATCGTCGACAAAAAATGGATGAACTATACTTAAAAACGAAATGTACATAATAAAAGCTAACGAATTCTGTCCATAAGTAGTAAAATTAAAAGTAAGTAAAACTAATGAATATCCCTCTACTATTATAAAAAAAAGGAAACGTCCCATTTGGTTGCGAAGCAAACCAACACCACGGGCAACTCCGGCTGTTATCCAATTTAAGAACCAAACCATAGTTTATAATATTCATAATTTGGTTTGCGAAGAAAACCAAATTCGAATTTGCAATGAATTCATTCCAATAGGCTACGAATTTCAATTTGATTTGTAAAGCAAACCAACACCACGGGCAACTCCGGCTGTTATCCAATTTAAGAACCAAACCATAGTTTATAATATTCATAATTTGGTTTGCGAAGAAAACCAAATTCGAATTTGCAATGAATTCATTCCAATAGGCTACGAATTTCAATTTGATTTGCAAAGCAAACCAACACCACGGGCAACGCCATGATGGCTGTTATCGAATTTGGCCGCATTTGACAATGACGTGGTCATCACAGCGTTGCCCGTGGTGTTGGTTTGCGCAAACCAAATGGGAATTCGCAGAGAAATCATTCCAATGGGCTACAAATTCCCATTTGGTTTGCTTCGCTAACCAAATAGGAATTCGTAGCAATCACCGGGGGTCAGCGAGCAGTGGTCGCACCTGACGACACGAAAAGAACAGTCACGGGCAAAGCCGTACTGGCCATGCAGTGGCTAGTTTATAATAAACATGATAAAAATTGTTTATTTAAGTATTTAATAATTTATTTTACCAGATTGTGTTATATCCCAATGATTGTTTTCAACAAAGCCACCATCCAATGCAAAGACATTTTCATGTGTCCACAAAATTGGATAGAGTGAACGTTGGCAGGAGCTTTGGTTTATCAAAGTTGCCATAGACCCATTTTGTACTAAACCATTATACTTTGCCATAGACCATTATACATCAGATTTTTTTATGCATTTGTATCTTTATTATTCATTATCCGAAGCTTTCAATGCTTCACTATATATTTAAACGTTCCGTTAATAATATGTAAAATTCGTATTTTTATACAGACGATCTCTTGTGTGTGAATAATAATAACCATTTCACATGTCTACAGGGTCGCAGAAAGCCAGTTGAAAGCCTAACTGAATACCAATAGGAGAGTTGGGAGTTCGAATCCAACCCTGGTGAACAAAGGGGCTGTGGTGCACGTTAAATTCGTCGTAACCTCGTATGTTCTCACATTGGACGGGTGTAGAAGTTTGAAATGGGGGGTGCTAGCTCAGATGTTGAGATCATCATCTGACATTGATACAAAATAATCCTCTTTTCTTTCCCTTTGGGGATGGAGCGTCAATAGCCCGTTTCTCCAGTGAGACGTTAATTAACATACCTGCCACAGTTCTACACGATTTGGAACTAAGTACGGAAGAAAGTTCGTCTGGATAGATGGATTTCTTTTGCCTTCAGATAAATACTGCTTTTAGATTTATTGATGATTTAATTGTTTTTAATAATAGCAACTTTTCTAATATTTGGAAATCCATCTATCCAGACGGACTTTCTTTAATTAAAACCAATCTGGATAACAATAATACTGATTTTCTAGACATAAAAATTTCTGTTTCATCCGGCAAAGTTGACATTAATGTATATGATAAACGCAGCGATTTTAAATTTACAGTCATTAAACTAATATTTTGGGACTCCAATATCTCTAAAAGAATATACTACAACACGATAGCTGGTCAATTGGTACGTTTCAAAAAAATTTGTAATTCTGATGCTAACTTTTTATTACAATGTAAATATCTAAAAAACACACTTCTCAATAACAAATACCCGTTTTCATTCTTTAAAAATATTTTTGAAAGATTTATTAATATCAACACCTACACAACACATGAATAATTATTTTTCGTAATTTACCCAGAGCCATGGGAATTGCTTTTCAATTTTATTTTTTTACTATTTATGAATATATTTTTGATAAGGGGCTGGGGATTTTCATATTATTATTAAATTTTTTTTGGACTTGTTGCATCGGAGGTATGATGTTAGCATATAAGTTAGACTGTGTAATTGATGGCATTTGGTAGCAATTTTTAGGCTTGTTGTTGATGATATCCCAGCTGCGGCTTCGGGTTTCATTTCGTTCTGTTCCTGCTCTGTTTTGGTATTTTGTTCTGTTTTTGTTTTACTTGATTTTTGGTGGTGTTTGGGGGAGTGTATGAGCAATTTTTTCAGCCTAATGCTGCTCATATGTAGAAAACACCATTTTATGTTGTTTGGGTCAGGCTCCTCCCTGATGACGCCCTGATCCACCAACATTTCTTCATTTTTTATTATTTTTTAAGACTTTAGTTACATTTTTTTAGAAATTCTTGTGTTCTTGAAATTCGATATATATATATATATATATATATATATATATATATATATATATATATATATATATATATATATTGATAGATAGATTAAGAGACAACGCAACAGACAGGAGTCAGAACTCCAGGGATGCAGAAGATGTTTTAGGGCCCAATATTTCCCCAGAACACAATATGTTTTGTCCGAAATTTCCCCGAAAACGTCCCCGTATTTGCATTCCAGTATAAGCGACTATTAGAGTACAATGCTGATGATTAAGAACTCTTTACAAATTAAAAAAACAACAAATATGTATTCCAATAAAAAAATAATTTTAATTTGATTGATTATATTACTTGTCACCAAGAAATGACAGCCTTCCTGTCTCTTCGTGAAGGTTGTCAATCCGCTTTGACGTCATATACACCTTGAGACGAGATGCCGAAGAAAACCGCGTGAAATGGTATCTTCCACCATGGAAATGGTTGTCCAAGGAATCTTTCAATAGCTGTGAAGCCTTATGAATAAGAGGTTCATTCCATGAAATGAAGACTTCACTGAAAAGTGTGTTGAACTAGATGTTTCGATTGTGCAGATGGTTGCCAATTATAGATCCAACAAAGATATTATAGATCCACTATAGATCCATAAGATATTATAGACAACCAATTATAGATCCACTGCATATTTTTAAACAATTTTCGAGCAGATAAATAATTTCCGGGATGTGGCCATACACTTTAGGGTTAGTAAATGTTTTTTTTTTTATTTATTGCTGTGTTATCCTGGATGATCA
Source organism: Metellina segmentata (assembly GCA_947359465.1). Lineage (NCBI taxonomy): Eukaryota > Metazoa > Arthropoda > Arachnida > Araneae > Tetragnathidae > Metellina > Metellina segmentata. Next base: position 111,063,084 of record OX375883.1, read on the forward strand.
AGCTAGATTTTTGATTTTCTTGAGAAGGAAAAAGCAGTTTTTTTTATAAAAAAAAAGGTGTGTTAAAAAGATTGTTTTTCATAATTCTCAACTGGGAAGAAATAACTTTACTATTTAACTTGCACCCTTGGTTTTTGTTCATCCATACGATATCCTATTTTTGTTCACCCAATCCCAATTGACAATGACGAGGGCATCACGACTTTACCAAATGGTTTCGCGAACCAACAGTTCATAATATTCATTATTTGGTTGGAATTGGAAAATTCGTTCAAATTGGAATTTGGTTCAAATTGAAATTCGCAAAGAATTCATTCCAATAGGATACGAATTTCCATTTGGTTTGCGAAGCAAACCAACACCACTGGGAAAGCCATGATAGCTGTTTTCCAATAGGCTATGAATTCCCATTTGGTTTGTGAAGCAAACCAAATGGGAATTTGTTACAACCACTAAGGGGGGTGTTGATGAGCAGTGATCACATCTAACCCCACGAAAAGAACTGTCACGGGCCACAGAGAAGGTCACGGGGAACGCCGTGCTGGCCATTCAATGGCTAATAAATAATAATAGTGTGTTCATAAAACCTCTTTACAATTTCAGAAATTTATTACAGAGGAAATGGAAAAGACGTATAAATAAAGTTGTTTTTGCCTCATTTAATACCCCTCTATATGGGCACCATTAGTTGCACATCAAGGCCGTACTCGATTTCTTGCTATGTTTGCTGTAGCATACCCACATCAATTGTGGCAATGGAATCAGTGATCCTCTGCTTTAGATTAGCGATGTTACTTCCAGGACGACAGCGCTCCATGTCACGTTACAGCCTCTGTGAAGCAGTTGTATCGAGATATGGACGTAAAACGTCTTCCCAGGCATGCTCAGAGTCCCGACGTGAACCCCATAGAACATGTGTCGGACGCGTTAGAGCGCGCTTACGGACTAGAGAACCCCGTCAGAAATCTACAGCCGAGCTGGCGACATTCAACAGGAATGGATACAAATACCCGTAGTTGAGTATCGAAGCCTCGTAGGAAGTGTGTCCAGCACGTGGGGACCCCCCCCCCATTGAAGCATGTATTCTTTCTCTTATACCATCACATCTTGATGTTCGGTCTATTATTGTAGGGTAGTGTAGGCGTGAAATATCAGTAGACTGAACATTGGTATCGAGAAGAGCTTCGAAAAGCTACTGAAACCGGGAAACCTCGCCTCCTTTTAGATTCGGTCATACTCGGTTGACTCCTATCGTTTTTTTAAAAGGAAAATTCGTTTCAGAGATCTGACGTTTGTAGCCGTATATAGAAATTATGGTAAAGATAATTATCTAATGGATAATTATCTAATAGAATCGAAGCCCGTTCTAGTGAACCGTCACCGGACCTAATAATAAGTTCACTATAGTCGATGATTCACTCTATCCAATGTTGCACGTATCAAAACTTGCACGTTTTTGTTTATATTTTTATAGGATAGAAAGTTAAAAAATAGGATGGAAGGTATTTTTCTTTTTTACTTTTATAGCCCGAAAAGGTAAATAAAAAAATTAAAAGTTCGCACTATATTTACTTCATCTCAAAAACGGTAGTTTTCCTATGCCGTTTCTTGTGACGTCACTATGCACTATGACGGTCTGTTTACTTTTATAGCGACTTTGAAATAGCAAGATAACTTTTTTTAATTGATTGTTTAAAATTTAAAAGAGCAAGCAATATGAAATTTCAACGCGCTAGACAAACGTAAACATTACATCGCGGTGCACAATGACGTCAAGTATCGTTTTGAGGTCATGTGCTTTTGTCGTTCCTGTCGGTAATTTAAAATTTGAAATTTCAATCAATTGAATCCATTTTATGGGTTTCAAGTGTCGTTTTTGAACATTTTGACGATCAATCTATTCATAAAACACAGAAATGAGCATTTTCCTCACGGGTGCAAGTTTCTCATTGTGTTGGCACATCAAAATTTCTTAGCATTGGAGGGTGGCTTTGTCGAAAACAATCATTGGGAAATAACACTATTTACTAAAATATAAATTATTGAAGACTTAAGCAATTTTTATTATGTTTATTAGAAATAAAGAATTCGATAGTTTTATTTACTTTTATATTTACTCCTTATGGAAAAAATTCGTTCGTTTGGATTGAGTACATTTCGATTTCAAATAAAGTTCATCCATTTTTTGATCGACGATTGAGAAATATTCCATCGTTCTGTTGTCCACATTTTCCGTAGAAAAAAAAAGTATTTAGAATTACCTTTGAAAATCTGGAAAAATATATGTGAAAGAGAAAATTGAGTGCACTATAGCGAACATTTTCTCAAGAATTCACTCTAAGCGTTTAAAATAACACTACTTCAACAGAAGTTCAGTCAGGACCCATAAAAAAGTTCACTGTGTAACCGAGAGTTCACTCTATCACGGGTTCGCTATAGCGGGGTTCTACTGATCTGTGAAAAATAAATTAAAATTAATATGGTACGAAATAGGATATTTTATCTGCATTATTGGTTTTCCTGGCAGATTACGGCAATACGAATAGATCAGCATCGTTTGCCCTGATGGCAAAAAAAGCTTCCCACCTCCATAAATCTGTCAAGAGTTAGCGCCACTGTATGATAATGTTTTATTCTGGAAAGAGGAAAAAAGGAATGACAAAATCATCGGGGCGTGAAATACGCACAGCGCCATCTGTTGTGAGTTATTAAAAGGATTGGTATGAAAGGTCTTACGAAGGCGAAACCTTTTTTCGAAGAGGATAATTCCGAAATACAGTAGAACCTCGTTATAACCGACTAACGGGTGCGAAAGGTTGTTCTTTTTATAACAAATAATTCTTATATGGGTGTAATGGCAACAGGTTGCACATGAAAATACTATAAAAAGTGTCTATATCCTGTTGCTCTAGTGAGACGTTAATTAAAATACCTAACAGCTCTGGGATGCTATTTTTATTCATCAATTCCACATTCCAGTACTTTCCAGTAGACATCTCTAGAAGGAATAACTTATTAGTTAGGAATTGCAATCCAACCGGTTTCACTAATCCGGACCGGATTGGTACTTTGTTAATAAATCTATCTAACCAGTATGTATTTTTCCAAAATCGGCTGACTGAAAGTAGATAAAAAGGATATTATTATAAATTGACGAATTAAACGTTTATTTTAGCATTAGAAAATCAACTTTATTAATAATTATCCATAGGTAGGAAATCAATCACCCCAACAATTCATTATAATAACTACTAATACTGCTAGTAGTAAGTATTAACCGATTGATGAGGATCAGTCTTACTAGTCTTCCGCACCAAAAAACATCAGTTTGTTTTATACGCAGTACTTTTCTATTCATCTAAAATTAAGTAGTCTCTATCTCTAAAGTCGTTGAGCAAATGACGTATAAATTGTACCTGACATTATCTCATACTAATATTTGGCAACATAACAAACAAGGGAACTCTTAATTCTTCTTAATTGCTTAAATCGAATTTATGTAGCAATGAAAATCACTTTTGAGTTTGAAAGAACGATGTAATGAAACAAATCGTATTAATTGTGTCATCCCCCAACCTACTTCTCAATGAACTGCAACTATAACCAGCGGACGAGAAGACCCTCTCAGCTTCGACACTAGAGGGTTTAACCATCATTAAGTAATCGTACATAAGAGACGAATGTTTTCCTTTGACTCCATTTCATATGAAGTCATTTCTTTCTTCAGTATTTTCTCAAAATCTGTTTCTTTTCTAAAGTTTGTCTTTTTGCAAGTCTTTATTTTCTTGTAGAATTTGCTTTTCTAATTCCTCTTTATTAAAAAAATATTATTGATAATTTAATTTGTTATTTTTGCTAGAATTCTCTTAACTGATGATTGAAAAATATAAAATCGATTCATTCACAATCGATTCCTTAGTAAACGATTTTTCGACTTGAATGGTTGAATAATCGAGTTGGGTTTGAATAATCGATTACTTGATTTATAAAAAATTCGGGTTTATCGGATCCGGTCCGGATCCGATAGATGTTGCTCGATCCGGTAGGTAGGCAAATGATGCCGGATCCGCCGGATTACCGGATCGGATTGCAATCCATACTATTAGTCCTTATAGACGAGCATAAACATGGAAAAAAAGTGGATTTGGGTTGGGGCAACTGTGATCCAACCTCAGTCAATTATACCACCGCCTCATTACCATATACACTACAGCAGGGTGGTAACAGAACCGGGAAATAAGAAAATATTCAGGGAACTTTTTAATTCTGGAAAGATCGGGGAAAATTTTAATATAGTTTGTCCTATTTAGAGATGCGCGATTACGAGTTCTTTTGAGAATCGAATGAATCGTATTCGCTGAAATTGTAAATCGAATAAAGAACCCTGGTGTCGTAATTTTTGATCACAGCGAAAACCGTTTTTTTCCCCGCGTCTCGACGCCGTGAGGCCGGCGATACAATTTGTGGTAACCAATTTGAAATATATAACTAATGATGTTTTTTCTGTGTATTAAATTAATATTTTTGTTTGCGATTCCATTTTTGTAGAATTTTTTATGTATATTTGCATTTGATTTTGATGAATAGTATGATAATGTAGGATCAGATGTAAAAAGCTCATAGTCAAAATATTTTGTATTTTTTCTCCAGTTTTTCAATTGCTATTGTAAGAGTTGGTTCCAACCCTTACAATAACAATTGAAATATCTGAAGAGAAAAAATAGAAAATATTCGTGTAGAATTCTTTTCAGCCATCTGACCCTAAACATTTAAAAATAGAGATTTGTGTGGATACTGTATATATCGATAATCAGGGAACTTTTTCAAGGATTTTGTTGCACACAGTGATTTGGTAGGTAGTCGCTTATCGTCGTACTGGAGCAACTCATCGGGCTATTGGCGACGCTCTGAGATCAATACCTCTCCTCAGGGAAATATCCGAGGACAACATCACGTCCTTTTGAACCCCTGTCAGATGACGTGGCCCCAGCTGGCACAACTCTCCACACCAAGTCAACATGAGGAAATGTGAAGTCACGACAGATATAACGTGCACCAGCCGCCGTGTAGACGACGATCTTGCATTGTTGTAACGGGATATGGGAACCACTGTTACAATGGCCGAGGAGGCACCAATGGAAAATTAGTTTACTCAATAAAATGACATATTTAAAACTGATTCATGTCCCCAAAACTAGCATCCATCAACAGGTGGCAAGAGAGATAATTCTCTTTATTTAAATAATTTACGCAATTTCATAGAATTCTAGATATTTCTATAGAGAAACAGATATTTCATTTATACAGCAAAAAAAGAGAGTTCTCTATAGAATGCTGTAGAGAAAACGAGCACTGATTTTTTTGAAAAATTCTTGAGCAAAGGATAAATTTGTGAAACAAAAGAACAGAGCTTTAGAATTCTATACTGGTTTCTACAAGCATTGTTTGTAGAGATTTCAACAGGTTATTTTAGAGAGTTTATAAAAAACCTGTCTATATTTCTACAAGATTCACATTGTCAAAGATTTCTTATAGAATTCCAACCGGAGGGTTGCGAGTTGGAATCCAACCAAAGAACGTCATGTGCAAAGGGGGCTGGTGCACGTTATATCTGTCGTGGCCTCAAATGTCCTTATGTTGACGTGGTGTGGAAGTGGGTGCAATCATGACAGTGGTTCATTGACGTGGTGTTGTCCTCAGATACAACACTTCGGATTTGATCCCGAACTGTCGTCAATAGCCCCTTGTATTGCTCCAGTACGACGTTAATTAAAATACCTACCTAACCCAGAGCGCAAGCACTATTTAGTACTCGGACCAAGGCACGTTCCTGGTTCTAATCCGGTTCAGTGTATGAATATTTGTAAGCATATGGTGTAGAGGCGGCTGGTACACCTTAAATCTCTCGTGGCCGAAAGTCCTCACGTTGGGTGTGTGCGGAAGTTTGAAGAGTGGGGTGCCATCAGAAGTGTGACCTCGTCATCTGACTGGTTCAAAATGATGTGGTGTTTTTTTTTGTCCTCGGAGGTTTCCCATAAGGGAATTGAACCAGGACCGTCGTCAATAGCCCGTTGTGCTATTCAAATTAAAAATTTCCCAAATTACCTGAATGAATATTCATTGCTGTCATGTCTGCGACAATGGCATGGAAGCTATACCAGGACCACTACTATAACCATCTGCACCAGCACAACTGAACTGCGCATCAAGAAATCAGCACCACAGCACTATGGCACCTGTAAGTTTACCCCTCATAACGAAAAATCGTGCAATTCGTGCCAGACAGGGAGTTTGAATGACATCAACCGGTTTAAATCCAGTCGTCTTCTCTGTGCAAATTTTTCATTGCGCCTGAGCTCTTTTGGGCATAATATAACGACACTTAAATTCAGTCTCAAGCCTTTTAAAGCCTCACAATACATTACCCTACAAAAATGGACAGCAAGATGTGATGGTAAAAGGGAAATAATACATGCTTTAATAGGGGGGGGGGGTCCCTCACGTGCTACAATGACACTAGCAACCCTACTGGACATACTTTCTACAAAGTTTCGATACACAGCTATGGGTATTTGTGTCCATTTCTGCTGCAAGAATATCGCAAGCTCGGCTGTAGATTTCGGACGGGGTTCCCTGGTCTGTAAGAGTCGCTCTAACGCGTCCCATACATGTTCTATGGGGTTTCGGTCGAGACTCTGAGGTCGGGCCAGGGAAGATGGTTTACATCCATATCTTGATACCACTGCTTGATAAGGATGTAAAACGGCCATCTGCTTGACAGAGGCTGCAACATGACATTGAGCGTTGTCGTCCTGGCAGTAACATTCGTCCATTCCATAAAATTGCCAGAGCGAAATAAGAACCCAATGGTTCAAAATGTTGGTGTAGGCGACTGCGTTCAATTGACCAGGAGCAACAATATGCAAAGGTCCCAGGTCATATCACGAATAACACCTCCTTAAAAAGTTGTCGGATTTTATGTAAGTCCGCTTGCGTCCGGTTCATTATTGTAGGGTAGTGTACAATTTTTGCACTTAGGAACTCACAGTGTTAAATAACTAAGAGGTTCTGTTTTGCATAACAGACGATGAAATACAGTCCGTACAATGCCTAGGCATGCTGAGGATCAAATTATCGAGCGGATCTTGGGGAAGATCACTCCACTCATCAAGCAATGCTCTCCGAAGTTGCGGTACACATGTAGGAGGTGGTTGATGGGCTGCAAAGCGTCGGCCAAGTATGTCCCACACACGCTCTATTGGATTCAAGTCAGGTGAGAGTGCTGGCCATTCCATACGGGTGATATCCTCAGATTCAAGGCATTCGTTTACAATGTTTGCTCGGTGAGGACGGGCTTTGTCATCCATAAACACAAATTCTGCGCCCATGGCACCCCTAAATAAACGTGCATGTTGTTCCAGAATGATGTCCCGATAAATTTGGCCTCTCAAGGTTCGGATTTGAACAGGTAAATCTGTTCTGAGCTCAGTATAATTCCGCCCCAAACGAGCAATCCTGCATGACCGTAACGGTGTCGTTCAATGTTGTTTTCTTGGTGGTAGCGGGTACCAGGCGTTCTCCATATGAACGTCCGCCATGAATCAGACTGTAAGCTAAACCTGGACCTGTCAGAAAACCTCACACAAGCCCACTGTGACGATGTCCACATTGCATGTTCTCTATTAAAGACTAACCGGTGGCGACAGTGAGTTGCAATGAGCAGAACACATCTGACAGGCCTGCGAGCATATAGACCAACATGTCCCAAACGCATGAAAACGATTTGCCTTGAAACTGTCATACCCGTGGCTGAAGATAGCTGACGAGAAAGGTCGGATGCTATGCTACGTCTGCTTCTTTTTGCAGTTACTGCCAAATACCGGTCGTCATTTAGCGTTGTAACTCGGGGGAGACTTGTACTGTAACGTCTACAGGCATTTCCATCATTTTGGAATCGTTGCCTAGAGATGACACGTTTGGGCGATTCCAAGTTCCACTGAAACTTCCGTCTGAGTACGCCCACATTCCAGGCGGCCGATAATTCTACCACGTAAAAAATCGTCGACATGCGTCCTCTGTGCCATAACTATTCAATTGTGGCACTAATCGGCTTACAGAAAGCTTGTGAACAAATTTACTTTTTTGCTACAATTTCTTACATACACCTCTCTTACACTCTCGTCATTGTGACGTACTATCGGCGTCATCTGATGGCTTCCTGTAATTTGGGTATTATTCTTAAAGATGTGTGCGATAATTCTACAGGTGAAATTTTTACTTTAGAGTTCGATTTCCGTGTGATTCTAAAGTATCCTTAATTTATGGACATGAGTGTATTTTCACCCTTTGTCAGACTTGGATTTGCGACGACGTAATATATGCGCGGCTTGTGAATTCTTAACTCCACATAAACACATTTAGTGAATTGAAGGGTGTAGGATTTTTCTTCCTATGCCTTCTCACACAGAACTATGTTTCTCAACCTAGTGAGTTTTAAAAGTAAGCTCACCTAATTTTGCTGTTTGTCTCGATTAGGTATCTCGTCACTAGTAAAACTGACTAGATCTCGGTAGACAAGATGTCTCGTACATAGAGGGGAAAACTGACCAAGTCTTGATCTCCTGGTCTTGTTTTTCCTGGTTATGACTCGATCCCATTGCTTCATGTACCTGGTACCACGAACGCTGACGTATACCTCGGCGTTGTGGATGATTCGGCCTTGCCTACACTATGGCATTACTACGGCGATGAGGGTTGTTTCTTCCAACAGGATTCCTTCATGTCACACTGTAAAACGTGTGCTGGACTGGTTTCCTGAAAATGAGGTGAATTTGCTCGACTGGCCTGTTTAGAGCCCCGATAGAGCACATGTGGGACGGACTGGAGAGACGAGTACGACACCGCCACGCACATCTTCACAGCATCAACAGACTTACAGGGAACTTCTTGAAAGTATACCTCGACGTGTTGCAACTGTTATACAAGCAAAAAAAGGGCCTAAACATTAGTAAATCGAATAATAAAACGTTTTTTCTGAAAAACTTGCAATGACCAAAACAAAGAACCAAACAGCAGGGGTGCAATAAACCAGAAACCGAAACTACCCATGCAAGCGCACTGAAGCTGCAGACATAGCATAGTAAGCAATATAGTTTCAAGAACACAGGAATTTCGAAAAAATTACTACAAAAGTGTTAAGAAATGATAAAAAATGAATAAATGTTGGTGAATCAGGGCGTCATCAAGGTGGAACCTGACCCAGATAAAATAAAATCGTGTTCTATACATATGAGCAGCATTAGGATGAAAAAAAAATTGCTCATAGACTCACCCAAACACCATCAAAAAGCAAAAACAAAGCACCAAAACAGAGCAGGAACAAAGCGAAATCAAACCCGCAGCAGACGCCGGGAGATCAACAACACTAAAACTGATAAAAGCCACACAGTCCAACTAAATGCTAACGCCAAACTTCCGTTGCAACAAGTCCATAAAAACAAAAATAAAATTCCCAGTCCCTATTCAAAAAGATATCCAGAAACAGTAAAATAAAATTGAAAAGTAACTCACATGGCTCTGAGGAAATTACGAAAAAGAATTATTCATCGGTTGTGTAGCAGTTGATATTCATACATCTTTCAAGAATAGCATTAAAGAATGAAAAAGGGTATTTATTATTGAGAAGTGTTTTTTAGATATTTACATTGTAATAGAAAGTTTTAATCCGAGTTACAAATGTTTCTCAAACGTACCAATTGACCACCAATCGTATTGTAGTAGATTCTTTTAGAATTATTGGAGTCTCAAAATATAAATTTAATAACTGGAAATTTAAAATCGTTGCGTTTATCGTAGACATTAATGTCAATTTTACCGCATGAAACAGAAATTTTTGAGTCGAGAAAATCAGTAGTATTATTATGTAGATTGGTTTTAACTAAAAAAAGAATCTTCTAACGCTTCCTTAAATCACCATTTAACATAGGGTAGGCCGAAGAAATGGATTCCAAAAAGGGTTTAAAGTTTGGAAGATTATTGAATCTCGGAAGGTCGGAGAACCTCTGCCCTAAACTCACGTTCTGTGTCGTTCCAGGTGTCGACGTGGTTCGCGAACGCCCGCCGCCGCCTCAAGAAGGAGAACAAGATGACGTGGGAACCCCGGAACAAGACGAGCGAGGGTGACGACCGCGACAGCAGCTCCCCCGTCGCCAAGTCCGACGACACCATGGACGACAGCAACCTGCCAGGTCTCTCTCTCTCTCTCTTGACAACTGCAATTATTTTTACACGCCTAAAAGTTTTTTTTACCTGATGGTCGTAAAAGAAATCGCACTGGATGCGTTGGAAATGTCGAATTCGAATCACGTCCGGGTCACCCAAATCGGGCAATTCTTTAGAGATGTCTCTCTATCTCCAATTCTAAATGACATCTTGACTTTCATAAAATTTCTTTAATATTTCAATTGTTTTTTTTACACGAGGGTTGTAAATGAACTGGATGCGTTGGAAGTAGTATAGAATTATAATCACGTCCGGGTCACCCAAATCTTTAGAGAGATCGTTGTCGAGTTAGCCAAAAATTACTTTCTGCTTTAGATCAGTTACACTGCTATACGTACCAAAACACCGTACTTTAATTATTGTTGGAAAAGTTCCTCACAGAAGTATGAGCAAGATGGCCCACACATTAAGGGGTTTGACTGGTAGTTTTTTACTCAAATATATGGTAGAGAAACGCCACCTTGCTAATATTTTTTAATCCCATACCAAGATTTCGGTATCTCCACGTTTCATTTTTAGGGTAGGGTTTAGGAATTTTAATAAACGTCGCACTGAAGCAATACAACGGGCTATTGACAACGGTGCGGGATCAATCCCCAATTTATGTTTAGGGATAATATGCCGCTAATAACTCCAGAGAACAAATACACTCTATCTCGTAGGTACACGTAGTTTAAATAATCAAGCTGCTGTCCAGTGTTAACCTCATTGGTAGTTTATCTTCGGAATGCCATGTAGTGACCAATCTCAGGAGCAAGAACCTGTTCCAAACTGTCACCTGTACTAAACACGGGATATTTGCTTTTCCAATTTGGATCTTCATCCCAAGTGGGGCAGTTTTGTCTTGACGAGCAATCTCGTCACTGTCAAAATGTATCATACCTCGAACGAGATATCTCGTCATGGGCCAAACTGACCAGTTCTTGATGGACGAGCTATCTCATCATTATTAACAAAATGGACCAGGTATTGATCTTGTCATCACATTCAAAAATCGTAAATATCTTAAAGACATATCTCATCATCATAAAAAAAAATCTGTAAGATCTTAAAGACATATTCTCATGATCATAGAAAAAAAAAATCTGTAAGATCTTAAAGACATATTCTCATGATCATAGAAAAAAAAATCTGTAAGATCTTAAAGACATATTCTCATGATCATAGAAAAAAATCTGTAAGATCTTAAAGACATATTCTCATGATCATAAAAAATCTGTAAGATCTTAAAGACATATTCTCATGATCATAGAAAAAAATCTGTAAGATCTTAAAGACATATTCTCATGATCATAGAAAAAAATCTGTAAGATCTTAGACATATTCTCATGATCATAGAAAAAAATCTGTAAGATCTTAAAGACATATTCTCATGATCATAAAAAATCTGTAAGATCTTAAAGACATATTCTCTCATCATCATAGAAAAAAATCTGTAAGATCTTAAAGACATATTCTCATCATCATAGAAAAAAAATCTGTAAGATCTTAAAGACATATTCTCATGATCATAAAAAATCTGTAAGATCTTAAAGACATATTCTCATGATCATAAAAAATCTGTAAGATCTTAAAGACATATTCTCATCATCATAGAAAAAAATCTGTAAGATCTTAAAGACATATTCTCATCACTATAAAAAAAATCGGAACTATCTTAATGTCGGAGATATCTCGTCCTAATCCCAATTGGTCTCAACTTGATGGACGAGATATCACGTCGAAACCACTTGGAGGGTTAAAATCGAGAAATGAACCGTTCTGGGTGTTGAGCCCACTGCGACTATGGGAAGCCACGATTGACGAAGAAGCATTTGAATGAAACAAATACTTTATTTAGAAGTAAAGAAAAAATTAAGTGCATTAAGAAAAGCAGGTTCGCACAACATCACACCACGAGCCACAACATTAGAACAAACAGAATCTCATATTAATTTCCATGTGAAGTCACATCACAAGTTGTACTGTAGGAATGCTGGGTAAAATATACGCCACTGACTTCAATTCTTAACTGTCGCTTCCAAAACACAGCCGACCCACCGGTCTGGTGGTTAAGGTGTTAGCCTCTAGACCAGATGGTTCCTGGTTCGAATCCGGATCAGTGCATGGATATTGCTAAGCGTATGGCGTAGGTGCACTACCAATTTGTCGTGACCAAAAGTCCTCACGTTGGGAGGATGTTGAAGTTTGGAGAGTGGGGTGCCAGCTCAGGAATGCCTCATCATCTGACCGTGGTTCAAAATGACATGGTGATGTCCTCAGATCTTTCCCTCATTGAATTGAACTCGGACCGTCGTCAATTACCCGTTGTGTTGCTCTAGTACGACGTCAATTAAAAATTCTCAATTATTACTACAAAATACTGTACCAGTATCACTTGGACCGAGTAATAAATAGTGCTTGCACTCTGGGATAGCGAGGTATTTTAATTAACGTTGTACTAGAGCAACACAACGGGTTTTTGACGATGGTCAGGGATCAATCCCCTGAGGGAAAGATCTGGGGACAACACCACATTATTTTGAACCACGGTCAGATGACGAGGTAACACCTGAGCTGGCACCCTACTCTCCAAACGTCCACACCCACCCAACGTGAGGGCTTTCGACCACGATAGATTGAAGGAACACCAGCCACCTCTACACCATACGCTTGCAAATATCCACGCACTGACCAGGATTCGAACCAGGAACCATCCGATCTAGAGGCTAACACCTTAACCACTATACCGGTTGGTCGGCCCATCCGTTATAGAGGCTACCACCTTCACCACCAGACCGGGACAAAACCAATAGACCGCTCTGTTGCTCCAGTGCGATGTTAGCTAAAGCACCTACCTACATAGCGTGACAGAGGATTGTTGACATCCGAATGAGAACATAAATCTGTGATATTTCTTCTGTCCTTTGCAGACTACCTGAAACCGGACAACTCCCCCACCGACCGCAAGCCGCAACCGGACCACACCTTCTCCCTGGAGGACTGCTACAGAGTCCGGCCCACCCACTCGTCCGAGGACTCTGGGTCCGGTTCCCCCTACGACAACCGGAAGGACAACCCTCCCGCCCCCTTCAGTGCAATAGCCGCCGCCAGTCGCCCCAAGATCTGGTCGCTCGCCCGGACAGCCACGTCCGACAGCCCCCCTGCCGCACGGAGGGCGGTGCCAGACCTCTGCGCCCCCACCGACAAGCCCGGTCTCTTCTGCGCTGCCGAGAAGGACTGTCCGGCCGGAGACATGAAGCTGTCCGGGTGGGAGTTCTCGGCCAAGAACGACCCCAAGGACTGCCCGGCGATTCTGTCCGGCTGCTACGCGGACAGAGCCCCCAAAGACTGTCCGGCCGATGAGATGAAGCTGTCCGGCTGCTACCGGAACTTCCCGGACCGGAAAAACTGTCCCGCATCGCCTCTGCCCTCTTGCTACAGAGAGGACAGACTCAAAGACTGTCCCACCGGCCTGTCCGGCTGCTACAGGGAGTTCTCTCCGACAGACAGAACCGGCAAGGACGATCCGGCGAGCGACCTGAAAGGGTCCAGCTGCTACCGGGACTTCGCGGTGCCGGACAGGACCCCCGTGGACTGCGCGGCCGGACTGTCCGGCTGCTACAGAGAGTTCTCCCCGACGGACAGGAGTGCCGCCAATCTCAAGGACTGTCCGGCAGGCGACTTGAAGGTGTCCGGCTGCTACCGGGACTTCGACCGGACTACCGGCAGTCTCAAAGACTGTCCGGTGGATAGCCTGAAACTGCCCAACAGCTACAGGGGCTTCGTGGCCGGCAGGGCGGCGAAGGACCTCTACGACCCGGCGTGCTTGGTGGTCCCCACCAAGTCCGAGACCACCCCAGACTGCCTGGAGTCCGGGGACCACCACGGGTCTTGTATGCTGGACGTCCGGCCTCCCCCCTACGTCACGGACTTCGGACTCGATGGCGCCGAGCCGTACGCGCACTTTCAGTCCGGCAAGAGTGCCGCAGCGGTGCCGTTCCCGGTCTCCAAGTGCCACGTCGAAGAGGAGGGGTGGTGCCACTCGACGAATCAGGACGTCGAGATGGTGGAACCCGGAACACTGGGCAGGCAGAACGATCGCTGATCGCTTTCATCAGGAACGCTGGAGAAATCAGTTTCTAAGGGCACTCGGTGCAAAAGGGTTCTTCGTTCGGGTCTTCACTTGAGCGCCCCGTCTGCTGTGGGAAAAGAGTTAGAGCAGTGATATGCCAAATGGATTGACACGAAAAGCTTCAAGTAGCGACTGTTCGGATCTTCGATTTGCTTATTGGAGCTGTGTGTATTAGAGTCTGTATCTGAGAGCGCTTTTCTGCAAATCTCGTTAAAAGCAAGCATGTAAATTGTCTGCAAAAGTGTGAAACCATGTAAACCTTGAGACTATGGCCGGTACAGCATTTGTAAAATGATCACGCCAAGAAAGAATTTAGACTGTAGCCAATACAGCAGTTGTGCTTTGAAAGTTATAAGAATCGAGACTAGAAAGAATTTAGACTATGTCCAGTATGGCAGTTGTACCTTGAAAGTTATAAGAATCGCGCCAAGAAAGAATCGCGCTTGTTAAACCTATAACCGTAGTTAAAAGGTTAACCTTTAGACTACGGCTGGTACAGTAGGTTTACCATGATCGCGCGCGCTAAGAAAAAATTTTGACACCGGCCGTTACTACAGTTGTACCTTAAAATTGATAAGAATCGTGCCATGAAAGAATCCGCGCCTGTTATATCTATAGCCGTAGTCAAAAGGTTAAGTCCAAAAAGCTTCATTTCGGGTTATTCTGTCTACATGCACTGGGAAATCATTTGCTATCTGTCTGCAGTCAATTGTTAGTTTTTCAACTAGATACTATATTAAACCTTTCGATTGCGGCTATAGATATTACTGAAGCGATTCTCTTTCGGCGCGATTCTTATACCTTTCAAGGTACATTTGCTGTAGTCTAAAATCTTTCTTGGTGCGATCAAGATACAACTGTCAGTGTACCAGCCTTAGTCTAAATTCTTTCTTGGTGCGATCAAGATACAACTGGTAGTGTACCAGCCGTAGTCTAAATTCTTTCTTGTTGCGATCAAGATACAACTGGCAATGTACCAACCTTAGTTTAAATTCTTTCTTGGTGCGATCAAGATACAACTGGCAGTATACCAGCCGCAGTCTAAATTATTTCTTGGAGCGATCAAGATACAACTGGCAATGTACCAACCTTAGTCTAAATTCTTTCTTGGTGCGATCAAGATACAACTGGTAGTGTACCAGCCGTAGTCTAAATTCTTTCTTGTTGCGATCAAGATACAACTGGCAATGTACCAACCTTAGTTTAAATTCTTTCTTGGTGCGATCAAGATACAACTGGCAGTATACCAGCCGCAGTCTAAATTATTTCTTGGAGCGATCAAGATACAACTGGCAGTGTACCTGCCGTAGTCTAAATTCTTATTTGGTGCGATCAAGATACAACTGGCAGTGTACCAGCCGTAGTCCAAATTCTTTCTTGGTGCGATCAAGATACAACTGGCAGTATACCAGCCGCAGTCTAAATTATTTCTTGGAGCGATCAAGATACAACTGGCAGTGTACCAGCCTTAGTCTAAATTCTTTCTTGGAGCGATCAAGATACAACTGGCAGTGTACCAGCCGTAGTCCAAATTCTTTCTTGGTGCGATCAAGATACAACTGGCAGTGTACCAGCCGTAGTCTAAATTCTTTCTTGGTGCGATCAAGATACAACTGGCAGTGTACCAGCCTTAGTCTAAATTCTTTCTTGGTGCGATCAAGCTACAACTGTCAGTGTACCAGCCTTAGTCTAAATTCTTTCTTGGTGCGATCAAGATACAACTGGTAGTGTACCAGCCGTAGTCTAAATTCTTTCTTGTTGCGATCAAGATACAACTGGCAATGTACCAACCTTAGTTTAAATTCTTTCTTGGTGCGATCAAGATACAACTGGCAGTATACCAGCCGCAGTCTAAATTATTTCTTGGAGCGATCAAGATACAACTGGCAATGTACCAACCTTAGTCTAAATTCTTTCTTGGTGCGATCAAGATACAACTGGTAGTGTACCAGCCGTAGTCTAAATTCTTTCTTGTTGCGATCAAGATACAACTGGCAATGTACCAACCTTAGTTTAAATTCTTTCTTGGTGCGATCAAGATACAACTGGCAGTATACCAGCCGCAGTCTAAATTATTTCTTGGAGCGATCAAGATACAACTGGCAGTGTACCTGCCGTAGTCTAAATTCTTATTTGGTGCGATCAAGATACAACTGGCAGTGTACCAGCCGTAGTCCAAATTCTTTCTTGGTGCGATCAAGATACAACTGGCAGTATACCAGCCGCAGTCTAAATTATTTCTTGGAGCGATCAAGATACAACTGGCAGTGTACCAGCCGTAGTCCAAATTCTTTCTTGGTGCGATCAAGATACAACTGGCAGTGTACCAGCCGTAGTCTAAATTCTTTCTTGGTGCGATCAAGATACAACTGGCAGTGTACCAGCCGTAGTCCAAATTCTTATTTGGTGCGATCAAGATACAACTGGCAGTGTACCAGCCGTAGTCCAAATTCTTATTTGGTGCGATCAAGATACAACTGGCAGTGTACCAGCCGTAGTCCAAATTCTTATTTGGTGCGATCAAGATACAACTGGCAGTGTACCAGCCGTAGTCCAAATTCTTATTTGGTGCGATCAAGATACAACTGGCAGTGTACCAGCCGTAGTCTAAATTCTTTCTTGGTGCGATCAAGATACAACTGGCAGTGTACCAGCCGTAGTCCAAATTCTTATTTGGTGCGATCAAGATACAACTGGCAGTGTACCAGCCGTAGTCTAAATTCTTTCTTGGTGCGATCAAGATACAACTGGCAGTGTACCAGCCGCAGTCTAAATTATTTCTTGGAGCGATCAAGATACAACTGGCAGTGTACCAGCCGTAGTCCAAATTCTTTCTTGGTGCGATCAAGATACAACTGGCAGTGTACCAGCCGTAGTCCAAATTCTTATTTGGTGCGATCAAGATACAGCTGGATGTACCATCCGTAGTCTTAAGGTTAATATATTATCTAGTTGCAAAAAACTAACAATTGACTAGACAGATGCAGATGATTTTACGGCGCATGTTGAGACAAGAATAACCGGAAATCTAATGTTTTTGGACTTATGTGGCTTCACACTTTTGCCGACACGATCCTTAAAAAATTCAATTATATTTTTAAAATTGTTGACACGCGCGTGAAAGGTCTTTTAAAACCATCAACATTCATTCTCTCTCTTATCTCAGTGTAAAAAACGTTTTGGAACCAGATGCGTCCTTAAGAATGTCTTCATGTATGGCTTCGATGCAATTCAGGATGTGAGGGTAATGCGGTACAAGTAAAAACAAAATTGACCTTAATGAAACAAGACTTTTTCTTTAGGCGTGTACGTGCATCACAACCCAGAGATGCCCTTCTGTTCTTTCCTCCCTTTCATTTTCACCCTCACCTACCCTTCTGCTTTTTCTTACTCCTACAATCTAGTGATTGGCGCAGCTTGGCCAAATATGGCCCTTTCGCCCAAAACACCAAATCAAAGCCACCCACCTTTATGTTCACATTTCATTCCGAGAGGAAACTATAGTCTCATCTCTTTCTTTCATTTAAAATACAACTAATTTTATGACGACATCTGATTAAAATAATACTTTAAAGAATGCAGGGAATTAATTGTGCAAGGCATTTATACGACATAAATGTCTTCACTTCAGCTTTTCCGAGTGACTATAACGAAATGGCGCAGAAGAGTAGACCTCAAGCTCTGTAACAATGCATTTTTCCCAAATCCAGACAGTGGCTATTAGAAGTTTTGGTCAGTCCAGTCAGTCGTAAATACGACGAGCATGGAACATTCGAATCTTTCACACCCAAGGAACATTCGAATCTTTCACAAGAAGCATCGGGCACCCTTGAGACATTTTACGAAATTCTCGACAACCTTTATTTTTCATACGCTGCGTAAATTAACTAAAATATTTCAAATCCGCTCTGGAAAATTTACATTTTTTTGTGTCGCGTCGCTTGTTTTAAAAATGTGCAATATTTTATTGATGAAATGGATATCGTAGAAGTTAAGCCTGTAGAATGCTTGAAACGGGCATCACTTAAGGTATCTGACAATGTTAAAGTCAATTTTTTTACTAAACTTTCATATTTTAGTTTATTCCGTATTCTTAATATTCAGATATCTTTTCTTTACAAATCTGTTTTTATTTTGTGTGCACGTTGAATAAAAGTGGAGATAAAATCAATTGGAATGGCTATTGACAGCTATTTCTTAATAAACTTTCAAGTATTGGTTCATCCGGAAAGTTCTGCGCGTTTTTTAAGATAAATACCAACGAAGCAGTACAAAACAATAAGAAAATTTTATTCAATCACATCATCCCCATTTTGTTCTATAACTTTTTACCATCTTTCTGGCAGCTGGAAGACAGTCTCTAAAGTATTGAACTCCCGGCCGTTCAAAAAATTTTGAAGAGGTGAAAATCTGAGAGGTCTGGTGAATATGGGTTATGACACAAAACATCTCAGCCATATTCAATAAGTCTTTGACATTCAGCGAAATGTGAGCATTGTCATGCTGGAAGACAACACCTCGACGATAGGTCAGTTCTGGCTCTGCTTCGATTTCTGTTTTTAATATTGCCATTTGAGAACATTATTTTTCCAAATTTATTGTCTGATTTTGTGGCAACAATTCATAATAAACAATTCCTTTGTAGTCCTACCCTACAAAAAGCATTACTTTTTTGAGATGCAGTGCCCCTCTCGATGTTAAGTGGGCATCATCTTCGAGGTTGACGCTTAATTATTTCCACGCTTAAATTTAACAAACCACCTTCGAACTGTGGCCTCAGAATCTGCACTGTCCATATACAGCACACATTTAACGAGCAGTCTGACTGGCATTTTTCCTTTCTTAAAATAAAAGAACATGATATGACGAAAACGAACTTTCAGGTTCTCCATTCTTAGCACTGCAGTGAAACAAACATTATGCCACAACACATGCTATAATTATGCAGTGTAAGCAGAAAAGACTGAATTTAAAAATCAAGATCACTCGTTATCAGTGGTATCAAAATAATAATAACAAAGCTAGCTTCGATTTCAAAACGCGCAGAACTTTTTGGATGACCCAATTTTTAAATGCATTTCTCTTTTAACACTCATTGTCATTTGGAGCAACCTTATCACAAAAAATAAGATACCTAAAAATGTCTATATATTTGAATGAAACTGGGCGAATTGATTTTTGTATGAAGGGCCTAAACTGAGATGTAAGAGTCATCTTGAAAGGAAAACTTCTAAGATCTCATTGTTATGTCGTAAGGAAACATTTAAAAAATTTACGTTTTCTTTTACATTATTCCCAATATTGAATGAGTGAAAAGTAATATCGAATGAGTGAAAAGTAATATTGATTTAAGTTCTGACCTTAACTTGTATACTTATAAGACTTAATGCAAACTTTTAGTCAAATGAACTCATAAATTTTTCAGTTGTAATGTTTTTCGTTATAGTAATATTTTTTATTAATTTTTAAATGTGTGCCAATGTTTTGATAAATTAATAGTTTAGTGATTTTTGTTTTATAATATGTTCTTATATATAAGTTGTTTCACCAATAAATAGTATAATTAAAACCTTCATAAAAGAAAATCCGAACGTAGTCAGATACCTTAAATATGCAGCAAAATATTATTTGCATATGAGCAAAAAATATGTGAAAATTGTTTTGTAAATATTTATTAAGAAAAATATTTTTAAACGTCTATTTTAGCAGTTAAATGAAACAATTTAACATGAAGCAAAAGCAATAACTAATGAAACGAAAAATGAACTAAATAATAAACAATAGGATCGTTATTAAATTCAATCTATTCAGAGAGCGCTATGCAGCTCTTTAATCACTAAGCACATTGACACCAAAACAGGTACACGTGAATACAAGATGTTCAAAGGATGCCAATTATGCAAAAGAAACCCAAATCAAGGATTGCTTCAGGTCAAAATACACAACAAAAATGCACTGAAAAATTATAGCTGACGAGAATATCATTCTTTAATCAACCCCTATCTCTAACCTCTTTGGAAGAACAGGATGGAAGAGTAAAAGAGCAGCAACCGGAGAGTTGCTAGTTTGTATCCAACCAAAGACCGTCGTGAACATAAGGGCTGGTTCACGTAAATTCTGTCGTGGCCTCAAATGTCCTCGCGTTGGCTGGGTGTGGAAGGTCAGAGGGTGGAGTCAGCTCGGATGTGACCATGTCTCTTTCCATTCAGGTTTGATACTGGACCGTCCACAATAGCTCGTTGCAACATTAACCTATACGCTGCGGCGATTAGATTGTTTTCAATCGTCTCCAGGAACGGCTCTTTCACCTGCATGTCAGACCCCCTCCCCCGCCTTACACAATTACCTAACTTGAGCGATAGAGCCTTGAGGAGGCAGTTACGGCTGACGCTTTTCTTTCAAAGTATTGTGTGGCGTATCGTTTAGCGCTAGAGAGATAACACCGGAGCGAGCACCGAACAAAAGGAGGGATCCTCTAGAAAGTCAGTTGCTGACAGCTCGTAAATGGGGATCGATACCAGCGGTCACTTAAAAGGAAATAATAACATCCACCGTATACAGATCTATACCACGCCACTGATGTAAACTAAAATTTAGTGGTAACAATTCTCTATATGCCGCAGCGTAAAGGTTAATTAAAATACCTACCTACCTACAAGAGACGAACTGGTGGATTCTGGTGGTAGGTATCTTAATTTAAGTTAAAAGTTTAGAAGAAAAAATAAGTTTGAAGTGTCAAAGTATTAACGTCTTCGTTTTTTACTGCATTTGTTTTGTGCATCTTGATATCAAGCGCCCTCTAGTGGACAGTTTCGAACTATTTTTTTCCGAATCGTTTGAATAATCCGTATGCAAATTTTGGTGTCAATCTGCAGTACATAAACACTTAAAAATACAGTTATAGTGCAGTATTATCTATCTTTTTGTTCGCTCTGGTCTTTCCTACCCCAGCAGCGAAAGTACCGGCAACCTGCTCAAGTGAAGACCCCGAAGAACTGCACTTCGAATGAGCCGAGAGAGCGCAGAACAACCCCCTGTCTCGAGAGCAGAGACACTCGGTTTCAGGTAAAGAAAATAATACGATGAATGCTGCGTTGAGGGTTGGACTCGGAACAGTTTCGAGCTGGATCACAGAAAGTTTTCGGTGCAGCTTTGGTGGAAAGACTTTTGTGGCAACGCTTTTGGCGTGTCTTTTATACCGCCAAGGCAGAATTTCTAAAAAAAAAATGCCGCTTTAGGCTTATTGGGAAAGAATTAAAAATGAACGAAAATAATTTTTTTTAATGATAAGACTTTTTAATAATCGCACAACTTATTGTTCTATAAGCATTAATATTGTAGTAAAAAAATCTACTTTTTCTGAAATGTTGTGATAGAATTTAAGTACAAGTTAAACAATATATTAGTTTAAAGTTCAATGGAGATAAAACTATAGGCAATATGTATGAAAATGTTATGAAAAATCTCATTAATCCGAGCAGACTAAATTTTTTTTAGAAATGGTAAAATCAAAAAAAAGTAACGATTTATAAAAATGAATAAAAGATATTCAAACAATCGCGAAGTTGCTACAATCCAGTTCAAGCAGGGTTGCCTTTATCAGACATAACTCGCTACAAAAGGCATGCCAGAAGTCTATCAAAACTGTATCAAGGCTTCACCTCTAAATTAAGCCAAAAAATGAAATTCTGGACGTTTTATTACAAAGATTTTTAGATCCTTACTAACCGTGAATCCGTTAGAAAACATTCATCACAACCATTTGCTTGAGTAACCATAGTTACCTAGAGTTAGGCATCAGATACGAATCCGCCGCATGCAAACTCGAAACTTGTAGGTGTGCCTTCTTGGCAGTACACTGAAGTAGCACAGGAAAGAGGGTATTTCCCTACAAAGTGACAGTTGTGAAACTCGTGTCATTTTTACTGAGAAAAGTTTCACTTGATCATTTCTAATACTCCCATACCCATTTAGGGCAAGAAAAAGATGGATGGGTTCAGAATTGTTTTCTTCTACACAACATCCCATTTTCTTGGAAATGTTGCTCTGTAGAAACAATATTCTTTCTGTACAGTTTGGACATCTTAACAAGTAAAACAAGGCATTGATGCAATTCAGTTCCACAAAAAAGCATTGTCTCTGAATCAGTAGCAGCTCCATTATCAGCAATGTACTCAGCTTTATCTTTGAAGCAGACGATTTATTCTGATCAATTTCTGGGGGTTAACTGGACAGATTTTTCTTTCGAATGTTGGTTAATGCCAGACCTTCTCTTTTAACGAGTTTTAGATCCCATTTTAATAAAAAAATGGCGCTTTAAAATCAAGTAAACAGCAGCATGCAAGAGTAGAAATAAACTACATAAACACGCTTAAAATATAGTTACAGTTAAATATCGTTGCCATACGACATAAATTAAATAAAAAAATATTTAAATTCAATAATTTCTTAATCAAACATAAAATTTAAAACAAAATTCTTCAAAATTGTTATTGTTTTCTTCAGGTTTAAAAATCGAAACTAGAATTTTCGGTGACAGTACCTAACAAAAGCCCTTGTAAGTAGAAAAATATTCCGAATACGTACACAATATTGGTATCGTTTGAAAACTAAGAAGTTGGAGAATATTTTAAAATAATAAAAAATCGATATTCTGGTCGATTTTCTCTATTTCTGGTGTACATACAAGCTAACTTTCCAAGTGGTTTCGACAAGATATCTCGTATATCAAAGCTTGACCAACTTTAATCAGCAATAGCTCGATGACCAGATACAACACCATCGGTAAAATTGGCCCGAAATCTCTTCAAAACCCCTAGGTAGGATAAAGGAATTGTGGAATCAAAATTGCAAAAATGTAGTAAACAAATTTAAAATTTTTGCGTTTGGAATTAATCGATGGCAAAAAGAGTTGCTCGGTTGCAATTATTTTTGACGAGTTACAAACGCAACAACATAAAACATGTAAAAGATAAGTATAGTTTTACTTAGCTTTTTTATGTTGCATGTATGGAAACGTGTTTTACTCAGATTCAAATGGTTTTTGACAATCTTCTGATTTCAAAATATTCTCTGCGCGTCACGTTTTCAGAGATTTCTATAAACTTTTTTTTTTGGATGATACCGGCAATCTGTTATCGAAGTGCAAATAATACATTTAAAAAGCTTCCATGGTTCAAAATTTAGGTTTCGAATTAACCTAAGCTTTTTAGCAAACTTTTAGGTGTTAGAGTAACAACAGCAAAAAATTTACAGGTTATCAAATGGAGTTAATTTGATTTATATTCATAAAAAAGCCATTATACGAATTAAAAGTTTGACAATACATAGAAAATCAATGCGCCTCGAACATATTCGTTTTTGCTAACTTACCAAACTTTTTTACTACAGTTTATGTAATAACTTTCGCATAACTTATAATACTTTTAGGTGAAACGTTATATGTAGATTGTTTAGTAGAAAACAGTGTCTACCAAAAGTTTAACAATCGAAAATTTGTTTAGCAAATCCACTGTCCCCTAACAGTTTTGTTTGATTTAGTTCTATCACAACAAATAAAACCAAATGGCTGAAGCTCAACAGCCCCGTTCCCCTGGGTACGCCCCAGCAGTGGCACGAAAGGCAGAAGGGCTCGACGGCCGTTCAAACATATCACCTAAATGAGGCAGGGGCGGCGCTCTCTCGGCGGGGCAATCAAGTTCTGTGATGTATTCTCCGAATATACCGGTGTGGGTTCGGCAATGTGGATCTCTATGTGTGTCGTATGCACTGGAAGGTCGTTCGTGGGAAAATATTCACTCGAGGTGTTATTTCCATGGCAGTTGAAATAACAGTGTTATTTAACAGGTATCAAATATTAACAGGTATCGATACTTCTGTGACTCGATGTATCAAAGTAAAATGTCTGACATTATTTAAAATTTTTTTTGTACTTTATTTTTTTAATGAGTGACTGTTATTCGATGTTATTTAAAAGCTATTTGAATATTTTTATTGTATATTACGTGACAATTATTGTAAAAATAATTTGAATATTTTTGTTAAACATTGGGTGTGAATATTTTTGTTAAACATTATTTGAAAAAATGTTTGAATATTTTATTAAGCATTATTTGAATAGTTTTATTAAACATTATTCGAAATTATTTGAATATTTTTATCTGAAATTATTTGAATATTTTTATCCGAAATTATTTGAATATTTTTATCTGAAATTATTTGAATAGTTTTATTAAACATTATTTGAATAATTTTATCCGAAATTATTTGAATATTTTCACTAAACATTATTCGAAATTGTTTGAATATTTTTATCCTAAATTATTTGAATATTTTTATTAAACACTTTTTGAAATTATTTTAATAGTTTTATTGAATATTATTGCAAAATTATATATTTGAATATTTTTATTAAATATTATTCCGAAATTATTTTAATAATTTTATTGAATATTATTATTGAGCATTATTTAAAAAATTACTAGAAAAAAAATTTAACATTGTTTGAAAAAGTTATTATCAAAGATACACAATTTCATATTCGCTTAAAATATGTGTAAATATTTTTTTATCGCGAAAAGAGCAATACTGAAATTTTTATGGTACAAAAGTAGTAAAAAAATTTTTATTGAATGTACTAAATTCCGGCTAGTTTTAATTCACAATAAAAATAATTTTTTAAATTTATTTTGAAATAAAATTTTAAATTAAAATTAAATCATGGTTGGTAAAATTAATTCGTATTGCAATCGTTAATTCGTTTTATTCAAAAGAGATAGAAAAAGGGAAATCGAAATTTAAAAAGCAACTTTTCAAAAGTTCCGAAATTGCATAAATATTATAAAAAAATTTCAAATGAAAGAACACATAAAAATTTAAGTTTTTCTCACAAATAAATCTAAAACAATAATAAAATAATTTTTAAATAAAAAACAAAGCATCTCCCAACAATCCGTGGGTTTTTACAGGAAAATTCTAGTTTTCCTTAATTGATGTACTTTAACGTTTAAATAACTCAATTCAATCAAATGTTCATAACCAATATTTCCCGATTCCCAGATGTAAAATCCGGAAAAAGACCTTCCAGTGAATACTATTTTTTTGTTTTCATTTTCTATGAGATTGTTTTATGCTTCAAAGCTTGTATACATTATTTACTTTCCATTAAAATGCAAAGAAAATCAGTCTCCTGTTTATTTTCAAACAAACTTAGCAATATGTTTTTATTCATTTTGCATAAACAGTAAAATTTTTTAATGGGACCAGTGCACAAAAATCTTTTAAAAATTTCGATGGTTTTGTTCATGAATGTAAATAAATGTGTACACAACTTTGTTTTAAATTATATATTATTGATGGAGATACGTTAAGTAGAAGTATTTAAAATAATTTTTTGAATAATACTTGTACGCTTCAAAGTAAGGTCAATTTTATGCTTTAAACTTCAATATCTCAAAATGTGTACTTTTTTTTCCATAAAAGGAACATTTTTTCAAAGTCTATTGAAGCAAATATAAAAAAATGGGTTTACAAGTGTAACATACTTTAACACAGGCATTTTGTTCTATCTGCTCAGAAAAATTCATTTTGATCGTTGAAAAGGATAAAAATGGGTCAGTTTTCAACAAAAAATATGAGTTGACGAAAAAAAAATTTTTAAGCTTCGAAGTTTTAAGCTAAGTTTAAAAAAAAATCCCTACGCTAAAGTGTTTAAAAGTATCTTCATAACCTGTATAAAAAAATTCAAATCAATGCACAAAAATTTCTGAGTAAATGTTCCTTAAAATTTGATTCTTTTAACATTACGAAGATAGTACTCTGCACCTTAACGCATTTAGACAATTACAGTAATTCGTTACTTACTATTATTTAAATTAACTTTTGGTAAGATGTGAGAAAGACAGTGTAACTTTGGTTTCTTAAAGTACAGTGCGTTCCACATATACAGGGTGCGGCAGAAAGAACGTTCTGCTTTGGAATGTCAATAAAAAATATACAAAGCAAGACAGAGAAAGAAATCTTTTATACCTAAGAAGCACACAGTATGCCATTGTCATCCATTAAGTTTTGAAGAGTACATCAGTTAAATGTCGATGCAGTTTTGAAGTCTCTTTAGGAAATTTAGCATTGACTGGCGAACCATGTCCAGCGGAATCGCTTTGATTTCTTGCGTAATTTCTCCCTTGAGTGCTTGCAAATTTGTTGATCGTTGTTGGTACACTTTTGATTTGAGATAGCCCCAAATCAGAACGTTCTTTCTGCCGCACCCTGTAATTTTCATACAAAATCAGCAAACAGACGTATGGTTCTTCTCCGTCTGGTAAAACAACAAACTTCGGCCACAAGTAGGCGCATTTTTGCTAATACAGTGAAACCCCGATTTAACGTAACCCGCATTTAGCGAATTCCTGCATATAGCGTCATTTTTCATGGGTCATAAATAATTTCCAATATTTTCAATGTTAAAAGATCCCGTATTTAACGTTATAACTTCCAAACACCTCTTTCTCTTGTGACACCTCATCTTTTTGTAAGTACTTTTGGAAATAATTCCGAAAGCAAAAAAAAATAAGCAAAAAAATTAAATTAAGTTAGGCAAAAAAATTATTTTCATCGTTTTTGCGATCAACCATTTTTTATTGGGGAAGATCGAGTTTTTTCTCTCGTTTTGACAGAAGAACACCAGATGATGTTGCTTACTCTCTCAATGTCATGCGCTTTCTGTCAAAAGGCGAATATGAATTATTTATTTCCACGTGTTCATTCCTGTTATTTTCATTAATAATATAAACTATAAAGAAATATGTGTTTTATTGAATACTCACATACTACAGATATTACCTAAAATTAGTAAATGTCCCGTTTTGAGGGAAAAAAATAAATGGTCACGTTAGGCATGAATAACGTGACCATTTATTTTTTCCCCTCAAAACGGGACTTCTAATTTTTAGGTAATACGAGTATTCAAGAAAACACATATTTCTTTACGGTTTTTATTTATTAATGAAAAGAACAGGAATGAGTGTTTGTGTGTGGTGTGTGTGTGTAAACACGTGAAAAATAAATAATTTATGTGGTCTTATATTTTCTGAAGAAAAAAGTTTGCTTAGGTATATTTGGGTTTGATAACTATAAAAAAACAATAATCCATCTTCAAGAAAGATGCACGATCTGTCTATGTGTACTTTCAATCGATGAGCCAGATCTAGCAGGCTTCTGACTAGGGATGAGGGAAAATAACATTTTGTTCTTTTACAATGTGAATTCCAAAATTCTAGACGCCTAGTGATTACAATTACTAAATTGAAAAATTTAGTCCACTATCAATCTCGTTTTCATCTGTCAAAACAAGAGAAAAAAAGTCTTCCCGATCTTCCCCTGTAAAAAATCATTGACCGCGAAAACGATGGCAATAGTTTTTTGTGCTTAAGATTTTCCGGAATTATTTACAATAAATACTTACAAAAAAATGATGTCCGTCGGATTTTTAAAAATTTTCGCGCCTCTTTGAAACTGTACCTAAAAACGGGACGCATGGTCACATTAGGCATGAAAGAAGGCTACACGACCCTTTCGGCTTCGAGTCACATTTTTACTTTGTTAAGTGGTTATTCGAACAATGTGTAAAAAACATGTAATTCTTGGAGAAATAGCATCGCCGATTGTTCATCTCTTGGCAAATCCTGAATCATGACATCCGCGTTGCACTTACAGAGGAATAAGCTCAAATGGTGCCGAAAGTCAAAAAGCTGGTTTCGTGAATTCAATCACCACATGGACAATTCTTCCCTGTGAAGAATATAACACAAAAGGTATTGAACCCCAAAGCAAAATCCCTCGTTGATTGAGGAGCACGTTGCTGTCTCCCCACACACTCAGAATACGAATACAAAAAGAACGAAGTTGGTGCCTAAAAAACAGTTGAATTCTCCTTCCTTACTTCCTTCAAATGTGCTTGGATGAGCATGCCGTAGCCATGTTTTAGAATGTTGAAGGAATCATTAAGTTCGAAGAAAAAAAGAACGGAGCAATTAAATTAAAAATAAGGTTTATTTACAAGTTAGTTATAAATTTACAGACAAGTTTCAAGATAATTGGATAGTTTAAAATTAAGTTATTAGTTTACAGAAGAGCTATTGTGTACGAGCAAAACGCCTACAATAGGCCTCCCCCTATTCTGTCAACTTTCTCGCTTCTTCCAAAACACCCCGTTCCGTTCTTTGCGACACCACTCCAAGGGGTCGTACACAAGTTGAGAGCAGTCAATGTCTTAAGGGTGCTTAGGACCGGACTGTACAAAAACTAAGATATTACCTGAGCTTTGTTTTGAATGTAAAAAAGAACATAGTTCAGCTACTGTTACTCGTTTATACATATTTCTGTGTGAACCATCTAGAATATTCCATGTAGAACCTTCCACCTAGAATATTCCTTGCAGAACATTCCATGCAAAATTGAATCATGTGAAAAATAAACAGGCTACAAAAGGCGAAGAGGATGGGATGAAGGCTACTGAATTACTTTTCAAATTACTACGATTCAAATTGAATTACTTTTCAAATTATTACAAATTAGCACCTGGCATTAGGAAAAAAATTAGTTTAAACTGTCTCCGATCGATAATTTATGAGTATCATTTAACGAGAACACGTAAATCTCTTTCACTCTCTGCACTAAAATTGCGATGACCATCGTATAACACGATAATAATTTCTGTATAACACGGTTTAATTTTTAACTATTGATAGTCAATTGGACGGTTAAATAGAGACCCGTAACATTTTTTCACCTGTCTGTTCTGTGTGTCCAATAGTTAAAATGTTTTTAAAACTTATAAGAATTTACTTAAACTATTTAATGATCCCTTATGTAACTTTATTTAAAATACAAATAAATAAGTTAAGTTTTTCTACGTTTTTAGTATTCTGTATAACACGGTTTTAGTTTCCTTATTACACAGAACGAATCTCTACTTTTATATAATTTTTTCATAATTATTTCGCTTAACACGGTTTTTATACAACACGAAGTACTTTATAGCATGGTTTCCATATAAAACGGTACCAAATATACAAAATTCAATCACCACCATGCTTTGTATAGCACGGTACAAATTAACCGTGCAAAACGTGGGTTATATATATATATATACATATATATATATATATATTATATATATATATATATATATATATATATATATATATATATATATATATATATATATATATCTGTAGCCATGAAATTTAGCACACAGGTAGACCTAAAAGTGTACCTCGAAGCCCCAATTTCAAAATCTAAAGTTGATTTTTCCGCAATAAATGGACATGGATAAGGAAACACGTTCTACAGGGTTTGTGTATGAGTTAACACAGTGAAATGTCGCGATCCTATTTTGGCTGTCGCGGTAGGAAACACGTTCTACAGTTTGTTTAATGTGGTACACTCTTATACTTTAGAACATTGCGGAAAACATAGGCTATTTCTTTCCTGTCTTAAGACCCATCTGTAGCCTTGAAAATTGGCACGCGGGTAGTCCTAAAAGTACCCATAGAAGCCTCAATTTTAAAATCTAAAGTTTGTTTTTCCGCAATAAATGGACATGGATAAGGAAACGCGTTCTACAGGGTTTGTGTATTTGAGTTAACACAGGGAAATGTCTCGGTCCTATTTGAAACCCGAGCAACGCCGAGTTATTCAGCTAGTTATGAATAAAAGTAGGAAGGTTTTTCAACAGCGCACTAAAGTCACACAACTAGCTATTGCAGACGGTGAGGGATAAATCCCGAAGGGAAAGAAACCAGGACAACACCACGTCATTTTGAATATAGGTCAAATGACAAGGCAACATCTGAGCTGACAACCCCACTCTCCAAACCACCCCAGAATGAGGACATTTGATGGCCCCACAGATTGAACGTGCCCATGTGTACACTACAGTCTTTGGCTAGATTGCAAATTTATGGAACCCACTGTACTTTACAGTGAAGTGACCGGATTTATTACAGAGCAACCACTACAAAGCAGCACGTCGTGGTAGCGAGTTCGTGTACAAAGGACGCTGCTGCATGTTAAATCTATCGTGGCCTCGAATGTCCTTACGTTGGCCTGGTGTTGAAGTTTGGAGAGGGGCCGCCAGCTCAGGTGTGACCTCGTCATCTGACCGCAGTTCAAAATGACGTGGGTTTGATCCCGTACCGTCGTCAATAGCCCGTTGTGTTGCTCTAGTACGACGTTAATAAAAAACTACCATTTACCAACCTACTACGGCGTTAATTAAAAAACTAACAATTACCAAACGATACGTGGAAGCAGTGGCACACCTAGAGGGTAGTTTTTAGAAGAGTGTCTATATAATAAGAGTAGCGACATACGGGAAACATTTTATTATTGGCTTAGAGACCTTTTCTACCGCCGGAGGCGGTCTTTTCCAAGCTCCCGTAGACATAACATGGGAACTTTTTGTGTGTTCGAGAAAAATGTGTGTATATTAAATTAAAAAGAAAATATAGCTTATTCATGTTCCATTTCGTGTTCTAGAATGTTTATTTAATATTATTTTAATGTTTTGTCAGTAAAAATTTGAAGACTTTTTTAAGTCAATAGCTTTTTTTGAACAACATGGTGTTTCCTGCAATCTAAGTTAGCGCGTTGTGCAATCCATCGCATCCATTACGCATGTAATTGAGCGTTTATATGATTCATTCATACCGAATGTATCCATATTATAACAATTATATGCTTTTTCTTCTCCTTGAAATGATATATTAATTCGCCCAGCAATCTTCTTTGAAACGATTCTGGTAGAAAAATGGCTGCCGCACATGCGCATTGGGTCCCTTGTCGCCACTCTTATTATATAGGCACTCTAGTTTTTAGGTGAACGTGAGCTTTTAAGACTACCCACACTTTGAGCACAGGGTTCTTTATAATTTTGTCCTTCTGGCTGAAAGTACACAGCACTATCATTTACTACGAGGAACTTCAACAGCCCCGGTGGCTTATTGGTAGAGTATTCGCCTCCTGTGTGTCTGAGATTACGGGATCGATTCTCAACTGTAGCTTCTTTCTTTTACATATTTAAAATTTTAATTAATGATACTATATATTATTAAATATACTTTTTAATTAATATTTAATTAATTATAGGATTTAAGTTAATTTGTACAGGTGTGTCATCTTTTAAAGTAGAATGGGACTCATCTAAAATTTTCGTACCCCACACAGCTACGAAAATCCGGGCGACAGAAGGTGAAGAGTTGCAAAATTTTTGCAACCCACGATTTTGATCGGGGGCCGTCTAAAAATTTAGGATTGTTTAGGGATTGGCGATGGAAAAAAAAAAGAGTAAAACTGGCTTCCTGTCGAACCTGATCTCCACTGACCCCCAAGTCCGTACAGCAACGCCGGGGCGTCGTACGAAGAGCCCCTGACGTTGCCGGACCCCTTGGGGAGCGGATCAGGTTTGACAAGAGAAGACAGTTTTTTCTAAATGCCCTGACCAATAAACGTCTGATTAATTAACCAAATGCTTAAAATGCGCGGAAGGTTTCGAACAATTAATGCTGATCCAGTGTTATGTGGTGCACTGTGTTAATATTATTATCACGCCGCAACTCATAGTTGAAACGACTCGGATCGAACTGGGCAACTTCCGAACACGGAGCCAAGACTCTTCAACTGAGCCATCGGGGCCTGCATGAGTTAATGTTAATATAGCACTGCTCTCTACTTTCTTCTGAAACCGACAGAAACGTCGTAGACCCACCGGTCTGGTGGTTAAGGTGTCATCCTAAAGATCGGAAGGTTCTTGGTTCGAATCCCGGTCAGTGCATGGATGTTTGTAAGCGTAGGGTGTAGAGGCTGTTGGTGCACCTTAAAACTGTCGTGGCTGAAAGTCCTCGCGTTGGAGAGTGAGGTGCTAGCTCGGGTGTTGCATCGTCATCTGACCGTGTTTCAAAATTAAGTGTTGTCCTCGGATCTTACCCTCAAAGGATTGATCCCGGACCGTCGTCAATAGCCCGTTGTGTTGCTTTTGTACGAAGTTTATTAAAAATTACCAATTACCAAATTATCTAGGGGTAAGAGTAAAGGTAATTAACGAAGTACTAGAGCAACACATAACGCGCTATTGACGACGGTCCGGGATCAATCCCTTAAGTGAAAGATACAACACCTTGTCATTTTGAACCACGGTCAGATGACGAGGCAACACCCCACTCTCCAAACCTTTCCAACATGAGGTCTTTCGGCCACGACAGATTTCAGGTGCACCAGCCGCCTCTACACCATACGCTTACAAACATCCATGCCCGGGCCCGGATTGGAACCTTCCGATCGAGAGGCTAACACCTTAACCACTATGCCGGTTGGTCGGCGAACAACGCATTGAACGTCGATAATGCGGTGATCCTGGATTGCAGACGACACTCCCTACGGTTGCCAGCGGAAGTAAACAGAAAAAAAAATACAATTTCCCCTTTTCCTACAAAAACAAACTTTTCCTAAAAATAGAGCTAGCCTCGTTCTCCGGAAGTCAAAGAGACACCTCAACCTTTCCCAGTCCGCCCCCTAGGGTCCGGACTGGGTCACTTCTTCACCCTCTTCCCGAACGATTTTTTGTCCTTTATCGTTTGCTACTTCTCCTTGTTTCTGCTAATGTCTTTTCCGTGTACGACTCCGGATCGAGACACGTGTCCCCACTCGAGCGTCTGATTCGGGACACGGATTTCCACTAAGACCCCCCTTCCGCTTTGTCCCCCTCCACCCCACCCCCCTAACATTGATCCGAACGTCCCGGACACTCACACCCTCCCCCACTTCTATTTTTTCGTTTTCACTTCGCGTCGCTTTCCGCGTGAAGGTTTTAATTAGCTCGCTCTCTCGGAGTGGACACGGACTGTGAAGTGCCGGACGCACGGGGTTCACAACTGCTGGGGCAGGGAACGGTTGGCCCCACTGTGCTAGCGATCCGCGAGTAGCAAGCTACCCTCAATGTATTTCTCTCTTCTGCGTAAGTAGGGCAATCCTCGTGTGTGTCCATCCAACCAAAGACTAGCGTGTACAAAAGGGGTCACGTTAAATCCGTCGTGGGCTCAAATATCCCCCCCCCGGGTGTTCCACATCGCGTTGGTTCCTACGCCGACCCACCGGTCTGGTGGTTAAGATGCTAGCCTACATATAGGAAGGCTCCTGGTTCGAATCAGGGACAGTGGATGGATGTGTGTAACCGTATGGCGTAGAGGCGACTGGTGCACTTTCAATCTGTCGTGGAGCCGATCCACCGGTATAGTGGTTAAGGTGTCAGCCTCTATACCGGATGGTTCCTGGTTCGAAGCCGAGTCAGTGCATGGATGTTTGTAAGCGTATGGTGTAGAGGCGACTGGTGAACCTTAAATCTGTCGTGGCCGAAAGTCCTCACGTTGGGTGGGTGTGGAAGTTTGGAGAGTGGGGTGCCAACTGAGGTGTTGCCTCGTCATCTGACCGTGGTTCAAAATCACGTGTTGTCATTGCTTCCCTAAGGGTATTGATACCGGACCGTGATCAATAGCCCGTTGTGTTGTTCTAGTACGACGTTCATTAAAATTACCAAATTAACTACATAACTACCTTTTATTCGTTGTGTTGCTCTAGTACGACGTTAACCAAAAAATTACCATTACCTTTTATTATTGCTAGTGTGGCCCCAAACACTTCGATAATTGGTAATCTTTAATAAACGTCGTACTAGAGCAAAACAACGGGCTATTGGCGACGGTCCGGGATCAATCCCCTAAGGGAGAAATCTGATAGCAACCACTTCATTTTGAACCACGGTCAGATGATGATTTTCAAAAAGACAATTCATAGCACACTGCACCCTGTTGCTATCAATTGTCTTCGAGCTTTCCCAACATTTCCTTGGTCAGCTAGGTCTCCCGATCTCTATCCCATAGAGCACATTTGAGACGTTGTGGGAAGGGCAACCCTCCCGGAATGTTGACGCTTTAGCCCGACAGTTGGCAAGAAATTCCGCAGGACACCATCCGGGAACTTTTCCAGCCTATGTCACGCATTCGGGCCAACGCCTTATAGACTTCCTTTGGAACGGTCAAAGTCTGAAATAAATCATTCAATTGTTCTGAAATTTTAATCGTTTCTTTTTCTATGTGTTTTTCAGATCTACCAATTTTTACCGAAATCGGACAACTCCTTCTTGGTGCGTCGATTTTTTTTTGTTATAGTGTACCAGTTGCTTGTGTGAGGTCATTGGTTTGCTTCGCAAACCAAATGGAAATTCGTAGCCTATTGGATAACAACCATCACGGATTCCCATTTGGTTTGCGAATTTGTAGCCAATTGGATACGAGCAATAACGGAGTTGCCCATGGTGTTGGTTTGTTTTGTAAACCAAAAGATATAATTATTTAATTGATAAATTATTTATTAATAGAAAATCAAACGTATAAAGTATCTAACTGTGGTGTAAAATTTTCCGCAGATTTCAAATCCGTTAAAATCTTTATTCTATCTTTAACGATCGCTGAGATAGAAAAAAAGCACTGAAGAGAGAGAGAGAGAGAACGCCAGTGATACTTTAATAATTTCTTTTGTTTCACTCGAATCCGTTTCTCATGAAATCAAAATGAATGAATCTCGAATGAAACGAAGGTCATTCGAATCTGTTCGCTCCCATTCAAGGCGGAAGATGGAAAAAAATTGGCATGGTTCCTAAGGCTGACGTCAATAGTGACGTGAGGACGTCACTCGAACCCGTTTCTCAGGAAATCAAAATGAATGAATCTAGAATCAAACGAAGGTCATTCGAATCTGTTCGTTCCCATTCAAGGCGGATGGTGGAAAAAATTGGCATGGTTCCTAAGGCTGACGTCAATAGTGACGTGAGGGAGGAAAGTCTAAATTTTGATGCTTCTTCATTTCTCAAAAGAAAGAACGGTGAAAAAAACTGTAAAAAATTGATTTAAAATGTTCTAGATTGAATTTTAAAATTCGACGCGACCCAAAATTTGGACAACCTGTGTGGCAAATCCCATTACTGTAAGTACCATAGATTCATCAGGACTTTGTGGACAAGAAACAAACACTTCCTTTTATAATAGTACCGATTTCTTCCATGGTGTCGCCACAACTCGCAGTTGAGTTGAAAACAGAAAAGTGGGCTGTGGCAGCCTTGAAAAAGGGGCATGCGCCAGTCCGCTTTGCCCCATTTATGAACCAGTGCGATGAATGTGTGAATAAAAAGCAGAAATCCAAAACAATAAAGGCTCTTGAATTGAAACATATCCATAAGAAACTTTATTATTTAAAGGCCATCGTTTATACACCACAAAGCTGCTAATGTGTCTAGCTATCAATAGCTTTGTATACAATTTTACTTCAGAATAACACTTTTTAAAATCAATACATAATCATCTACAAAAATGCATTGATGCTTTATACACCCATGTTGAACAAAATTATTCGTACAAATACCATTGTTCTGACTAGTGTTTTGTTCTCTTCAGGGATATAAAATAGTCATCCTTACAAATATAATTTCGAATTTATCAAAAATTACCAATACTCTAACTAGAAATATATATCTACACCTAATCAAACCTGGAGTTTAATATCATCTCTAATGGTTATGATTAATACCTCTTTGCAGAATCTAATACAGGCACTCTACGTTTTTTTTATCATACATTGGAAAATAGTAATTTTAACCATTTTTCTGTATTAACATTTTTTGTGCCTAAAGAATTAAAACGTGTGATCCACGGCCAATATTTGCTTCTTGAAAAATGAAACAGTATTAGATTCACAGTTAACATTTTACAAATTAATATAAATATCCACATTAACTCTCATTAAAATACGTCTTAAAGTCCTACGTTTTTTCACAAAACATGTCTGTGCCAAACAAATTAAAATGTGCTCCACTGCCAATTTTGTTTTAAGACAAAATTGGCAGTTAGTTACAAGAGTTATTGTGAATATGTATATTAATATTTTATAAATTAATATTAACAATAATTCTTGTTAAAATGTCATACGAGTCCAAAGATTATTTCATAAAATATTTTTTGTCAAAATAATTAAAATGTATGATTTATTGCCAATTTTTTTAAAGCAAAATTACCATTACCTGTTAATATTTAACAAATAAATATCAATATCCATGACTCCCATTAAAATATGCCTCAAAATATTTAGATTATTTCATAAA
Source organism: Metellina segmentata (assembly GCA_947359465.1). NCBI lineage: Eukaryota > Metazoa > Arthropoda > Arachnida > Araneae > Tetragnathidae > Metellina > Metellina segmentata. Next base: position 111,099,686 of record OX375883.1, read on the forward strand.
ATATTTTTGTGCCAAAAGAATTAAAATGTGTGTGATCCACCAAAAATTTTTTCTTTTAATTTTCAGTTTCTGTTAATATTTTACAAATATTCACTATAACTTATTAAAATATGTATTAAAGTTTTACAATTACTTCATAAAACTTAAAAACCTATATCTCAATAGTTTGCATAAAAGGTTCATTGTGTGGCAAAATAGTACAGAAATTGGCCATTACAGGGTATTTAAAAGGCTCCAGAAAGGTATACATCTCTAAAATATTCTTAAACACTTTCTGAACAGCTACGAAGAAACATGATACACCATTTCAAAGTCTCAAAACTGTACTTGATGAGAAAGCTAAAAAATTATTATATTCCATGGGTCACCTTAAAATACAGTTTGTTGGGCGTCTATTACGAATTTTTGAGACATAAAAGTGCAATTTATTCTTTTGAATTTATCACTTCGTGCACTCGTACTATGAAACAATAAGTGTTGAAAAAGATAATGTTTTTTTAACACTAGTTATTGTTGTTTCATTGTATCGTGTAGCGATATCGTATAACTGATCCAGATTATTACAGAATAACTCCCGAGTATGGCTTGGAAATTAGACATTTCATATGGTATGTTCTGTAAAACTAATTTTTTCCTATTCTTCTTAGAAATAATTTTAAAAGCCATATTTTTACAAGATAATAGAATGAAATAACTCAAGGATAATTTGCAAGGTAAAGTAAAATAGTGTAGAATGGTTTGAAGAAAAAAAAAGTCTTCAGAGCAAATAAAAAAACAAAGTTGGATTCAGATAAGACTGCCTAAGCCAAAACGCTCGCAAAATAGTAACTTAATTCTTTTAAAATAGTAGCAAAGGAGACAGCTCTCAAACCCTATTTTAGTAGCACACACAAAATGAATAAGCTAAAACTCAAAATGTGCGTAATAAGTATGAAACAGACATTGAAGAACGAAGAAATTTAAATATTAGGTTTCCATAACAATCTAGCAACTACTGATTGAAGATGTTTCTTTTGTGATTGCCATAACTTAAAAATTGGCATCTCTTGTTAAATTTTCACTCTAAAGAAAAATCCTAAATATTATATTTTCAAAGGGGATTAAATTTTGTTGGCATTTAAAGAGTTTATAAATTCACCAAAATTTTGAAAATAAGAGCTTTTGAGACTATCTGGCTTTAAAAGGTAGTCGCCAAAGTTGCAAAATAGTAACCAAAAGTCATCCTTTAGTTGCGTTTGGCAGAACTGCCTTTAAATTCTGTTTGTTTTATGTTCTAAAAACTAAATTTTAGAATCTAAAAGAAAAGATTCCATCATTTCTTGAACTCAAAACATCTATCACAAAAGCAGCCAAACTTTTTTTAATTAGTAGCTTTTGAGACGATCTTGCTTTAAAAGATACTCCAACAGACACCAAGTTTGGAAAATAGTTGCAAAAATTTGAATGTGGCAGTTCCTGTTCGAAACGAAGTTCTCCAGAATAAAGTAAGTCAGAGTGTAACACTTTAAATGTAAGTAATTCAAAGAAGATTATTTTTAAGAGTGAAAGGAGACAAAGTATAATAGTTCCGAGTACAATACTCTAAAGTAAAGTAAAAATCAGTTATTTAGAGACACATTCTCCAAAGTAAAGAAATTCAGAATGAATTACGCAATAAAAGAAAATTCACATACATTCTTGGGAGTGAAATACATATAATCCACAGAAAATCATTCTTTTGTGTAGAACAATTATAGAAACACATCCATAAAAGTAAAACAATGATTTCAGAGTAATTAAAAAAGTTCTCAGCATTTTAAAGCAAAGTAATTTACAGAAAACATTCTTCAGAATTTACAGAATAGAGTAAAAAGCAAAAGTGTAGAGTAATTCTAAGGAAATGGTTCTTAAAGAGTAAAGAAAAGCAAAATACAGAGTAATTTAAAGTATAACACTCACAACAATTAAATAAAAACCAGTATAATTAGATATATTCTTCAGAGTATAAAGTAATTTAGAATGAAAAGCGAGTAATTCCAAGAAAACATTGAGTATAAAGTAATTCAGGGAAAAACACTGTAAAAATTAATACACAAAGCACAAGTAATGTTGCATTAAAATAATGTATTCAAATAATGCAATATATTTGATTTAAAAATCAATTTTAGATTCAATGTATCATGAGCTTGAAATTCTTCAATTCAAGCCAATGGATGAAACCAAATTCTTTACTTGTTAAACATTAGCTGTTTCTTTTAAAATCAGTTGAAAAATTCAATTCATAAAATAAAGTGATATGAAACTATGTACCAACCTTACTGGCTACTTTTCTCCAGAATGTCCGAAAAGACATGACCAATAACTTTCCAGGTTTTAGATCAAAATTTGTAATTTTCACTCACTTTTTATTTAATTAAATTCTCTGACAATTCCAGTTTTTACCTGACTAGTAGGAACCCTGATATACTATGCGTGTTCACTGAAGTGTTTCTTAGAAACACATTGGTTTGAGTGTTACTTTTACCTTTTCAATTTCATACTGAAACTGTTGCTTTTGTTAATCTAAATATCTTTTTATCCTGCTTTAACAAAAGTGAGATGGTATAGGTCAGTGGTTCCCACCCCTCTGCGACCACTCCAAGAAAATAAATAAATTCAAATTAAACTCCCAATGATAAAATATTGGTTGCAACTCAAATGGTCTTATATATTTGAACTTTGGAAGAACTTTCATGTATGACCAAGTTTCGACATTCGTAACGGTGGAAGCCGAGACTAAATTGATAGTATGGTAAATTTCAGTTTTTTAAATATAATTTCAGTGACATAGCGCAAATTATTTAAATAACTCTCAACTATTCATCCTTTCTCCCTCCAGGCCTCCCACTTGTTCTTACCTTTGAAAATAGTCATTTTAGTTGCCTTGTATGTGAAAAATAGTAGCCAAAGAGTCAGGACTTTGCGTGCACAAAACAGACAAACACTTCCTTCTCTAATACTATAAAAGAAAGTGTTTGTCTGTTTCTTGCACGCAAAGTCCTGACCAATCTATGGCACTTACAGTAATGGGATTTAGCACACAGGTAGTTAAAATTTTTTGCAATTTTAGGGTTGCGGCGAATTTTAAAATTCAATCTAGAACATTTTAAAATTGAAATTAATGAAATTGAATAATTATTGTTTTATTTGGAATGGCAACAGCTTAAAGATATGACAGATTTTGATTATATTTTTTACGCTTCCGTTTAATTTTGCAGAGAAACGATTTGTCAGCAGACTAAAAAATCAATGTTTTAACCTAGTTCTTTTTTTTTTCCTATCTCCTAGACCCTTAAAGATAAAGTAAAAATTTCGACGGGTTTGAAATCTGCGGAAAATTTTACAATAGATCAATACCTAAAAATGGGATTTTTTAAAAATAAATAAAAATTTTTAATTCAATATCTTTACTTTAATATTTTTGCAAGAGAATGTGATGTCAGGCTAACATTTGTGTTCATTGCATTCCTTGCCCTTCGCGTTTAAAAAAAGAAACAGATTACATTTAAAGTCGCCTTGCAATGAAAATAATTGCAGTTTTTTGGCAAAATTGTTGCTTTTGACGATTTTTAATGTTAATTTTCTGGAAAAAGTCGCCATAGTTGCCTCTGGGAGGCCTGTCCCTCCTGTAACACTACTCCTAAATGCCATTTACATGTAAAACAGCATAGCTTGTTGCTAAGTGAAATGAAGAGTATATCAACCTGCCCCATCTGACGGTAGGTTGCCCAAACCCAAAGAATATTTTCAGCATACATTAAGCTCGGGGTGATTATTATAATACACAAACCTTAAAATTACATAATTTTCATCTAGTCATGGAAATTTTGCAATGCGGCTGTATAGGTTTTAACTTCGGACTGACGATCAGAGCAATTGTTCGAAAAGCAGCTACGAGGTGTGGCTTATTTGCTTTTCAGTAGCCTGCATTTGATAATTCCAGAATGTGCTTTCAAAACGCTTTAGAAAGATTAGGCATGACCAGTGGAACTCAAATTTTTTGTTGGTTCTAATCTGCTTTACTTTTCATTTATTAAGTACATTGTACCTTGTAATTTCATATTCTATTTCTTTGATTAATCAACATGCTTCTGTAAGTCCCATGTTGTAATCCAGTGATGAGTGGCAAATATGTTTTTGTTCACTAAAATATGGGAAGATTCTTGGCCTGAAGAACTTTGGAAACCACTGGTTACACAACACAGCATCAGTCAGATAGAATAATAATGCAAAATACATTTTCCAAATAGATCCCTTTTAAGAAACTTTAAACATGGGAGACAGGTTGGATTATTGGGAAGATTGGATATTGTTGGGTTAGGTTTTGGTTCTGCGAAAATAATTAATAATTGCTAAAAAGCATCTTTGTGGTTGAAGTTATTCATAAGATTGATTCAGATTGAAGTACATAATATTGATGTCAAGAATACTAAAGTTTTCCAAATTTAAAGCCCTTCAATTTGAATACATTTTATTTAATACGAGTTTATATCACATTTACTGCTTATTTTATTTCGGAACTTAAGTTTTTTGTTTCAGCATTTTAAGTTGCCATCACTAATCCTCGTTTTACTGTTTTATAATCTGTTTAACAGATCATAATACTCGGCTGATTTTATTAAGGCTAAAAATAAAGACCGTTATTGTCTTATGCAGTTCTACATATGGACAGGTTAGTTTGTGATGTAAGTCACTTTTTCTTTGTTCTCCAGAAATAAGCACAAGTAATTTTGCATTAAAATAACCAAATAATACAACAAACTTGACTAAATCAATTTGTGATTTAATGTATCATCAGCATGAAATTGTTCAATTTAAGGCACTGTACGAAACAAAATTCTTTACCTGTTAAACATTAGTTGTTTCTTTCAAATCGGTTGAAAAATTGAATTCATAAAGTGGTATGAAACTGTACGAATCTTATTGGCTACTTTTCTCCAAAGCATCTGAGAAGCCATGATCAATCATTTTCCGTCATTGCGGCAATTTTCCAGGTTTTAGACGAAAATGCGTAATTTCCCCCAATTTTTTGGACAAGATTAAATCCCCTGACAATTCTAGGTTTTCCGACTCGTGGGAACCCTGGACTTACACCACAGTAACTTTAACCCGTCTATATGTTCCATTAAACTTCATAAACACAAGGGGACAGGAAATTTTAGTTTTCAAAGGGGTCACAGACAGAAGAGTCTTTAAACCACTGGTTGGTTGATTTGAGTTTTATGGGACGCAAGATCCAGAAAAGCTGCACTGAACACAAGATGGAATTCAACCCAATAAAAGAGGTTAAACTATTCATAATCAGAGCAATAAATATAAGTAGATGTGAAATTTCAAATCAGATTAAAATACAGTGAAAGCGATTAAGATTAAAATACGAATTAAAAAAGGGTAAAAATGAGTTTTATATCAATGGTAATATTGCAACCGATGAAAATATAGATAAAATTATTTATATGAAGTTTAAAAATCCAATGAGATATAAAAATTAAAATAGATTTGGATGAGGATTTTCTCCCACCATGTCATGCAAGTTTAAAATTGGATTGCTGGGAACCACTGGATTACACAACATAGCATCAGTCACTTTGAATAACAGTGCAGAATAAAAAATCCAGCACATTTAAAATTTTTTCCCTCAGAAGAAAATCGAAACACAGGAGACAAGCCGAAACCAGACTTCTCTCGCATTGAGGAACAAACGAAACCTTGGCAATACAAAATTTTTTATTGCGTAAATTTGGAAATGCTAAAATAAATAAGAAAGAACAGGAACAGAGCGCGAACCTTTAGTTCACGAGGATCTCACGGCGAGGCATAAATGTCGATTTTTTACCTGTACAAAAACATTTTAATTCCGATTTGCGGTCCCGGTGCGAGCGGGCGGTCTCACCGCCGCCGTTCCTGCTTCTGGGTCCGCTTGCGCTCCTTCTCGCGCCGTTCCTCTTGCTTGTGCTTCTGCTTCTCTTTGTTCACCTTGTCCTGGGCCTTCTTCTTCTCCGCTTCCAACTTGAGCTTTTCGCGCTTCTCCTTCTCTGCCTGCGCCACCGACTCACAGTTCTGGTTCTGCTGCGGGGAAGCTGGACACAGTTAAGGTAATTTGTAATTAACGTCATACTAGAGCAACACAAAGGGCTATTGACGACGGTTCGCCTGTCATTAAGGGAAAGATCCAAGGACAACACCTTGTTATTTTGAACAACGGTTAGATGACGAGGCAACACCTGACCTGGCACCCCACTCTCCAAACTTCCACACCAACCCAACATGAGGACTTTCGGTCATGACAGATTTAAGGTGCACCAGCCGCCTCTACACCATACGCTTACAAACATGAATGCCATATTTGAACCAGGAACCTTCAGATCCAGAGGCTAGGACTGTTACGTAGTGGGCCGAGTGGTGAGCCTTTCAACAAAACGAAGCAGCCTAGTTTACAACTAACTTACATTTATTTTGCAAAGAATTATATGTACGCTAATTACACTAGAGATTTGCATCCCTACATCATGCGTGGTGCGAAACAGGCAAAAACTCAAGAGCCGCGGCCTCATAAACAAGCACCGCAAAACAAAAACCTCTGCTCTCTTCAACCGATCTCCCTTGCCAGACCCTCATTTTTGTTGCCAGATCCCCCATTCAGAAAGCCACAAATCACTGGCACTCCAAAACAAACAGGACAGCTGTTGCGACATTCATCAGCAGGGATCGGGCATATGTTTCAGAAATCCTCGTTCAAAGGTCAGTGGTGGTGTTTGCGACGCCACAGGACACAGTTAAGGCGGAATGGGGCACTTTCAATTGACGTCAAACTCGAGTAACACAGCGAGCTAAACAGCAGACCCATTAGCAGGGGTAAAAACAGTCAAAATGTAAAAAAGAGGAAAATACACGCAGCATTATTTTGAACAACAAAAATAGCTATGTAAGAATAGTGCATGTGTGTACAGAAGAGTGGTGCAGTCAGAAATATTTTCTGGGGGGGGGGGATTATTTAGTCTGATAAAAACTATAAACACTAAAAACAATATATCTACTAAAACCAATAAAATTTGTCTTTGGAAGTAGGGAGGTTAACTCATAACCTCCCATGGCTGCGCCACTAGTACAGAATATATGTTTATGATAAGCATGTATATATGAATATTATTTAGCTTTATAAGCTCTATAAAGTCCACTATAAACAGTGAAATTTGTCTTTGGAAGAGGGGGGGGGGTTAACCCATAACCCCCTCGTCATGGCTGTACCACTGGTACGGAATATGTATTTATGATGAGTATGTATTTTTATAATTCAAAAGCACTTAATTCAATTTTTCTTTTGTATCTTTTCAAACATACTCTTTATTAAAAGTTAGCATATTCACTGTTCTAATTATTTTTTATTTTACATTTATTCTTTGGCTGTAATTCCATAATATGATTTAATTCTAAAAAAAAAAAAAAAGTGGAACTTCTCAGAGAAAAAAATTGGAAATCCATGCAAACGCAGAAGATTTTCACCCCTGCATTAGCAAAACATGGCTCTAAAACGCCATTTATTGAACCAGAGCCTGTTTGAACCAGATACTGCCTCACAATGTGGTCAGAGGGACTACGAGGGATTTGCTCCTTGCCGAGTCCTACCATATGTGGCTTCAATCTAATGAATAAAGACAAACCAAAAAAGCTCAATGAGCATTCTCCTCGGGATAGATCGAGGGAACTGCTGAATTCGGGTAGGAAAGAAATCAGGATAGCTATTGGCCTTCTAACTGGCCACAGTACCCTGAATAGACACCTCAACATTATGGTTGTTTAGTTACGACCGACCCATTATGTAGAGGTTGTCAGATGGTAGAAGAGAGACCCACACATGTATTGCGCGACTGTGGTTTATACTCAGCACAACGATTTGAATACCTGAGACTACATAGAGGTCGTCGGATGGTAGAGGAGAGTTCTGTACACGTAATGTGACCATTACTCTGCATAACGATTTGAATATCTGGGATACCACTGTATCGAACTCCTGAGAACTGTCAAACATTCCAATCAGGTATTTGCTGAAATTTATTTCGGCAATCGGTCTTTAGTGGATCAACAGGGGTACAATAGACTATCAGTTGCGGTGCTGTCACTCTTCAATCACCCCTTTAACAAGTCATAACAAAAGGAGTTATTTCGAAGGTCCAGATCGATCCACCAAGGGAAAGATACGAGGATATTCAATACAGTTACAAAGTCCAAAATCCTCCAGATTTGGGATTATTTGCTTCTCTCTAAATTAAAAAAAGTTACTGCTGCCACTGCAGGATTGAAAACTTGCTCGATTGTTAGACGTTTCCGGAGAAAGTATGGATCAAGAATTTAACGTGGTTTGTTCAAAATTGTTCAGGGCAGAAGTCAGAGATTTTTTCCAAAGTGGCTTTTAGTTTAGGGTGCATTAAGTGTCAAAGTCTGTTGCTCTTCTGACTGGGCGACCGCGGCTCGGGCACAGTTAAGGTTGCTTGGTTTTTCATGCCCACATTTGACCAAGCTATGCCAAACATAAAACAAGTGATGTGAAGCAAAAAATATCCTGAAAGGGTAAAAGAGGGATTGGGAATAGGATAATGGGATGAAAGAAGACAATTCGGTTCTCACGGAAGTGGGACACCAGGGCTTATTAAAGACACCGAACCCCAATGGGGGGTTGTTTGGTGGTTTTACGGCACAAAGCCCACATTTGGCCAAGCTGCACCAAGCTCAAGACCATACTAAGTAAAAAGTGTCAGAAAAGAGTAAAAGATCACAGAATAAGATCCCCTGGGCATGAACCCCAAAGTTTCCATGGGAAAAGAAAATATCACTACAATAGGGAAAAAAGGGGGTTAGCGTGGACAATTTTTAAAAATTTGGCAAAAAAGTTTACTAAATATTGTTTTTGAAACATCAACTATTTTTTTTATGATGTGCTTTTACTTCTATTTTTGTTGATATATTAAAGTATTTAGCAGTAGTTTTATCTTTTATTTAAAAAAAGTTGTTTTTGTCCACACTAGCCCCATGACATGGGGCTAGTGTGGACAAGTTAAAATACTGATAATACAATGTAAATACAACTCATGAAAATATGTAAAACCATAATGAAATCAATTAAAACCTAACCAGTATAATTCATTATAAATGTTAATCTTAATAAAGCATATTTAATTAATGTTAAGCCCAATATATTTGTAATTAGGAACTGCACTATATTATAGAATCTACTTCAAAAACAAATCAACACAATAGAAAGCTATTTTTAAGTTTTATTTAATTGGAAAAGGATTTTAATGTAGAAATGGAATTATGCTTCTATTTTGCAATGGAGTTAGATAAATCAACATTAAATGTCATCTGAGATGCAGTGCGAATTGTGCTACCAGTAACATCTGGTGATGGTAATTTAGCTACAATTTCATTTCTTGAGATTTGTTCTTTACATCTGGGAAAAAGAAAGATTCACTCTGATTATTAGAAATGTTGTTTAGTGTGTAAAAACATTACAATTTCTTGTAAATTAATTTACCATTTCTCAAAATTAATTTAATTTAATATATGAAAAGCCTTGGTGTAAAAAATAGAATTATTTATGAATAAAATTTTCACATAAACAATCTTATTTAATAAATAAATAGCCTAAAATGTAATATTTACCCCATGTTTTTACCACTGAAAGCTAAATGGAGAGCTAGTGAGGACATGTCCACAGTAGCCACCACCATGTTTCCACACTAGCCTCATGGAGCCATTTGTTTATTTAGGCCTACTCCTGGTTAATTTAAACCATGTAGAGCAAAAGTGAAAAACAGCTATTGAATATATTCATTTAGAACATACTGTCGCCTTTTTTTAATATAGAATTATAATAGTCTAATCTAGTAATTAAAAAACAAATAAGGAAATAACTTTTCCACCGTGAAAACCTTGTTTTATAAATTATTGAACTATAAAGTATGTTGTTATGCAACTGCACATGCAATTTTATATCAGTGTTGCGCCCTCTGCTATTAAATAGATTGCAGGAAACAACATTGGCATGAGTCTCATGCAAGACGCCACGAAGTACAGAGTTATCTGATTTCGAGAAAGGTGTAATTGTTGGGTATCACAGAAATGACCGATCCTTAAGGGACATATCTAGCCAGGTCAAACACCCAAAATCGACAGTGGCCTATGTGACTCAGAAGTGGAAGGTGAGCATTGATTATCGGAACGTGCCCCATGAAACTGGGAGATAGAGACCGACGGGTACTGTCCAGAGAAATTCGAAAGAACTGTACCCAACTGATGGCCCACATACTCCAGGAAATTCAACAGGCATGAAGGAGTGTTGTTTCGATAAATATCATCCACAAGGAATCACCGCTGCTTGGTTTTCAGGGTCGTGCTGCCGCCCATAAGCCTTTGATCACGAAGTCCCGTGCTGCTCGGTTAATGTGGTGCAAAGAATGTCGAATGTAGACCGCAGATGTGTGGAAACAGGATATCAAGAGCGACAATCAAGGTTCATCCTCTACCCTTCGGATGGCAGGGTCTGCTTGGAGAACGCCTCCTGCCAGAATGCATTGTGCCCACATTAAAATTCGGCCAAGGTGGAACTATGGTCATGGGTTGTTCCTCCTGGTATAGACTGGGACCCTTGGTCCAGATTCAGGGTAAGCTCAATGCTAAGGGCTACTGCACTATTTTGGACGACAGTGTGGTTCCTACGTTGCGGTAGTTTTATGGGTAGGACTCATGTTACTTCCAGGACGACAACGCAAGTTGTCATGTTGCAAGGTCCACCGTGGATTGGTATGGTGACAATGGGGTTAACCGAATGGACTTGTCTGCCCAGAGCCGAACCCTATCGAGAATCTCTGGGACGCGTTGGATCACCAAATTAAGGGGTGCAACAACCATCCAAAATCAGTGAAGGAACTTGCATGTTTTCTCCTAGCCGAGTGGAAGAAAATACCACTAGCCGTCACACAAGGACTGGTGGAAAGCATGCCCCGGAGGGTTGAGGCTGTAATTTGCTTCTCGTAGAGGCTCTACCAAGTATTAAATATGAATACATTTTGTTTTTCTTTTCTATCACAGGTGTCCAAATACTTATTGGTTGATAGTGTATAGATATCAGTCAAAAGGCTAAACCGAAAAGGTTTTAAAGGATGGTATACCTTTTATACCAAATGGTATAAAAAGATGGGAGAAGAAATATGTGCTTTAAAGTTATCTTACAGTATTATGTAGTTTCCAAAGGTTTTATCAGTGATTTTGAGATTAACAGTTAATTTTACATAATATTTCAAGTGCATAGCTTAATGTGTAACATACCCTTTTAGTACCAACAAGAAAGTTTTTCTTGGCCCTCTCCAAATCACTCCCTTTGATTATTGCACTCTATCCCATCTTTCTGGTAAGTAGGTATTTAATTAACGTTACACCTGAGCAACACAGGTCGGTCTGGGATCGACCCCCCCCCCCCGAAGGGAAAGATCAGAGTACAACACGCCATTTTGAACCAGTCAGATGAAGTCACACCTAAGCTGGCACCCACTCTCCAAACATCCACACCATGCCAACATCAGGACATTTGAGGCCACGACAGATTTAATGTGCCCAAGTCCACTTTGTACAAGACAGTCTTTGGTTGGATTTGAAACTGTCCGATATGTTACTCTTCCAACCTCGAGGACAACTTATCAAGGAGAAAGCGTACATAAATCAAACCTTAAACAGTGCCAATACAGAACTTGAGAAAAAAGGATACCGATAGATGGTGCTGCAGCTCCTTCGTCTGATCCGCCATCCCTGCAAAGAACATATATCATTAGAAAACAAGGTTTTCTTTCATACAAAGATCACTTCCTCCAAATTTTGTGATAGAGGCCTTAAACTAAAAGTAGAACATGGCATAGTGTAGGCATTTAATGATTGATTTCTGTCCCTGGGATAAGATATTTTTTAATTGACGTAACACTAGCACCCCACTCTCTAAACTTCCACTTCACACCAATGCAGGCCTCCCAGTGGTTCTTACCTTTGAAAAAGGTCGCTTTTGTTGCCTCATATGTGAAAAATATTAGCTAAAATATACTACTCAATTATACAAAATTCAGCACTATATTAGACACAGAAAGCTGCTGCAGGGCAACAAATGGAACCTTTACAAACATGCTAATATTTCATAAAAAATACTTAAACTAAAATAAACAAAAACTATAAATTTCCTTATAATAAAGAAACATACCTTAAAATGACATAACTGGATAGAATATATTTAATGACAGTGCAAACTTCACAGAAGTTTCTTTCTTTTCTACTTTTTGCAATCTATTGTGCAAATAATAAACGTAAATTACAGGTGGTTAGGTACATTAAAAAAAAAGTTTATGATTTTTTGAAAGATGATCAATAAGGGTAGATTTTTTTTCCTGAATACTCTTCAGTGTGCTTGCTTTTCTTTCTTGCTCCCTCTCTTTTTGATGTATTTGTTCAGCTGCATCAAGCATTCCTTGAGCAATGCGCATTTGAACTGGGTCTTGCTTTTCTATAGCATTTGTTAAGCGGTCATTCCCTTCCTTTAATAACGAATCTGCTGAATACAGCATCTTCTTTTGCTCTTGCGAGAGAGCTTTTACTCTAGATTCCATTACTTAAAATTGTTTCTTTTCTCTCATGTAATTCTTTTTCTAACATTTCTAGTTTTCTTTATCTTTCTCTCTATCTTCTTTTGTTTTCTGTTCCTTTAATTTCTTTTGCTCCTCCAAAAACTTGATGTAGGATTTAGAAGAAGTGTATGACATACTCAAAAGCTCTTTGGTTATTGGCACCTTCGAAACATTCTCAAATTCCTTTATTCCATCTCGGATGTTCAGACTGACATTTAACATTTTTTTCAGATATTGCCGACTTTTCTTTAGAAAGGACACGTTGTGAAATCGAGAATCCTCTCTCATAGTCAAACTATTACCATGGCTGAGTAAGACAAGCTTTCATCGACATCATGATTATAAATTGATTAATTCATAAATGTTGTGCAAATATTGATATTTTGGTTATTTTCCAAGAAAAAGTCGCCTTGAGATGAAAATAGTTCTTGTTTTTGCCAAAATAGTTGCTTTTAACGATTTTCAATTTCAATTTTCCGAAAAAAGTCGCCATGGTCGCCTTGAAAATAGTCACGTGAGCTGCCTCTGGGAGGCCTGCCAATGTGAGAACATTTGGAGCCATGACAGCTTTAGCGTACAACAGGTCCCCTTTTGTACACGACGATCTTTGGCTGGATTCGATCACGCAACCCTCTGGTTGGCCAATCGGTCACTCTTCCAACAGGGCAACCGCAGCCCATGGAATGACTGGAGATCACCTCAAGGTTTGCCCTAAAATTCCTGCCAGTAGAATCTCAATTCATGGGTTGTAGATTTTAAGAAGTAGAAGATTTCATGTAGATTTTAAGCCACGTTTTTAAAGTTCAAAGCTCTAGTCATGGCCAGGACCTGAACTGGCACCTCACTCTCCAAATATCCACACCAACACTAGTACAGTTGAGGCCACAGTAGAGCAGGGTTGGCAAAAACCTGGTTTTTTTAAAAAAAGCCCACCCCACCTGGGTTTTATGGGGTTTAAAAAAATAAACCTGAAAAAACCCATGTAAAATTGGGTTTTTTCACAAAAAGTCTGAATTTTTTTTTAAATATCCAGGTTTTCTCAAAAAAAAAAAAAAAACTATTAAAACTATTTTTAAAAAGAAATATACTTAGTACTCGAATAGAATTTTAAAAATAATTTTTTTGTCAAATTTGTTTGAAAACATTTTTTTATGAAAGTGTCCTTAAACATATTGTGGAGGAAAATGAATACTTTTTTTTTTGCAACCACAACATCTCTCATGGATTATTAAAGGAAAAAGGTGGATTCATGCCTCAAATTTCAAATGATACACGTGGTAATTTGCACCTTGAATGCGTTAGCACTTACATAAAAAACTTGCAAATATGTTGAAATTATTAATGAAAATGAACAGAGTTAACTTGAATATTGGAAGAATTGTAGGTAATGTTGAGCTGTGTCTTAGCCTTCAAAATCAAAGACAGTGAGGTGTTTCCCCAAAACACTTTCACTGTAGATGTTTTGAACTTGTACAAAAACAATCCTTCAAAGTGGTGGTTGCTAATGGAGCGTAACACACAGAAATTTGGAGAAAGTTGCCTGAAAGATTCTGCAGGTTTTTCGCTCAACTCCTCAGCTGCCTACCAAGTTTGGCATCCATTGAACGTGTGTTCACTATATATGGACAAAGTTGAGAAATAGACTAGGGGCAGAGAATGCAGAAAAACTGGTCAAAGTTCAGCGTTTCCTGAAGAGACAATGACACTCAAGAATGGTAGCTGGTTATAGATAATATGTGTACAAAACTTGTGTATTAAAAATAAGTCTTCCATAAAAGTTATCAATTCTGTATTAATAATATAATGTATATTAATAATTACTATAATTAATAATTACTATATTAATAACCATAATTTTGTATGTATCTTTTTAATCACTGAAACTTTTGCTTATATTTTTAAAATATGGGCAAATTTAAGATTTTTTTTTGAAAATACCTATAATGTATACAAAATTGTGAGTTTTTTCAAATGGGCTTTATTGAAAAAACCCATTTGGTCCAACCCAGCAATAGAGTTAACATGCATCATCCCCCTTTGTACACGATGGTCTTCTGTTGGATTCGATCTCGCAACAGGGTTGCTAGCCTTCAGTTGGGTTGTTGAGCAAATTGGTCACTTAGCAAGAGTAATAGTTTTTCTCTATTATGATTAGAAAGAAAGGGTCTACAGGAAGCAGTTTCAATAACTACTTTGTTTTAGGGGACTAACCAGTACACTGCTTTCCCTGAGTAATCATAACAGGAGCAGGGAAAGTAAGGCAGGCCAATCACCAATCAATTCCATAACAGGTCGTCAAAGTAATGAGAACGTTCTGGTATCTGATTTGTCAAGTTCAACGCCAGCTGCATTTGCCACAAGTGCTCTTGTGTAAATAAGTGCTCTTGCAAACAAACGTTCTTGAGTAAATAAGTTCTCTTTCAAACAAATGTTCTTGTGTAAATATTTAGTGTTAGAAATGCAAACAATAAACATTCTTCACAAATATAAATATGAAAAATTAATTGATAAATTATGAATGGTTCTGCACATAAAACCAAAATTAAACTATTTACTATACCCAATCCCAGCACTAATATACAGAGCTGATAAAGAGGAAGGGTTGAAATTTTAAAAAAGGCCGTTTTATATTTGGACAAGAGGAAATATTATTTAATTATTTTGGGGAGCAGTGTTACTCATGTCCATAGCAATTCTTAAGCTACATGTGCTCCCTGGGTAGTGCTAAATGAGTAACGGCGTTCTTTGGTGCAGCCCTCACAACATGCCTTCTAATTCCAATGGATACCCAGACATTCCTGGTAATGAGAAGACAGACTTGCTGGCTAAACAGGGTTGCAACCTTCCACAGCCTCTTATTGCCAACCAGGCATTTTCCACCATTGCAAGATCAGCAAGGAGATACGTACGCAAAACTCAAGAGACTAATGCTAAGGGTAAAATCTGGGAAAGCCTATTATGTAATCCAATGGATCTCCCCAGGCGAATCTTTACAGCCAACTCAAACAGACATGACTATCTCCACCGGATGGGTGTGAAAGACATTCCCTCTGTGTTCCACTGGAGAGACCATGAATTTTAGCCACTTGACAGTTTGTGCTACAATGTCCAACTTAAATTTTAATGTTCAACCTCTTGACAACTCTATTTCAAAGGCTAGTTTATATTGGGCTGCACAAAGGGAAATGGTCAATACAACCCATTTTTCAACGTAATTTTTAAAAAAAATTGTGGGGAGCTAACTCCATACATTCTCTTATGAAAAACAAAATGAGTTTTGAATTGTTTTCCATACAACTGTATCTACCACTGCTTACAGGAAAACATGGTGACTGAAAGCTGCCCATGAAAAGCTAGAAGGGCATTAGTAACAGTGTTTGCAATCAAATGTTCTGGTTTTTACCCACAACTCATTCCTTAATCTCTACTATTATAAAAGAAAGTGTTTGTTTGTTTGGGGCCACAAAATCCTGACGATTCTATAGTATTTAAAGCAATGAGATTTGGCACACAGGTCGCGTCGAATTTTTAAATTCTATTTAGAAGATTTTTTTAATGAATTTCATAGTTTTATTCTCCATTGGTTTTCAAACGAGGATAACTTTTTCTACTCTTGCGACCTTGCAGTCAGGGTATGGAATCATGCAAGTTTTTTGCATCCGCAAAACCGCTTTGATTTTGAGCGATTGATTTCCCAGTCAGACGATAAATCTTTTAACGGAAGTCAAAGTTATTTTTTCTATCTCCTAGACGGTTAAAGATAGAGTAAACATTTCAATGGATTTGAAATCTGCGGAAAATTTCAGTTTAGATTGTAACCTAAAAATATGGTTTTCTTTAAATAAACAACTTTTTAATTGAATATATCTTCAACGGATTTGAAATCTGCCGAAAATTTTACACCATCTTGATACCTTACATCACGGGCAACGCAGGGCTAGCCACACAATGCCTAGTATGGCTATAGAAATGACTGGAATAACATTTACAACTGCAGATGCCAAGATTGAATTGGCTCTATGAAAGATGTGTGAATAAACACAGGGGGGGGGCTAATTTTTTCCCCACATCTATCCAACTATGAGATCCTCATATAATCGAAGTGTACATGTGAATTTTGACCACAACAACTTCAAAAGATTGTGAAGTGTGCAGTTTGGTTTAAAAACCATAATCGCTCATAGGCTAGCAGGAATACTAAAAATTAGCCTCACGATACCACCATGAACAAAGAAACTCTACAGTACCAATTCAAGAGAATCAATGCCTCACTGGAGCAACACAACAGGCTATCGTAGTTTTGGATCAGCCTCGAATGGAAAGATCCAAGGACAATACCTCGTAATTTCGAACCACTGTCACGTGCGAAGGTCGACACCTGAGCTGAAAGCCCAACTTTCCAAACTTTCACACCATGGCAACACGAGGATATTCGAGACCACGATAGATTTAACATGCACCAGCCCTTATATACATGACAAGGCACTCGCCGGAGGCCCGTAGAAGACACGCACAAAAATGCATTTTGTGTCTGCCAAATTGGCAAAAAAAACATCAGCCCTAGGATGAAGGCAACTGAAATAGCAGTTGCAGGTCAAAGATTCCCATTTTAGAGGGTCAGTTGGTAATTGAAGAACTTTGGCCGTCCAATCCTGGACACCGGTAGCACGGTACCATTGCGCCGTATAGGCGAAGCACCTTTCCGAAGGTGTACGCACTGCAGCTCATTTGGCGAGAGCAGATACGAGTCAGGGTTTAATTCTAACACGGCAGATGCAAACTCTGACTGTCCTTCAGGACAACCGGTCACGTCCCGACTTAGCCTTTCAAGGTGGTCAGAGGATTTTTCGAGCGGAATGTCCTGGGCCTGTTCTTCTTTCTTTTCATAATAGAGGATTTTCCCAGCCATTCAATTGGCAATCCGATATACTCAAAGTTTACCGCCGGTCTACAATGAGCAAAGGATTAGTTTGGGTTTTATGGCACTAAGTCCTCAAGTGGACAAGCCACGCCAAACACATGATTAAATGTGTCCAATAAAAGCAGGTAATACAGTCAATCAAAGTAGTAAAAATGTAGTCTATAAAAAGTTACACTTTCAAATAGGGTAAAAAGGTAAGCTAAAATATTGAAGTTGGAAAATATAAATACAGAGCAAATCTTTGTTTTCAAATGAAGAATGGAAATTGAACACTAAAAACCTTAAAATAGAGGAGAAATTATGCAATTTTTTTAATATGATAACTATAGACATTGACTATGACTGTTGCATATGCATGGAAACGATAAGCCACTTATTCTGTTTTTATACTTTGTGTATACTTTTGTAGTGAGAGAAGTGGCAACAAGAAACTCAAAAAAAAAATAAATAAATAAAACTGTTCGCATTTTTTTTTTTGGATTGAGAGTTTTTGAATTGAGCGGTGAATGTAAATAGTTAAGATATGTATATCAAATATAAATAACCTATTAAAGAAATTCTTGTGAGTTAATTCATGAGAGCCGTCTCATTTTATTATAAGAAATGAGTGTAATTATAGTTCGCTGTCTTTAGCAACAATGACTATAGACCACTATATATATATGAAACATGAAAACGACAACTATATGCATATGGACATGAAGATGACAAGTTATAACA
Source organism: Metellina segmentata (assembly GCA_947359465.1). Classification (NCBI taxonomy): domain Eukaryota; kingdom Metazoa; phylum Arthropoda; class Arachnida; order Araneae; family Tetragnathidae; genus Metellina; species Metellina segmentata. The sequence continues at coordinate 111,118,007 of OX375883.1, forward strand.
TTTAAAAAATTCAAAACATCATTAAAGAGGAAGGAGTGCAGAGTGGGAAGGATAACCCAGCAAGGCAATGAAGTCTTAAAAATTGAATGCAAACAGGGACATGAAGTTAAGAAACGAGATTGCAAGATTTCTGTTGCAGTGGTGGCATACAGGAATCGATGTGTAATCCTTGAATGTCCGTCAAGGAGAATAGTTGAAACTACGTTTAGACAACGATGATACAAAAAAGGCCAGACAGGGGTGAAAACAGTCAAAATGTAAAAAAGGAAAATATACACAGTGTTATTTTGAACTACAAAAATAGCTATATAAGAATAGTGTATGTGTGTACAGAACAATGGTGCAGCCAGAAATATTTTCTGAGAGGGGGTAGGCAAATTTAATCTGAATAAGTCCACTAAAAACAATAAAATTTGTCTTTAGAAGTAGAGGGGTTAACCCATAACCTCTCACGACTGCACCACTAGTTCAGAATATGTGTTTATGATAAGCATATATTTTTGCCTATTAATTAACTTTATAAGCTCTATAAAGTCCAACATAAACAATGAAATTTGTCTTTGGAAAGGGCAGTGGACTTTGACCTATAAACTACTCATCATGGCTACACCACTGGTACAGAACATGTATTTATGACAAGCAAGTATTTTTATAATTCCAAAGCACTTTATTTATTTTGCATCTTTTCAAACATATTCTTTATAGTTAGGATATTCCCACTTTCCTTATTTTATTATTTTTACATTTATTCTTTGGCTGTAATTCCATGATATAATTTAATTCTAAAAAAAAAATTGTAGAAAAAGTGGAACTTCTTAAAAGAAAAAAAAAGTCGAAATTCAAGTAAACGTGGAAGATTTTCACCCGACAGAGATAACAGGTTGAACTCCATGGTATGCAGTATATACTCCATTCATACTCCCAATCATTCCAAATGATGTCTGGCATTTTACATGAGCAAAGGAGACTTACTCTTCTTCAGAGGAGACATAATTGCAGCGCGACAAGATGGCTTCTCGCAGTTTTTCCTCTTCCACCGACCGATTAGCCATTCTCGCGACCGGCTGCACGCTCTTCTCCACGATCAGAGACACCCGGGAGCTCAAGTCGAGCTTTTCTGCAAAGAAAGATTCGTTTAAAAAAAAAAAGGACAAAAGGTACAAAATTATCTGTCACAGTGGTTTTTAACGAGCTAGAGAAATGGCACCCTGCAAAATTCTGAATAAATCGCCTCAACAAACTTTCAAATTTTTGTCCTTCCTATTGTACCAATGGTAATGAAGATAAATATTTTTAACTAATTAGCAAATAAAGAGGATAGATAGGTTTTGGGGAGGGGGCAAGAGCCGTGTTTGGCCAAACATAAAACATGCAACACAACATCCAAATATAAAACAGACAACACAATGAGATAAGATGAAGTAAAAAGCAGGATAGGCAAGGGTAAAAATGAAAGGGAGGAAAGATCACCTGAGTACTTCGGGGTTCTGATGCCCATACATACCTCAAGATGTGCCCGAGTTAAAGGTGAAAATTAAAAATTTGTGTAAGTGGCCAGTGAATTTGTTTCCATTTAGTGGCCACTTACGAGCATTTGCATATTTTATAAAATACACACACATTATATATGTGTGTGTGTGTTCAGAAGATGTGAAGTAAGAAAGTGTTCGACTGTAGCAAATTCTTTCAGTCTCCACATTCAAACATTCAGTTAATTTTCACCTTTACCCTGAGCGATCAGCATACAGATAGATAATTAACATCTCACTTAGTGACACAACAGGCTATTGACAACAGTATGGGATAGAAAACTAAGGGAAAGATCCAAAGACGGCGACGGCAAATTTCGAATCACGGTGAGATGAGAATACCTGATCTGGCATCCCACTCTTCAAATTTCCACACCATGCCAACATAAGAGACGGATTTTACATGAAACAGCCCACGCATACGCAAGTCTTGGGTTGGACCGAGTTTCGAATGCACAACCTGTGTTCGAAATCACTGGTGGTCCACCGGTCTGAGACCACCGAAATTACGATCGGACCAGAAGATAAAAAATCTGGGTGCTTCGCGGGACAAGTAGCTATCGGGAGAAAGCGAGTGTGCACTTGTTTTCTTTTAAAATAACTTTCAAACTCCCAAACCTTACTTTTGGCAAACTGACAAAATTTATTTCTGTCACGCAATTGAGAATTCAGAAGCTCATATCGGTGCATACTGAAGTCGTTTCTCGCTTCTTCCTCCAAATTGCAAACACAATAATCGGCACATTGACGAATCACTGGCTGTCGGCAGGTCCCGAAAGAAAGTGAGCTGATTAGGTCTTGTCGTCGCTGTAGGCACACGCTTACTTGACCAGGTGGTATAACACACTATGTTCTTTTGCGGCGTACGGAGCATCCAATTTCTGAGAGTGGAGCAATTAGAATTCCTTAGAGACTTGAAGATAATAAAAAATATATATACAATATGACAGAATTTTTTTCAGCAAAGTAAAAATTTCACTTGCCAATGCCGAATGGAATTTTTTTGCCATGAATTTACAAGCCTATTAATTAAATTAGTTTATCATTCGAGGAGCGGAGCAGTATATTTTCCTACATAACTGGTCCTTGGGTCTAAAAAAATGGTTTGTTTCCTGTAACATGAGCAAAAATGTTAGGATTGGTAGGTAGGAAAAAGTTTTGTGTTTGCTAAATATTTTTAGCAAATACGCAAAAGGAAATATTGAGTATTAATGTTAGATTTAAAATTGATCAGAGGCATGATCAGTGATGTAAAATAACTGGGTATATTTAATTTTGCTAGTCAATATCCTGGGTATATACCTAAATTGGGCATTAATCATTTTTCTTCAGATTTAACAGCTTATTCACTCCTAAAGAGCTTATTTATGACATATGTTACAGTGTCTGAACTGAATACATGTCCTATACTCGACCCCCCCCCCCCATCCACCGAGCTACCTGTACAGTGGCGACACTTGTAGCGATGCCAATGCCACGGAGTACATAAGGCGGAACAAAGGCGTAAGAGCAAACTCACCAGCTGCAAAGCGCTTATTCACGAGTTTGTCTTGCCGCCTCCTTTAGTTAGGCTTAACAGCCTAAAGGTGTATGATTAATCCAATACAATGTCATTGCTTTGAAACCGAGTTATTATTTTATCTTCATTCATCAAACACCCCTAGACTTACCCATCCAGAACATACATAATAAACCATTATTAATCGATGACAATCGTATTCAATTAATCGTTTTAATGAACATGTTTTTTTAATTAAATCTTAAAAAGTCTAAACAAAATTTAGGGTTGGAATTTTTGTATTGTAATTTCAGGATTGGTCGGGTTACAGGAAAATAACCATTTTTTTGTTTGGCCTTGGGACCAATCACTTTTTTTTCTCTTTTAATGCTGTTGCTTATCAGATGCTCTTTGAATCAGGCTACCACAGCACAAAAAAAGGATGGAGAAAACTAGACCTTTTTAAGAGAAAGATTGCTTGGGCATCCTGGGTCATGACCTCCCTTGTTTACCCCAGAGGTAGTAAAACCTATGGAAAAAACTAAGATTAAATCAGAAGGGTACCTTAGGTTTATGGAACTCATAGACACCTAAAGACATGCCCTCTAGGATTGATACCTACGGGAAATGCAATGAAATGTCCCATTCAATACTATGTATGATCAGTGCCTAATTTTAATTTTACTAATTCTTTCATTGGAGAATGTAGGTATTAACATATGCGCTATTATCTAACACTATTATGACATCGTTGTTGAATATGGAAACAAAACACAGAGATCTATTTACACTCCAGATGCCTATGCAGGGTGGCTACAAAAATTGAAGCAAAAAGTTCCCTGAGTTTTCCCTGATTTCCAGAGTATTTTTCATGAACTTCCCTGAGTTTCTCCATCTGTTCGCAGAACAATTCTTCCGTAATTATGATGAACTAAAAAACTATAGACTGATAGATGAATAAAAATAAGATAAGTAAAAAATATTTTAATTGTATTCCATAATAGACGAAATAATATAAAGTTATAGATAGAAAATTTAATTTTACATTTTTCACTATTTTGATGTGTTTGCAAAAGCAGCCATCAGCCCCTGAATCCGTCAATGGCGCCAGCGCTCGGTACATCTCTACTATTATAAAAGGAAGTGTTAGTCTGTCTGTCCTGTACGCAGTGTCCTGACGAATAGACGGCACTTACAATAGTGAAATTTAGCACACATGTGGTCCGAATTTTTTGCAATTTTTCTATCGCCCCCGAATTTTAAAATTTAATCTAAAACATTTAAAAATTAATTAATTGGAATTTAATTATTATTATTTTCCTTAGAATGGCATACGGTATAAAAACAACGATTTTAGCGGACGAACAAAACAAATAAAGTTTTAACTGGAGTTATGTAGTTCTTTTTTCTATCTCCTAGATCGTTAAAGATAGAAGAAAAATTTCAACGGATTTCAAATCTGCGGAAAATTTTACATCAGATCGATACCTAAAAACATGATTTTCTTTAAATAAATAATTTTTAAATTGTAACTTCTATATTTTTTCCAATACGAATTTGGCCGCCGGCGCCGTGAAGAATTCTACCTTCATGGTTTAAAAGATCAGATTAATTAATTTTGATTTCCTGAGCAATGGATTCGAGTTCGTTCGTTCTGGTTCGAACTGGCGTTCTTTGTTGCATCTCAGCGATCGTTAAAGATAGAATAAAAGTTTCAACGGATTTGAAATCTGCGGAAAATTTCACAATAGATCGATACCTAAAAATATGATTTTCTTTAAATAAATAAGATTTAAATTGTAACTTTAATATTTTTTCCAATATGAATTTCGCCGCCGAGAAGAATGACCTTCGTTTGATTCGATTCATTCATTTTGAAAAGTAACGAATTCGGGTGAAGCAAAAGAAATAATTAAAGTTATGACTGGCGTTCTTCAGTGCTTTTTTCTAAATCAGCGATTGTTTAAAATAAAATGAAAACATCAACGGATTTCAAAGCTGCGGAAAATTTTACACCAGATAGATACCTTATACGTTTGATTTTCTTTTAATAAATAATATTTCAATTAAATATTTTTTTTTCATAGGAGATTGTGACGTCACGCCGATTGGATCTCTTCGCAAACGATTTTGGCCGCATTTGACAATGACGAATCCATCACGAAAAGAACTGTAACGGGAATGCTAACTTTTCAACAACAACAAAAAACCTCAGGGTTAAAAAATTTTCGAAAAAAATTAATAACTTCTGACACATATGTAATAAAAAACATATGCATAATCTAAATGACTACTTTTTCGTTAGCCGGGCGCAATTTTGAAAAATCGCCAATCTAGGTATTTTAGAAAAAAATGATTTTTTTTTTAATGTTGATTAAATTGGAACTGGATGTTTAACTTTTGCAGGTTTTTCCGGTCTTTAGTATTTTTTAAAGCCGCAAGGCACTACGTTCCTATTATTGACATTAGGGAACGTGGCACAGCAGTAGACTTCGGTTACAGGATTTCCGGCCGTTACAGGTTTAATAAAACAGTATACAATGTATACAACTCTTTTTTCTGGATGTTTACGTAAAAAATACACTTCTCATTTTCGGAATGAAAACAAAATTGGCGACATTTTGATTTTGGTTCAAAGTGGCGCCCGCATGGCTAACGGAAAAGTACCAAATGGGTGCCATTTGCAAAACGAAATTCCAACTTTCTCCCTGAGTTAAACGAAACTTCCCCGAGTTTTCCCGGATTTTTCCAGAAAATGATTCTTCCCTGATTTCCCTGAATTCCCGGTTCTGTCGCCACCCTGCCTATGCCTTACTGTTTTTGGAGACAGCCCATAGAATTCAAAGGTTTCATTTCTAAAGCTGTACAGATGTAGAGTAAGAAGGAGATAGTTACGTTCTTTTACTTGATTGTCGACTGTGTCCGTGCAGGTCTGCGTCCATTTGTCCAGGATCTCACTGCACAGAGCATCCACATTCACTCCTTGCTGAAAAACAGAATGACAATTGACACTAAGTTGTGACCATACTCACTGTGTGTTCTAATTTTTGGAAAAAGAAAATCATTTATTGATGCTTTCATTTTGGTTTCTTGATTTTACCTCTTCTTAGATACCCCCCCCCCACCTCCAAGTAATTTTGATGAGTTATCTTGTCATTACTGATGTATTGATGACAGTTCAATATTTTTCTGATGACGAGATACTTCAAAACAACCACCTGGAGAGTTATGCAGATACTTTTGCAGTCCCTTTTGGCGAGATAATCAATAATTTGCAGATACGATTAGTTTGGGTACAAGCTTTGATATAGTTTTCTGTGACAACACTTTTGGCACATTCTTTGCCGAGTTGTCACAGACAAATGCAAACTAACAAGGAAGCTTGAATCTAAACAATTTTTTTATAACCATTATCTTTCTTTTACTTTATCCTACCTAAAGAAGTTTACTAGCTCACATTTGTTACCTTTTTAGACATTCACGATAAAAAGCCTCGTTTCCTTAGTTTAGATTTACAACTAATAAATTATTAAACCTAGACAAACTTCCATAACAAGATTCCAGAAAAAATAAAGATTTTTCTAATCAAAGTAAATACTTAGCTAGTATTTGTATAAATAATCATTTTTTTCTGTTTTTAAAATGATTTTCTTTAATTTTTAAAATTTTTTTCAATGAGCTCAGAACAGTGTTTTTATGAAATTCTTCCTTGTAAACCCAGAAAACATGCCAAAAAGCATGTCAAAATCATTGCAACAAAAAACTCTTTATATCAAAACTGTACCATTTTTATGAGAGTTTGTTTTTAAAAGGTTTCAATTTGTTGGGTTTTGTGACTTGAAGGGAATGTTTGCCAACCTGTGCTAAGCAATGTTACGTTAATGCACATATACACACAAGGTCAAAAGCTTTATAGAAATAAATGAAAAATTCATTCAAGGAGGAATCGAACTTGCAACTTGCCAGGGCAACTGGATAGCCCAATGAGAAACAGAAACCTCAAGGACCTTTAAATAAAATTACAAAATTTTCAATAAATTATTTAAAAAATTTATTTTATAAATGGGGGCTGGGTTCAGCTTTGATATATACACACTTTAGTGGCAATGCATTTGGAGCCTTCTTTGTAATGAGTTAAGGCAGGTAAGAGGAATGCATCTTTATGAGGATTATTCCCACTTTCGTGGAAGCCTCAGTAAGCAGAAAGTTTAAATTTACATTCAGAATATTTCACTGACACCGAAGAGAGAAGTACATACAGAGAGGAGCCCAAAACATACAGGAATTGAACCTGCGCTATCTAGTTTAAGCATGTGGGCATACCCACCAATACACACAACCACTGAAAAAGGGAAATAATTTGCGAACACAGAACAGCCACTGATTACAAATGCCAATTTCTTTCATAAACTTATCCAAACAGTCGCTTGATGACAAAAATTTTAGCCAAGAATTTGGCAAGAGACCCATTTTGTAAGTGATTTTCAGGATTTTTTTTGAGATTTTATAAAGCCATTCAGGGAAATTTGGCGTAAAAAATATAGACCATGTCAGAAAACGCGATCGTCAACACAAAATTTTAAGTGTTGGTCTCGCACGTTTTACAACCACTAATTTCGAATAATACGACAAAAAGTTAAACTTTTTAAACAGTACATAAATTCATGCAGTAATGCCCGCTAAAAAGTTTCATCTCATAATAATTCTTTTGCACATTCATGTCAGATATGAACAGCAAACTTAACGCCGGTTTTCCATACTTTAAACATTATTCAGGTGTTTACAAAAATATCTAAAAACGCAGTTTTCTGTGTTTTGGAATTAACATAACATAAACAGACAAAAATGAAACACTTTGTTCTGTTTCTTCAGTTCTTTGCAAAGATGCAAAAGACAAATAATCAAAGATAAATTCAAAGCAATATTGACTTACTACTAAATCCTGAAAAATGTCGTACAGCATGTCTTTTTTGTCGGTATCTACTTCGTCTGTGGTGACAATGCTACTAATGTAGGAGGCCATGACTTCATCTTCAATTTCGAAAGTTTCCAACTTTTTATTTAACCATTTATTAAAAACCTCAGCATTGGCTTCGACAGCCATTGCTAGCTTGAATCTTGAATCGTGTTTTTGTTTATCCCGAAGTCGCTGTTGCCAGATCACGAAGAAAGAACGACTCAATTCCTGTCTGACTCAGTTCGCTGTTTTAACCGCGGTAGCCCGGTTGGTGGTAAGTAGGTATTTTAATAAACGTCATACTAGAACAATACACGTACGGTTGATGACGGTCCGGGATCATAGCCCGGTTAGAAATGTAACATATTATTAAACGGAGGTTGCGAGTTGGAAACTTGGTCCAGCCAAGGACCATCGTGTACAACAAGGACTGGTGCACGCTAAATCTGTCGTTGCGTCATATGTCCGCATGTTGGTGTGGTGTGGAGAGTGAGGTGTCAGCTCAGGTGTGACATCGTTATTTTACCATGATTCAAAATACGTATTCTCGTATCTTGGCCTGGAGGGAATGAGTTTATCGTTTGAAGCAAAAAAACAATCGAAATGATCGTGTGTTAGCGAAACAAATAATCATCAATCGAGGTTGGTTGCCATGCATAGCTAGAGTGCCTATATAATAAGAGTGGCGACATACGGGAAACACGTTGGGTTGGCGTGGAAGTTTGGAGAGTGGGGTGCCAGCTCAGGTGTTGCTTCGTCATCTGACCGTGGTTCAAAATTACGAAGTGTTGTCCTCGGATCCTTCCCTTAAGGGACTGATCCCGGACCGTCGTCAATAGCCCGTTGTGTTGCTCTAGTACGACGTTAACTAAAAAATTACCAATTAAAAAATTACCCGCAATCTAAGTTAGCGCGTTGTGCAATCCATCTCATCAATTACGCATGTACTTGAGCGTTTATATGATTCATTTATACCGAATGTATCCATATTATAACAATCATATGCTTTTTGTTCTACCTGAAATGATATATTAATTCGTCCAGCAACTTTATTTGAGACGATTCTGGTAGAAAAATGTCTGCCGCACATGCGCATTGGGCCAAATTGGGTCCCTTGTCGCCACTCTTATTATATAGGCACTCTATGTATAGCTAGTGAAACGCAGCAATGTGGAAATTGTCTGACTTCAAGAGTGGTTAAAAAGTTTTTCCTTGGTGTGGAGACTGATCAACCGGTATAGTGGTTAAGGTGTTAGCCTCTAAATAGGAAGGTTCCTGCTTCGAATCCGGGTTAGGGCATGGATGTTTGTAAGCGTATGGTATATAGGCGGATGGTGCACCTTAAATCTGTCGGGGCCGAAAGTCCTCAAGTTGGGTGGGTGTGGAAGTTTAGAGAGTGGGGTGCCGGTTCAGGTGTTACTTCGTCATCTGGCCGTGGTTCAAAATGACGAGATGTTGTCCTCGAATCTCTCCCTTAAGGGACTGATACTGGACCGACGTCAATAGCCCGTTGTGGTGCTCTATCACGACGTTAACTAAAACTACCATTACCATTACCTCGGGGAAAGAACTCGCCTCCAGCCCTCCCCCAAACCGACCAATCATGTTAAAACCCTTCCCTGCAACATCTGTTATCACTACCACACATTAATTCCATTGATCCATACTTTTTTATTCAACTCTTAGATGGTAAATGCTTGATTTCAAAGGTATATAGATTAATTTGCAGTAATTTCATTTTTATTATAAGATATAATACCAAATTAATTCAAAGATATTTCATTATGAAATAATCTGAAAGTAGCATGTTTGGTATATTCTTTCACATTTATCATAATTGCTGTAAAGGAAATGAAAGGGTTTATCAAATGATATCGCGATATGTGATAGATATGAAAATTTACAGACTGTTGCTTTTGAATAGGAATAACGGAATTTACTCAAGTTACTTGTATTAATCTTGAATATTATGTTTAGACATTTTACACATCTTTAAAATATCGTGCGATGGGAATAACAGCAAACGGCAAAACTGACAGAACGAAAACGCTACAAATTTGAAGAGATATATCCGGACGATTGATTCTACTGAAGCTTGTTGACGATCAGCTGAAGATACTTTGGACTCATGGCGCCTTGACGGGGCCGAGACTTTCTAAGGTTTGGTGGGGAGTACGTTCATCCACAGTTTACTATCCCCATTCTGCCCTTCTTTACTCACACCAAACTCATGCGACATCACACATTCTACATTTAGAGTTTTTGGTTTCTGTAGTCTACTAACAACTTTTTCCACTTCATTTTTTTAAAATCATATGTATATATTTGCAGCGAAATAAATATTCGGCCAGTTTAGCGCCCCCGTCCCAATCCGGCGTCCGGGTCATATGCCCCGTCTGCCCCACTCTAGTTGCGTCCCTGGCCCTGTTGGAACGTATTGGACTCATGGCGGTAACGATGGCGGTAAGAGGCTGGACGGTAACGAGTTCGTAACACGTGTTCGTGTGCAAGGAGACTGTCGCACATCAAATCGATTTCAAGTATTCTCACGTTTGCGTGTTGCTAAAGTTTGGACGTTGGGTGCTGTATCAGTTTTTCATTTCGTCATATGAGTGTAGTTCCTGACAAAGACAGAGGGAAGTGTTTTGTGTTTCTAAAGACAGAGGCAAACAATCCAATCGTGATGAGCCTTAAAAAAAGCAAAACATGACAATCCTACTCGTATACCACTAAGAACTGTTGTATAATGTAATTGCCCATAGAACTCTTACTGCCATATTCACAAGTCTCGAGTTAACTCGAGGATCAGTTGAACCCATAGAGGAGATATAATAGTAGAGTGAGCTATGGCAACCTTTTTATGTCCGCATGATCATATGACCAAAATCAGCAGTCACGTGACTCCTTCTCTCTTCGCGCATATTGTTTGCGCATTCCTTCTTCCCTAGCAAGTAGTAAATGCATTGAATACTCAAGTTAAAATGGATCTACAGTGCTGCTATATGGATGTAATTCCAAATTATTGAAGGTGGAAACATTACATTTCACAGGTGGGCGAAAAACATTTCTTTCACATTTGTATTTTTCAATCCTTTCTACAGGTTGACCTAAAACTTCCCGTACTCCAACTTAAAAAAAAAAAAATTTGCCCGTGTTTTTTTTTAATTATTGAATTTTATCGTCTGCTTATGTTTTTATCGACGCTTTAATTTTTGTCGTTTGATTTTCTTCGCACTCAAGTTGTGCGATAATAAAGTTCCAAGTCATTTTGTTCTTCATTGCAAAATGAATTTATCACGCATTCAGAGAATTTCGCTGTTTGAGGCTTATTCATCAACGCCATCTTAAATTTGGCGATTTTGTTTGAAAAGTCGCCAAGGGGGACAGTACAGTCAACGATAACCAAATGTAAGTTCATATTTTTTTCCTTAGTTATGTTAAAAGTGCTTTTCACCATTAGCATAAAAATAATTGTTTTAAAGTCTTTTGATTTTGTATAATAAATTCAAGAATCGTCAGTGCAGGAACTTTTAGGACATCCTGTAGTATGATAAAAATGGATATTCTAACTTAGAAATTAATAAATACAATCTGCGGACATTTCCCGTTCTATGAAAAGATTTCATACATTTGCAATCAGTAGGTATCTAAAATAATGTTTGAAACAAACTAACGAGTGGAGTGTGTTTCTAATTATAAATTGAAATTTATACTGTCTTAAAATATTAAAAATAGTTAACCGAAATGTAAAAACTTGTGCGAAATCGTTCTCTGTCTTGGCGATTATGTTTTGGCACAACTAAGAGTACTATATTCTTTCGTGTCTCACGATAAAAATGTTATGAATTTGGTAACATCAATTTAAGTACATCACATAAATTATTTTTCTTGCTGAGAAAAATTGTTTTGTATCCACCCATCTGTGCAAACTGTAATTACATAAGAATAATATTTAAAATAAAAGATAACGTTTGAAACTTCTAATTATATATTAAATAAAATCAATTTGTTAGAAATAGGATTAAAGCATTTTCTAAGCCGTATTATAATTGTGAATTTGTATTAATGAATTTTTTAGAACTATAAGTAAAACAATTTATATTTACTTGTAATAAGAACTTATAAAGATGTGCACCTGCTGAAAATTCATTTATTCAGTTCTTATGTATTTAAAATTTTTATTTATTTCCATTTATTTATTTGTTCCATATTAGTTTCCTCAAAGATGAAGAAAGAAGAAAATCGTTTAAATTAATTAATCGAAGAATTTTGTTTCTGTCTTTTAGTTCATTTAAAATGTGATGAGTGTGTCAATAAATTTCATTCGTTTACTGTTTCTTATTTATCTTTCGTATTTATTAAATATTGATTTCACACACAATAAATAATAAAAATTCAATATAAAAATCTTTACCAAACTTCCGTACATGCTTAAAAGCATAAAAATCGTCAAGAGTTATTTACATCATCACTTTGATGAATTCAAAATTCATATATGGACACAAAGATGCAACTTAATTAGTTTTTGAACCAGAAATCTAAAATTGCAAAATAGCTAACATCAAGGGTATGGTTTAAAATAGTTTCTTTCAATCTTAAAGACTATATGTATAACTTTTCTTGTTAATATTTTTATGCGAAACTCTTTGAATAAATTTGTGTTTATGGAAGCGTAAGCAATTAAGAATCCATAATATCAATGAAAGCTTTAGTGGTTACCCAAACGTCATTTGAACAGGAAATCTTATAATCTGTTTTCAGTATTTTTATTTTATGCATCGGTAAAATATTTATTCATGCAGTCATATCCAAACATGGGCATTTATTTTTCAATTTATTCCAAATCATGCTAACCTCATTACATTAAAAGAAGTTTAAATTATTTTCTGAAATGAAATCTTTGAGATAATTTCTTCACACCTAATACAGTTTTTGAAGAAATATATATAAAATATTGTATTAATTAAAGAATGTCGGGTTTAGAACAACTATCTTATACCAAATTTTAATCTGAACTCCTGACCTGAGAGCAATCTATTGACTACAATTTATTTATCTCAAGCGTACTGTTTTGTTCGTATATGTGTTGGTTAACCTTAATCCGAATGAAAAATTCAGTTTATAAAAAAACTCAAATAACTAAAAACATTAAAAATTAATATGAATTCAAATAAAAAAAATAAAAAAAAATCGACGCACCAAGAAGTAGTTGTCCGATGGAAACAAAAATTGGTGGATAGGAAAATTATGTACAGAATAGAAAATGATTAAAATTTCAGAACAATTGAATGATTCATTTCAGAGCTACAGTAACGAGCTCAATAAGGTGTGGACCCGCCTCTAGCCTGGATGCAAGCTGCCACACGGCGTGGCATAGACCGATAAAGCTCCCGGATGGTCTCCTGCGGTATTTCTTGCCAAATTTGCTCCAATTGTCGGACTACGTCATCAACATTCCCTACCGGATGTAGTCGCTTTCCCATCATATCCCAGACATGTTCGATGGGAGAGAGATCTGGTGATCTGGCTGGCCAAGGAAGTGTTTGACAAGCTTGAAGACAGTGCATAGCAACACGTGCCGTATGAGGTCTGGCATTGTCTTGCTGAAAAATAAGCCCAGGGTACTGCGAAAGGAACGGTAGCAAAACAAGTCTCAGAATGTCGTCAACGTACCGCTGTGCAGTAAGTGTACCTCTAATGCCGACCAAAGGGGTCCGGCTATCAAGGGAAATCGCATCCCAGACCATAACTCCTTGTTGAGGGCCCGTGTGGCGTGCAATAGAGAAAGCAGGATCGGCACGCTGCCCTGGGCGTCTCTAGACACGTCTTCGATGATCGTCAGGACACAGTTGGATGCGGGATTCGTCGCTATAGTCGTCCCCAGTCAGCATCATTCCAACCTGATCGAGCCAAGCACCACTGTAAACTGGCTCGACAGTGTGCAGGCGTGAGTGGCAGGTGGCGTAACGGTCGGTACGAGCGTAGATTTCGCTCTCTCAGCCGTCTGTGAATGGTCATGGTGGACACTCGTGTGTGGGTCGCACGACTGATGGTTGATAGCGATGAATTAGGCGCTGTGACAGCTGATCTGACAATCACTCTTTCCTCGCGATCTGTTGTGGCCCTACGTCGACCGCTACCATCATGACGCTGAAATCTGACATTGTCCACCCACTCTTGCCAGCATCTTCTAATCGCCGCATCGCTTCGACTCACATGACGAGCGATTCTCCGATTTGCCCAACCCTCTTTCAATCCAATGATACGACCTCTTTCAAACTCTGAAAGTTGTTCGTAATGAGCTCGAATCCTGCAGCGAGGCATTTTTTCAGTCGTTGAAAGGTATCCTAAATCGCAATGCAGCAGAAATTTTTAACAACAGTTCAAGAACAACTCCTTATATACATAAGCTGGATGCGCAATTCGGATGCGCTGGAGCTCACACTATTCATTCATTGGACACCAAATTTTAATCATTTGCATATTTGGTCAAAACATTTGGGCATACGAAATTTCAAAGCAAAAAGATGATTCTTTTTTGGTGCGTCGATTTTTTTTGTTATAGAGTGTATATGTGTGTGTTGTGTCTTCAATAAATGCTCTTCACTTTCCCTTTTGCGATCCATATGGCCTGTGTCATTCCTTTACTCTGAAAGAATCGTATTTAACAAGAACTCACGTCACGTAACTGGTTTGGTTACCTGTTAGACGCAGCTGATCTTTGCTCGCCGTGTTTAGTGTCAGACACAGATAAATCCGCGCAGTTCCCCAGATAGATCAATGCAGCAGTTTCCATGATGCATCAGAAACTTGATTCCCACATTTGTAAAATAAAAAGGTTTACATTTCATGTATAAACCCTTGTTTGCAACTAGAGAATAGATTGGTGCCACTAAATCTATGCACGTGTAAAATGAGCCCTTTGATATCAAGAATTTTTGTGTCGGGCTTTTTGTAGCAAGTTGTGGCTGTCAAAGGCAACTCCGTTGTATTAGAATTATGGCAGCCTCTCGATTTTTCGAATCGAATACATTTTTTGTAAGTCATTAACTTTATTGATTTTACCATGCCTAAATAATTCTACTTTGCTAAAATTAATGGGAAGTACTTTCATTCATTTTTAAGCCTTTTTCCTTACTACTTGAAAAATTATTTAACTTAGGTAAAATTTAATAACAATATTTCAGAAGAATTAAAAATTTTCCCAATAATGTAAAGACTCATGTAATTACAGTAAGAGTAATCAGGCGTAGATTCTATATTTTGTGGATGTTTAAAAAGTTATTTTCGTTTCATTAAAAACTATTTTCATTTAATATTTTGCTATTTTCCGCTTAACCTATAACCACATTTTTTCAAGAAATTCTTATTTGGCGACATAAAAGCACGTGCCAAACGCGTTGGCACCAAAAGTCTCTGCATCAAATCTGTACCGTCATTAGACCCTACAGGGTGCCTCATATATTGACGAAAAAAAGCAGACATGAAAATAATTTTATTCTAAAAATCACAGTCCTTTGTCCAATTCATCCCCTTTGCTTTTTCTGTATTTCTGCACCGAATCCCATAGTTCCTCAATCCTCTCTTCCGCTTCCGGTCCTAGGTGAGTAAAAACAGTCCGTCCGTCTAAAATTCTGTCCTGGTCAACGGATTCAAAGGCAAATCGATTGCCCAGCTCAACATGCGTGACTCCAGCCTTCCTAGCCAGCAATCCCGTGACATAAATATCCTCAGACAACACAAGAAGACGGGCGTTGTCCTCTGACTTCCCCAGAGGGCGTGTATTTGATTCTATCGTCACACGAGGGCGATCATTGGCCACCGAAGGCCTTGGAAGGCGGGTGTAATCGTCGGAAATCCCGAAGTCACTGTACTCTGATGTATCGAGGTAGTCTTCGTCCCTGGAAATCTTGGAGTGGGCGTTGTCTTCTGGTGTCAGACGTAAGTGGGCGTTCTGCTCTGACGGGACTTGAGGAGGAATCATGGAGAGGCGGGATTTGTCTTTCGAAGCTAATCGAGGAGGAGCTTTGTGCTGCAAAGGCGTAGATTGGGTGGTGTTTTCGTGCTGGAGGATGGCGCGGAGTGCGGGTGCGCTGAGTACGTACGCCGTTCCCGTGCAGTAAGTAGGATCGCGAGATTCAGTGTATATTTCGCGGGAGACGAACCACTTGGAATGGTTCAAGCGAACCACCGGCATGCCTTCCCAAACGCGGCACCAGATCTTTTTTTCTGAGGAATCAGAGGGGAGTTCTAAGAGGAAAGAATGTTAGGATTAGTGGTGTAGCCTGAGACGAAACCTGTCAAAAAAAAAAGCAAAGAAAATTATTTTATTTTGGTTTTGTATGGTACTTTTTTATTTAAGGTATTTTTTATTTAAAACACTGGTAATTGGTAATTTTTAATTAACGTTGTACCAGAGCAATACAACAGGCTATCGACGACGGTCTGGGATCAATCCTTGTTGTCGACAAAAATGTTCTCCCGGAAAAAAATTCGAAAAATAATTATTATGTCCGCTATTAGTTAACCTTTAGACTACTGCCGATTCAGCAGTTTTACCTCGAAAGTTATAAGAATCACGCCAAGAAAGAATCGCGCTATGTACAGGCGTTGGACAAAAATATGGAAACACCTCGTGAAATGCATGCTTGAAAATAAATGTTTATTCTAGTGAAATGTGTTGGTGTGTTGTGTTGCAAACTCTAAGTTTTTTTTTTTTTTTTTGTAATTCAACTTTGGAGTTCTTCTCTTATAAAGGGTTTCATTACATCCCCTTTTGTATATTTATGTTGTAAATGTATATACTTTTAAATATTTGGAAGTACCAAAGAGATGCTTGGCCTGTAAAACCTTTAAAATTTAAGCTATCATTTGAGTGTTATTATACTGTGTTTTTTCTATCCACTGTCTACTTTACTTTCCTGTAGGATATGTTTTTAACCAGAGGCTTCATCTGGTTCTTTTTTCGGCTCCATCATTCCAAGTGTATTGCGTATGAAGGTGTCCTGTCTTCGGTCAGCCATTGTCCCTTTCACGAAACGAAGCTTTTTCGAGTGGTTCCTCCCAACACCCCTTTGCAGCAAACCCATAAAACAATTCCCCCTCTCTGAAGGAATGCAGTAGAGGTAGGGTCAACGCTCAAGTTCATCTTCCGACATCGGTCTTCGCCCCACCCCAATCCCCAAGTTGCGGGTGGACACCTGAAAGATGCTGAAACGGAAAATCTATCATCGTCCCGGAGCCAATCACAAAATTTGCTTGCCAAAATGGAATCCATCCCAAAACTTCTGGAAGGATGGTGGCAACAGGAGAGTGATGGTCTATAAAAAGGGGACACAACGAGAAAGCGGGGCTTTTTCACTTTTGGACGTGCGATTTTGGATTTTCTCTTTTGCGGTCTGCAAAAGGGGTCTTTTGCTGGATGTGGGAACACAGACGAGATGATTTCATACCCTTGGTAATTCAGCTCCCGGAGCCTTTTTTTTTATCCCTTCTACCTCTTTCTTCAATCTCTTTCGTTCCTGTCTCCTCTTATAGGAACATTAAAATATAAAATTATAATTTAAAGGTAGATCCAATTATGTGAATCATGTGTCGCGCTGTTGATTTTTGTCAGATGGTTATTTTCGTGATCATATAATTATTGTGAAGATCACTATAATCTTAAAATTCTTATGCATAAATAAATATTCCATTATTTTAGATTTTTAAATCTTTTGATTTTGGGCATTCCTTATAATTTCTTTCAGTCCTTCACTTGATTTTTTAATTGTAAGGAGTTTTTTTTTGTCTATGTTAAGGTATCCCTTAGGAAACTTTCCGTCCCTCATAGTCTGAAAGTTCTTACAATGCTAAACCACGTGGTCTTCACTTTGGATGTCTTCCTGGCAGTTACATACGTCGCATTTGTTGAAGAAACGTTTTAGGTATGTGCCAAAAATTCCATGACCTGTTATGATCTGATTAAGCTCGAAGGATCAGTTGCTTTGGTGAGACTTTTCATAAGCCTCAAAGACTTCTCCCGACGTATTTACAACGTCGTAAATACGCTGTGCAGGTCAGTCGTTGTTGGGCTCTGTTCCGTGAAGTTGTAATTGCATCATATCAGAGCTAACAGACTTCGAACGTGGTCAAATTGTTGGAGCTCGTCTGGTGGGTGCTCCCGTAAGCAAGGTTGCCGAAGTGTTTAGTGTTTCAAGAGGTGCTGTATCTTAGATTGATTCCGCATATTTGAAAAGCGGGAAAACATCATCCGCTAAATCACAGCGCGGACGAAAGTGTGTGTTGGGTGATCTTGACAGACGATCATTAAGGAGGATTGTGACTAAAAATAAGAAGACCACAGTTGCAAAAGTTACTGCTGAAATGAATGTCGTGCTCACAAACTCTGTGAGTTTCAAAAAAATAAGGAGGGAGCTCCATAAGCAGGGTATTTCTAGCCAAGCTGCAATTCAAAAACCATTCATCAGTGATGCTAATGCCTGTGCCTGTAAAAAAGCTTTGTTTAAGTCATAAAGCCTGGACTATGGAGCAATGGAAGACAGTAATTTGGCCGGATGAGTTTTGTTTCATACTGTTTCCCACTTCTGGCCGAGTTTACGTCTGGCGAAAGCCATCCCAATCCTATAACACAGACTTCTTGTAGCCAAGAGTGAAACATGGCGGTGGTTCTGTGATGGTTTGGGCAGCCATATCGTGGTTTTCTGTGGGCCCCATGGTTACTCTGCAAGGGCACATTAAGGCCAAGGATTACGTGAACATTTTGGCCAATCAAGTCCATCCCATGGTACAAATTTTATTCCATAATGGTGATGGTGTCTTCCAAGACGACAAAGCCCCTGTTCACACAGCTCACATCGTCCAGGACTGGTTTTCTGAGCACGAGGATGATTTGTCGCATTTCCCCTGACCACCACAGTCACCAGACCTCAATATAATTGAATCTTTGAGGTCTATATTAGAGAGGAAAGTGCGTGGTCGCTATCCACCACCATCATCGTTATCTGAACTTGCCACCATTTTGCAGGAAGAATGGTACGAAATACCCTTGGCAAGCATACAGGAATTGTATTGATCCTTTCTGAGAAGCTGTTTTGAATGCTAACGGTTTTCATACACCATATTAGGTAAGGTTACGTGTTTTTTTAGGTGTTTGTCCAAACCCTGTATATCTATAGCCGTAATCGAAAGGTTAAAAAGGGACTTAAGTTTTTTCGTTGATCTAATTGTGAATTTTCTAAAAAAGTCGCCAAATTTTTTAATTTATTCGCTTTTGAGACAATTTTGCTAAAGCTACCACTAGTCATCATGGTTGAAAATACTTGCAAAAAGTCACCTTTCATGGCCTGTCTTCAAAGATTTTGGTACTTGTCAGTTATCGGGAAGAAAATTGTGCCAAATGTTGGTGCAAAATTTAACTTGAGGTAAGAATGTACGCCACTTGTTGGCATGAAGTTCAATAAGAGGTAAGAATGAATGTAAAATGTGAAATTTAAACCGAGATTAGAATGTACATCAAATGTTAATGTGAAATTCGACAAGATAAGAATGTACGCCAAATGTTGGTGTGAAATTTGACTAGAGCTAAGGTAGAAAGGTATGTATTTAATTAACATCATACTGGAGCAGCACAATGGGCTGTTAACGACGGTCCGGGATCAATCCCCCAAGGGAAGGATTCCAGGAAAACACCACATTAATCTGAACCAGGATCAGATGACGAGGCAACCCACTCTCAAAACTTCCACACCACGCCAACGTGAAAACTTTTGAGGCCACGGCAGATTTAAGGTGCATGTCATATTCCGCGCATGCGCACTTTAAGCCGAACTGGCGCACAACGCTTCCTTGAGACACATAAAGAAAAGCGAGGAACGATGGTCGACAAAAGAACGCCGAGTGTCGTCTATTCGGCTAGAAACGTAGAATTTGTAAATGATTGTTCCTATCACTTTAAGTACATCCTGCTGTACATAGATTTTCTGTGTGTGTATTGTCATTAGATAAAGGTGTAATTAATCTCAAAATAGTATGTGTCATTAACGAAGTTTCCATTTCGTCACGAAAGAACCCAAGCCTGATATTACGAAGTAAGAAGATGTTCGCAGTGCACCATTCCCCTTTGTTCACGACGGTGTTTGTTGGATTCGAATTCGCTAATTCGTTACTCTTCCATCAGGGAACCGCAATTAGACCATAAGAATGTACGCCAAATGTTGTCGCGAAATTTAACCAGGGATATGAATGATAGGAATGCCAGTCCTAACGTTTTTATAGATTCATAAAAAGTAACTATTTTTTTTTGTTAAAAAAAATTTGTATTTTAATAAAATAGTTGTAGTCTACCTTTTCGTTGAATGTGTCGTTCGGCTTGACATTCCTGTCCTTCCAATCTCTAGCTACACTACCCTACACAAATGAACCGGGCGCCAGCGGATTTGCATAAAATCCGACTGCTTGTTTGGAAGTGTTTTTCGAAGTATGGCCTGGGATCGTTGCATGTTGTTCATGGTCAATTGAACGCCGACGCCTACATGAACATTTTGAACAATCAAGTTCCTCCTACGATCTGGCACTTTTATGGAATGGACGAATGTTACTTCAAGGACGACAACGCTCCGTGTCATGCTGCAGGCTCTGTCAAGCAGTGGTATTAAGATATGGACGTAAAATGTCTTCCATGGCCTGCTCAGAGTCCCGACCTAAACCCCATAGAACATGTGTGGGACGCGTTAGAGCGACGCTGACGGACCGCGGAACCCCGTCCGAAATCTACAGCTGAGCTAGCGACATTCGTGCAGCAGGAATACGCACAAATACCCGTAGCTGTGTATCCAAACCTTGTTGAAAGTATGCCCAGAAGGGTTGCTAGTGTCATTGCAGCACCTGGGTTACCATCCCCCTATTAAAGCTTCTATTATTTTCCTTATACCATCACGTCTTGCTGTTCGGTTCATTATTGTAGGGTAGTGTTTATTTAGCGCCAGCATTTTCGAACATTCTTATCTTTAGTTACATTTTGCTCCAACAGTTGGTGCAGTCATTCCACCACCACCAGCTTTCGGATTTATATATCTCAAAAGGAAGTTCCCCAACTTTGAATTAATTCAGGAAAGACTTACCCAGCAGCATCTTCTGCAGTGCGTGTACGTTAATGAAGACGTTGTCGTCCGCTTTGACGACGAAGGGTCGTCGGTCGCATGCCGACTCCGCTCTTCTCAGCAGCCAGGTGACCTTCTGGTATCCGCCTTCCCCCGGATATTGCAGTACGTCACCGCAAGCGGCGGCCTCCAGCTGCACGGTACGCTCCGCTCCCACGCCGAAGATCAGCCCCAGTCCCAGAGGTCGCAGCACGGAGGGGTGGCCCCACGTCTCGCGGATGACCTATGGAAAGGGAGGGTAGTTGCTAATTTTTTATTAACATTTTTCTAGGCCAACAAAGAGGCTATTGACGACAATCCGGGATCAATCTCCGAGGGAAAGATTCGAGGACAACACAGCCGACTAACCGGTCTGGTGGTAAACGTGTAAAGGCCCGTATACGAATCTCCGTATGCGTAGGCTCTGCCTTAACGCATACGAAGCTATAGATAGTGTCTGCGTAATCCTGCCCATCTGTCAATCACGTGATTGGTTCGACGCATAGACACACGGAGAATCGCAAACGGGCCATTAGCCTCTAGATAGGAAGGTTCCTGGTACGAATCCGGGTCAGGGTATGGATGTTTGAAAGCGCAGGGTGTAGAGGCTGGTTGGTGCACCTTAAATCAGTCGTGGTCGAAGTCCTCACGTTGGGTTGGTATGGAGGTTTGGAGAGTGGGGTGCCAGCTCAGTATTGTCTCGTCATCTGACCGTGGTTCAAAATTATGAGGTGTTGTCCTCGGATTCGTCAATAGCCCGTTGTGTTGCTCCAGTTCGACGTTAATTAAAAATTTACCAATTACCGAGGACAACACCACGTGATTTTGAACCATGGTCAGATGACGAGGCAACACCTGAGCTGGCACCCCACTCTCCAAAATTCCACACCCACCCAAGGTGAGGACTTTTGACCATGACAGATTCAAGGTGCACCAGCCGCCTCTACACTATACGTTTACACATATCCATGCACTGACCCGGGTTGGAACCAGGAACCTTTCGAGCTCGAGGCTAACAACTTAACCACCATACCGGTTGGTCGGTGGGAAGGGAGGGAGATTGATTCACGTTGCTGGCTGGTTGGGGGTTATATGGCGTACGTGTCATATTTGGCCATTTTTCTTCCGACACAAATAATAGACATAAACACAAAATGAAAGTTTTTCTGACACAGAAGAAAGAAATACACCAAGAGAGGAATGCACTTGAGAGGTATCGAACCTGTACAACCTGAAACTCGTAGGTTATTAGCGTAGAGGGCCTACAGACTATGCCACGACGGTTCCCCCACCATTTTAGCTTGTGCTGTCATGTTTTACAGAAAACAGAATCTGCGAGGTGTGTGTATACTGAGCATTGCTTTTGAAAGGAGTTTCATAAAAAAAAGAACATGATATATTACAGTCACGTGACTGCTGAGGAATATTGACTCGGTTTGGCATCGTATCGCCTCGTTTGGCGATGCAACATCTCATGACAGGGTGCTGAATGCGAATTCCTATAGGGTGGTCCAAAAGTGGTGAAACCGCCAAAGTCTAGTTACTCGCGCAAACCAATCAGGTGATCATTCAATGATGGCTGTCTTCTCCAGTCCTGTGAACCAATCAGATAAAAAAAATGCTTTCCTTTACTCAATCTCCTTTTATATTTCGTCAATGGAAATTAGGTAACCACTTTCAATATAGGTGGGTTGGTTTTTTAGGACTCATGGGTCATATATGTAGGAATACTAGACAACGGTAGTTGTCTACTAGTCTGGAAAGAACTCATTATAAGAGCAACGAGACTGGTAGGAGTCAGTTGCATTGTAGTAGGAATGCAAGGCAAGACTGTCACGAGCCATTCACATTCCGGTATTCAGTTACGAGAAAATTAATAGAACAGACACTTTTTTCCCTGGACGCCATTGAGAGCTGACGTATTTTTTCCGAGCAGAGACGACTGCTGCAGATAATGACGGAACTGTTTTAAAATATAACTCAACTGTACATAATAATTGTATATATTTATTTATTAAATGTCAATGTGCTGTAAGATTCGAAGTCTTTAATATAGACCTTACCAAACAGAACAACACGAATCTTACAAAAAACGAGGGTTCGGCCTCGATGTGAAAAACCGTTGACGACCGCGACGATTCTCCTCCTTCGTACGAGGGCTTGAACGACGGATTAGCAGACCCCGAAAGCAGTGACGATTGAACCGGCCGGCGGAATGTTTTGACTACCTATGCAAACCTGGACTTGTGTTTTAATCATCTGCAAGAACAGTTTCATGACTTCTCCTGACCTGGTGCTGATGATAGACTGAAACGAAAAAAATAAAGAAAACGCGTAGACGAAAAAACGCGTAGACGCAAAAGACGAGTTGACGGAAAAGACGGATAGAAGGAACTTTAGAAACTGTGAGTACAGAATTTTGTTTTACTTGATAACATGGCATATTTAACTAAGGCCCGAAAAGCAGATTTGCTAACATTGATTGACGAATTAGGCCTAATAGTGCCAGCGAATCCCAAAGTAGCGCAGTGCTCGAAACTTATAATAGATTCTGAAAATTATGACGAGGAGATAACAAAAAATCTGTTGAGCGTTATTAGAACTGAACGCGAAGAGAAAATTGAAGCCGAAAAACGCGCAGAGAAAATTGAAGCCGAAAAACAAGCCCGCGAATTCGAATTAAGGTTGGTTGGTTGGGTTTTTATGGCGCAAAGGCCACACATGGCCAATCTGCGCCAGACACAAGACAAAAAAGTCTAGACGAAATAAAGATTGATGGTAAAACTTTATCTATTTACAATTTTGAATCAAAACTTTATCAAATGTATAAAATCTAAATAAAATTTGCGAAACCAATGTCAGATATAAATAAAAACACATTTTTATTGTAGGGATTTCCTAAAAGATCTTTTAGGTTTGGGTTTGAAACTCCAAATCGGACTAGTCTGTGGTTATTAAAAACCCTACATTCAGTCAAAATGTGTCTGACAGTAAAAATACAATGGCAGGTTGAACATAATGGGGCAGGTTCTCCGATCAATAAGTGCCTGTGGGTAAAATGGGTATGGCCAATGCGAAGTCTTGTCAGTTGTACTTCATTTCTTCTATTTAAATTTGTATTAGTGAGTCCTGCAACAGATGGTTGTATAGGGTGGAGTTTATTCTGAACTTCCTTATCCCAAGAATCTTGCCAGTTTGATTTTATTTTTGTTTTTAAAAACATTTCAACGTCTTCAAAAGGAATTGGTAAGTAGTTTTGTATTGTTGATGTCTTTGCTGCAATGTCTGCTCTCTCATTTCCGGGAATACCTACATGTCCAGGTATCCAACATAGCATGATTTTGAAATTTTGGGATTTTAGACTTAGCAATAGATTTATTGTTTTGAGTATTAACGGATGACTTTTAATTGAAGTATTTGCAAGGGCTTCAATGCTGCTTTTTGAATCAGAGTATATTATCCATTTTTTGTAAGTGTGTTTAGATATGTTTTCCAGTGCTAAAAATAAGGCGTATGTTTCTGATGTAAAGACTGATCTACAATGATTTAATTTCCGGGCAACAGTTGTTCTTTCAAAAACTGCAGCAGAACCAACGTGTGTCATATTCTTTGATCCATCAGTATATACTGGTTTAAAAGATGAAAAATGTTCTCTGTGAGAGTAAAATAATTGTAAGTAAAAATAGTCTGGAGTTGATGATTTGGTCAATACCATAAAATCTCTAATAATATTAAAACTTTCATTACTCCAAGGTGGAGGTGCGTTTTGTCTAGAATGAACATCTAGATTGTCAATATTTAAGGAATGCATTATATTTCTAACTCTAAAACCAAATGAGGGTATGAATGATGGTTTCAATGAAAAATGACTTCCAAATTTTGGGTTAGTAATGCTGTTAAATAGTGGGTGAGCTGGATTAGTTTTAATTTTAAAATAATATCTGAGAGCAAGTCTCTCACGTACAAGTTTTAGACAAGGTTCTCCGGATATGATATATAGACTCTGGATAGGGGAAGTGCGGTAAGCGCCAATAGATATACGGATACTTTGATGATGTATAGTATCTAAAGTTCTGAGAACTGACTTTGCTGCAGAACCGTAAACAACACATCCATAATCTAATTTGGAGCGTATCAAGGCTCTGTAGATTCTCAGCATAGAGATAGAATCAGCTCCCCAAGATGTTGTTGATAATACTTTTAAGATATTCAGAGTTTTGTTACATTTCTGTTTTAAGTGTCTCACATGTGGTCGAAATGTTAACTTTGCATCAAGGATTATTCCCAAAAAATTAATTTCTGAATTGGTAGGGATGATTGATCCATTGAGACGTATTTCAGGATCATGATGAATACCCCTCTTTCTGCAAAAATGTACGCAAGTGGTTTTTTGAGTAGAGAAGACAAAGCCATTTTTGTTTGCCCAAGTAGTGATTCTTTTAACTGCTATTTGGAGCTGTCTTTCAATCATCATCATGTTCGATGATGAGCAAGATATTTGAAAGTCATCGACAAAAAGACTTCCATGAACACTGGGAGGCAGTTGCTTTATAATTTCGTTAATTTTAATAATGAACAAAACAACGCTTAGCACACTTCCTTGAGGTACGCCTTCTTCTTGTGGAAATTCGTCTGATAGTGTGTTCTTCATTCGAACACGGTATAACCGGGATTGCAGAAAGTTTTGGATGAAAATTGGTAGATTTCCTCGAAGACCAATATCAAATAGGTTCCGAAGAATACCATATCTCCACGTTCGATCATAAGCTTTCTCCATGTCAAAAAAGATTGATACAAGATGGTGGTTTTTGACGAAAGCTTCACGAATGGAGGTTTCCATTAGAATTAGGTTATCTATGGTGTTTCTTCCATGACGAAATCCACTTTGGAAAGGTGAGAAGAATTGGTTCGTTTCCAAGTAGTGTACAAGACGTGCATTGATCATGCGTTCCATTATTTTGCATAGACAGCTGGTAAGGGCTATTGGTCTATAATTATTGGGATTTTGAGGATCTTTACCTGGTTTTGCAATAGGGATAATAATAGCCTTACGCCACGACGTAGGAAATGTATGTTCGTGCCATATTCTGTTAAAAAGTTTCAAAATGAATGATAGTGATGATTCATTGAGATGTTTTAGCATGTTATTATGAATGAGGTCTGGTCCTGCTGAAGTTGAATGGGATTTATGTAAAGCAGTTTTTAGTTCTTTAATGTTAAAATCGGTATTATAGTGTTCCAGTGTAAAGGATCTAAAGTTAATTCTCTTACGTTCTTCACGTATTTTATACGTAATAAAGTTGGGAGGGTAAGACTTTTCACTTGAGACATCTGAAAATGTCTTTCCCAACACGTTGGTAATATCTCTAAGATTAGAGATAATTTGTGCATCATTTTTTAATATTGTAATATGTGGGGCCTGTTTGTAGTACCCCGATATGTTTTTTATTTTGTTCCATATAGATTTTGACGAGACATGACTGTGGATATTATTTAAGTATGATTGCCAAGAATTTCTTTGGCTGTGGCGTCGAATTTTTCGGGCTTCAGCTTTTGCTTTCTTAAAAGCAATCATATTATATTGTGTTGGATATCTACGAAATATGCTCCAAGCTTTTTTCTGTTTTTTGTATGCTATGGAACAGTCTTGATTCCACCATGGCTTCCAATATTTTCGAATATTTGGTGATGACTTAGGAATTGCTAAGTCTGCTGCTATTAAAATGGTTTTTGTTATATTTTCTACTGCATGATCAATGTTTAAAATATTTACCATGTCTTGAGTTATATTAGATTTAGATGAAAATAAGGGCCAGTTTGCTTTATCATATTTAAAGTGCATTGGTTGGATGGAAGAGTCTATATCATTTTTTGTGTAAGTTAGAATAATAGGAAAGTGGTCGCTATTATAAAGATCACTTCCTACGTTGAAGTGCCAAGACAGTAATATGGATGGTGAGCATATTGCCAAATCAATGCAGTGGAAGGTTTGAGTAGGTTGATGGAAGTAGGTATTATCGCCATCATTGAGAAGGCAGAGGCAGTGATCATGAATCATCTGCTCTATCTGCTGACCTCTGGGATTTACATCTCTACTACCCCATAAAGTGTTATGACCATTCATGTCACCAAGTATAATATATGGAACAGGTAGTTGATTTATTAAGTTGTTCAATTGTCTTTGGTCAAGAATTTCACTTGGTGGTATATATATACAGCATATTGGTCACAAGGTACTTTAAATTAATTTGAACGGTAACAGCTTGTAGATCTGTTTGAAGATGGACAGCTGAAGATGGGTGATCCAGACAAGTTAGGAGAGCTACACCACCACTAGCACGATTGTTTTTTACATTATCTTTTCTTGTGATGTTATATCTCCGAATTTTTGTATATACTGCTGGTGTTAGTAAAGTTTCTTGTAGACCAAGACATACAGGTTTATAATCGTCAATCAAAGTTTTGATATCTTCAACATGGATACGGTAGCCATGGCAATTCCAAGATATTATTTTAGACATTCTGACTGTCTTTCAGGGTTTTTTTGCGTTTAGTATTACTTGTTTTATTTTTGTCTATATCCATTTCTTCATCAGGCGAGTCAGATGAAGAATAGGTCTCTAAAGGACATTTTTCATTGGTTCTATTAGATTTTATAGTATCTATTTTCTTTTGTGATTTTGCTTTAAATGTGTCTTTGACATTAAGACCAGATGCTTTGGGAATGTTTGTTTTTGGTTTTTTATTGTTTGCATCTCTTTCTTGGATATTTGTTTCTTTATAGGGAATGGTATCTGTTTGGATAGCAACGGATTTCATCGTTTTAATGACAGATGCGTAAGAAACATTAGTTCTCGGCGTCTGATTTTCTACTATTTTTTTTTGCTTCATGATATGAGATTTTTTGAATTAGTTTTACGTTTTGGATTTCTTTTTCTTTTTTCCATTGAGGACAAAACCTGGAGTAAGAAGGATGATTTTCCTTACAATTGAAACAAAGAGGTTCATCCGTACAGTTTTCACCGTGTTCGGGTTTTGAGCATTTGGCACAAATTGCAGATGACCGGCATGAGGACTGTGAGTGCCCAAACCTCTGACACTTAAAGCATCTTTGAGGGTTTGGAATGTACGGTCTAACATTGCAATTTAGGTATCCTGCTTTAATGGATGTCGGCATGTCTGGAGTGTTAAATGTTAATATTACATGTTTTGTGTTAATACTTTTACCATCCCGTCTGATGCAAATGCGTTTGGCTGAACAAACATGTTGAGATTTTAATTCTTCCATAAATTCTTGTTCAGATATATTAAAGAGGTCAGATTCAGATATAACTCCACGACTGGAATTTAGAGTTCTGTGTGGAGTTACATTAACCTTTATTTCGCCAAGCTGGTTTAATTTCATTAGTTGTTCAGATTGATATGCAGATGTAGTTTCCACAAAAAGGTCACCAGATCGCAATTTTTTTATTGATTTTGGTTCGCCAGCAGCAGACTGAATATATTTTTGTACAGCAAATGGTGAAAAGTTTGAGTTTCCCTTCAGGATTATTGATAATTAAAAATTTAGGAACTGAGCAATTGTCATTGTTGTTAGAGATAATTAGGCCTCCTCTGGAGCACAAAGAAGTTTTTGGATCCATATATTAAGTATTCAATTTCTTCATAGTGGACCCATACCCACCACGGAGTCCAACAAGGGGAAGTGATTACCGGCTCTGGGATTTTCCAGCCTCAGTACACACTTCAAGATACCACCATGATATAGTGCTACAGTATCGGGATGTGGATCCGCCGGTTCACCCAGGGCATCCCTAGCTGCAGCACTAACCCAAATTGCTTAAGACCAGTGAGGTCCAGCACAACAGAAGGGCCAAGCATTCTGATGTGGTGAAATCCAGAGAACTTAAGCCAGCCGATTGACTAGAGCGGGCTCACTCCAGCCACCCGTCTACGCAGAAGCATGGACCAAAGGGCACGCATCAGGTACCCCAGGATTCCATTTTCCCCCGATACGAGACGCCGCACACGGCAAACATGCGGGTCAGAAAAAGTACTGACATTTAATGTAGTAAAACAAAATTGATAGTGATGTGAAAAAATAAATCAAATTAAAAGATTGAAATTAATTGGAAACTTGATATGGAGATAGGACATGAATGATGATATATGATAATTGTGATTCAAAGCAAAATTTTCTGTAATTTCAATGCTGTTCACAAGTTATATGAAAGGGAAGAAAGAAGATATAGAAGAGGAAAAGGAGAAAAGATCGCTTGGGTACCCGGGAGTGCGATTCCCGTATTTACCATAGATAGTAAACCCCATGGGAGAAGAACAGTGCACTCAGGTACCTCGGGTTCGTGAAGCCCGTACACATCTAAAGAAGATGTGCCCCCGAGGGGATTCGAATTAAGGAAACTCGAAATCGAAACTGCTAACGGACAAGGCAACAGTTATGGTAAAACTACCAGCCTATACAATAACGATTTATTGAAATTGATTAACCGTTACGAGACGAATAAGGATATTAGCTGTTATTTAACTTTATTTGAAAGACAGATTAGTCGTATCGAAATACCAAAAACGGAATGGGTTACACATTTGTTGGGTTTACTCCCATTGGATTTGGCTAATCTTATCACGCGTGAGCCTGACGAAAAGGCTAATGACTATGAAAATGTCAAGAGATTATTGTTGAAACGTTTTAAATTAAATCCGGAACAATTTAGGCAAAATTTCCTTTCGCATAGAAAAGAAGCGTCTTCTACTTGGAATGACTTTGCTCATGATCTGAAAAATTTCTTTGAAGAATGGACGAGTGGGTTGGAAGTATCAAATTACCAAGACCTTAAAGAACTCATGATTACCGATCAACTAAAACGAAAAGTACCCAATGACGTTCGAGACCATTTTATAGACGAGCTACCGAAAATAACGAAAATAGACCAACTCGTCAATAAATTAGACGAATATGAAGCGGCTCGATGTCATTTAAAAACCAATAGAGATTCGAAAACATCAGACGATAAATATAAGAAGCGTTTCAATAGGGATTTTGACAAATTAAAGCCTCGATCTTTCGTGCGCCCTGAACAAACTAACACCAATCATATAAAATGTTACAACTGCAATGAATATGGACATAAGTCGATAAATTGTGAAAAGAAAACTGAGGGTGTGAGATGCTTTAAATGTAAAAATTATGGGCACAAGGCCGACGTGTGTCCCAAAAGAGATGTAAATAGAACTTTAATTAATAGCCCTTTTAATTCTCGTACTAAGCTAAGAAAATATGTTGAAATGTGCGGGAAAAGATCTAATGCGCTAATCGACACAGGAAGTGATGTGTCAATGATAAAATATGAATTTTATGTTGAAATTTGATCCCCAAAATTGAGTTTTGATAATGTGACTTTAATGGGTATAGGAGGAGAACACATTTCTCCTCTAGGTTTCTTTTCTACTGAAATTATTATTGATGACTGCATTATTGTTACTGATGTTTATGTTTTAAAAAATTTACCTGATCATATTGTTCTTGGGTTCGATTGCATAAATAAGTTAAATCTTACTTTATCAGAGAGCGAAATTCATGTTTTGAGCAGACGCGATAATTTTCGAGTGAATTACGCAAGAATTGTTAATTTAGCGAACACTTCAGATTCAACTAAAATTCAAACCGAAACTCATCTCGAAGTAACTAATCGTCTGGAACCAAACACTAAGTTGGAGACAAAACGAACCATAGCAGAAGATAACATGTTTTACTTTTCTTGTCACCACAAATCAGAAAATGTTAATTTAGCGGAAAGTTTCCTAACTACAATGTTTAACGCTGTGACATTTGACGAATTAGATCTAAATCATGTTTCTTGCGTTAAGCAGAAGGAGGAACTGACAAAACTTATCAGCCAATATAAACCGTGTAAGACGAGAAGCACGAACTTGGAAATGAACATTATTTTCACTGACGAGGTCCCCATAAGCCAGCGTTCACGCAGAATGCCGTTCGCTGAGCAAAAAATAGTTGAAACTCAAACACAACAGTGGTTGAAAGATGGCATCATTAAGCCTAGCTGCTCTGATTTCTCAGCCCCTATCGTGTTGTGTAAGAAGAAAGACGGTTCTTCTAGACTCTGTATTGACTATAGGAAATTGAATAAGAAAATTATTAAAGATAGATTTCCCTTACCCCTAATAGAAGACGTTTTAGATCATTTGGAAGAAGCTAAAGTTTTCACTTCCCTTGATTTAAAAAACGGATTTTTTTCATGTAGATGTAAATGAGAAAAGTACCAAGTATACATCTTTCGTTACACATGAAGGGCAATATGAATTTCTGAAGGTCCCTTTTGGTTTATCGGTTAGTCCCAGTGTTTTCCAGCGGTACATATACACGGTATTTAGAGATCTTTTAAGGGATAACACTCTCGTTATCTACATGGACGACATGATAATTCCCTCACGAGATGAGAAAGAAGGAATCGAGAAACTTAAACGCGTTTTAAAAATATCATCGGAATATGGATTAGAATTGAATTTTCAGAAATGTCAATTTCTTAAACGAAAAATAGAGTTTCTTGGTTATGTAATAGAAGACGGGACAATTCGACCCTCCCCAGCTAAGACGTTGGCTGTACAGAAATTTCCACAACCACAAACAACTAAACAATTGCAAAGTTTCCTTGGTCTTTCAGGATACTTTAGGAAGTTTATTCCTCAATATGCCAAAGTGGCCAAACCTTTGAGTGATTTACTCAGAAACAATACAGAATTTAGGTTCGGGCCAGAACAAAAAGAAGCATTTCATATTTTAAAGGAAATGTTGTCACAAAGCCCAGTACTACACATTTTTCGCCAGGGAGCGACTCTAGAACTGCATACTGATGCAAGTAGCCATGGATTTGGGGCGGTGCTCCTCCAACAGTCAGACGACGGGAAGTTTTACCCAATATACTATAAGAGCAAAAAAACAACACCTCAACAAGAGAAGTATAGTAGTTACGAACTAGAGGTACTTGCCGTAATTGAGGCTCTTAAACATTTCAGGAACTACCTTTTAGGCTCGAAATTTAAAATATTCACCGACTGCTTAGCATTTCAGAAAACTATGGATAAAAAGGATTTAACCCCTAAAATTGCAAGATGGTCTCTTTTCTTAGAAGAATTTGACTGAAATAGTCCACAAACCTGGTAAACAAATGGCCCACGTGGATGCACTCAGTAGATACCCTGTAATGCAAGTGATGCAAATCATTGCAGATGACAGAATAACTCATAAAATAATTGCTTCCCAATCCAATGACGACCACATTACCGCAATTAAAAAACTGATAGAAGATGGAAGTAATTCAGATTATTTTACAAAAAACGGTGTCGTGTATAAATACGATAATGATCGTGAACTTTTAGTTGTCCCCAGAGCTATGCAAGACGAAATAATACGACATGCACACGAGAAAGGACATTTCGCTGTAAATAAAACTGAAGAGGTAGTTAAGCGTGAATTTTTTATTCCTAAATTGAGGAAACATGTTGAAGATTTTATAAGTAATTGTGTACCATGCATACTCAGTAATAAGAAGCTAGGAAAGGCTGAATGATTTCTAAATCCAATTCCTAAAGAGGACGTTCCATTATACACTTATCACATTGATTTCATAGGTCCGTTACCTTCAACATCTAAGAACTATCAGCATATCTTCACGGTAGTAGACGCATTCACAAAATTCACTTGGTTATATCCTACCAAATCTACGACATCAGGTGACGCAATAAATAAACTCAAACAACAACAAAATAGTTTTGGAAATCCTGCGAGGATAATCTCGGATAGAGGATCCGCTTTTACATCTAAAGAATTTACAGATTTTTGTTGCGAAAACGGGATTGAACACCTAAAAATCACAACAGGAATCCCAAGAGGCAATGGACAAGTAGAAAGAATGCACAAAACCCTGATTCCAGTGTTATCCAAACTTTCAATTGAAGAACCGATCAAATGGTTCAAACACGTTGACGCCGTACAAAGAATACTCAATAGTACAACCTCCAGAAGCACAAGATGGACACCCTTCGAACTTTTGACAGGTGTGAAAATGCGAAACAAAGAAGATCTCAAGATAGTCCAGCTTTTAGAAGAAGAATATACTGAAGTTTTTCTAGAGAAGAGGAAGAAATTAAGAGACGATGCCAAAGAGAATATCCTAAAAATTCAGGAAGAGAATAAAAGAACGTACGATAAGAGGAAGAAACCTCATCAATACAAAGAGGGCGATCTTATTGCTATTCAGCGGACTCAATTTGGTGTCGGAATGAAATTACGACCGAAATTCTTAGGACCATATCGAGTGAAGAAAGTGAAACCCCATGATCGCTATGACGTTGAGAAAGTTGGAAACCATGAAGGACCGAACTTGACGTCGACAGCAGCTGACCATATGAAGTCGTGGTTCAATAACTAATACTGAATCAATGTATTCCCAGATACTGTTTTGTGTTTTTTTTTTTTAGGTTTGTCGTGTTCCTTTCGAGGACGAAAGATCATCAGGATGGCCGATTGTAGGAATACTAGACAACGGTAGTTGTCTACTAGTCTGGAAAGAACTCATTATAAGAGCAACGAGACTGGTAGGAGTCAGTTGCATTGTAGTAGGAATGCAAGGCAAGACTGTCACGAGCCATTCACATTCCGGTATTCAGTTACGAGAAAATTAATAGAACAGACACTTTTTTCCCTGGACGCCATTGAGAGCTGACGTATTTTTTCCGAGCAGAGACGACTGCTGCAGATAATGACGGAACTGTTTTAAAATATAACTCAACTGTACATAATAATTGTATATATTTATTTATTAAATGTCAATGTGCTGTAAGATTCGAAGTCTTTAATATAGACCTTACCAAACAGAACAACACGAATCTTACATATATGACAATGTTGTGCCCAACACAATACAAGCAATTCCATGTAATGGACGTCCACATATTAGGAGACTTTGTACTTACAAAGAGGGAAATACCATTCATTTAAAAGTTGATAAGCAATGACACCATTATGGTAGACCGATCCTCCTCAACAAATAAGCAGGGTGTGTATCTAGCATTGTGAGGCGTATCAGAGGCGGAGTTAACGTGGCGAATGTGACGAGGCTCACGAGGCGTGTCAATTATTCAGTGAATACGATGCAGCTACCTTTTGGGTGGTAAGGTGTGACACCATCACAACAAGTACCTGGAGCAAGGAGGTGTGCCAGAGAGCGGAATTCATGAGTAGAGCTTAGAAGCTACCATCTGCAAATATCTCTATTGGTAGTACCTGATGCTGGGGAGTTTCTATGGGCGGAGTAAAGAAGATGTAACGCCCTTTATACCTATAAAGGCCGTTACATCCGAAGGATGTTGCATCGCGTCAGGTACCACCAATAGGTAAGGTGGGCGACACAACAATTATCCTACCTGGCGTAAGGAGGCGTG
The DNA here is from genome assembly GCA_947359465.1 of Metellina segmentata. Classification (NCBI taxonomy): domain Eukaryota; kingdom Metazoa; phylum Arthropoda; class Arachnida; order Araneae; family Tetragnathidae; genus Metellina; species Metellina segmentata. The sequence continues at coordinate 111,152,609 of OX375883.1, forward strand.
CCAGGGGGAGGAGTTCACGAGTATAGTGGCCAATGGGGCGCACACCCTGTCCGAGCGGACACGGTCCACATTCTCTAAAAAGTCTGGCAGAAGCCTGGGTATGGTCTGGAATCCGAATCGAAGCAGGATCGCCGACCACAGAATGATGACGCAGATGCAGAGACAGACAAAGAGTTTACGCATGCCTTCAGAGATCGTCACCTAAAAAAAATAGAAGAAAAAAGACAACAATAAAATATTTTTGAAATCAACAAGTGTTCTACAGGGTGTCCATAAAGGAATGTCTCAGTTTCAATGGTATATTAAACAGTTTAATTTAGACTATTTACCTTCAATTTGATTTATGATTTGATGTAAATTAACCTAGTTTTTCTTACAAATTTTCAATATGTGCACCTTTAGTTTTATGGCACACATCCAAACTGAAGTCCAATTCTTCCCACACTTTAGTTAAAAAGTCAGAAGTAATGGAAACCATAGCCTCTTCAATTCTGTGTCTCAACTCTGGCAAATCATTAGGTAGCACCGGAACGTAGACACGATCTTTTATATATTCACAAAGGAAAAAATAGCATGGCGTTATATCAGGTGAATGGCCAGTGAAAAAAAGATCTCTGTCGTCTCGACCTTTACGACACATCCAACGGTCAGGAACTTCGACGTCACCCTCATGTCAAAATGTATACAGGTTGAACTAGGACCAAAAATTAAAAGCATAACTGTGGATGTACTACTTAAAAAAATTTCATAAATAAACTACATGGAAAATTGTAAATCCTAAAACTTTACTTTTATTGCTTTCCGCAAGGAAAATTCTGTGATTAATCGTCAAACTTAAAATTTCTGCCACCTTTTTGTAAAATGGATGAAACAGTAAGGTTTATCGAACAGTTCTTGTCACGTGATAGACCGGAGGTAGTTTTTAATATGTTTCAACGTACTGTGTGAAACTGCGTTCGCAGGATGCCACTGCAACCGGAGGACATTTTCTATATTCGGATATGGATCTTTAAGAGACTATTTGCTTATACACTTTAACAAATCAATGTTGGGGATCTGACTCTGAATCCTCAATGAGTTCCACAACTTCAGTCTTGAAACATTGAATTTCATTAACTAAGTGTTCAACAACAATAATATCTTTCGATACTGAAGCCCAAGATACCCAATCCGACTAGAGTAAATAATACTTTTGTCATTGTCGTTATTATGTATATAAACACTACCTTACAATAATGGACCGGACGCTAGCGGATTTGCATAAAATATAACTACTTGTTTGGGGGTGTTTTTCGTGGTATGGCCAGTCACCTTTGCACGTTGTTCCTGGTCAATTGAACGCCGACGCCTCCACGAACATTTTGGACAATCAGGGTCTTCCTACGCTCTGTCAATTTTATGAAATGGACGAATGTTACTTCCAGGACGACAACGCTTCGTGTCACGTTGTAGTCTCTGTCGAACAGTGGATCCAGATATGGATGAAAAACGTCTTGCCTGTCCTACTCAGAGTCCCGACCTAAACCCCATAGAACATGTGTGGGACGCGTTAGAGCGACGTTTAGGGACCAGGGAACCCTGTCCGAAATATACAGCTGAGTGGGCGACATTCTTGCAGCCGGAATGGACACAAATACCCATAGCTGGGTATCAAAACGATGTTGAAAGAAGAGAAGGGTTGCTAGTGTCATTGCCGTACGTGGGGGACCACCCCTATTAAAGCATGTATTTTCTCCCATATACAATCACATATTGCTGTCTAGTCCATTATTGTAGGGTAGTGTAAGTTAGAATATATTTGCTATATCTTCGCTGGGAAAAACACAGCAGATTCTGCAGACTCTGTGTGGACGGTGTTTTTCAATGAAGGTTTTACTGCGGCAACCAAGCCCTTCGAACGGCATCGGCCTGCGCCCCCTCCTCATCTCGGCACCCGATGCGGCCGCATGGATCTCTGTCCGGCCCTGCTTTAAGGCTTCTACTATTGCCTTTTAAGTTTCTTTCGACATAGAGGGGCGGGACTAAAGGGCGGAGCATCAGAGCGCCGTGTCCTCCCGAAACGGTTGGCATTTTAGAAACATTTATTGAAAGTATCCGAACATGTTAAAAGTGTCCTTTTTGACCAAAACCGCAAAAAAAAAAAGGTTTTTGATCCTATCTGATAGACTATTTATTTCACACCACCAAATATATTATTTTTTCTCTATATTAATTAGTTGTAGGAGACATTAAGGCCCTGTGAACACATCCGGTTTTTCAACGTGCGGCGCCACTGCGGCACCGAAGCCCAACTATGCACACATAACTGTGAATTGACGCACGAACTCATTTCGCGCCTTTTGCGATAAATATTCTATCGAAGAAAACTCGTTTATTTCGCTTACTTGGTGTAAAAAAAAGTACATTTTGAAACAAAATAGAGGTTACTGGATACAACCATTTATTAATTATTATTTATATTCCGTTTATTTATGAAAACAAGGTACTTCAGAAAGGAGACGCATGTGCGGCGCCGTGGGGAACTGCAATACACATTGCACGCAAGTTGGACGTGCGTCAACCTAGCGGTGCTGGAAGCATGTGTGCGCTGCTCCATTGGATCTAATGTATCTCAGACCGCACTTGCGTTGCGGCAGTGGCGCCGCAAGTTGAAAAACCGGATGTGTTCACCGGGCCTAAGATTTTAATGAAGGCGGATAAAAAACCAGGAGTAGGCATGGAAAACACCGGAAATGGTCGTTAAAAGACCAAAAACCTGCCAAAATTTAAATTTTAAACTTACTTTTATTTGCAAATATTATTTTAGAAAGGTTTCTCAAATTTTTATATGTTTTCTTGTTTGAAAATAGTGTGAAAATTTTTAAAGAGACGTGAAGAACAAAAGTATTGACACCAACAATAAACGTAAGAGAAGAAGAGAGAAAGCGATACACTTCAAACTGTTTTACTTTGGATTAATTTTTATGCATTATTTCCACACTTCAAATGTTATAACATAAAAAGTTATAGATAGATTCTCGTAAAACTTTGAGAACTTGTTCTTTACACTATTGTCTGAGGAATGAACTAGAATAATGATGCTGAGTTTAAGAGTTTTTAAAATTATGGCCATTTACTTAAGAAATAGGGCTGTAAAACTATCAAAAACCTTGTCTTCATTTTTCGATCGCTTGCAAAATCTTTGTTTATTTAAATATTTTTCTAGTTATACCCAATTCTAGTTCTACCAAAGATTCTAGTTCATTCCGTAGAAAAATGCATGTAGTTTATATTTTGATAGCGTCATTTCTCAAATGGGTTGAAAAGATTTTGATGTAGCACATTTTAAGTTTTTGACACATTTCTTAAAAAATTTCATACCTAACTATCATTTTTACAAAATAATTAATATATATTTTAAATATTTATATCCCCAATGCCTATTGTTTATTAGCACTCAACATAAAAATATCATTAAAATGTTTCTATACCACACATAAAAAGGTTCTCGAACGTGCTCGGATACCTTAAATTCAACTAAATCCCTATTTTAATTGCCATTATAAGGTAGGTATTTTAATTAACGTCGAACTGGAGCAACGCGACGGGCTATTGACCATGGTCCGAGTAATTGGTCATTTAATTAACGTCATACTAGAGCACTACAACGGGCTATGTCCGGGATCAATCCCCTAAGGGAAAGATCTGAGGATAACACTAATTTTTAACATAGGTAAGATGACGTGATCGAAAGTGCTGGCACCCCACTCTCCAAACTTACTTACCAATACAATGTGAGGACTTTCGGCCACAACAGATTGAAGGTGCATAGGCGAACAAATATCCATGCACTGTCCCGGATTCGAATCAGGAACCTTCCGATCTAGAGTTTAACATCTTAACCACCTTACCGGTTGATCTGCCCCTCTTCAAAACGAAGTCTGAAACGAATCAAGATCTGTTTAATCGTACTTAAAACAAATACGATTAAGCAGATTTGATTGGAACCGATCGCACAGTGTTGGGAACGAGTCTAAGAATTTGAGCTTCGCCCCATTGAATATCTGCGGTTCGAAATAGCGGTCTGCGAGTGACCAACTGTTTTGAATTCGGGGGCAGAGCTGAAGAGAGAATGGTTTGAAAACTTAGAATGAAGACAACATCGCACGAAAAAACTTTCTTACCTGGATCGAGAAGTCGTCTGCTAAATTACTTCTCTTTCGCCTTTCACTTCGAAGATTCGTTTAGTTCTAAAAATATTTCCATCCCCTCCTCTGACGTCACGAGGTTTAGAAGAGCCAAGTTATGCGTGACGTCACACGAGTTTTCCAAACTTTCCAGTTTCGCTTTTTGGCTCTTTGAACCTCGAAATAATATATTTTCTATGCTCTAGTACGACGCTAAAAAAATTACCATTTATTACTGATTGAAAATTCTCGTGAAATGAAGAATCTCTGATGAGTGTTGCCATTCACGACTACGTAAATTGTTTCCACATTAGTTTTCACCGCATTGCGCCGACCAACCGGCATAGTGGTTAAAGTGATAACCTCTGGATCGGAAGGTTCCTGGTTCGAATTCGGGTCCGGGCATGGATGTTTGTAAGCGTAAGGTGTAGAGGCGGCTGGTGCACCTTAAATCTGTCGTGGCCGAAAGTCCTCACGTTGGGTTGGCGTGGAAGTTTGGAGAGTGGGGTGCCAGCTCAGGTGTTGCCTCGTAATCTGACCGTGGTTCAAAATGACGAGGTGTTGTCCTCGAATCTTTCCGTTAAGGGATTGAACCCGGACCGTCGTCAATAGCCCGTTGTTTTGCTCTAGTACGACGTTAACTAAAAAAATTTACCAAATTACCAAATTCACCGCATTGGAGTTTCTTTATTTCTGCAAAATGCGTAACACATCTTTCCGGGTAGGTAATTGGTAATTTTAGTTAACGTAATACTAGAGCAACACAAAGGGCTACTGACGACGGTCCGGGATCAATCCCTTAACGAAAAGATTCGAGGATGGCACCTCGTCATTTTGAAACACGGTCAGATGACGAGGCAACTCCTGAGCTGGCACCCCACTCTCCAAACTTTCACTCCAATGCAACGTGAGGTCTATAGGTTGGAAGCCTTGTGGAAGCAATTTTAATGTAATAGAATTTACTAGCCAAAGATCGGCCATTCAACGTTCTTCTGTATTTCAGTATGTATTATAACACTGTTGTACACGACTAAAATTGTCAATATATTTTGAATTTTTTCATTCTTTACGAATAATTTAGTTTAGAATTTAGTGCATCAAAAATAAATGGTAATGGTAATGGTAATTTTAGTTAACGTCGTACTAGAGCAGCACAACGGGCTATTGACGACGGTCCGGGATCAGTCCCTTAAGGGAAAGAACCGAGGACAACACCTCGTAATTTTGAACCACGGTCAGGTGACGAAGCAACACCTGAGCTGGCACCCCGCTCTCCAAACTTCCACGCCAACCCAACGTGAGGACTTTCGGCCACGACAGATTTAAGGTGCACCAGCCGCCTCTACACCATACGTTTACAAACATCCATGCCCGGACCCGGATTCGAACCGGGAACCTTCCGATCTAGAGGCTAACACCTTAACCACTATACCGGTTGGTCGGCTATCAAAAATAAATGCAACTTTAAGAAATGATAAATGCAACTTTTCCCATTTTTACTGCAACAAAAAAGTTGCCCTACTCATCAGGTAAAAATGTAGGTACTTTAATTAACGTCACACTGGAACAACACAAGGGCTATTGACGATGGTCCGGGATCAGTGCCATTGCGAAAGGTTCGAGGACAACAACACGTAATTCTGAACCATGGTCAGATGATGGTAATGGAAATGGTAATTTTAGTTAACGTCGTACTAGAGCAACACAACGGGCTATTGACGACGGTCCGGGATCAGTCTCTTGAGGGAAAGATCCGAGGACGACACCTCGTAATTTTGAACCACGGTCAGATGACGAAGTAACACCTGAGCTGGCACCCCACTCTCCAAACTTCCACGCCAACCCCCAACGTGAGGACTTTCGGCCACGACAGATTTAAGGTGCACCAGCCGCCTCTACACCATACGCTTACAAACATCCATGCCCGGACCCGGATTCGAACCAGGAACCTTCCGATCTAGAGGCTAACACCTTAACCACTATACCGGTTGGTCGGCCATGGTCAGATGAAGAGGGAACACTTGAACAGGCACCGCACTAAAGCATAAGGATAACTATTAATGGTTTTCGCAATGTACTTAGGTGAGTAGTTGATTAAAGTCGCGCTGGGGCTTGGAGAGTGTTGTATAAATTTAAAAAAAAATTACGATGCATCACACTTACCTTTGTGTAAAGCTGAGTTACACCAGCAATTCTTACGCACTCAATACATAACAAGTATTTTGCGAAATGCACATTTACGGTTTTCGGTCGAGTGGTAGCATCCGATACGTTAGGCCGCCAAAGCGATTGTTTACGCCAAATCAAGATGGCGGCCGATGTAAGGAATTCCAAGATGGCCGCCATATACAACGTGAACCTTTGCATACATTGCATAAATAATAATAATAATTTGTTTAAAAATTAAGAAAAAAGCAATATAAATTTCACTTGAAAATTTTCTAATATTTCAGTTTGGTTTTCTCCGAACATGTACGCAATTTTGCGTCAATTTCATCCTAGTTTTGTCACTTAAAAAAAAATTTAATAAAAAAAAAAATAATTTAATTGTTAAAAAAAAATCAATAAAAAAAACCCGCGATTTTTATAAAACGTCCGGATTTTTATCAATTTTGAATTATAAACTTTGCAATGCATAGAAAATTCAAAACAAGAAATCTTTTTTTAATAAGGTAGTTCTTTTTTGTGATCATAATCCACACAAAGGTTTTTGATGAGGAAAAAAGAAATCTAAAACTTCTTCTGCTATCTATAAGTGTGAAAAAATATTTTTTCACAATTTTTCTAGCAATTAGCATTATGTGAGCAACTCAATGGGGATATTCCAGGTTATAGAGCCATATATTGAAAAGCAAGACAAATATTTTTATTGTAACGACTTTACAAGAGGAAATTGTTTTTTAGAGAAGTCAAAGCGTATTGCGCTTAAGGTTTCAATGCGTTTAAACCAGTATACCGGGAGAAATTTGTTTGTAGATAAGTCACAGCGTATAACGCGCGATCCCCTCCTGCCGGCTACCTCGCCGCCCCTCCGGGGCCGGCGAGGACCTTTCACCGTTGGCTTCCATGCGTATAAGTCACCGTATTGGGTGCCCACCCAAGCATAGTCCAGTGTTTGTAATATAACCAAAAGCTAAACAAAAATCAAACTTACCCTCATAGCCGGGTCCTTGAAATTCTGACTATGGTTAACAGTCATATGCTCGAATCGATAACCCTTGAACTCTTTGTCCTTCGGGTATTGATACCAGCATATGACTTCCAATAGTCATACATTTTTGTAGTTCCTTGCAAAATTCACCTCTGAATTACCTCAGCTAAAACTTTCTGGTTCCTATTTTTCACCTCAACCATAAAACATTTATCCGTCCCTCGTTCAAGTCCTCCAAACACCCATTTACCCTCCAATTTCTTACTCCTGTTATACTTTCTTTTGCCAAACTTTTGTCCTATCTTTCTACATTTCCACTCCTACCTATCACCAGCATCCTTTCTCAATGTTAAAATCATATCATTCTCACATGAAAGACATTTCACCCTCTTCCCAATCAAGCTACTACATGTTTGCAAAAAAAAAAAAAAAAAAAAAAAAAAAACATTTTATAACGTTCAATAACACTATCTACTGCTATATCAAATCAACTAAGGGGAAATGAGCAACCAAAAGGGGAAAAAAATTCTAAATTCCAATCTGCAATTTCAAAAATCAAATTTAATCCAAAATTTTTTTCGAAATTTTAATTAAAATTTTAAAAAAGTGACAAATTTAAAAAATTGTAACTTACAATCTGCTTTCCAAACTTATCCTAAAAATTTTGAAAATTAATAAAACAAGTCGATTTTATAAATTAAGAGCAAAATTCATATGCACCCAACAATTTCAAAGACTGTCTAAATTTTAATTCCGTTCTACATTAAAAATAAAAGTGGAAAAGCGTATTTTCTTCCTTAACCAATCATGAGACCCTTTTATTATCGTCAGGAGAAAATATCTAGGGTTGCCTTAAAACTAAGAAAAGCCCGAAAACGGGAAGGTTACCACAATTGGCAATACATCACTCGATAGTTGTAACGTATCGGATACTACATACCATCCCGGTTTTCATTTACGGTCGAGCTGTATGACACCTCGCATTGTCCTGCTGGTAGATGAAATCATTCTGAGGAAAAATAATTCGCATGTAAGGGTGGACATGGTCCGCAAGGACAGATGCGTACTTGTGCTCATCCATCGTGCCTTCCACAATGATGAGTGCACCCAGTGAATGCCAGGAAAACATTCCCCAAACCATAATTGCTCCCTCCTCCAGCCTGGATCTTTCCGGTAATTGTTGCAGGGTATTTGCTTTCAGACGTTTCACGCCGTATACGCCAACGTCCATCTGTCCGATGGAGCATGAAACGTGATTCATCGGAAAAAGTCACCTGTCGCCACTCTGTGGACGTTCAGTTGCGGTACTGGCGTGCAAATTCCAGCCTTTGTTGCCGATGAACAGCAGTCAGCACAGGTGCATTAACCGGGCGTCTGCTGCGGAGGCCCATACGCAGTAACGTTCGCTGAACCGTTGTTGAGGATACACTCTTGGTAGCCCCTTGGTTCATCTAGGCAGTCAGTTGCTCAACAGTTGCACGTCTATTCGCCCGAACGCATCTCTGTAGCCTTCGTTCGCCTCTGTCATCTATAGCCCGTGGTGCACCACATGTGCCACGCCGCTGATTTTGGATAGTGCCATTTTGCCATGCACGGTATACTTTTACCACGGCGGCACGCGAACAGTTCACAAAATTAGCCGTTTCCGAAATGCTTCCACCCTTGGCCCGAAAGCCAATAATCATGCCCTTTTGGACGTCGGATAAATCGCTACGTTTCTGCATTACGCCAACGATTGTAATGCTTTCCGATGCCCTAGGACATCCTTTATATACACTTCACTGCAATGTGCTGCCACCTGCCTTTTGTGATTGGTTATTTCACGTTAACGTCGAAAGTAGGTGGTGGTCACATTAATGTGACTGGACTGTGCATATATATTACAAGCTTTCAAGAAGTCCAGCGAGTCAGGGCCGCGGCATCAGCCGATAAACGTTCTTTCTTACTCATATCTACCCATAATACTTTTTTGTCGCATTCATGTAAAATTTTTAAATGCGTCGGGTAGATATTTATAACCGTCGTATTTGTCTGGCTTTTGCACATATTTTCAATCATAATTAATAAACAAGATATAAAAATTCCAGAGTGCCTAAATTATATATTTTTTGTGTATATTTTAATACAAATTTGAGACAGTCAGGTCATACTTCAAAACCGTCCAAATAGTCTGGGATTTTTATTTCTAGATTCTATAAATCCTAAAATATGATATTAAAAAAATTTCAAAGTGCCTAAAGGGTACTTTGTGGGAGTAATTTTTTGTAAAAGTCGTATCCTGCGCATAAACGTAATAACCACAAAGGACGTTCCGGACTCGATTCCCTATTCAACTACCATAGATATACTACTATTTTACAATTTCATAGTGCCTAAACTACCTTCCCTAAATTCATCATCATCTCGACCACTAATAGGGATTGATCCCGGACCGTCGTCAATAGCCCGTTAAATTTCTCTAGTACTACGCTAATTAAAACTACCTTACCTTACCTCTGTAAAAGCACTGTAATATTACCAAAGGTTAATGCTACAAAACGTGCCGATCAACCGGAAAGGTGATTAATGTGTTATCCTCTAGATCGTAAGATTCCTGGTTCGAATCTGGGTCAGAGCATGGATGATTGTAAGTGTATGGTGTAGAGGCAGCTGGTGCACCATAAGTATGTCGTGTCCGAAAGTCCTCAAGCTAAGTGGGTGTGGAAGTTTGGAGAGAGGGGTGCCTGCTCAGGAGTTGTCTCCTCATCTATCCGTGAATGAAAATGACTTCTCAGATGGTGTTGTCTTCAGATCTTTCCCTTAAGGGATTGATAACGAACCGTCGTCAATAGCCGGTTGTGTTGCTCTAGAACGACTTTAATTAAAATTACCAGCTATTACTACAAAATGCTGTACCATGAACTCAGGTGTTGCTTCGTCATCTGATCGTGGTTCAAAAATTACGAGGTGTTGTCCTCGGATCTTTCCCTTAAGGGACTGATCCTGGACCGTCGTCAATAGCCCGTTGTTTTGCTCTAGTACGACGTTAATTAAAATTACCATTACCATTACCGCCGACCAACCGGTATAGTGGTTAAGGTGTTAGCCTCTAGATCGGAAGGTTCCTGGTTCGAATCCGGGTTCGGGCATTGATATTTGTAAACGTATGGTGTAGAGGCGGCTGCTGCACCTTAAATCTGTCGTGGCCGAAAGTCCTCACGTTGGGTTGGCGTGGAAGTTTGGAGAGTGGGGTGCCAGCTCAGGTGTTGCTTCGTCATCTGACCGTGGTTCAAAATTACGAGGTGTTGTCCTCGGATCTTTCCCTTAAGGGACTGATCCCGGACCGTCGTCAATAGCCCGTTGTGTTGCTCTAGTACGACGTTAACTAAAAAATTACCAATTAATTACCATTACCATTACCACGCTGTACCATGATCACGTTTACTTAGAAGAACTGTGACCATTTAGTAGATATCGATATTTGAATAACTATTATTTTCTGATTACGGTAAGATAATGTAATTTCAATTAACGTCTTACACACAACGGGCTATTGACGAAGACACCAAGCGATTTAGAACCACTTTCGAATATTTCGGACATTTTTGCTAATTATTTTGAGCAACTAAAATGTTACATTCTAGTTCACACACATCATCTTAATGCTATACTTTTCCATATTATGGAATTTCTAATTGAAAATGATTGAAGTGAAGTAATGAATAAGAAATGATATATAAACGCTAACTGTTTCGTGATGGTTCCTGAGTTCTCTCGTTCTCAAAATCGTTTTACTTTCGCAATACAAAAACATTTTGGTCAAATAATTTTAATTTCAACTAATTTAAATATCTTCAGATCCTGAAACAATAACAGAAAATTTGAGATGAATTTTGATAAGGAGCATTCGGATCCAGAGGCTTCACGTCCATCGCATGTGCCAGCAACGACATCCTTTGGTGATCGGAATTCACCAACACCGAAAGAAAACCGTAAGTCCAAAAGAGATCGTGGAACAGTGAAGCATTCCGGAAATGCGGACGGAAAAGTCGAAAGAACAAAAGGTTCCATCATGGACATGGGCTCTATAGGACAACTCTTTTCTGCAGATCCTCACCGAAACCGTGAACGCTACGAACACCCTCACTTTGAAGACAACAATGGAATTTTCGATCATCCAATGGAACCACAAGTAGCAGCCTCAGATGTAACGAGAGGTGGAAAACAAATGCCGGATGCAGAAGGTTCAGTTACAACCAAACTTCAGCCTCAATACATAGGACATCAAGATGAAAGTGAAGGAAAAGAATTCTATGAACACACCAAAGAGAACCTTCCTTCAACAAACACTCTTTCAAAATCTCGTCGTTTGAAACGTGTGCAGACAGGAACAGGCCATGTTGGTGATTCAGCTACAAGTCCAAATGTGTCCCTGCGGAGTAGAAAGCATAAAGCACTAAAACACCATTCAACACAGCATACAAAAACACACGTTCTAGAGAAAGAGGACAAGTTTAAAAGTGAATCCAATGTCATTCGAAACAAACAATCCTACTACGAAACACGCTTCTGTTTGGCTCATCACAACAAACCATCCTTTCAAAAGCACCAAAAGCCGCACCGTGTGTCATCAAAATGCAATTCTTCGCATAGTGTAATAAGAGAAACGAATCGAACAGAAAATTCTGCGACGATAGGATCTGCATTCAAAATAAAACAACTGACCCGACATCAAGGATCCCACTCTGAAAAGAAATCAAATCAGTGTAAAGATTGCAGCAAAATGCTTTCAACGAAATCAGGATTAGAAAATCACATGCGATTGCACAGTGGCGTGAAACCATTCGAGTGTGAAGTTTGTAAGAAAACATTTGCACAAAAAGGAAATTTACAACTACATAGAATCATCCATTCAGGTAGGAAACCTTTTTCTTGTGAAATTTGTAACCGAGGCTTTTCGTTACTTGGGAACTTAAAAAAACATCGGCGAATACACACTGATGAGAAGCCGTATACTTGTGAAATATGCATGAGGAAGTTTTTCATTTTCATCGAACTTACGAAAACATAGGCGTATACACACTGAAGAGAAGCCGTATGCATGTGAAATATGCATGAAAATTTTTTCTCAATCTTCGAGCTTACAAAGACATAGACATATCCATCAAAAGAAGAAAATAGATAAAAGTGAACAGTGCTAGAAAGCATTTGCAAAAGAAGTGTACTTGCAACGATATATAAAAGGATACTAAAGATTTCCTATTTTATTTTTGGAAGCAATGTTTTGTTAAGCAATAACTTTGTATGGTTTGTAAGCCGTATTTTATATTATTTTAAGAGGACAAAAGTTTTTCAGTTTGTCTTTAAACTTTCCTTGACCTGGACTATAAATTTCTTTTCTAGTTTCTTTCTCACAGAAAGACTATCGTATATTCTATATCAAAGTTTACCTGATGCTTTCATCATGAATATACACAAGATGAATTTTTTAACTTGAAATGTGATTTGTTGAAATATCATTGTTTTGATTGCTGTTTTATGATAGAGAAACACTTACATTTTATAAGGGTTTTGTTTCTTTTTAATACGTATAAAATATAATTTCATGTTTTAAAACTGAAAAACAGAACATATTTTGAAATAAATGTGTAAAAAAAAAAAACGAAATAACTTTCCAACCATTTTTTGCGCTATATTTTAGCTATAACCATAGACTTGTTTAAACTTTATTACTTCGATGCATTGTATTCTTGAACGGCATAAATCAATTTTTTCTCTACTAGTTTCTTTCTATATAGAGATATACCTACAGTTTAGTGCTTTTATAATGTTCTTGACGCGTTATTCAATATTTGATACTGGCCGTTGTAGACCAGTTGGAAAAGTAACGTATTTGCAACCGGAGCGAGTTATGATCAATTTATCTTCTGAAACACTTAACCTCTTTCATTTCTGCTATCTTGGATGCATGTTTGCTACTTAATAGAAGATATATCTAGTGACAGAAATTTGCATAGCTACAAATGTGTTTTGACACATTTGTAGCTTATTTGCCGCATTGGTATTTCAAAATGTCACTTTTCGTGGCATGTCAAGGCAATAAATTATCTGTTGAAGGTAGGGTTCGAAATTTAGACGTTTTCAGTACACGTGACTTTCTCATGAAAATTCCCAACATCGATTAATTTTTACTCAATCTCGAAATACAAATATATTAATTTGAGGTTGGAAGGTATTTTAATTAACGTCACACTGGAGCAAACAAAGTGAAAAACATTGAATGAAAAATGCTTAAAGAGTTACTGTGAAGTATTATCGATGCTTATTTAAGAAATAATTACTTTAGTTTCAGTAAAACGCAAGCGGCATGATGTTCACTTATTCAGCTAAACAGTTACTATTCGATATTTAAAAAAAAAATGAAGGTGAAGTTGTAAAGTCTGTAAAATAACTCAAGCAGATTCTGAAGTGATTTACAAGTTGAAAAGTGTATTTACAATTAATAAAAACAAATTGTTCATCAGCTGTATTTATGAGCGTATTCTTAACTGCTGTTTAAACCTGTGACTTATCGACGAATTTGGCCAATCAGATTGAATATCTGGCTGCATTTTAAAATTATAAGGGATTAGATATTGATCCGTGAAGTTCTGATGTCCAAAACAAAGCAAATTATCCCATTGTTGCGGTCTACCACACAACCATTCAAATGGGAAAACGGAAGTCCATAACTATAAGTTTAAATTAACAATTTAGTTTTACGTAATTTGAATCCTTTACTCTTTAAGAGCAGTGAACTTCACGTATTCTGAGATCTGGCTGTTTCCTTTGCGTTTTGGTGGCAACATGTCAAAGCGTATAACCTCTGATAAAACGAGAAGTACAGAAGTCTATGTACACTGATCAAAAAGGTTTGAAAGAACATGAAGCTGCTCGTTCGCATTGGTTAATTGTAAAGTTTAATTTTGCATAACTGAATGTTTCGCAGATCTTGTAAATACTATTTTATTTCATACCATGATAACCTTTAATATATGTAAAAAGAACCTTCACCCACAACAGTACAGTTCTGAGTTATCAGCACCCATGTAAGTAATGAAATGTTCTAACCAGAAAACCTAATATGGTAATGGTAATTTTTAATTAACGTCGTACTAGATGAACACAGCGGGCTATTGACGACGGTCCGGGATTAATCGCCTAAAGCTTCGGTTTCCTATGAAAGTGGAGCCGTTATCTAACATCCGTGATACGTCATGATGCCACGGGCATAACTAGACGGCCGTCTGAAAAAGAGTCCAGAGGTATCAACTTAGACGGACAGAATACTCGTAGAATGGGCAACACAGACGCCTGTCGTGGTTTATTTAATTCGAGAAACAAATCAAAGTGGTTTTTTATTCTCTAGTTCAAAGTTTCTAACTTCGGGATCGTTGAAGATAAGAGTGAAAATTTCAGCAGATTTCAAATCAGCGTACATTTCTACGCCAGACCGATATCAAAAACAGTTTTATTATTCAATTATTTACCATTTGATTGTTTATTAAACAGTTTATTAAATATTTAACTGTTTATTAAACAATTAATTATTTATTTAAAGAAAATCACATTTAAGGTATCGATCTGGTGTCAAATTTTCCGCAGATTTCAAATCCGTTGAATTTTTTATTCTGTGTTTCCCCGTTTACAACGATCCTGATTTTACAAAAACGAACTAATCAATGGCAGTCAAAAATGTTTGTTTGTTTTGCTCCTCTTCGCTCGAATCGTTTGGCGCAGGAAATGAAATCTTGCTGCTACAAGAGAAAAAACGTTCCCCAACTGTTTGAGACCGCTATGACGACAGTCATGGAAATGGCGGCTCCGATCATTTTCGTTACGCTCACAAACAACGCTCTCTAGGAAACCAACACCATGTGTTAGTATAAACAACGTTTTAGTGACGTCACCCACCGATACATCACGGCTACGCTTTCTTAAGAAACCGAAGGTTAAGCGAACGATTTGAAGACACCACCACATCATTTTGAAGCACGCTCAGTTGACGAGGTCACACTGAGCCGGTATCCCACTCACCAAACTTCAATACCACGTTAACGAGAGGGCATTTGTGGTCAAGACGGATTTAACGTATACCACCCCCTTTTACAAAACTTTCTTTGTTTGGTTTCGAACTCGCAACCCTCCGATTGCTAATCCGTTACTCTTCCAACCGGGCTACCGCGGCCTTCCTACTAGCAAAGTAGGCATAAAGAAAATCGTATTAAAGACAACCTTGTTTATTTGCTACTTTCGCATTTAGATATTAGCAGTTTGCCAATTTATATCAATGAATAGAACATAAATAATCAAAATAGATCTTGATCTAATCTTAATGCATATCCACAATCTAAAGGGATCATGAAGATGTATACGTCAGAGGTTCTCAAACTTTTCTGTCAGGAACATCTTTGAAATTGAAAATTAAACGCGAAGCGCAAAATTTTATTTCGCAGGTTTTTTCTGTACTAGCCACTGCGTGGCCAGCACAGCGTTGTCCGTGATTTCTTTTCGTAGGTCAGATGTGACCACTGCTCGCTAACCCTCGATGATTCCCATTGGTTATTGCTACGAATTCCCATTTGGTTTGCTTCGCATGTGAATGGGAATTCGTAGCCTATTGGATAACAGTCATCATGGCGTTGCCCGTGGTGTTGATTTGCTTCGCAATCTCTTGCGAATATGTAAATCACAATCGCTTGCGAAAATATAAATATTTAATTGAAAAATTATATATTAAAAGAAAAACAA
Source organism: Metellina segmentata (assembly GCA_947359465.1). Lineage (NCBI taxonomy): Eukaryota > Metazoa > Arthropoda > Arachnida > Araneae > Tetragnathidae > Metellina > Metellina segmentata. The sequence goes on from OX375883.1 coordinate 111,168,695, forward strand.
ATGTATAAGGTATCTATTTGGTGTAAAAATTTCCGCAGATTTTAAATCCGTTGAAATTTTCAACCCATCTTTAACTATCCAGATTTTACAAAAAGAACTAAACAATGCCTGCCAAAATGTTTTTCACTTGTTATGCTTTCTTTCGCTGAAATCGTAAGAGGGCAGGAAAGGGAATCTTATTTTTCAAATCTCAAATCAAACGAAGGTCATTCTTCATAGCGGCCGTTCGTATTGCAAAAATATAAAAGTTACAGTTTAAAAATTATAAATTTCAAGAAAATCATATTTTTAGGTATCGGTCTAATGTGAAATTTTGCGCAGATTTCAAATAATCGCACGAAAATGTTCACGAGTCAATTCCATTTTTTGCCCGAGATGAATTTTTCAATTCACTGTAAACAACACAAATCACGCTAAAATGACAAAAAGTTCTAAAGAAATTATGGTTTAAAATATTAAGTTATCGTTTACAAACGTCAGCGATTGCCTAGCAACACATACAGTTGCCAAGGCCAGAAATATAAATAGCAACCCTCGTATACATCATGCAAGGTGAGAAAAAAAAGAGTTCGTTTTTCTTAGGATAATCAAGTCCTGATGATTTTCAATGAATCTCATCGCGTTAATAATTTCAACACTCAAGCACTTGTTACATGCAATGTTCCTGAGCCATGCAATTTTAAGGTGGTCGGCAGGTATTCTCATATGCCATGAGGCTGTAAGGGGGCAAACTGTGATGTAATATAAAGGTGTGCCAATTTCACCACAGAACCACTTTGCAGACTTGAATTTCTTAAAACTCGTTAGGTAGGATGGGAATGGGCCATGCGCTGTGAAGAAGAGTGTCTCTTCCCTGGTCCAACTTGCACATTTTAGTGATACTTTTGGTAACACATCATGCACCGTCCTGGCCTGTTTCCCCTTCGTCCCATTCATTCTGCCACGCATCAAGTAGCCAGCTAGTGGTTTCTTTTCTGTAATGGCACTTGGGCCACTTAACTCCTTCATCTATGTATTCCATTGTTGTCGCCTGTTTTGCTAATCTATCTGCTTCTTCGTTTCCGTCAAGACCCGCATGCGCTTTAATCCATCCTAAGCAAATTTCCTTGTTGTTGTATAATAAGAGTTGTATTTCTCGTGCCAGTGGACTCGGCGTTTTGGGGTTTTAAAGTGCCAGGAGACCAGCTCGACTGTCTGACCAGATCTTGACCTTTTTGTCTTCTCTTGCTTCTGCTGCTTTTATGGCTGAAAGAATTCCACAAAGCTCCCACTGGAAAATGGAATTATTGTCCTGCATTCTAGTGGACAATTGTTGAGTTATGCGCCTTTCTTGAATAGAGCAGAATGCACTCCCCACTCTTTTCTCCATTTTGGAGCCATCGGTGAAGTATCTTATGCCGGAATGAAGAACTCCCACTGCTGGATTTATTCTGTCATTCGAAAGGGTTTTAGCTGGATGTATAGACCAGCCTATCGCTCTTTCCTTGTAGTCATCTTTGTCATAATTTGCATCTCCAAGCTTTGTACTTATTCTCATTTTGACGCACACCGCTTCTTCTTGAAGTAAAAGATGTAGTGGTGCAATTGTTTGAAGGGCCATAGTGGGTGCTGTTCTATAACTTCCTATTATTGAGATCAGACATTTTCTTTGTATCCCATTTAACTTTCGTATAGTACGTTGGTTGTGACACTAGACCACTGCATCATGACTCAACATTCACTGTTTTGTACAGCAGAAATTTATGCCCCATCTCGTTCCATATATTCTTTGCAGCATTTGAAATTGGAACATGGCTTTTGGTCCTATAGTTTGTACATGAGCCCAAATTTAGCTTATCGTCTAGTATAAGTCCTAGGTACTCTGAAGTACTAGTTCGTTTTATTCTTCTTTTATTCCAGTAGATAGAAGGTCCTCTCGAGAGATTACTAAGGAAGAGGTATTTAATTTTTTTCTTCCGACACGTTCAGACCTTGCTCATCTGTCCAGGTTTTTAACAGATCTAGTGCATTTGTGGCTAGCTCACCTAATCTGCGCTCTAAATTTGTCGCGATTACAAAGGCAATGTCGTCAGCAAATGCTTGCATGTGAACTCCTTCAGGCCATGGTAGATCCAATGCGTCATCGGCCACGATATTCCACAGCATTGGTACGCTGCACGATCCTTGTGGACAGCCTTGAAACCAAATTGGAGTGCATGCCTTTCTTTGTTTTCAACTTGATGATAAGTTAACCTTTGCACAAGCAATCTCTTTAAAGCTTTTCCATGAGTTGGTAGAAGGGAAATTGGTCGATATGATTTTATTTCATCGTGTTTTCTTCCTGCCTTGTGGAAAAGAATAATAATTCCGATTTTTAGGGACTTAAGAGGGGTTGTAAGATTTTGACATTTATTGAAGAAAGCATATAGAAGTTCTGGAAATTTGTTGTTGAATATTTGCAACACCAAAATATATATACCATCATATCCAGGTGCTTTGCCTTTGGGAAGATAATTTACTGTTCTATTGACCTCATCTTTGGAGAAGTCTGGGTCCCTTGGCGTATTTGTAAATTCCTCAACCATTAGACTGTTGCAGTTGTCACACCGGTAAAGTGATTCCAGAATTTTACCAGCGAATTTTTTGACAGAACCAGCGTTTCCTTCACCTCTTATTTTGAAAATTTCGTCTGGTATTATTCCTTTCCGAAAAACTGCCTTGTACCGTTTGCCGTAAAAAGAGTACTAGCATCTGTACATAATTTTCTCTAAGCTTCCTTTTTGGCTTTATTTACATCTTTTATCAGTTGAGCTCTTTTCTGTGCATAAATTTCTCTAGCTCGTGCTTTTTCTTCACCATGTGTCTTTTAAGATCTTCTTCTAAGGGCATTTACTTCCCTCTTTCTGATTTGTAATTCCTGTTTCCACCAAACAGGTATGGCATTATTGCAGGAAAGTTTCTTTTTCCTAAATGTCTTATTGCAGGCTGTGGTAATAGAGTTTTGCGAGTCCTCTGTTATGTTGTTCAGTGTTTCAGGCTCTGAACACTCGGAAATGTCTCTATATATTCGAGTTGCATCCTTTTCGAAGCTGAGTGCGAATTTTTTTATGTCCTCCAAAGGCTGTTTTGTACCTGGTGTACGTCGATGATTTTCAAGGTTTTTTTTATCCATGAGATAACTGTTCTGACATACATGTGGTCACTCAGTGTTTCCTCATCCAGTTCTTCCCAGCCGCACTGATTCGCTAGCTCTGAGTGAAACACCACAGTAATGTCCGGTCAGCCCACAGTCATGTTGTTGTTAAAGGTTGGAGGTGATTTGGGATCGTTAAGGACCTGTAATTTATGTTCATGTATCAACTCCAGTAGTTCCGACTCTCTGGAGTTTTGATGGTCGTACCCCCAATTGATACTATGAGCATTTAAATCACCGCCAATTAAGAAGTATTCATTTCCGCCTTTCCTAACGTTTTCGCTGAGTTCTTGAAGGGTTACATTAATGTCCTCTTGAGGTGATGAGTAGGCTTAGAGGCCCGTTAATATTTTCAACTTTTACCACCAATGTGTTATCGGTAATCACAATAATGACTGGATGCGGATTTCTATTCGATATTACAATTCTCGCTTTTTTATTCTTCGAGATCCGGTCTATTCATGAACCAGGTATTCCTATGATTTTCTTTTCTTTCACATATAACTTCCTTTACCAGACTTTTATCAGAATCACATCTGGTTTGTATTTTTCTGTCAAAATCGAAAGTTGGCTTGTTGGAGCTTATGACTTTCTTAGGTTTATTTGAACGAATTTCAATGTGGGACTTATTTGCATTGTTATAAATTGAGTTATAGTGTGGTGTGACATTTTAATATGCTATTGTGTTTTTGATTATTTTGACTTTTCATTATAGCAAGGACATGTACACAGTTCAGTCACATTAATGTGACCACCACCTACTTTCGACGTCAACGTGAAATAACCAATCACAAAAGGCAGGTGGCAGCACATTGCAGTGGAGTGTATATAAAAGATGTCCTAGGACATCGGAAAGCATTTCAATCGTTGGCGTAATGCAGAAACGTAGCAATTGATCCGACGTCCAAAAGGGCATGATTATTGGCTTTCGGGCCAAGGGTGGCAGCATTTCGGAAACGGCTAATTTTGTGAACTGTTCGCGTGCCGCCGTGGTAAAAGTATACCATGCATGGCAAAATGGCACTATCCAAAATCAGCGGCGTGGCACATGTGGTGCACCACGGGCTATAGATGACAGAGGCGAACGAAGGCTACAGAGATGCGTTCGGGCGAATAGACGTGCAACTGTTGAGCAACTGACTGCCTAGATGAACAAAGGGGCTACCAAGAGTGTATCCTCAACAACGGTTCAGCGAACGTTACTGCGTATGGGCCTCCGCAGCAGACGCCCGGTTAATGCACCTATGCTGACTGCTGTTCATCGGCAACAAAGGCTGGAATTTGCACGCCAGTACCGCAACTGGACGTCCACAGAGTGGCGACAGGTGGCTTTTTCCGATGAATCACGTTTTATGCTCCATCGGACAGATGGACGTTGGCGTATACGGCGTGAAACGTCTGAAAGCAAACACCCTGCAACAATTTCCGGAAGGATCCAGGCTCGAGGAGGGAGCATCATGGTTTGGGGAATGTTTTCATGCCATTCACTGGGAGCACTCATCATCAGAAACCTAATTGACTCTCTTCCTGCACGTCTCGCAGCGGTCTGCTCTGCCAAAGGTGGTTATTCTGGCTTTTGACAGGTGGTCACATTAATGTGACTGGACTGTGTAACATCTGCTGCAGAGTGAGCCATGTTAATATTGGCTCCATATTTTTCCACTTGCTCTCAACTGTTGATGCATTCGATAGATTTACTTTTGCATTCCACTGTTTTATGTGGACCAGAACAATGAGCACAATACATTTTTAGGGTATGGCAATTGTTTTGAGTGTACAAACTCGGAGACAGTGTTCAGCCTCTGTCTGGCTCCGTGTTGTCTGGTTCTGTGTTGTCTGATATTCCCTTTTGAAGTAAATTTGTTTTGTCGATTGGCAGAACAGAATTGAATGCCGAATACCTTTTTATATTGTCAATGTTTCACCTGATCGGTGACAAAGGATTACGCTCGATTTTTTTTCTTACACGCCGAGAGCGCAAAAGATCATTGTAATCAAATATGTTTGTCCCATTTTTTTTCGTAAAGGATATTTTTAATTTTAAACTTTAAAATATGTTTAATAAAAATATTTTTAATTAAAAGAATCTCTTACCTTTTCGCTGAGCACTGGGAATTGTTTTGCGGAGCACAGTTTGAGAAACGCTGTCATAGGTAGTTTGCATTTCTTGACGCCCCAATTTGACTAGCCGTTCTCTTTTCATTCTTGAAGTATCTCTCGTTTGAGACGCATTCCAACGTCATGCCGCTTTCGAATTACGAGTTGTACTTTAAGAATTTTGCGCAGAAGATAATTCCCACAAACTCTGCCCCCTCCCCGCCTATCGAAGGCGTGCGAACTCTTTGGTCACTAACAAGTCTTTGTTCCCTCAGACATCGATCGGCTCTAGGTTGGTTTCGTTCGCTCTAAATACATAGAAATTATTATTCCCGATTCGATGCTCAATGTTTCCCAAAGCTCAACTCTCGGTAATAGCCACTTAAAAATGGCCTCACTTCAAAAAGAAGTATTCACGCCAATACTAGAAGAAATAACAACTGACTGACACTCTATTGAAAGATGGCCTCCCTCTTGAACACAAGGTCCGTGGTAGCCGGAAGAGTAACGAACTAACAACCGGGAGTTGCGGGTTCGGATTCCACCAAAGACCGCAGTGAACAAAGAGGGGTTGGTGCATGTCCACTGATCCCAACACCTCCTCACAGTAAAATCAGAACGGCCTACTTGACGAGCAACTCGCCGATCTGACCACCCAGCTTCCATCATACCGATGATTCTTCCCCTCTCGAACTCTGACAGCTGCTCATATTGTCTTCGATGGCAGGGTAACGGCATGTATACCTCAGCGTTTCCTTTTCAAAAGATTAAGTACACTCAAACAAGCTTTGCTTACCTGTTTTAAACTCCATGGAGAACGAAGTCTAACGTCCTCTAGTGGCATTACGCAATGCGCAATCACGTTGCATTTCTAATCATTTGCATATCTGGCCGACATGTACCTTTATGCCAAGTTTCGTTACGATTCCACAATAATCCCCCCCCCCTATTAACATTTAATCATTTTAAATAGTATACAAAAGTACATGAATACAAAAAAAATTTATTTAAGTTTAGATGTATATCTTGTTCAAAGATTTCTTTGGGCTTCAGTTAAAACTTGTATTCAACTTTAAATTTGGATTTCGAAATGAAACCAAAGATTTAACAAAAATAGCATTTTAAGAATATTTCAAAAGGTAAAACTTGTAGTTTTCAACACCCGGGATCAACCTTCGAAGGGGAAGATGCGAGAAAAACACTACATAATTTTGAACCAGGTAAAGATGATGAGGTCCCACTTGACCTGGAGCCCTAATCTACAAACTTCCACACTTAAGGCAGAATAATCTCTGAACCGGACGGTTTTTGTCCAGATTCTAACTCTTCTATGGTTGCTAATCCCTTATTCTTTTTTATAATCGGGCAACAGCGTCTCTTTTTATAAAAGATATTTTTACATTCATTTTTCATCTCCAACTATGGAGACTTGACCGTTTCAATTCCACACTTTTCTTTCCCATCTTAACTGGAACTGGTAATTGGTAATTATAATTAACGTCATACTAGAGCAGCAGAACGTGCTATTGACGATGGTTCGGGATCAATCTCCTAAGAGAAAGATCTGACCCATCTCAACGGAGTTTTACTTATCCGGACAGTCCAATGGGGTTATCCCGGTTGGAAGGTAGGGTAATTTTAGTTAACGTCGTACTAGAGCAACACAACGGGCTATTGACGACGGTCCGGGATCAGACCCTCAAGGGAAAGATCCGAGGACAACACTTCGTAATTTTGAACCACGGTCAGATGACGAAACAACACCTGAGCTGGCACCCCACTCTCCAAACTTCCACGGCAACCCAACGTGAGGACTTTCGGCCACGACAGATTTAAGGTGCACCAGCCGCCTCTACACCATACGTTTACAAACATCCATGCCCGGACCCGGATTCGAACCAGGAACCTTCCGATCTAGCATTAAAATGGGAAATTTCCGTTTTGGAATATTTCTTTACAATTGAAAAGAATTGAAGTGAAGAAGTAGAAATTATTTGTAAACGCGTCAAATTGTTTCGTGATGCTCAATTGAAGACGGTTCCTGAGTTTTCTCTTCCTGTAAATCACTTTTCGTTGGCAGTACGAACACATTTTAGTCATATAATTTTAATTTGATCTACTTTCATTCTATTCGAGAAACATTGAAAAAGCATTCGAGATGAATTTGGATCAGGAACATTCGGATCCAGAGGTTTTAAGTCCATCGCATGTTCCAGCGACTTCATCCTTTGATGATCGGAATTCACCTACATGGAAAGAAAACCGAAAGACCAAAAGTGATAGTGGAGCAATCAGTTCGAATCGTACCGGAAATGCTGATGAAAAGGCCGAAAGAACGAACGATTCGAACATCGAAATAGGATCTATTGATCAACGTCTCTCTACAGATCAACACCTGAATCTGGAATTGCTTGGTTCGTCGAAAAACAAGAACACTAAGAACCGAAACTGTGAACACTACGAACACCCTCACTTTGAAGACGACATTGGGATTATCGATCATCCAAAGGAACCACAAGTAGCAGCATCAGATGTAGCGAGAGATGGAAGACGAATGCTGGATGCTCAAGGTTCAGTTACAACCGTACTTCAGCCTGATTACATAGGACATCAAGGTGTAAGCGAAGGTAGAGAATTCTATGAACAGACCAAAGAGAACCTTCCTTCGACAAACAACTCTTCAAAATCTCGTCGTTCGAAATGTGTACAGAAAAGAACAGGCCATGTTGGTGATTCAGTTACAAGTCCAAATGTGTCCCTGCGAAGTAGAAAGCTTAAAGCACTAAAACACCACTCAACACAGAATCCAAAAACACACGCTGTAGTGAAAGAGGACAAGTTTAAAAGTGAATCTGATTATTCGAATAGAGTACCTAGGGAAACAAATCGCACAGAGAATTCTGGGTCGAAAATTTACGCATGCGACCAATGTGGAAAACGTTTTAAAGTAAAACATCAACTGACCGGAAACCAAGGATTCCACACTGAAAATAAAATACATAAGTGCAAAGATTGCAACAAAGTGTTTTCAAAGATCTCAGCATTAGAAATTCACATGCGTGTGCACAGTGGCGTGAAACCGTTCGAGTGTGAAGTTTGCAAGAAAACCTTTACACAAAAAGGAAATTTACAACTACATAGAATCATCCATTCAGGAAGGAAACATTTTTCTTGTGAAATTTGTAACCGAGGCTTTTCGGTCCTTGGAAGCTTAAAAAAACATAGGCGTATACACACTGAAGAGAAGCCGTATACGTGTGAAATATGCATGAGAGAGTTTTCACGGGCTTCGGCCTTACGAAGACATAGGCGCATACACACTGAAGAGAAGCCGTATGCATGTGAAATATGCATGAGAAAGTTTTCAGATGCTTCGACCTTACGAACACATAGGAGATTACACACTGAAGAGAAGCCGTTTACGTGTGAAATATGCATGAGAGGGTTTTCACAGGCTTCGTCCTTACGAAGACATAGGCGCATACACACTGAAGAGAAGCCGTATGCATGTGAAATATGCATGAGAAAGTTTTCAGATGCTTCGAATTTAAAATCGCATAGGCGGATACACACTGAAGAGAAGCCGTATGCATGTGAAATATGCATGAGAAAGTTTTCACGAGATTCGAACTTAAAATCGCATAGGCGGATACACACTGAAGAGAAGCCGTATGCATGTGAAATATGCATGCGAAAGTTTTCACGATCTTCGAACTTACGAACACATAGACGTATCCATCAAAAACAGAAATTAATTCATAGTGAAGAGTGCTAGAAGGTATTTGCGTGAAGTGTACATACAACGAAATACAAAAGGACATTCTATTTTTGCAATCAATGTTTTGTTAGACCGTAACTTTATAATATTTGTAATATGTATTTTATATTATTTTAAGAGGGAAAAAGTTTTTGCAGTGGCTTTTTGAAATTTCGTTGACTTGGACTATAAATTTCTCTTCTAGTTTTTTTCTGACAACCGTATATTCGAATTCAAAGTTTACCTGATGTTTTCATTCATGAACATATAAGATTTAATTTAAAACTTGAAGTGCCATCATTTTGATAACTCTTTTATCAAACAATGCTAATTACATTTTTTATTAGTCTTATTAGTTTACATCTTTTGGTTTGTTTTTCAATCTGCATAAAATCATGTATATATTTTCATGTATTAAAACTGATATGAATGTAAAAAAAGCAGAAAATGTTTCGAAATAAATGCAAGAAAATAAAACTTAAATGAATTTCGTGTAATTTTCGTGCAACAACAATTAGCAACACCAATAATATTCAATAGTTTAAACTTTATATGATTTTGATGCATTGTATTATTGGACGGCATAAGTAAATGTTTTCTATTATTTTCATTCTATATTGAGATATACCTACAGTTTAGTGCTTTCATAATTTTCTTGACGCATTATTCAATATTTGATACTGGCCGCGGTTGACCAGTTGGAAAAGTAACGTATTTGCAACCGGAGAGAGTTATGCTCAATTTATCTTCTGAAACACTTCACCTCTTTCATTTCTGCTATCTTAAATGAATGTTTAATAACAGATATGTCTAGTGAAAGAAATCTTGACACCTTTGTCACTTATTTGCCGTGTTGGTATGTGAAAAAACTGCTGGAAGCCACTGAAATACCCCAAATTAACATCTCATGGGTTAAAGCACACGCTGGCATCGAGGGAAATGAACAAGCAGACCTACTTGCGAAATCTGCAGCAAATGGGATCTCTCACCAAACAACCAGTCTAAAGTGGCCTAGGTGCAAATTATCAAGTTCTATTGATGCACTGATCTCGAATCAATGGCAAGCAGAATGGGATACTTCTACCAAAGGAAGATACACCTATCAATTCTTCCCTAAGATCTCAACACACCTAAAATACCAGAACCCAAAGCTGGTACAATTCTTCGCAGGTCATGGACCATTTCCGGCATATCTAGAGCGTTTTCATCTTCGATATAGTGCGCTGTGTATATGCGGCCGAGAAGGTGATCCCATCCACTACCTTTTTGACTGTGATCTCACAAGTCAGTGGCATTTGTTGAAACCTTCTCTTCAACACTACTCTCATTGGTGCCAAAATACTGCCAAGAACATACACTGCCACCACAAAATCATTAAAGTGATGGAATTTCTCAGCTCCAACATTGATTATATCTGTGAGAGCTGAGAAGTTTAAGTCGAAAGTTCTCAAAATAACTTTGCTTTCCTTTCGAAACTTTTATAGGTCATTTCGGCTGTCTGACATCTGTATTTAACGTTCTGACTTTTGTATATTTCAATATTGTTATTATTATTATTATTTTTTCCCTTCTGGAAATGATTATTATTTTCTTTTTTTTTTGTTCTTTTCTCATTTTGTTCTGTGTTACTTTTTCAAACTTTGTCATCCTCTTCTTTTGTCATTTTGTATTTTTGTGCCTTCATGTTTTGCCCTTCAATTGACTTTCCCCTTCTGTGTACTTAAATGTGTATGTATATATTGTGGATTGCTTAGCTCTCCCTTATCCCAGAATCTCCTCCGTAAGGCGGACTATACAGCTGAAAGCCGCACAGGTGAAACAGTGTCCGTCTACGGCGTCCAATCCAATCCAAGTGTATGGCGTAGAGGCGGCTGGTACATCTTAAATCTGTCTTGGTCCTCACGTTGGGTGGGTCTGGAAGTTTAGAGAGTGGGGTGCCATCTCAGATGTTGCCTCGTGATCTGACCCTGGTTTAAAATTACGTGGTGTTGTCCTCAGGTCTTTCCCTTAGGAGATTACATATAATAATCCAATATTTCCCTTCGGGATTCATCTAAGACACAGGCATTGCTATCTTCCTGCACATACATCTGATTTTACATGTCCAGCACAAAACAAGAAAAACCGACGCGCAAGAGAGAAATACCCCAGAAAGGAATCGAACCTGACCTGTGCCAACAGCAGCATGCAGTACCTAACGCAGTGGGCGAATCAACTGTGGGAGGATCTAAGATACCTTCAAAAATCAGATTTAGTTGTAGGACGGAAAATACCAGCACTTACGAAATATTCTTCGATAATCGTCTCAGTGTGGGTTGTTCCAAAGAGAAAAGTTGACAAATCAATAAGAATTCGAAACAAAATTAGTTATCTAACATCAAAATATTAATTTTTTCCTTCGTTTCGAACTTGATTCATGTGATAGAACTAATTTTTCTTCAAAAATTCTCCGTAAATATAAGAAAATAAATCAAAATAATTATACGCAAAATAATTAAAATTAGAGATCTACAGAAAACTCCGCCAATATCTGTCCTGATGATTCTGAGGCAACCTTACGAGTCCTACCATACACTGATCTAATGTTTCAAAATATCGCTTGGTACATTGACTGAAGAATTGCTACCATTTCAATAATTTTTCAAATCACATCCATATTTAAATTATAGCTATTAATTTCCGTTTCTGGTTTACTTTGTCAATTCTTTTATGCAAAGCGAAGTGTTACTTCCCAGTTTTTCACGCGTCAGTTCAATAAAAACATTGACCAACCAACCTGTTGGTTAAGGTGTTACACTCTAGATAGGAAGGTTCCCAGTTCGAATCCGGGTCAGTGCATGGATCTTTGTAAGCGTATGGTGAAGAGGCGGCTGGTGTACCATAAATCTCTCATGGCCGAAAGTCCTCACGTTAGGTTGGTGAGAAAGTTTGGAGAGTGGGGTGCCTGTCAGGTGTCGTATCGTCATCTGCCCGTTGTTCAAGCTGATGTGGTGTTGACCTCTTACCTTTCCTTTATGGGATTGATCCCGGACCGTCGTTCGGGATCAATCACACGCCTATAAAAAATGCCTTTAGATAAACACACCCGTTGTGTTGCTCTAGAATGATGTTAGTTAAAAATTACCAACTATTAGTACCCAATGCTATACCGTGATCACTATTACTCATAACGAAGCACTGTGACTATTCAATACATTTCGATATTTGAATTTTGAACTATTATTTTTGATTTCCGTAAGGTAAGGTAAGATAATTTTATTTAACGTCATAGTAGAGCAACCCAATAGGCTATTGACGACGATCTGGAAACAAAACTACGTAATTTTGAACAACCTTCTGACTTCTGAAACTTTTGTAACTTATTTTCATCAATTGCAAGTGTTACACACACATACCAGTTTACACCCATCATTTAATTGCTATATCTTTCCGTATTACGGATATTTCTTTCCAATTGAAAAGAATTAAAGTGAATTAAAGAAGTAGGATTGATATATAAACGCATCGAATTGTTTCGTGAAGATCAAATGAATACGTTTCTTGAGTTCTTACGTCCTGAAAATCGTTTTTTAATTCGCAGTACCAAAACAATTTAGTCATCCATTTTTAATTTGATATAATTTCATTGTGTTACATTTCTATAAGAAGAACATTGATAAAACGTTCGAAATGAATTTGGATCAGGAACATTCGGAACCGGAGGTTTTACGTCCTTCTTATGTTCCAGCAACGACATCCTTTGGAGATCGGATGTCACCTAGACCGAAAGAAAACCGGAAAGTGAGTTGGAAAGGTACCGGAAATGCTGACGGAAAAGCAGAAAGAACAAAAGATTCAAACATCGACATGGACTCTATTGGACAACGCTTTTCCGCAGATCGACACCTGAATCTGGAATTGCTTGGTTCGTCGAAAAACTGGAGCTGTACGAACCGAAACTGTGAACGCTTCGAACATCCTCACTTTGAAGACAACATTGGGATTTTCGATCATCCAATGGAACCACAAGTAGCAGCATCAGATGTAGCGACAGATGGAAGACGAATGCCGGATGCACAAGGCTCAGATACAACCAAACTTCAGCCTCATTACATAGGACATCAAGATGGAAGTGAAGGGAAAGAATTATACGAACAGACCAAAGAGAACCTTCCTTCAACAAACATATCTTCAAAATCTCAGCGTTTGTACTGTGTGCAGAAAGGAACAGGCCGTGTTGGTGATGCAGCTACAAGTCCAAATGTGTCAATGAGGAGTATAAAGCTTAAAACACTAAAACACCACTCAAAACAGCATCCGAAGATGCACGATGTAGAGAAAGAGGACAAGAGTGAAATGCTTAAAAGTGAATTCAATGTCATCCGAAAAGAACAATCCGATTACGAAAATCGCTCCTTTTTTCCTCATCACAACATACCATCCTTTCTAAACCACCAAAAGACGTCCCAAGTTTCATCAAAATTTGATTCTTCCAATAATGTATCAAGGGAAACGAATCGCCCCAAGAATTCTGTGACTAAAGTTTATGCATGCGACGAATGTGGAAAACGTTTCAAAGTAAAACAACAACTCACCCGACATCAAGGACTCCACTCTGAAAAGAAATCACATCAGTGTAAAGATTGCAGCAAACTGTTTTCAACGAACTCCAAATTAGAAATTCACATGAGATTGCACAGTGGCGTGAAACCGTTCGAATGTGAAGTTTGCAAGACAACATTTGCACGAAAAGGAAATTTACAACAACATACAATAATCCATTCAGGTAGGAAACCTTTTTCTTGTGAAATTTGTAACCGAGGCTTTTCGGTCCTTGGAAGCTTAAAAAAACATAGGCGAGTACACACTGAAGAGAAGCCGAATACGTGTGAAATATGCATGAGAAAGTTTTCAGATGCTTCGAACTTATACAGGCATAGGCGCATACACACTGAAGAGAAGTCCTATAAATGTGAAATATGCATGAGAAAGTTTTCACAAGCTTCGCACTTACGAAGACACATACGTATACATCAAAGCACAAAATTAATAAATGTGAAAAGTGCTAGAAATCATTTGCGAGAAGTGTTCTTGCAACAAAATATAAAAGGATATTTTATTTTTTCTTGCAATATCTTGTTGGACAATATTTTTTTATGATTTGTAAACCGATATTTCATATTCTTTTAAAAAGATTAAGGTTTTTCAGTGCGTTTTTAAACTTTTCTTGACTTAGACTATAAATTTCTTCTAGTTTATTTCTGACAAAACCGTACGTGACTACCGTATATTCGAATGCAAAGTTTACCTGATATTTTCTCATTGATGAATATATAAGATTTAATTTTTAACTTGAAATCATGTTTTGAAATGTCATTGTTTTGATAACTCTTTTATCAAACAATGGCTATTTACATTTTGTATTATTCTTATTTGTAAACATCTTTTTGGTTTGTTTTTAAGTATGTATCAAATAGCATTTCATATATTAAAACTGATATTAATGTAAGAAAAGCATAAAATGTGTTCGAAATAAATGCAAGAAATTAAAACCTAAATAAAGTTTCTGCAATTTTTGTGCCCTATTTAACAACACTAACAGTATTCAATTGTTTAAATTTTACATAATTTTAATGCATTGTATTATTTGGCGCCATAGTTTAATGTTTTCTCTCTCTCTCTCTCTCTCTCTCTCTCTCTCTCTCTCTCTCTCTCTCTCTCTCTCTCTACTATTTTCATTCAATATAGAGATATACCTACAGTTTAATACTTTTAAAATAATCTTGACGCGTTATTCAACTTTTGATTCTGGCCGCGGTTGACCAGTTGAAAATGTAACGTATTTGCAACCGGAGCGATTTATGCTCAATTTATCTTCTTAAACTCTTAACCTCTTTAATTTCTGCCATCTTGGATGCTTGTTTTCTACTTAATAGCAGATAGGTCTAATGACAACTCTTGACACCTTTGTCACTTATTTGCAGTGTTTTTATTTCAAAATGTCACTCTTCGTGGCATGTTAAGCTAATGAACTTTGCTCAAGGTAAGGTTTGAAATGTAGACGTTTTCAGTATCCGTGACTTTCTCATGTAAATTCCCAATATGGAATATTTTTAACTTTTAATCTCATTAAATACAATTACACGTATTACTTTAAGGTTTAAAGGTATTTTAACTAACGTCACACTGGAGGAACTCTAAGGGCTATTTATGTAACCATATTTAATTTAGAAAAACACTAAATGAAAAAGGCTTAAGGGTTACTGTGAAGTATTATCAATGCTTATTTAAGAAATGATTACTTCAGTTTCAGAGAAACACCGGAAGTTATGATAACGTATTCCGCTAAACAGTTACTAATCGATTTTTGAAAGAAATGAAGGTGAAGTTGTGAAGTCAGTTAAATAACTCAATGCAAATTCAGAAAGGATTTACAAGTTGAAAAATATATTTACAATAAATAAATACAAATTATCCAATAGCTGTATTTGATGCTGTATTGATGAGCAGATTCTTAACTGCGTATTGAACGTCTGAGTTATGGGTAAATTTTGCCTATCAGTCTACATTTGATGTTTCTAACGAATTAGTTATTGATCCGTGTTTTTCTGATTTCGAAACCAAAGCAAATTATCCCATTGATGCGGTGCCGATCAATCGGTCTGATGGTTAAGGTGTTAGCCTGTAGATAGGAAGGTTCCTGGTTCAAATCCGGATCAGTGAATGGATGTTTGTACGCGTATGCTGTAGAGGCGACTGGTGCAACTTAAATCTGTCGTTATCCTCACTTTGGCTTGGCGTGGAAGTTTGGAGAGTGCCATCTCAAGGTTTGCCTCGTCATTTGACCGTGATTCAAAACGACGAGGTGTTGTCCTCGGGTCTTTCCGTTAGGATATTGTTACCGGACCGTCGTCAATAGCCCGTTGTTTTGCTCTAGTACGACGTTAACTAAACATTACCTTACCTTACGAACCAGGCAAACGGAATTACGGAAATCCACAATTATAAGTTTAACGCAACCATTTAGTTTTGCATAGTGTGATATCTTTACTCTTTGAGAGTGGAGGACATCTGAGATCTGACGCTTCCTTGGAGATTTGGAAGCAACATGTCAGAGCGTATAACCTCTCATAAACACCAGAAGTACAGAAACTTATCCAAACTTTGTCCAAAAGGTTGGGGAAAATAAGAATCTGCTGTCTCGCATTTGTTAATTGTAAAGTTTAATTTTGCTTAACTGAAAGTTTCGTAGATCTTGTAAATATAAATTATTTTACTTCATACCAATATACCTTTAATTGCTCTAAAAAGAACCTTCTGACTCACAACAATACAATTATGCTACCAACAAACTTAAGAAAAAACAGCCATGAAACTAATAAAATGTTCTAACCAGAAAACCATTGATGATTTTTCGGTTAAGATAATTGACACGAATTTTGAAAATCGATTTTTAGAGATGTTTCAATACAAAGCAATGTATTGGTATTTTTCGGTAATTTATTATTTAATTTGGTAATTTAAGGTATTGGTAATACATCGGGCTATTGGTGACCGTTCAGGATTATAACCCGAAGGGAAAGATTCGAGGACAACACTACGCATTTTTGAACCAAGCTCAGATGACGAGGTCACACCAGAGCTGACATCCCACTCTCCAAACTGCTCCAACAGGTTAACGTGAGTACATTTGATGCCGGGACGGATTTGGTGTGTACCAGCGGCCCTTCTACTATACTGTCATTGGTTTTATGTAAACTCGCAACCCTCCGATTGCGCAATCCTCCGTAACTCTTCCAACCGGGCTACCGCGGCCTGCCAACCGGCAAAGTAGGCATCGAAGAAAGTCGCATTAAAGATAACAATGTTTATGCGGTACTTTGGTGTTTACAGATTAAGCAGTTTGTCATTTTACATAAATAATCAAACCAGGCCTTGATCTTATCTCAAAGCTGGTCCTCCATCTATAGGGAGCACGGAGTTATATAGCATAGGTAGTTTGCATGTCATGACGACACAATTTCTCTCTTCATTCTTGAAGTCCAACATTATACCTCGTTTCAGACACCTTTTAAAAGTCATGGCGTTTTCCAATCGCGAGATGACCTTGTGAGAATTTTTCGTTCAGGTTAAGTCCCACTGACTCAGCCCCCTCTCCGCCTATCGTCTGACCTATCTAACCTTTTGGTCAGTAACAAGTGTTTGTTCCCTCAGACAACGAACGAATTTAGGTTAGTTTCGTCCGCTACAAATACATACATAGAAATTATTATTCCCAATTCTATGACCAATGTTTTCCAAAACTCAACTTTCCTACTGGCCACTTAACACTGGCCTGACTTCAAAAATTATTTACGTCAAAACTAGAAAAAATAACAATTGACTGAGATATACACTCTATGGAACGATGTCCTTTCACTTGTACATTAGACCCGTGGTAGACCAGTTGGAATAGCGACTAGGGATGCGACATCGACAGCAAAACATCGATGTTCAAAATTAAAACATCGATGTTGATAGTACATCGTCCCAAAAACATCGATGTTTTTAAATTCAGTGTATTCAAACATTTTCCCCCATTTCTTAAAACTGGTTTAGCAACTAGTGATGCGACATCGGCTCCAAAACATCGATGTTTTTTATAAAACATTGACATCGATGTCGCATCCCTAATAGCGACGGATTAGCAAACGGAGTATTGCGGGTACGAATCCAACCAAAGACTGCAGTGTACAAAAGAGGCTGGTGTACGTTGAATCTGTCATGGCCACACGTAGGCGTGATGTGGAGGCACAGGTGTGTCCTCGTGTTCTGACCGTGGTTCCAAATATATGGTATATATGTGGGATTGTGCGACGAGCGCGCCAAAGCCTGATACGTCCGCAGCAGTAACGCCACCTAGAGGAAGCGTCCGCTCAGAAGCGACCGCAGCAATGAGACAGATGCTCCCCCAGACGCCGAAGCTAGCAGTTGGGCAGACGGCCCATGACTTTTTAGGCAGATGGCCTCTTAGTTGTCGGATATTCTTAATTCTCAAAGATGTTTGTAAATATACTGTAAATACATTAATTTTGTAATTAAACTTAAATTTAAACTTTAAGAGTTATTTATCTTTTACCTTTTACGAACCCACATATATTTGGGGGCTCGGCCGGGATTTAATTAAAGGCCGAAGATTGCCGTTTTTACCTGAACCGTTCGAGAAGCGAACATTACCGTAACCGTTCGTAAAAAGAACTGTACCTCAACTGTTCGAGACGCGGACAATTCCAATATTCGCCTGATGCTCATCGGATTCGAGGTGAGAACTTCATTTGAGTGAAGGACCGTGACTCAGCATATTGGATCTTGAGGAATACTTCATCTGAACTGTGAGTACAGATTTTTCATTTTGACACTAACATGGCTACGTATTTAGCCGGAGCACGCAAGATCGATCTTCTAGCGCTAATAGAAGAATTAGAACTAATAGCAACGGAAGGAACCAAAATTCCGCAGCTTATTAAGTTGATAACGAAAGCCGATGAATACAGTGAGGAATTAACAAAAACGCATTTTTCAACATACCAATGGACCCTAATTCGACACGTTACACAGCATTTGTCACCCATGAAGGACAGTACGAATTCAATGTTGTACCTTTCGGATGTAGTAACTCACCAAGTGTTTTTGTGAGGTACATAAACACGGTGTTTAGAGACTTAATTCGAGACAAGACTATAATAATTTACATGGATGATATTGTTATACCTTCCATTGATGAACAAGAAGGGCTGGAAAAAATCAAAAGGGTTTTGAAGGTTGCGTCAGAATACGGCGTAATAATAAATTTTAAAAAGTGTCAATTTCTTCAGCATTCGATAGAATTTCTCGGATACGTTATCGAGGGCGGCAAAATTCAACCTTCCCCATCCAAGACGCGTGAAGTGAAAAATTTTCCCCAGCCGAAAAATGTAAAACAAGTCATGAGTTTTTTGGGTCTTTGCTCTTACTTTCGACAATTTGTCGGTGGATTTTCAAGAATTGCAAAACCATTAAGTGACCTGCTTCGAAATAATGTCGAATGGACATTTGGCTCTGAGCAAGTCAAAGCATTTGAAAGGCTAAAGGAAATTCTCTCAAGTAGTCCGGTATTGCATCTCTTTAGGCAAGGAGCAACCTTAGAATTACATACGGATGCTAGTAGCCACGGCTTTGGAGCTGTTTTGCTTCAACAAGCTCATGATGGGAAATTTCATCCCATTCACTTCATGAGCAAGAAGACTACTCCTCAACAAGAGAAGTATTGTTCTTACGAATTGGAAGTACTGGCTGTAATCGAGGCTTTGCGAAAATTTCGCTACTACTTGTTGGGTACTAAGTTCAAAATAGTGACCGATTGCGCTGCATTTCAGAGGACTATGCAGAAAAAAGAGCTTACACCAAAAATTGCTCGATGGGCATTGTCACTCGAAGAATATGATTATGAGGTTGTCCATAGATCAGGCACCCAAATGAAGCATGTCGATGCCCTAAGCAGGAACATATTGTTGATAACAACTCGTGCACAAGGAGAATTAACAACCCAAATAGAAGCTGCACAACATCAAGATGATCACATTAAAGCAATTAAAACTCTAGTTGAAGAAGGACATGACAATGAACATTTCATTAAAGCAGGAATTGTGTACAAGTATGAGAATGGGAAAGAACTACTAATGGTTCCTCAGGCGATGCAAAATAACATCATTAAAGACGTTCACAACAAAGGTCACTTTGGCGCTGCCAAGACAGAGGAAATTCTTAAGCAACAGTTTTTTATTCCTAATGCAAGAAAACAGGTTGAAATCGTTATTTCTAATTGCGTACAGTGCATCCTCTGTAATAGAAAACGTGGAAAAGGCGAAGGGTTTCTTAATCCAGTGCCGAAAGACAACGTTCCACTTGGGACTTACAATATCGACTTTTTGGGACCCCTTCCAACAACGAATAAAAGATACCAACATATTTTCTCGGTAGTCGATGCCTTTACGAAGTTTGTCTGGTTGTACCCAGTGAAATCTACCTCGGCTAGCGATGCTATCGAAAAGCTGAAATTACAACAAGCTACTTTTGGAAACCCATCACGAATAATTTCAGATAGGGGATCAGCGTTTACATCGAAGGAATTCACTGATTATTGTACTGATCAGGGAATTGAACATTGTAAAATAACAACCGGAATTCCTAGAGGCAATGGGCAGGCAAAAAGGATTATTGGTCTGCTGATTCCTGTTCTTGCCAAACTTTCAATAGAGGAGCCTAGCAAATGGTTCAAATATGTTCCAAGTCTACAAAGTATCATAAACAGTACATCATCCAGAAGTACGAAGCATACGCCATTCGAACTGATGATTGGCATCACGATGAAAAATAAAGAAGATCTGAAGATAAAAGATATATTGGAAGAAGAGTGTGAAAAGTCCATGATGAAGGAGAGAGAAGAATTACGCGAACAAGCAAAAGACAATATTTTCAAATTGCAACAGGAAAATAAACGTCAGTATAACAAAGGGAGAAAAAAATCTAGAGTGTACAAAGTAGGAGATCTAGCGGCCATTCAGCGTACGCAGTTTGGAGTTGGGCTTAAGCTGAAACCTAAATTTTTGGGACCCTATCGAGTTGTAAAAGTGTCTCCTAATGACAGATATGCCATTGAAAAAGTGGGCGATCATGAAGGTCCACGCCTAACTACTTCAGCAGCTGATTACATGAAACCCTGGCCCACTGGTCAACAGTAAAAAAAAATGTATATATGAGCCTTTTTTCCCTCTTTCTTCTTTTTTGTTTGTATTTTCAGATATGTGATAATGTTATGGCCTGTTTACTGATGTTGAAGACGGCGAATTTCGAGGACGAAATTACAGTCAGGATAGCCGATTGTGGGATTGTGCGACGAGCGCGCCAAAGCCTGATACGTCCGCAGCAGTAACGCCACCTAGAGGAAGCGTCCGCTCAGAAGCGACCGCAGCAATGAGACAGATGCTCCCCCAGACACCGAAGCTAGCAGTTGGGCAGACGGCCCATGACTTTTTAGGCAGATGGCCTCTTAGTTGTCGGATATTCTTAATTCTCAAAGATGTTTGTAAATATACTGTAAATACATTAATTTTGTAATTAAACTTAAATTTAAACTTTAAGAGTTATTTATCTTTTACCTTTTACGAACCCACATATATATATATATATATATATATATATCCTGTGCATCAAAATAAAATTCTTCTCACTGGATTTCATTAACTCCAGATCGTACAAATTCTCACCTTCTGATTCCAAACAGGAACCTGTCGATCCTTAAAGAAAATACACTCTATAACAAAAAAAAATCGACTCACCAAGGAGTTGTTCCGGTCTCGATCCACTTCTAACCCGATCCACTTCGAGTCTCGTTTCCAACTGTGTTCTTACGACAACCGCAGACGTTTCTGAAGACGTCCAGGGCAGCACGGGGATCCTGCCCTTACTATCGCACGCCACACATGCCCACAGCAGGTGTGCCATTCATTTGATATCCCTTTTGTTGTCATTCCTGGCACTCTTACAGCACAGCGGTGCGTTGTTGGGATGCGACGTCGATGTTTAAAAAACATTGATGTTTTATAAAAAACATCGATGTATTGAGCCTATGTTTTTTTAACGTCAATGTTTATACTTGTCGATGTTTTATTTTTAAATGAAAAAAGTACCGTTATAAAAATTTAAAAAATAACCGAGTAGCATAATTATTATAAGTAAATGGAACATACTTTTAGACCAAAGCGGCTCAGGGTAAAGAGTCTGAAAAGTAGGCATGCGAAGTAAAATTTGTCAGAAATTGATGGACGAAATATCTTGTCCAAACCCCTTGGAGAGTTAATAGCAGAACCCACACCTCGTGCAGTCTCAGTTCCACCACCAGGAAAGAAAAATGTCGGTAACCAGTTTAGTTGACAGGCGTCCCCCTCATAGAACACAAACATTTATTCCATTCCATCCAATTTCCAGCTTTGCTGAACTATAGAGAATTACTTTTTCGTTTGGACAATGAACAACTTAAGAAAGTATTAAATTAAAATTGGAGTGGTTCTGCTTTGTGGTAGGTGTAGTGTGTTCTGTATTTTCGATCTTTTCTCGCTGCGATAGTGTTGGATTAATCTGTTTGACTGTCAGCAATAAATGCCATGCACAAAAATAGATACATACATTTTTAATGAAAAAAATACCTTGCATTATAGAATAACTTGTTTAGTTTTCCAGTCATAGCTCTGATCCGGATATCACGGCAGTTATGTTAAGTGAATACAATAATAATAAACTAATACTATGCATACTACAGTTGTGGTGGCAAAATTAGTTATAATTAGCTATGGAAATATATCACACATCGATGAAAATAAGTGTGATGTACATCTCTTGGTATCAATAATGTATTATTTTTGTGCGTATAAATGGGGTGCAAAATATTCTGTTAAACTTTCCGGTTGTTGATCTTCGAGTCTAAAACTGCCCTGAAGTGACCCTCCTCTCACGCAAAACCTGTTTCTAATTTTCACCTGTTCTTGGCAAGGGACACTTTGTTTTTTACTCTTGAATTATCATTCCAATTGAAAAAACGGGGCAGTTTTGTTTCGACGATATATCTCGTCCTTGGAAAAACTGTGCAGATCTTGTACGAGATATATCGTCGAAACACTTGGATTATTAATTCTCCTGGTGATGGTATTGACCAGATATCTCGTCATTAGAAAAATTTGATCAAGTCTTATCAAAAGTTAGATGTGCCAAACGTGCACGTTAAATCTGTAGTGGACTCTAGTGTCTTAACGTTGGCGTGGTGTGGAAACTCAATTATGTCCTCATCTTATGACCGTAGTTCAAAATGACATGGAGTTGTCCTTGAATCATTCCATTGGGGATTTGAGCCCGGATCGCCGTCAATAACCCGTTGTGTTGCTCCAGTACGACGTTCGTTAAAATACCTGCCCTACCTACTCCTGTACATAGAATTAAAATTCTTCTTCAGGACGTCACTAGGACTTTCGTCCCTCTAAACTGGAACACAATCTTCCAAAGACACAACGTGCACCACAATTATCTGCCCTCTTTATGTCTACAGGATAGAGCCGTTTAACATACACATCAACAGCCTTTGCCAAAACTCTTCCAAAGATGGGATGTCCCAATGAATGGTGCAATGGATACATTCTTTGGAATCTCGTCCTTGATGAAGTTTCGGGACTTAACAGGTGCTCACGTACAAGCATCTGCTGACGATGTGGCCATCAGCATCACCGACGTTATCTGGAGACCAGAGCGAAATCAACTCTCGGATTGATCCAGTCCCTGATACAAGAAAAGGGCCTCCATCTTTCGGATAGCAAATCAAAAGCCTTTACTCAAATTATCCACTTGTAAGGTCCATTTATATATCACTAGCCACTGCGTGGCTAGCACGGCGTTGCCCGTGCTGTACTTTGTGGGGTTAGGTGTGTTAATTGTGAACGTTTGCCAACCACCGGTGTTTGCTACGCATACCAATTTGGTTTGCTTCGCAAACCAACACGACGGACAACGCCGTGATGCCCTCGTCATTGTGAAATGCGACGAAATTGGAATTGCAAAAAGATCCAATAGGTGTGACGTCACAATCTATTAGAGTGTGGGGTGCCATCTAAGGTGTTATTATTTGACCGTGGTTGAAAATTACGCGATATTGTAAACGTATATTTTACTTATTGGATTTAACTCCGACCCTTGTTATTAGGTAGTTGTGTTGCTTGAGAACGTTAATTAAAATTACCCAATTTCCTCGGATACTTTCCTTAGGGGATTGATCCTGAACTGTAGTAAATAGCCCGTTGAGTTGCTATAGTACGACGTTAAAAATTACCTTGGATATTTTGCTTAGGGAATTGATTTGGGACCGTTGTGAATAGCACGTTGAGTTGCTACAGTACGATAATTAAAAATGACCTATGATCTTTCAATTAGGGAATTTATCCCAGACCCTCGTCAATAGCCCATTGTGTTGCTATTGTGTAATGTTAATTAAAACTACAAATTTCCTCAGATTTAAAATTCGTAGAAATTTTTAATAAAAACTTGTGGAATTTCTGTTCATTGTTGTATTATTTTTATAATCCTTTTTTACACATGCATATTTTACACATTTTACTGCAATGCCAAACAATTGTATTTTCTAAGAAATAAAAGTTTTAAGTTTTTGAAAAAGGCACAGTTGAGAAAATTGAATAGTGAAAGGAGTGAGAAAACATGCTTATTTTACTAAAAACAGAAAAAAAATGAGTATTATTTTTTAAATTTTACAACTTAAATGTGTATTTTTTTTAACAACAATAAAATGTGTTGGTTTGGCCAACGCAGTATCTTTTAACCCCAAATTACTGTGATAATAGGGAGACAGAAAAATTAGAAATATTTTTGTAAGTTGAGGTAGTTTTTAATTTTAAATAAAATAGATTGATACACCAAAAAGGTATTTTTTATAATTTTGTTGAGCACAAAGTAAATTATTTTACTGCTTATGTGAATTTTTTATATTACCAATGTTTGTAGAAGTGAAATGTAACTTTACAAACAATTAAATTGAATGAAATAAGTCTGTCCCATGTGTGAGATGAAAAGAAAAAAAAATTATAATTTTATACTTGATTATTTTTTTCCGAGAGAGTATACCTCTAACACTTATTACAATAACCACATCCAGCCATAAATTTAAGTGATATCTATTTATAAAAAGTAAAAAGGTATCCAATCGAACACTTCACCGTGGGAGAAATGCGGTTTAATGAGACAGAGTCCTATGACTTTGAGTGATTGTGCCTTCTTGATGCTAACAGTGAAACTGAAACGAACTGGGAACTGAAGTTTTTTAAATTGGAAAGGGATATGAGAAGTGATGATTGGTATTATAAGAATGAATATGTTTTAACTTGCGGCATGTCTAGTCACGATGGTGGCTTCAATAATATTTGGCATGAGTTTGTTGACAGTGTCGTACCATTGCACAGTGAAGGTGGATTGAGATTTGTGAGAAGCATAATCGGTGCTCCAATATGTGCAAGAGTACTCCAGATGGTTACAATGTGTTAAAAACTGTGTAGTGTGTTTTAAGGCCTAATGTGTGTGACGTTTAATGTATATAGATTTGTAAATTTGAGAACTACGGGGCAATTATCGCAAGAGTTGCTTTTTGATGACATTGACATCTTTATTTCTTTGGGAAAGAATTGCCCTTTGGCACAGCCATGCATGATA